>OX940806.1:26180643-26809553 GCA_954870605.1 Acer campestre | reverse complement strand
AGTAAGTTTAATTAAGGGTATAATGGTCATGAAATTTATGTACGGCTTAGCTTGTTCATACTTATCACTAATAAATGCTGTCTATATTTAGCCACAAAGTTTTTAACTTATACACATCCATATCTAGCTCTCAACCCAAACTTTCTGATCTCTCTCTCTCTCTCTCTCTCCAATTCTAACAAATCTCACAGTTTTACTTGATCAATCATCCTCCAAAATGGGTAGGTCTCCTTGTTATGAGAAGGTGGGTTTGAAGAAAGGGCCATGGACTCCTGAAGAAGACCAGAAACTCTTGGCTTACATAGAACAAACATGGCCATGGAAGCTGGGCGGGCCTTGGCTGCAGAAGCTGGTATGGTACACTTTTTTTTATTTGGTCACATAACAGAAAAATATAATATATATGTAGTTTTCTATTGTCAGTTCGTCCAGGTAATAGATATGCACTTGTCAAAACTTCTCCTTAATCTGTAGTCTACATTTTTTGGATATATTTATTGTCAGAACGAACTGATAATAAAAAAGACTGTATATATATATATGCTTCTTATAAATATATTCATGTTTTTTTTTTTAATCTTAATCTTTGTCTTGTTGTTTATATATTAATATAACAGGACTTCAAAGGTGTGGAAAGAGCTGCAGATTGAGGTGGTTAAATTACCTGAGACCTGATATCAAGAGAGGAAAGTTTAGTTTGCAGGAAGAACAGACCATCATTCAACTCCATGCTCTTCTTGGAAACAGGTGTGTGTGAAAACCATTTGCTTTGATGATCGTTTATATGCTTTTTTGCCATTTGTGTAATTATAATTTCAATTATTATGAGAACACACAAAAACTTGAAAGTTGGTGTTCAAAGTGTGTCATTCTTATAATAATTTCCATTATCAGCTTATAATAAATATCCTTTTTGGGCATCTTATAATAAGCTTCCAAAGTTGTACACGAGAGCAGTACTTGATCTTTTAGCTAGCTAGCTACTATATACGAGAAACTTTTATACATTGAGTAGCTCAATAATGGCATCTTTTGTGTGCTTTTGTTGTGCCTGCTCTTCTTGGCTTCAATAAATCTGCTGTTTCAAAAAAAATAAATAATAATGGCAATCTTTTGGTGAAGTGTGCAAATTATCTAGAGTTAGCTAGCTAGGTTTCTCATTTTTGTTAATTATTTGTTAACTATAGCAAACATGATGAATGATACCTTTACGATCTTGATCATTAATTAAAATCGTAAGTAAAATAATTAATGTGTAAAATTATAAAGCAAAACCAAGTGTATTTATAAACTTATCGACATGATCGATCATTTCAGATGGTCGGCCATAGCCACTCACTTGCCAAAGAGAACCGACAACGAGATCAAGAACTACTGGAACACACATTTGAAGAAGAGACGGACCAAGATGGGCATTGACCCTGTCACTCACAAGCCCAAAACCAACGTGCTCGGCTCAGCCATCGGCCAGACCAGAGACGCCGCCAACCCCAGTCACATGGCTCAGTGGGAGAGCGCAAGGCTCGAAGCCGAAGCAAGATTTGTCCGAGAGTCCAAATTACTACTAGTCACAAACCCACCTTCACAGGATCATCATCAGCTAAGTGGTGGTCAGATCCCGAACAAAGCCACCGTTTTGGCGGCATCGAGACCACAGTGTCTCGACGTACTCAAAGCTTGGCAAGGTGTAGTTTCCGGAATGTTCGGCATAGCTAGAGACCTTGAGTCTCCAACTTCAACCTTGAACTTCCCAGAAAACAGCAACATGTTAGCAATCTCAAACCTCGGATTTAACGAAAACTTTGTTAGGAATAATTCGCTTCAAGCATCATGCTTTGAGAAATCAAACCAAATGCAGGGATTGAAAGAGAAAATAATATTGGATGATCATGAAATGACCACAGATGGTGCAATATGGTTAAAGAATCATCTTTAGGACTGCAGCTAGTGAGAACATCATAGAAGGCTTGTCGGAAGATGACGTCATGTTAGCAATCTCAAACCTCGGATTTAACGAAAACTTTGCTAGGAATAATTCGCTTCAAGCATCATGCTTTGAGAAATCAAACCAAATGCAGGGATTGAAAGAGGAAATAATATTGGATGATCATGAAATGACCACAGATCAGGGTGGTGCAATATGGTTTCAAGAATCATCTTTTAGGACTTCAGCTCATGAGAACATCATAGAAGGCTTGTCGGAAGATGACGTCATGTTGGTTTGTGAGTCTGGTGATGGTGGTGGTCATCACCACCAACAACAGAGTTCGTCATCGATGGATGGAGAAGATCAGAACTCCTATATAAATAATGGGGCCTACAATGCCAATTTTGAGGATAACAATAACTATTGGAATAGTATACTCAATCTCGTTAATGCTTCCGCAACTTGGTCACCAGTTTTTTGAATTTTAATTTTGAGTTCCATAAATGTTGGACTGATTTTTATGCAATCCATCTAGCTAGCTATTATAATTTGAATAAATTAATTCTCTTCTTATATATTTGACTATTTTACTATTCAGATTTCAGACTCACTGTATGTTGATTATAAATATTAGATTAACCTAAATATTATTTTCTTCTCTCTTTTCTTTAATTATTTATGTAAACAATTTCCAAAAACCCTAAAATATTATCAAACAATTTACTAATTAGGAATGAGAAGAATCGGAAATAAGTTCCACCGGAAAGGGAATGGAAAGGAATCGGAATTAAGTTACTAAATTTCATTACCGTGTTTACTAACTTTCTTAGAATTAGAGATGGAATCAAATTTATACAAAATTGATTACAAAAATATCCTTAGGTACAATATTTATATATATCTCTCTCTATATATATATATGAGATGTATGACTGTAACTCATATAAAAAAATTATATTTAAAGAAAAAAAAAAACCAAAGCAAAAACAATATGAATTCATGTCAATTAAAATTTTATTTTATTTTATTTTATTTTATGGTATTGCTTTTGAGAAGTTAAAATCAGCTTATTTTATAAGTTTGATCAAAAAGTAATTAATTGATAATTTAGCCAGTTTTGACAGTGATTTTGAGAAGTAGGTGGGGGATTACTTTTTGAAAATGATTATGGAATAATCTATTTCAGCATTTAATGAATCTTTTAAAATATCATTATTATCCTTATGAAATTAAATTAAAATCATTTATATACCTTATTTAATCTTAAAATTAAATATTCTAATTAAATATATATTGATTTGAATTATAAAATCTTTTAAAAATATTTGTATTGTTCTTATGGAAAATTTTTTCGATTTTAAATATCCTACTTAAATATTGATTTAATATATATAATTAATGAAAAAAAAAAATGAAACAATGTTCTAAAATCATACTTATTTTAGTCATTATAACTAATTTCAACAGTTTTGAAATAAAATTACCAAACATATGAATACTGTTTTTGAGCTATACAATAGTTTTAAAACAATTTTTTTTTTCTTTTTTTGTAATTAACAATTCACACACACATATAAAGTAAAAATTAAATCAACAGCAAAGTATATAAATGCATATATCTATATATATATATAGTATATACAGTTATTTATATATTTATATATGTATATATGGTTATTTAAAAAAAACAAGTGGGGATATTTTAGTAAAAACATATGAATTCCCTTTTCAATCAGTAAAGAGAACTTGATTCCTAGGGTGAGTGAGGGGAATCAAGTTCCCTTTCAATCAGGAACTTAATTCCTAATATGTGTGTGGGGTCTATGGAACTTAATTTCCCAAAAATTTAGTAAACACATGAATTCGAAAATCAGTAACTTAATTCCCTTTCCAAGGTAGAATCTCTGATTAGTAAACACGCAATAAATATTAGATTAACCTAAATATCATTTTCTTCTCTCTTTTCTTTAATTATTTATGTAAACAATTTCCAAAAACCCTAAAATATTATCAAACAACTTACTAATTAGGAATGAGAAGAATCGGAAATAAGTTCCACTGGAAAGGGAATGGAAAGGAATCGGAATTAAGTTACTAAATTCCATTACCGTGTTTACTAACTTTCTTAGAATTAGAGATGGAATCAAATTTATACAAAATTGATTACAAAAATATCCTTAGGTACAATATTTATATATATCTCTCTCTCTATATATATATATATGAGATGTATGACTGTAACTCATATAAAAAAAATATATTTAAAGAAAAAAAAAAACCAAAGCAAAAACAATATGAATTCATGTCAATTCAAATTATTATTATTATTTTTTTTTATGGTATTGCTTTTGAGAAATTAAAATCAGCTTATTTTATAAGTTTGATCAAAAAGTAATTAATTGATAATTTAGCCAGTTTTGACAGTGATTTTGAGAAGTAGGTGGGGGTTACTTTTTGAAAGTGATTATGGAATAATCTATTTCAGCATTTAATGAATCTTTTAAAATATCATTATTATCCTTATGAAATTAAATTAAAATCATTTATATACCTTATTTAATCTTAAAATTAAATATTCTAATTAAATATATATTGATTTGAGTTATAAAATCTTTTAAAAATATTTGTATTGTTCTTATGGAAAATTTTTTCGATTTTAAATATCCTACTTAAATATTGATTTAATATATATAATTAATGAAAAAAAAAATGAAACAATGTTCTAAAATCATACCTATTTTAGTCATTATAACTAATTTCAACAGTTTTGAAATAAAATTACCAAACATATGAATACTGTTTTTGAGCTATACAATAGTTTTAAAACAATTTTTTTTTCTTTTTTTGTAATTAACAATTCACACACACATATAAAGTAAAAATTAAATCAACAGCAAAGTATATAAATACATAACATATATCTATATATATAGTATATACAGTTATTTATATATTTATATATGTATATATGGTTATTTAAAAAAAACAAGTGGGGATATTTTAGTAAAAACATATGAATTCCCTTTTCAATCAGTAAAGGGAACTTGATTCCTAGGGTGAGTGAGGGGTATCAAGTTCCCTTTCAATCAGGAACTTAATTCCTAATATGTGTGTGGGGTCCATGAAACTTAATTTCCCAAAAATTTAGTAAACACATGAATTCGAAAATCAGTAACTTAATTCCCTTTCCAAGGTAGAATCCCTGATTAGTAAACACGCAATAAATATTAGATTAACCTAAATATCATTTTCTTCTCTCTTTTCTTTAATTATTTATGTAAACAATTTTCAAAAACCCTAAAATATTATCAACAATTATTTATATGATTATATTAATTAAAAAGGCAAAGGTAAAAATATTATTAACAAGAGTGGTGTTATTGACACACCCCCTACTGGTCTATTAATGCCCCACTTTTTTAACTATGTAGTATTCTTTTTTTTTCTTTTATCAAAATTACTTAAAGAGACATACAATTTAAGGAAAAAAATCTTCTACAAAGTAAATCTATTAAAACCCCACATTCCTTTTCCAAAAAAAAAAAAAAAAAAACCCCACATTCTTGTAATCCGTTTCTTGAACAAAAAAATTTCTTAACTCTTAAACCTTAAAATTTGTTTCTTACACACATACATAATATTATGGAAAAGTTTGACAAAGATATCAAGCATATGGAAGAATTGTCTGAGAACAATATAAACATCTGGAAGAATTGTTTGAGAATGATAAAAAGCATCTACAAGAATTGTTACATCAATCATTGAAGTGAGTTTAAAGTTTACTTTTTTTTTTCTTTCTTTTTTTCTTTTTTTTTTTTTTGTCAAAAAAATCAAAAATCTCTTTGTCAAAGAAATTAAAAATGGCTGATTTCCAGAATTTAAATTTAGATTTAAATTTAAAAACTAGAAATTAAATTGTTATATCAAGCTGTATTTTTTTTTTCTTATGATGATGAACTATTGGGGCAATTACTATGAATTGCTTATTCCAATGATGAATTGTGCTTGTTCTAGAATCTGCTCTTATCTGAATCAATAGAGTATTTTTTAATATAAAAAACGATTTCCAGAGACTCCTTCAAAAAAGGGTGTTACAAAGTGAAGCATATCAAGAAATAAACACATAGATTGAGACTTTTATATTTAAGTTATGGTTTTTATATTTTTGATACTCATGTAAAGATTTCAGTATTTTTTTATTGGTTTTTGTTATGGTTATTTGATTAACCTTATGAAGGAACTTGTTATTTCTTATTTCTTTTTTCTTTTCCACCATGAAATAAGAAGAAAAAAAAACTATAAAAAAATAAAAATAAAAAAATAAGAAGAAAAAATAGATCATTTAATGGAGGTGAGACAGAGACGTATATAGAGATCAGAGATAGAGATGTGGTATATTAAGTTTAAAAAATAAGTAAAAAGGGTAATTTTGGAAATAAATCAAAAAGATTAATAAAAATATTTAATTAAATAAAAAATTTTAAAAGTGGGGCATAAATAGATTGGTAGGGGTGTGTCAATAGCACCACTCTATTAACAAATAATAACAACTTATTACAATGGTTAAATGTGAATTTTGATTGACTGACATATCATCAAATTAGCATGAATATCGGAAAGAGGATATGCCACTTCATTAAAAATCAACTACCCCTCCATCCAAGTAGGCGCTCGTCAAAGTGAATAAATAGATGCATTTCGAGGAGAATGGCTCGGCCCAAAAGGGATCTTGGCAAAACGGGATTCTGGTCGGCCAAGATATCTTCCCAGCAAAGATTACTCGCCCAAATCAAAATCTGATAAGCAATGTCGAGGCCTGGCGATTGAAAAGGAAATATCACCAAGATACGAGAATCGAGAATCACACGTCAACAAGAAAACAACCAAATCTTCTCCAAAGATATCGGAGTTCAAATCAAGCACAATATCAACCGCATTTACTACGGGATAAGCACCAAATGAGAAAGAAATCAAGGAAAACACGGAGATCCAAGCAAGAAGAATCATAATGGGATTCTACATGTCAACTAATTGTATAACAAGTTTAGGGTTACAAATGAATGTATAAGTACAACCTATTTTTCACTGTAAGCACACACGAAAATACACACGAACAAGCATCAAAGAAAGATTAGTTAGTAGAGTTTTGTAAATAATTTTTATAGTGAAAATTATTCCTCGCCGTCACTGGCTCCCGTGGTTTTTTTTTTTACTTTCTCAAGGTTTTCCACATAAAATCACATCTCTCTCTATATTATTTCATTTTTCACCATTAACAAACTACTAATAATAATGTTAACTTGTCGATATTCAACAAAAAATTGCCATCAACAACAATAATTTGCTCTTGTTTTTCACCGGTTCCTGATCTTCAGGCCACCCAAGATAGAAACTAATAAATATATTATAAAGGAAATGTTGTAGGGAAGAGTATTTATGCCGGTTAGATCGAATCAAATCTTGTTAGTTCTTGTAGTCTTCAATAAATCTAAAATTGGACCATGTTACGTGTTAAAGTTTGTGATCTCGTGGTGGGCTTATGAAAGGGTAGAGAACAAGGATCGTCCTTGCGTTTTCTACCTATGATGATAAGTTTGTAGGATACTTTGAGGGATCCTAGGCTTCCTTAGTTTGGTTTAATTCGAGAAAACCACGACTCCAAGTTAACTCTAGGTTGAGAGTAATAATCATGTGATAATTTTTATTCATGGCCTCAAGCTAATAAATAGCTGAACAGCTCTTAGGGAAGGGAAATTACACTTGCATAATTCTAGCACAAAATTATTGAAAGGAAATAACATAATAAAATAACATTGATTTTAATTGATTGATTGTAAGCATCAATCACTCCATCCCATGATGCTTGCTCCCTGATTTTAATTGATTGATGGTAAGCATCAATCACTCCCATCCCATGATACTTGGTCCTTGAAAATTTCCTTGTCCTCAAGGAAAAAACGTACCTCAATTTCTCCCCCTTTCTTACGAGTTTCCAAAATGGCTTGAGGAAATGGGTGGGGTGCAGATTCAACTGGCAATTCGGTTAAAGTGGGAGAGATTACCTCTTGATTTCCAATCCTCTTTTTTAGGAGAGAAACATGGAAAACTGGATGTAATTTAGATTTTGGAGGTAACTCCAATTTATATGCCATGGTGCCAATCTTGGATAGGATTTTAAATGGACCAAAAAATTTGGGAGAAAGCTTGATATTTTTCTGTTGAGCTAAGGAAAGCTGGCGATATGGGCGCAATTTTAGGTAGACAAATTCACCCACTTGGAAACTCCTCTCCGTGTGCTTCTCATCATAATATTTCTTCATTCTCTCCTATGCAATCTTCAAGTTAGCTGTGACATCCCTAATCACCACATTCCTTTCAAGTAAAAATTTGTCAACGGACTCCACACGCGAGGTGCCATGAACATAGGCAAGTAAAGTGGGAGGCTCACGCCCATAGACAATTTTGAAGGGTGTCTTCTTGGTGGAAGAGTGAATGCTCGTATTGTAACAATATTCTGCCCACGCAAGCCACCCCGCCCACTCTTTCCGCTTAGAACTCTTGAAACATCGCAAGTACATCTCTAACATCTTGTTGACCACCTCGGTTTGACCATTGGTTTGTGGGTGATAAGTTGAGCTGAAATTGAATTTAACTCCATTTAATAAGAATAAATTCTTCCAAAAAGAACTTGTGAACACTGGGTCACGATCACACACAATAGACTCAGGCATTCCATGAAGCTTGAAGATGTGGGAAAAAAATGTTTGGGCAACGGTGGTGGCCGTGTAAGGGTGTTTAATGGGAATAAAATGACTATATTTGGAGAATCGGTCAACTACTACAAAAATGATAGAATGACAACTGGATGATGGCAAGCCATCCACAAAATCCATGGAGATATCCGTCCACACATGAGGCGAAATTGGAAATAGTCATGTGATAATTTTTATTGATGGCCTCAAGCTAATAAATAGCCGAATAGCTCTTAGGGAAGGGAAATTACACTTGCATAATTCTAGCACAAAATTATTGAAAGGAAATAACATTGATTTTAATTGATTAATTGTAAGCATCAATCACTCCATCCCATGATGTTTGGTCCCTGATTTTAATTGATTGATGGTAAGCATCAATCACTCCCATCCCATGATACTTGGTCCTTGACAGACCACTAAATAAAGAAATGAAAATGACTTGCGTTATAATTCCTTAGATAATTTCTCATTTTCTTTTACACACACACACACACTCACATATTAAAGTATTATACTATTATATAAATTCAAGATCTTTTAGGGAGGGGAGAATTCGAACCCACAATCTCGTGGTGCTGGTGTGAGGAGTTTACCACCGGACCAACCTCATCTTGTACATATTATTAAGCTCTACATTATATTTCGATGCTAGACATTAATAGTGTGTTATTTTTGTTAAGAAGAAAATGTAATCAGCATTGATCAAAAGCATTTTCATAACAGAATGTGTTGTCTCAGTATATATTCTGTTATGAAATCAAGAAAGTGTGGGAACAAAAGAGATGCTTCTAGAAGCTAATGGGTATATATATGTAAAGCTACGCTTTCTGTAAACATCAAGAAAAATGAAACAAATTATGGTGTGTTCAATATTAATCTAGAGGGGGGGGTGAATAGATTTTATCCAATTTTACCAAATTTTCGTTAATGGTCAAGATTACGAAAATACCCTCTACTAGTCAATATACAATAGCAAGTGTAATATGATGCGGAAATTAAAAGACACTTGATATTTACGTGGAAACCCTCACGGGAAAAACCACGGGCTATGTAAGTGAGCCACACTTGAACCTCGAATCCACTAAATGTGTAAAACGATTACAACCTAATCCCGGAAGTAATCACACACCTACCTACTCCCGGTATAAGTGAACCTAGTCCCAATGCTTGTGATTTATGCAACCTAATCCCGGAAGCAACACATGACTTAGTTCTCAATGAAGAGAAAACAACCTAAGTGAATATATGAAATACTCAAAATGCAACAAGAGCAAGGCAACTCTATATGCTTACCTAGAATGATGATATATCAATGAAATCAATCCTAGATATCAAAAGCTAAATGACATATCATAAAGCTTAGCTAGATATTATCAATCACAAAACAATCCTAGCTATCAAACAATGTCAACATGTCCAAACATGTGAACTCAATTAGTTGCAGAGAATTTCTAACAACATAATTGTCAATTAAATCCACAAGAACATTCAATTAAGTTTGACTAGATAAATAAACATTAATCTATCAACCTAATCATCAACCAATTGTACAAGAATGTTCTAGGGTTAGCTATTTAGGGAAAATCATCCTAATCATGCAAGCTACCACAAACAAAACCCAATCATGTCATAACTTCACTAAATATGCAATAAAAGTGAAGATTTGCTAAACTAAGCAATAAAAGACATGTCTTGACTAAGATAGAACAATAAATGAAGATGTTGTGTTTGTTCTACTTACCAAGTCATAAATGAAGAAGACCCATGGAAGATTGATGCATGAAACATGTTAGATGCACATGGGTTTTGGGTTTGGAGAGTCAAAGAAGCAAGATTGAAACTTTCTCTCTCTAGGGTTTGAGTTTCTCACTCTAAGGTCTGATTTTTAGCTCTCTAAAACGAGCAAGGAAGAAGATGATACTTAAATAGGACCCCTAGATGAAATGATGTCGTTTTGGCCTTTGGAAAACGAAAAGTCACGCACGACCGCTGCCAAAGCCGCAGCTGTCCGGCAGCGGTCCGGCAGCTGTCCGGCAGCGGTCCGGCAGCTGTCCGGCAGCTGTTCGCCCAAACACTTGCGAAATCAGGCAGCTGTCCGGCAGCGGTCAGACAGCTGTCCGGCAGCGGTCAGACAGCTGTCCGGCAGCGGTCCGGCAGCTGTCCGGCAGCTGTTTTCCCTGTCAAGCCAAAACGCTGCGGAAAAATGGCAGCGGTCCGGAAGCGGTTCGGGAGCGGTTTTCTCTGTCCGAAAAATGCTTTCCTAGCGCTGGGAAGAAAATCACAGCGGTCCAGGAGCGGTTTGAGGTAAAAATTAACCTCTAGAAAAGGCTTCATGCAAAATCCAAGGCCAAAAATCATGGCAAAGAATGAATACACAATGATAAGGTGATCATGCATGAAAACGAATATGCAACAACACAAATCACACAACAAAGTATATAGAGCATAAGATCATGAAATGTGTGTGTGTGTGTGCAACTAAATCTCTTCAAGAATCAAGTCAAGTGATATACCTTTAGAAGCTCTTGATCTTGAAGTCACCGGGATGCTTGGAAGCTTGCCTTGATAATCATCAAGATGACCTAAGCTACCCACAACACAATCATCCCCAATATGTGGTTTGTCTACGAAATAAGCCAATCAACAATGGGAATCCTTACAATCTCCCCCTTTGGCTATTTCGTGACAAAACCACCACTCACATTGATCCTCACAAGATAAATGAAACTTCGGGAAATTCTACATTACAAAGTACAAAGAGATACAAAGAGATAAGAAAATAAAACTTCAAGTCTTCAATCTCTTGTAGAATAACCAAACCTTCAAAACAATTAGATTACACTTCCAAAGCAAGTGTATGTGAGATGATCAAGTGAAAGAAAAACAAGCATTTGCATATGAATCTTTTAACCACAATATCATGCAATGTATGAGTATGCAATGCTCCCCCTCAAAGGTTACTCTCTCTCAAACTTCTCCCCAAAGCATACACAATGCTCCCCCTATATCTCTCAAGACTTCTCCCCCTTTTTGTCATGAGATAGGCAAAGGAGCTCCCCCTATAGGATTGCTTTAGCAAAGAGAGCTATTTGCACAAAAGGCATTTGCATAATCATATAAACGAACTTTATGCAATTCAAGAATTGAGAGAGATTCAAGGAGATTTTATTCACAGAAAAGTGTGTGTGTGTAAAAATTGCTTAGCATGTAATACAAGCACTATTGAGCTCATGCATAAGAATCAATCAAAGCAACAATCAACAGGTTTTCCAAATGAAGTCAAACCAATTAGAGCCCTGTTGTTATGACAAGAAGATATATATCCAAGCATTTGTGTGCAGAGTGTACTAACCACATCAAAAAATATATCATCTTTTCTACATTGCAAGACACATCATCAATCAACAATTTTGAGGTCTTTATTAAGCAATGCATCACACACATCATCAAACACATTTCAACTTTTCTGTTTTTCTCCTTTATCCTAGAAAGCATGTATTTCTGTTTATCATGCTAATGTAACTCTCTTGAAGGCTTTCACTCGGTTTCAAATGAGTAGCCATTTCCTACATTGGGCGGCTGCACGTCATATTGCCAGTAGCCCTTTTTCAAGAGAGAGCTTAAGAATGCATATCAAAGAATCATGAACATGGAGAATAATTTGAGGTCAATCACATGTACTAACAAGTAGAACATTCCTCAAATGGATAAGCACACTCAAGCAAAAATAGAAATCATGCAGTACATGCTAGGCAACCGTGCAAGGTGTTATTAAAAACATTATTAAAGCATTAATCAATGTTATTCACCAAGCATTCTCAAACAATCATAAAAGAGCATAAAAGAAGTTAACTTTTTGCATATGACAATTCATGCAAGTTTGCTCTCTTTGCTTGAGCTCCCCTAATTGGGGTCAAAAACTAGAACTCATCACTCCACAAGACATATTCCAATAGATCTACTAAGAGTTTTAAATCGAGTAGCATCTAGAGGTTTTGTAAACAAGTCGGCTAGTTGATCATTTGTACCTACATGCTCAAGTACAATGCATTTATTTTCAACTAGTTCTCTAATGAAATGATGACGGATGTCAATATGCTTAGTTCTAGAATGTTGAACCGGATTCTTGGAAATATTAATAGCACTCATGTTATCACAAAAGAGAGTGAGTGTACCTTGGTTGAATCCGTAGTCAACTAGCATTTGCTTCATCCATAGGAGTTGTGTGCATCCACTCCCCGCGGCAATGTACTCGGCCTCCGCCGTGGACAAGGAAATTGAGTTTTGCTTCTTGCAAAACCAAGAAACAAGATTGTTTCCAAGGAAAAAGCAACCGCCCGATGTGCTTTTCCTATCATCACAATTTCCGGCCCAATCCGCGTCACTAAAGCCTACAAGACTAGCATTAGTGTCAAATGAGTACCAAATCCCATAGTTAGAAGTCCCATTCACAAATCGAATGATTCTCTTGACGCAAGAGAGATGGGACTCCTTGGGATCGGATTGGTACCTTGCACACACACCCACACTAAAGGATATGTCGGGCCTACTTGCGGTCAAATAAAGCAAGCTTCCTATCATACCCCTATAAAGTGTTTGTTCTACACTTTTACCACTAGCATCTTTGCTTAGTTTCAAAGTGGTGCTCATGGGTGTGTTACAATGTTTGGCTTTCTCAAGACCAAACTTCTTCACTAGGTTTTTGGCATATTTGGCTTGGGATATGAAGATTCCATCACTTAATTGCCTAATTTGCAAACCTAGGAAGTAACTAAGCTCACCAACAAGGCTCATCTCAAATTCATGAGACATAACATCAACAAATTGTTGGACTTTGGTGTTGTTGGTGGATCCAAACACTATATCATCAACATATATTTGAGCTATAAAAAGCTCATCATTGTCTTTCTTGATGAATAGAGTCTTGTCAACACTACCTCTTGTGTAGTCATTGTTGACAAGAAATTGAGTGAGGCGCTCATACCAAGCCCTCGGTGCTTGTTTCAACCCATAAAGAGCCTTCTTGAGGCGATAGACATGGTTGGGGTGGTGTGCATCCACAAACCCCTTGGGTTGCTCAACAAACACTTCCTCTTGCAAGAAGCCATTGAGGAAGGCACTCTTAACGTCCATTTGGTGCAATTTGAACTTGTGCACACAAGAGATGGACAAGAGAAGCCTAATGGACTCTAGGCGGGCAACGGGAGCAAAAGTCTCCTCAAAGTCGATACCCTCAATTTGAGAGTACCCTTGTGCAACAAGTCTTGCCTTGTTACGCACTACGTTGCCATCCTCATCGGATTTGTTCCTATATATCCATTTTGTGCCTATGACATTAGTGGTCTTAGGCCTAGGAACTAGAGTCCAAACCTCATTCCTTTCGAATTGGTTTAGCTCTTCTTGCATGGCAAGAACCCAAAACTCATCATTTAGAGCTTCATCAATCTTTTTGGGTTCTATTTGAGAGGTGTAGCATGTGAAGCTAATAAGATTAGCTATTTGCCTTCTAGTCCTAACACCCTCATTCACATCTCCAATAACATCCTCTTTGTTATGGAGTCTTCTAACCCATGGAGCGGGTTCATTAGAGTCCAAGTTAGGAACTCTATCAATAGGTTGTGTGTCATTTTCAACAACATTGGATGTCCCCACATTAGGAGTCACAACAACCTTCTCCAAAGGAGAATCATCACTAAGAATAACCTCCTCCTCATGATTACTACACTTGAGCCTTTCATCATCAAATACCACATTAGATGATTCCATGACACTTAGAGTTTTCTTATTGAAAACTCTATAGGCTCTACTATTTAAGGCATAGCCAATAAATATACCCTCATCACTCTTGGCATCAAATTTGCCAAGTTGATCTCGGTCATTTAAAATGAAGCATTTGCTTCCAAATGTGTGGAAGTAGCTAACATTTGGCCTCTTGCCTTTCCATAACTCATAGGAGGTATTCCTAGTACCGGGCCTTAGAAAAACTCTATTTCCTATATAACAAGCCGTGTTGATGGCTTCGGCCCATAGATTCCTAGGCACATTGTTGCTAAGCAACATCACACGGCCATCTCTTGAAGGACCCTATTTTTCCTCTCAACAACTCCATTTTGTTGAGGTGTCCTAGGAGCCGAAAACTCATGGGAGATACCTATACTATCACAATAGGTTTCAAAAGAAGCATTCTCAAATTCCCTCCCATGGTCACTTCTAATCCGTTTTATGCTTTTAATGTTAGAATTCATTTCATTTTGAAGTTTAGTACAAAGCATTTTAAACTTATCAAAAGTTTCGGATTTTTCTCTAAGAAAATATGTCCATGTGAACCTAGAGAAATCATCTACACAAACAAAAATGTATCTCTTTCCACCCAAGCTCTCGGTTTGCATAGGACCCATAAGATCCATATGGAGAAGCTCTAGAGGCTCCTTGGTGGAGAGATACTTGCCCTTTTTATGCATGCTTTTAGTTTGTTTTCCTTGTTGACAAGGTCCACAAATACTATTGGCTTTCTTCCCAAGCTTAGGGAGGCCACGCACACATTCAAACTTTCCAAGGGTCCGTAGATCCCGAAAGTTTATGTGGCCAAGTCTTTCATGCCACAACTCAATTTGCTCATCCTTGGACACATTGTTTGAGACTATTCTAGCTTCAAGACAATAGCAATTGTCGCTAGATCTCATACCTTTCAATAAGGTTTGTCCATTGGGCTTTAGGATAGAGCAATTCTCTTTGTTAAACAAGACGGAATATCCTTCATCACTAAGATGAGAAATGCTAATCAAATTGGCTTTCAAGCCATTAACAAGTAAAGCATTGGATAAGGAGGGCAATCCGGGAACGGAGATGGTTCCTTTCCCTATGACATTCCTTTTGGATCCATCACCAAAGGTGACATTTCCTCCTTCCTCCATAACAAGAGTCTCGAAGAAACTCTTGTTTCCCGTCATGTGCCTAGAGCACCCACTATCAAGATACCAAAGATTAGAAGAATTTGCCTTCAAGGCAATTTGTGCAACATGGCAAACATTTTCATTCTTTCTAATCCATTTAAGAACAACATTTTCTTTCTTAAAGGTCTTTGGTACATGGGCTCTAGTAATCCTAGGATCATGCAAATTAGTCTTATTATTCCTAGGTACATGCATCTTGGCTCTATTCTTTCTCTTTTCAATCATGCTTCGAGTTCTACACATTTTTATATAACGAAAGCAATTTGGTCGAATGTGACCATTAAAACCACAAAAGTGACAAATGGGAATGAATTGAGGAATCATACCTTGTCTTTGAGCTTGCATAGGAGTCCTCCCATTTCTTTGTGGTTGAGTGGGTTCAATCCATCTTCTTTGTTGAACCGATCTATCTTGCTTCCAATGTTGGACTTGCATGATTGGATTCTTCCCTTTTTGAGCCAATAGATGAGGAATGTTGGCTTGAGGTTGTCTCCTTGGTGCCACCTTCACTTGTGCAATTTTTGAGCTTTGTCCTAGATCTATTTTCTTCCTAGGAGTGTGCACCGGAGAAGCTTCTATGTTGCCCAAGCTCTTAACAAACACGGTCTTCTTAGAAGAGGTGGTCTCTTGACAATCTTCAAACCCAAGACCTCTCTTGTCACATGGACTCTTTCCAACACCAAGCATGTGATCTAATTTTTTGGTGCTAGAGTCCATCCTAGTAAGTGACTTCTTAGCTTCAACAAGCTCCCTCTTCAAACCTTCTTCATTCCTCCTAGATAAAGCTAACTCCTCTTTTAGCTTATCTTCTCTCTTCTTAAGTCTTTCCACTTCTTCACTTAAGAGATCATTGTGAGATGAAAGCTCAACATTTTCTTCTCTCAACATCTTGATCTTCTTAGTTGTTTTCATCTCTAAGCTCCTAAACTCCTTAAGATATTCAACTAACACTTCTTTCTCCACATATCCATTAGTGGAGTTAGCATCGGAGTCATCTTCACTAGAGTCACTTTCCCTTTGACTCTCTTCCTCTTTTTCACTACCACTTTTGCTCTTGTGAGAAGAGGCAAAAGCTAGGAAGTTAGCCATGATGTCTTCATCATCCGAAGAATCATCTTCTTCATTGGAGTCATCACTACTTCCACTCCAAGTGGCGGCCATCACTTTTCCCTTCTTCTTTTCCTTGTGATTAGCACATTCGGGAGCAAAGTGACCAATCCCGCCACACTCAAAGCAACGGACCCCTTTCCTTTCGGTCCTCTCTTGCCTTGGTTCAAACTTCTTGAAGGGAACCTTTTTCTTGTCTTGGCCTCTAAAACCAAATCCCTTCTTTCCAAACTTCATAACCTTGTTGAATCTTTTCACAAACAAGGCCATGTCTTCATCCGAGTCATTCTTCACCTCCTTTTCATCCTTAGAAGCTTTTAAAGCAATTCCCTTTTGCTTTTTAGGAGGAGTAGTGCTAGGACCCTTCCTAGACTCATAGGCTAGAAGTCTTCCAATGACTTCACTCGGCTTCATATCCTTATAACCACTATTTTCTTCCAAAGCCGTCACCTTTGACTCAAACCTATCCGGTAGGGATCTCATAATCTTTTTCTTGATCCTCCTATCCGAATAAGGATCACCAAGTTGATGACTTTGATTGACTATGTCCATCAACTTGATCTCAAAGTCGTTGAAGCACTCATTTTCCTCCATCTTGAGCATCTCAAATTGGGTTTGGAGAACTTGGAGCTTGGAGTCCTTCACAACTTCGGTTCCCTCATGAGCAACTTCTAGGATTGTCCATGCCTCCTTAGCAATCCTAGTATTTTGAATCAACTTGTATTGATTCTCATCCATAGCACATAGGATGGCATGCATAGCCTTCCTATTCCATTTTGATGCCTCAAATTCTTGAGCACTCCATTGTGCCTTGGGCTTCAAAACATCTTCTCCTCCACCCGTAGGAGTCATCATGGGAAGATCGTATCCATCTTCAACCGACATCCAAGCTCGGTCATGAAGTTGACATATGTATGATTCCATCTTCCCTTTCCATGAGGAGTAATTCAATCCGGTGAGAAGAGGAGGACGTGTGCTAGAAGCCCCCTCGTTGCTACCACCGTTTCCACTCATTGTGTTTATGAATGAAATGAAATGAATGCAAAATGTATGAAAGAACAAAAATCACACAAATGCAAAACACACCAAAATGAGCAAGGATCACCTATGTATATCTAGGAACCCGCTCTGATACCAATTGAAACAAATTATGGTGTGTTCAATATTAATCTAGAGGGGGGGGGGGGGGGGTGAATAGATTTTATCCAATTTTACCAAATTTTCGTTAATGGTCAAGATTACGAAAATACCCTCTACTAGTCAATATACAATAGCAAGTGTAATATGATGCGGAAATTAAAAGACACTTGATATTTACGTGGAAACCCTCACGGGAAAAACCACGGGCTATGTAAGTGAGCCACACTTGAACCTCGAATCCACTAAATGTGTAAAACGATTACAACCTAATCCCGGAAGTAATCACACACCTACCTACTCCCGGTATAAGTGAACCTAGTCCCAATGCTTGTGATTTATGCAACCTAATCCCGGAAGCAACACAAGACTTAGTTCTCAATGAAGAGAAAACAACCTAAGTGAATATATGAAATACTCAAAATGCAACAAGAGCAAGGCAACTCTATATGCTTACCTAGAATGATGATATATCAATGAAATCAATCCTAGATATCAAAAGCTAAATGACATATCATAAAGCTTAGCTAGATATTATCAATCACAAAACAATCCTAGCTATCAAACAATGTCAACATGTCCAAACATGTGAACTCAATTAGTTGTAGAGAATTTCTAACAACATAATTGTCAATTAAATCCACAAGAACATTCAATTAAGTTTGACTAGATAAATAAACATTAATCTATCAACCTAATCATCAACCAATTGTACAAGTATGTTCTAGGGTTAGCTATTTAGGGAAAATCATCCTAATCATGCAAGCTACCACAAACAAAACCCAATCATGTCATAACTTCACTAAATATGCAATAAAAGTGAAGATTTGCTAAACTAAGCAATAAAAGACATGTCTTGACTAAGATAGAACAATAAATGAAGATGTTGTGTTTGTTCTACTTACCAAGTCATAAATGAAGAAGACCCATGGAAGATTGATGCATGAAACATGTTAGATGCACATGGGTTTTGGGTTTGGAGAGTCAAAGAAGCAAGATTGAAACTTTCTCTCTCTAGGGTTTGAGTTTCTCACTCTAAGGTCTGATTTTTAGCTCTCTAAAACGAGCAAGGAAGAAGATGATACTTAAATAGGACCCCTAGATGAAATGATGTCGTTTTGGCCTTTGGAAAACGAAAAGTCACGCACGACCGCTGCCAAAGCCGCAGCGGTCCGGCAGCTGTCCGGCAGCTGTTCGCCCAAACACTTGCGAAATCAGGCAGCTGTCCGGCAGCGGTCAGGCAGCTGTCCGGCAGCGGTCCGGCAACTGTCCGGCAGCTGTTTTCCCTGTCAAGCCAAAACGCTGCGGAAAAATGGCAGCGGTCCGGAAGCGGTTCGGGAGCGGTTTTCTCTGTCCGAAAAACGCTTTCCTAGCGCTGGGAAGAAAATCACAGCAGTCCAGGAGCGGTTTGAGGTAAAAATTAACCTCTAGAAAAGGCTTCATGCAAAATCCAAGGCCAAAAATCATGGCAAAGAATGAATACACAATGATAAGGTGATCATGCATGAAAACGAATATGCAACAACACAAATCACACAACAAAGTATATAGAGCATAAGATCATGAAATGTGTGTGTGTGTGTGCAACTAAATCTCTTCAAGAATCAAGTCAAGTGATATACCTTTAGAAGCTCTTGATCTTGAAGTCACCGGGATGCTTGGAAGCTTGCCTTGATAATCATCAAGATGACCTAAGCTACCCACAACACAATCATCCCCAATATGTGGTTTGTCTACGAAATAAGCCAATCAACAATGGGAATCCTTACAAAAAATAAAATAAAAAACAGTAGAATCAATATTCTCCCAAAATCCTTAACATTTTCTATTTAGTTATCTCTTTAACTTTCTCATGGTATCAGAGCTTCAAAGGTCAGTGGCCATGGATTCCTCTGCCTCAGATTGTGAAGAATCATTTGAATCAGATCAAGTACAAGGAAGCAACAAGCACCTGCTCATACAAGGAAGCAACAAGAAACTGGGTCTAAGGCGAAGTAGGGAGCACCAACTCTCACAAAGAAACAACGAGAGGCTCGATCGTAGCTTGTCGCCAAAAACCTCAACTTTAGCTTTCCAATCAAGCTAGTTCAGGACAATTTCATCTACTAGAAGGCTCAGATTCTACCATTCGTGAGAGCTTTCGATCTAGAAGATTTTCTATTTGGACCGATCAAAAGTCCACAAAAATACATCAACATTGATGATGAAAAAACCGGCGAAGAAGTTCAAATCATCAATAATGACTACCTGACCTAGAAGAAGATTGATCAATTGCTTTTAGGTTGGATCATCTCTACTCTTAGTCAATCTGTGTTAGGTCAAGTAACTCATTGCTTAACATCACATGAAGTCTGGAATTGTATTGTTAATCTGTTTTCTCAACAATTGATGGCTAAATCTATGCATCTAAAACATCAATTGCAAAACCTCAAAAAATGAGCACTTAGTATTAATGACTATGTTGTAAAGATGAAAGGAATTGCAAATTCATTAACAGCAGCAGGCCAAAGTATTACTGAATACGATCTGATTTCATATGTGTTAGAAGGAGTAGGACAAGAGTTCAATCCTATTGTGTGTACTATTACTGCAAATAAGGGAGAAATTACAATGCAAGAGGCTCAATTCTTGCTTATGAGTTTTGAATCAAGACTAGAACAGTTTGAGTCCTCTGTTGAGATACCAAATGCCTCAGCTAACATGCACATGAAAACTCAGAAGGGAGACATAACTACTTTCCAAAGAGGCGGTCAATCTTGTGGTAGATTTAAAGGCAGATCGAGAGGCAAAGGAGGTAGAACCAACAACTCAAGACCAATTTGTCAGGTGTGTGGCAAAATTGGTCATACTACCAATATTTGCTATCACAGGTTTGATCAAACATATGGTGGTGTCAGGCAGTCATCTTCACCACAAGGAAACGTTGCTCACTCTATTGAGTTTGATCATACTCCTGACAACTCTTATCAAGTTCATAATAGCAGCTTTAACGCAATAACAGCCAGTTCTTTGTCTGTTGTTGACCCAAACTGGTACATGGATAGCAGAGCCACTAGTCATATGACGCCAGATTTCAGCAACCTCTCAATCAACAACGACTATAGAGGTAATGAGAAATTGGCAGTTGGTAATGGCCAAACCCTTTCTATTTCTCATATTGGTCATTCAAAACTTATGTCTAATACTAAGCCTGACTGTCATATTATACTGAGAAATGTGTTGTATGTGCCTGAAATCAAAAAGAATTTGTTAAGTATTGTACAACTTACCAAAGATATTGCCGTTGAGGTTGAGTTTAACTCTACATTTTGCTTTGTTAAGGACAAGGTTATGAAGAGAATCGTACTTTAAGGGGTCATTAAAGATGGCTTGTACCAAGTAGTGTCTCAAAGTGCTGAAAGAAATCACAATCCCAGAAATGAGTCTGCCAATAGCATTCCAGTGTATGTGTCTTTAGTGTCTCAGTCTGATGTTTTTATGAATAAAACTGATGTAATCTCTGTTACTAATGTTGGTCAAGCACCTCAATGTAATACTTTTGCTCTTACATCTAGGTTACTACCCTCTCCTAGGTAAACTCTTGTTAAATCTTGGCACAACAAGCTTGGCCATCCATGTTCTAGTGTTCTATCTTCTGCATTGAAAACTCTAAATGTGAATGTGTCTACTTTCAATTTACAACCTTTCTATGATGCTTGCAGATTAAGTAAGTCTCATAGACTTCCTTATAATAAATCTACTCATAAGTATCATAAACCTTTAGAAATGGTGTGTGCGGATGTATGTGGTCCATCACCACTTCCATCCACACAAGGCTATCGGTATTACATTAGTTTTATTGATGCCTTTCAAGATATTGCTGGATATTTCCTTTGACTCAAAAGTCTCAAGTTAAACCAGTGTTTATAACCTTTCACAAGTTTGTGGAAAAACAATTTACTACCAAACTCAAGTGTCTTCAAAGTGATAACGGTGGAGAATTCATTGCTCTTTCTTCCTATCTAATTGAGCATGGAATTGCCCACCAAAGGTATTGTCTTCATACGCCTCAACAAAATGGCATTGCAGAAAGAAAGCATAGACATATTGTTGAGGTTGGGTTGTCCATTTTTCCTCAAGCAAATCTATCATTGTCTTTTTGGTGAGAGTCTTTTCACACAACCACTTACATAATCAATAGACTTCCCTCCACAGTTTTAAAACTAGTAGCACCTTATTCTAAGTTATTCAATAGAAGTCTCAATTACCTTGATCTCAGAACATTTGGTTGTTCTTGTTTTCCTCACATTCGAGCCTATAATACACATAAGTTGCTATTTCGTTCAGTTAAGTGCATATTTATTGGCTATTGTGATTATTCCAAAGGGTACAAGTGTTTACATCAAAGTGGCAAAGTATACATCTCCAGAGATGTTATATTCAATGAGGATGATGTTATATTCAATGAGGATGAATTTCCATACTCTAGCATGTTTGGTGTCAAAAATGTCTCTTCTTCCTCCAGCATTCCTGTATCAACATTATCCAAACATATCTCCATTTTGTCAAAGAATATGAGTCCAGCCACTGGAAGGGTCTTGAGGCCAATCACAAGTTCAGTGCTTATCGACCGAGTTGATTCCCCTTCGATGAGTGTACCTGTTAACTTGCATAAAATGGTCACTAGAGGGAAGAGTGGCATTTCCAAACCGAAGCTTTATCAGGCCACATCTACACAGTCTGGTGATTCTTCAGAGTTCACACCAAATACTGTTGCTGAGGCTACGGAATGTCCTACTTGGAAGAATTCTATGCAAGCTGAGTTTGATGCATTGTAAAGAACCAAAACTTGGAGTTTGGTACCACTTACGAGTGACATGAATATAGTAGGCTACAAATGGATCTTTCGAATTAAGTATAAAGTTGATGGATCCGTGGAAAGGTACAAGACAAGATTAGTTGCAAAAGATTTTACACAAACTCCAGGCTTAGATTTTTCTGAAACTTTTAGTCCTGTGGTAAAAAGTTCTACAATAAGGGTTGTGTTGAGCATTGCTATCACCAATAGTTGGGATATTCAACAAATTGATGTTAACAACACTTTTTTAAATGGTGAGTTCCAAGAATCAGTATTTATGTTCCAGCCAGAGGGATTCATTGATTCAGCTCAACCATCAGTTGTTTGTAAATTGCATAAGTCATTATACGGGCTTAAGCAAGCTCCACGAACTTGGTATGCAAAGCTGCGAGCAGCTTTACTTTAGTGGGGTTTTAGAAACTCTCAAGCCGATACCTCATTATTCTTTTACAGGATAGTAGATTCATTCTTATTATTATTAGTCTATGTTGATGATATTTTACTGACTGGCAACAACAAGACTCTCATCTCCAAAGTCATCACAGACCTAAATCTTAATTTTTCTTTCAAGTAATTAGGCTCACTTCAGTTTTTTCTTGGCTTTGAGGCTTGTAGGAGTAAGAGTAGTCTCACTCTTTGTCAGTCCAAGTATGCTTGGGATCTTTCAGTAAGGACTAATATGACAAATTACAAACCTTGTTCAACTCCTCTTTCATCAGGTGGCAAGTTGTCCTCTTATGATGGTGATCCATTTCCAGACGCTACTATTTACAGGAGTACCATTGGGACCTTGCAATATCTTACTCTCACTAGACCTGATCTTGCTTTTGCAGTTAACAAATTAAGTCAGTTTTTAGCTTCTCCTACTCAAGTTCAATAGTTAGCAGTCAAGAGGGTACTGCGATACATCAAAGGTACCATTCAGTATGGGCTTGTTTTCCCGCCAGCAACTCAGCTATCCTTGGAATATTTTACGGATGTTGACTGGGCTGGCAATTTCGATGATAGAAAGTCCATTGGAGGCTATTGTTTGTATCTATGAGGCAACCTTGTTAGTTGGTCTTCCAAAAAGCAACAAGTTATGGCAAGATCAAGCACAAAGGTTGGGTATAGGTCTCTTGCCTCAGCTGCCACTGATATACTCTGGTTTCATTCTCTGTTTCGAGAGTTGCAATTGCCTCTTGTTGGTGCACCTATCCTTTGGTGTGATAATCTCATTGCTAAGGCTCTAGCTCACAATTCGGTGTTTCACTCGAGATCCAAACACATTGAAATTGACCTCCATTTTATTTGAGATTTGGTTGAATCTGGGAAGCTTGACGTCAGATATGTGTCCACTGATGTGCAAACTGCTGATATTTTTACCAAGCCTTTGGCTGTCACTAGATTTCAAATTTTGGCTTCCAAGCTTGTAACTGACAGGGATTAGTTTCGCTTGAGGGGGAGTGATTTTGCTAATATTAAGGTTGATGAAAACAGTGATCAATTCTCTCGTACGAAATTCAAACTCACAGCTTTACCTCAGTTAAGTTTGAGGGGGAGTGTTAAGAAGAAAATGTAATTAGCATTGATCAAAAGCATTTTCATCAAGCGACATCTAGTGCTAATCCACGTTGGCATTATTCATAATAGAATGTGCTATCTCAGCACATATTCTATTATGAAAATCAAGAAAGTATGGGAACAAAAGAGATGCTTCTAGAAGCTGATGGGTATATATATATATGTAAAGCTACGCATTCTGTAAACATCAAGAAAAATAAAATGAAAAAGAGTAGAATCAATATTCTCTCAAAATCCTTAAAATTTTCTATTCTGTTATCTCTTTCACTTTCTCAATTTTTGTCATGTTCTTAAGATAAATTAATGTGTTATATCATCAGGCTACATTGAACGGTGGTCAGTTTCCATATATTCACTTCTAATTTTTAACATTATTATTATTTATAATTCTATAAGGTGAGGCTTTACCTATAATCAAACACGGGTGGTAGTAGTGTATATCTTATTCCATGTTAGTATTAGGTATCCGAGACTCACCATATATATTTTATTTGCATGTATAGTGTAATTATGAGAAAAAAATATTCAAACTGCACATACAGTTTCGGTGTTATAATTTATTGTGATAATTAATTCAAAAGATTGGGTAATATGAAATGAATATCTAATGTACAATTAACCGGCGTATGGTATTACATAGAGAAAAAAAAAAAACAGTATCACCTCGTTTGGAATTATTCATTCTGTAATCTGTAGACAATATTGAAACTAAAAAGGCATTAATTGAACGTAACACACTGAGTCAGTTACTTGTCTCTGTATTGTACAACTGCTCCAATCTCCGATTAATGCTCCGCAGCTCCGGTAACATATTTCAATAAAACTTGTGAACACGGTGTTAGAAATTGTTGTATTATTGAATGATAAATTTTGGTTAAGTGTTGTAACTTTTTCATAAGTGTTATATCTTTTTGTAAAAGTGGTATCATTTCGAATGTATACAAGGATGTCTATAAATATGGATGTCCTTTAACCATTTGGATTCAATTTTTTCTCTGCATTCTTGTTCTCTCTGCATAAATAAATAGTGTCATAAGTTTCGAGTACAAAACACCGATTTGAGTTCGACGGTTCTTTAAGTTTGAAGTGCTGCTACTTGAAGAACGAAATCCGTGCTATCCTGTGAGACATTTGTTCATAACCTTAAGCACCGTTCGTGGAGGGAGCAAAATTGTCTTAAGGAAATTGTGAATATCACAAGGCTCGGATTATTTTAATTTTTGCATCTCTACGAACTGTAAGTAATCTATATTCAAATTTCCTTTCATTGTGTTGTACTGTATGTGAGTTTATTACACGTAATACTAACATATTCATATAGTAGACAAATCATAGGATTATCACACTGCATGAACAAGAAACAAATGATTTATAGGATTTTGGTTTTGGATTTTGACACGAACAACTATACTGATTATCTGGGTTTCACCTAAAACTAAACAGATTGTGTTTGAGATCAACACAAACACCAAGTGTCACAATTATATATAAAACTACTTAAAAGGAGTGGCAAATTTCAAAATTTAACTTTAAAAAACTGAGTTGCAAATCCTAACACTACAAATCATAAGTTACAAACTGAGTTAATTAGTGGTTGGAAACTTCAAAATGAAGCTCCACCACCAGGGGCGAACCCAGGAAATATTTGTTACCTGGACTAAACTTAAACAGACTTTTTTTTTTAAAGTCAAATGGATTCTACACATATGAAAATTTACTTTTAAAAACTGGTTTGAATTGTTTAATCTAACAACTAGAACAAAATTAAGTGAATATGAAATGTTTAATTTAACAATTAGAACAAAATCAAGGGAATATTTTATATAAAAACATGCATAAAAGTAAATATTTGTAAAAACTACATAATACATGTAATGTTTGGTATTGAGTTAGAATGGGTAATTGATTTAATGTACGTGGTTTTTATTATTATCTTTTTATCTTGAGTTATAATGGGTTAATTATCAAGCATTCAACACACTAAAAACTTATAAATTAGAAGTAATCTAAGGCTAAAGTTCTATAAATCACAACTCAAACAAATGAACAAATATCACAAACTGACTACAAAAATTAAAAAAGTAGAGTATGAAAATAACATTGATTAAAAGTAGAGTACGAAAATAATATTGGATGAAAATAAAAAGGCAATGTGAATAATGTTATGTTCAAGGGTATGCTTAGTAATATTAGTTAAAATTAAAGTTAATTTACTAATAATAGAAGGTTAAAGGCCATTTATGCAATAAGTCAATAATAGTTTTTTTTTTCTTTAGAAAGCTGCCCGGGCTATAGCCCAGCGTAGCCCTCTCATGGGTCTACTCATGGGTCTGCCCATGTCCACCACCGAGGTTCAAATTCGGTATTATATATATAATAAACTCACATTTGTCCATTAAAGTGTAGGTGTAATCTCGACAGGTGTCTAACATGTTAGATCCAACATGTTAAGCATATTATATTATCACATACAATTATAATTTTAGGAAAAAAAATTCGAAAGTTACAAATTAAATTAAATTAAATTTTGGTTTCTCTCTGGGTTTCATGTTCCTCTTTCTACGATTTGGGTTTCTCTATCTACTTTCTCTCTTTTCGTTTTTCATTTTTCTCTATTGAAAATGAAAAGTTTTTTTTTTTTTTTTTTTTTTGAAAGGCAATATTATTAAAGTGGGGAAGCACCACCAAGGAAAACAGGGGACACCCCAGTAGGGCACCCACACACAAAGACAAAAAAACAACGACGGAAGCTAAAACAAAGCAAACAAAGCAGCAGCAGACAGACAAAGGCTCAAGAAAGCAAACACAAGCAGCTAAAGAAAACGGTGATGCAAGCAAGCACCACAAGAGAAAACAAAACACAACCCAAACGTTAACAACTCCAAGTCAACACTCCCCCTTAACCTCTCTTCATCAGAATGTCAGCTACCGAATTTGAAGTCCTGTGGTTGAAAACCACATGAGCTTGGCCGATGATATTGAGGTTGCTACGAATATCAAAAATGAGCTGGGCCACATTCGAGTCACTAACAAAAATAATATCTTTTTCCTATAAGGCTGGGTTCGAAGCACATAAAATAGTAGCTCTCTCAATTGCCAAAATTTCAAAAGTGAGAGCATCAAGAACCCCCACATTGACAGAGAACAGGTATAAAACTTTGCCGTTCCGATCTCTAAGAAACCCCTCCTATGCCTGCTTGCCTCGGAGAACCTCTCACAGACCCATCAACATGAAACGTGAGAGAGTCAAGAAGAGGGGGGTATTGAAAATGAAAAGTTACTAGTTATGGTAAGAAGAGGGGGAAATTTTTTTTATCCAAAATTCATTTTTTCTTAATAAAAAAAGAAAAACTTTTGAGAGTAGTTTGTTTTCATTTTTGCTATAATGTCCTTTCTTTTGTTATTATTATTAGAGAAAATTGCACAAACTTACCTTGAGGTTCTGCAATATTGCAATGAGCTGCAACATTTGTGAAAATGACACAAACATCCCCTTGACTGTACAGACCGCCGTTTTGACTCACATGGATTGTAACATTTGAGAATAAATGACCAAAATGCCCTTGACGTGATAATTCAAAAATTAAATTGTTTTTTTTAAGATAATTAATAAAATATTTTTAAATAACTAGATAATAAAAAATAAAAAACAAAAAAGTACATATCTCATCCAAATCTCCATCATAAATCAGACAAAACTTCTTTTAAAAATAAAAGAAGTTTTAAGAGATCTAGAAATCAATATCTCTTTCCAAATATCTGACCAAAGCTCGATCAACATAAATCTTGTTGGCTCTTGTAGTCTTCAATAAATCTAAAATTGGACCATTGAATAAAGAAATGAAAGGGTGCCGATATTAACACATATAAAACTTATTAATACACCTATATTTAATTAAAATTTGTAATTACAAAAATATCCCGATAGAAATTTACTAATAAGAACAAATTATTTTAATTAAAAATAAATCAAATACTATATACACTCATTAATTACACTCATATCTTCAACTATAACTTACCTTTCAACCAAAAACTTATTATAAATCATAACGTGTGATAAACTCTAATTAAACTCTAATTTTATTTCAAGTATCAAACTTTCTCATTATCATATAGTTATGAACTCTATCAAGAACCATTTTTTTTTTAAAGATAGCCGTATTCTTACTTGATAATTAATTAATAAGCAAGATTATCGATCGGAAGCAATCAATTAGCAAATAGTTTGGAAGCAAATCAAGCAGACAAATTAGTAGGTAGTAAATCAAGCAAATCAAGCAGACAAATATCATTGGCAGCCAATCAAGCAAAGAGGAAATGGGGCAAAATAGCACTTTTGAAATTTGAAGTTGTGCAACTATCACCACATTACTAACTCATGTTTTATTAGCACCAAAAATGGAATTTGGACAAAAATACCCCCTAGCTTCTTTTCTTTTCTCTTGGGTGTCCTTCACCTTCTTCTTCCTTTTTCCCAAACCTCCATTGATGGAGCTTCAATGGAGGTGCCATCGCCGACCGACGAGTTGACCGGTAAAACCACCGGAAAAACGTTCGTCAAGTGCCAATCATTGTAACCAAAGTGTTCGTTTTCATTTTCGAGTTGTGTAAAGAGAGAAACGAAGCAAAACCCAAACCATCGCGAATCTTCATCGTCCGATTTATGACGATCCGTCATGAATCTGATGAAACCGATAGCGCCAACGAACTCAGCATCGTTCAATCTTCCAGATCCAACTATCTCCGGAGTCAATTAGCGCCGTCGTCGGATCGTCACTGTCACCATTAATGGAGGTCGACAGAATAAGTCTCGAAACGCAGGAATAATTCTCGAAAAACGCATGAATGAGTCTTGAAAACGCATGAATAAGTCTCGAAAAAATCATAAATAAGTCTCGAATTTTCGAGAAAAAAAATAAGAAGGAAAAGAGTAAGTGGGGGTATTTTGGTCTCATCACCTATTTTGGTGCTATTAAAACATGACTTATTAATGTGGGCCTGCGGTTTTCTTGGTTGGCTGAGGTTTCGGTTTTCCTGGGTTTTGCTGGTGCTTTATTTTTTGTGTTTTTTCTGGTGCATCAGTGTTATGTTGTGTTTTGTTTTTTGGTCTTTCTGCTGGTTCTGCTCTGTTTTTTTCCCTTTCCTTGGTCGCTTGTGGCTGTTTGTTTTTTGGCTTTCCCCGCCTCTGGGGGTCTTTGAATAAAGGGTTGTTTTCAAAAAAAAATTAATGTGGTGCTATTGCACAAACCCTACCCCAAAAAGTGCTTTTTAATTTTTGAACCCATCAAGCAAAACATATCAATTACTGTATATTAGTTGACTAAAGAGATTTTGATTGATTGTAAGGGTTCGTTTGTTTTTTTGTTTGAAGACTGAACAGTCCTGAATTTTTCTTAAGACTGAATAGGGACTGAAATCTGAACGTGAATGACATGTTTGTTTTTTAAAAATAAAAATGTCCAAAGAAAAGTAATTTTACATTTATACCCATGCTAATTAAAAGAAGTAATTTAATATGCATGTTTTTTCTGCAAAAAAAGTTTAATTTAACAAAACAAAAAATTCATCAAACAATATAATTTTGGATGTTCTGCAAACAGAGTTCAAGTTCAATTTATTGTTAAAAAAGTTCAAGTTATTTTGCATATTGTTCATGTTTCCAGCATATATAGTTGAGGAAACCTTTTTTTTTTTTTTTAAAAAAAAAAAAAAAAAACAAATTTCTTGGTTCATATGCACTGGAAAAAAAAGTTATTGATTTTTTTTTTTTTTTTTTTTTGAAATAGGTTCTTGAATTATATGCACATGTCTCTATGAGAAGTGATTAGAGTTTTTTTTTTTTCTTTCTAAAGCCATTTTAAATAAGAAATATGTTAAAATAAAGATCTCTACACCATATCAAATTAGGATAAATTTGGAAATATATTTTCTTTAGGAGGATAGATTTGGAAGATAATATTTTAATTGTAATCCAGTTATTTAAAATTAAGTTAAAAGTCAAGATTTCTTACTTTATTTTTTAAGGTTTTTTTTTTTTTGGTTGATGTTTTTAAGCTAAAATAAATAAACTACTACTAAATGAGTTCAATTCAGACCCATTAAATTTTAAGTGGAAAAAACAAATGACCCCTAAATTAGCACTGATGTAGCTAATTATAATTGTATTCCTTTTTCTAACTTGTAGTTGTAACACAATAGATAAATATATTCTTTCATCTTCCATTGCTAAGTAAGACAGCAAATCCTTTGTGTTATTCTTATTGCCATTATCATATTATTTTCATTCCTTAATTTTATTATGGTATCAGAGCAGTAAGACAATCACTCACTGCTTTCCCTGCATATTTTATTTCTCTCCTATTTTCATTTGACAATGGCAAATCACACTGGGACTACCAACACAAATCAAACCGACACAGTTACCCTACCCTCTATTACTAATCTGGGTGAAACCTCAAACTTGGCTAATGATTCAGTTTTTGTTCATCATTATGACAGCCCTACAATTGTACTTGTTTCGCCATCGTTATTCGGCGATTAACTATGGTACAGGCTCTTTGGGCTAAAAACAAATTGGATTCATGGATGGCACAATCTCAAAACCAACTTCTTCTCTGGAATTGCAACAATGGGAACGTTGCAATGATCTTGTCAATTCATGGATCTTAAACTCTGTTTCAAGTGATATTCGTAACAGTATCTTATATGCAGATACTGCTCATGATATATGGATGGATTTATGTGAGAGATTCACGCAATCTAATGCACCCAAAATTTATCAGTTGAAGCAATCCATTGCCTCACTCAAGCAAGAAGATTCCTCGGTTTCATCATACTACACAAAACTGAAATCACTTTGGGATGAACTTAATTCACTTATCATAGTGCATCCATGTACATGTGAGCATGGTCGAGCTACTGCTGAAAGATTCCAATCTGATCGTGCCATGGAATTTCTCCAAGGTATACATGATCAATTTTTTGCAATACGAAATCAAATTCTTCTCATGGAGCCCTTTCCAAATGCAACCAAAATTTATTATTTGGTACGTCAAGAAAAAAAGCAATAGGAAATCCAATCTTTGCCATCTCTCATCCATGAACTTGCTTCTCTCAATGATGAAAGAAATGATGGTCGTACAAATATTCCCTCCAACTGATCTGGTAAGGGTGGAAATTGGCAAGGTGGATTCGGCTTTGATAATCGTAGAAAATATAAGCTTCCACCACACTGTGATTATTATGATCGTGACAGACACATGAGAGCAACTTGCTACAATTTGCATGGTTTTCCTCCTAAACAAAATGAATCTCTTGGCAACCAAGCAAATCAAGCATCATCTACTTTGTTGACATATGAAAAGTCCACCACAACAACCCCTTTGATCACGTAAGAACAATACAACAAACTTCTTGCAATGCTCTCCTCAGGTAGTGTAAACTCCAATGCAAACCTTGCAGGTATTGCTCTCAGTGTACCCTCACATTCTTCTTGGACTATTGATACTGGTGCTACAAATCACATGTGCTCTTCTTTGTCATTATTCTCAACTTATATAACATGTTCCAATAATTCTTATGTCCAACTACCAAATGGAACGAATGCACCTATCACACATATTGGAACAGTCATTTTATCACCTACATTTAAACTAGACGATGTCTTTTATATTCCATCATTCAAATCTATATAATATAATATAATGGTAACTCACCTTGACACGTGTCGTAATGTGGAGGCTTTGACATTTAATTTTTATCTCCACCTTGACACGTGTCGTCATATGGAGGCTTTAACATTTAATTTTTATCAAAAATCAATTGTTGATTAATGTTAATTTATGATTATGAATTATTTAATCGATCATTGCACATACATTAATTTTTATCTCCACCTTGACACATGTCGTCGTGTGGAGGCTTTAACATTTAATTTTTATCAAAAATCAATTGTTGATTAACGTTAATTTATGATTATGAATTATTTAATCGATCATTGCACATACAAAAATAAGATATTGTATGTATATTTGTGCCTATTAATAAGGGATTGTATGTATATTTCAATATTTATACCTATATAGAGAATATCAATCGTTAAAAATTTAATATAAATATTGAAGTGAGAAAGACATGAAACAAAAACAAAAAAATTAGAAATTGTATGTATATTTGTGCCTATTATTAAGGGGAGGAAATGGGACAAAATAGCACTTTTGAAATTTGAAGTTATGCAACTATCACCACATTACTAACTCATATTTTATTAGCACCAAAAATGGAATTTGGACAAAAATACCCCTCAGCTTCTTTTCTTTTCTATTGGGTGTCCTTCACCTTCTTCTTCCTTTTTTCCCAAACCTCCATTGATGGAGCTTCAATGGAGGTGCCATCGCCAACCGACGAGTTGACCGGTAAAACCACCGGGAAAACGTTCGTCGAGTGCCAATCATTGTAACCAAAGTGTTCGTTTTCATTTTCGAGTTGTGTAAAGAGAGAAACGAAGCAAAACCCAAACCATCGCGAATCTTCATCGTCCGATTTATGACGATCCGTTATGAATCTGATGAAACCGATAGCGCCAACGAACTCGGCATCATTCAATCTTCCAGATCCAACTATCTCCGGAATCGATTAGCGCCGTTGTCGGATCGTCACTGTCGCCATTAATGGAGGTCGACAGAATAAGTCTCGAAACATAGGAATAAGTCTCGAAAAACGCATGAATAAGTCTCGAAAAAATTATAAATAAGTCTCGAATTTTTGAGAAAAAAAATAAAAAGGAAAAGAGTAAGTGGGGGTATTTTGGTCCCATCACCTATTTTGGTGCTATTAAAACATGACTTATTAATGTGGTGCTATTTGCACAAACCCTCCCCCAAAAAGTGTTATTTAATTTTTGAACCCTTATTAAGGGATTGTATGTATATTTCAATATTTGTGCCTATATAGAGAATAGCAATCGTTAAAAATTTAATATAAACATTGAAGTGAGAAAGACATGAAACAGAAACCAAAATAAGAGATTGTATGTATATTTGTGCCTATTAATAAGGGATTGTATGTATATTCAATATTTGTGCCTATATGGAGATGAGCAATTGTTAAAATTTAATATAAACATTGAAGTAAGAAAGACATGAAACAGAAACAAAAAAAAATAAGAGATCGTATGTATATTTGTGCCTATTAATAAGGGATTGTATGTATATTTCAATATTTGTGCCTATATAGAGAATAGCAATCGTAAAAAATTTAATATAAACATTGAAGTGAGAAAGACATGAAATAGAAACTTTGGCCTATATATAAATTAATATTCTTTCCATTAATTAAAAATTAAACAACCCTTCATTTTCCAATCCATTTTCTATAAATTTAAATTCTCCATTGAATAATCTGTTGTCATTTCTTTAGCAATTGGGTTTCCAAGATTAAAGAGAGAGACAATTGAGGAAGAGGTAACTTATATATAAAAATCGATGACTCTTTTTTTTTTTTTCTTTTTTAAATAGGAGGAGATTTATTATTGTTGATTAACATTAATTGATTAGTATTTTTTTTTTAAATGTTTTAGTTGCCTTGAGTCAGTTTATGAATTATTTAGTTGTCCTATTATTGTCATTTGGTTAGTTTTTGAATTTTTTAGCTGCTCAATTTAATAGACTTAAAGAGATTACATAAGCTACCTCCACGATATTCTACTTGTATCAGGACTGTACAGCTCAAGTTGTTGTATTGTAGTTGGACTCTATATCCTATTACTGTAATGTGTATAAATATCAATGATTAATGTTGAATAAAATACGATTACTTTCATTATCAAACACTCTAAATCTAATATGGTATCAGAGCTGTAGCAAGGAAAAGCTACATAGATCCTGAAACCCTAAACCCTATTTTTCTTTCTTCCTTTCTGTCAACCTCTTCAGGCAGCCGAACATGACTTCATCAAGTGCACCTGATTCTTATTCTACTGCCAATTCTTCTCCTCAAGTTTTTCTTATGGGCGTTAACAACAACAATGTCAATCAAAACCAATCTCTCATTGCCATTAACTCCACTCAAGTTCCTATCAAACTCTCTAAAGGGGGGAATTATGTAGCCTGGAGAGCCCAATTTGAGAATCTTCTTTTCGGTTATGGTCTCATGGGTTACCTAGATGGTTCCAATCCATGCCCACCTGCAACTACTGCTGTCACCAACACCACCTCTACCGATCAGCCTTCAAGCAGTACCTCTACCAATGTTGCTAACCAATTCTGGCTTCGTCAAGACCGTTTATTGTTACATGCTATTCAAGTATCTTGCATGGGTGCAGCACAGTCCATTGTTACCAGATCCACAACCTCCGCACAAGCCTGGAATAAACTTGAAGCAACATATGCCAATCGATCACATACTCGCAAACTCGGCCTTCTTGATTCGCTCACTAATGTTACATTAGCTGACAAGTCTATAACTGACTACATGCAAGGAATCAAGAATATTCTTGATAACCTTGAATTGATTGGGCATCTGATTGATAATGGTTCTACCGTAATTCATACCTTGAACGGCCTGAGTTCAGCCTACATACCTCTTGCGTCCGCAATCCGAGCCAGAGACACTCTGATAACCTTTAAAGAGCTTTATGATAAACTTCTAGATCATGAGGCGTTTCTTCAGCGTGATGAAGCAAAGAAAGAGGGTCCGGTAATTACGGCGCAATTCACTCAACGAACCTACAACATAAGGGGTCGAAATCAGCAGGGCAATTCTTCTTCTCTGCAGTAGGGTCAGCAGGGTCACGGTAATCAGTTGCAGTAGAGTCACGGTAGTCAGTTTTTTTAATGCTGGTCGTGGGTCCTCTTCTTATAATGACGGTTCATTCAGGTCCTCTACCCAACAAACTTTCTCTCATCATAATTCCTCACACAACAACTGGCAGTCACCCTCCACTAACAACTACAATCGGCCCATCTACCAATTGTGTGATAAAATTGGTCATACTGCTCGGGTTTGTCGTTCTCGACCTCATCCGGGACCTCCAACTTGGCCTCAAGCCAATCACATGACCGTTGATCAGCCCACAAATCGCACCAACTAGATTCTTGACTTCGGTGCATCTCATCACATGACATCTGATCTCCAAAATTTGTCCGTACACTCAGAGTACGATGGCCCAGAGGATATCGTGGTTGGGGACGGTAACAAAATTCCTATTACTTATACTAGTTGCACCACATTACATTCATCACATAAATCTTTTCCTCTCACACATGTTCTATGTTCACCGCACATATCACATAATCTTGTCTCTGTGTCTAAGTTCTGTCATACAAATAAAACATCTATTGATTTCTTCCCTAATTATTTTCTTGTGAAAGATCTGATCACGAGGGTATCCTTGGTCCGCGGCCGGAATGAGGGCAACCTCTACATCTGGCCTCAGTCACATCCATCTCCACAGTCTGGGTCGTCGGCCACTCTTTTTTTTGTTTCCTCCCAACTGAAAGTCAATTCCATGGCTTGGCACTACCGCCTTGGTCATCCGTCTCTCCAAGTCCTACAGAAACTTGTTGCTTCTTATGATCTCCTTGTCTCCAAATTAGAGTCTCATTTTTCCCATTGTTTAGCTTGTCTGTGTAATAAGAGTCACAAACTACCGTTTGGTGTCTCATCTTTAAATTGCAATAAACCATTAGAAATTCTATTTACAGATGTCTGGGGTCCTGCTCATATTTCCTCGTTTGATAACTATCGTTACTATGTTATTTTTGTGGATTATTTTTCGAAGTATACTTGGTTATATCCACTTAAAAATAAATCTGATGTCCCACAGGTGTTCACCCATTTTAAAGCACTCGTTGAGAATCTCTTTAATACGAATATTAAAATGGTTTACTCTGATGGTAGTGGGGAAGCTCATTCTCTTGGTCATATCTTAAAAAATTTTGGAATCCAACATCTCAAATCTCCACCACACACACTCGAACACGTAGGTAGTGCTGAACGCAAACATCGACATGTGGTGGAAACAGCTTTATCACTGCTCCATCATGCGTCTATACCTTTAAAGTTCTGGTCCCTTGCATTTCAAACCGCGGTAATATCAATGATTAATGTTGAATAAAATACGATTACTTTCATTATCAAACACTCTAAATCTAATACAATTATTGCATGTGAAATAGGAGGAGATTTATTATTGTAGATTAATGTTAATTATTTTTGCTGCCTTGATTCAGTTTTTGAATTATTTAGCTGTCCAATTATTGTTATTTGTGTCAGTTTTTGAATTTTTTAGCTGCTCAATTATTGCATTAATTTACATAGTTATTACTTGAGTCAATTTACAAAAATTTTAGCTATAATACATTCTTTTGTGTAAAGTACATATTCTTTTGATTTTGTTTTATTTTCATTCTATAATATGTTCATAATTGTATAATTGTTTTAATTTTGTGTAGATTGATATCGTTCCTATAACCATACATAGAAAGGTACATTTTTTTTTCCTTTTTTTTACCTATATAATTGTTAGAGATTAGTTTTACGTTTTTTCCTTAAAAAAATAATAATTTAAACAGGAAAAAAAAATAAATAAATAACAGTTTCTGCTATATATATATTATTATTATTTTAAGTTTAGTTGCAAAGGAAATTGGTGGGGAGGATTATGAGGAAGAGAGAGTATATCAGTTGAAGAGAAGTAAATTGGTTGAGAAGATTTTTTATTATTTATTTTTAACGTAGATATATCCGTCAAGCAATTAATTAATTTTAAGGATTAGATATTGTATTTTGATATAAATATAAATTATATCAATTAATTAATTTAATATAAATTACAACAGTACAGTTTTTTTTTTTTAGCTCACAATTATATTGGTTCTTAGTGTTGTTGCATGCGTAGGGATTTTTTTTCCTTTGATATAATTCATTGGTGTGCTTGCATCAATTCGAATGTGGACTTATTTCTTTCTTTCTTATTTTATATAATTGTTTATATATATATATATTTTGAATATGAACTAATATTATGTAGTGTTACATGCGACCTTATTATAAGTATATATAGAATAGAATTCTGTTTTTTTTAATAATATAAATAATTTTAAAAAAAAAAAAGTTATGGATCAGTGTTTGCTGTTTTGTTTTTAATATTTACTAATATCTTATTATAGTTTCTGAATATTAATTGGATTTGATAAAACATAGAAATTACAAAAGAAACAACTAAAGAAATGAAAAAAAAAAAAAAAATTGTAGATAAAGATAACACTATTTAACTTTTATTTCCATTCAAATTTTGTGATTGAATTTTCACTGTATATTGAATATTAAATATTACATTTCATGGAGATTGGAGGATAATAATTGATAACTTTAGATATCTCCTAATCATCTATATAGTATTTTAAAAAGTATATTAGCAAAAAAAAAAAAAAAAAAAAAAATTGTACATAAAGATAAGAAATAAAAATCAAGTTTCAGTTGCTGATTTCTATTTGTCTTATATTTTGGATTTTATGAACAACATTTGGACTTCTTTTATTATATTTTCTTTTACATAATTGTTTTTAGATTTTTTTTTGAATAAGTACAAGTATTATGTAGTGTTGCATGCGGATTTATTATAAGTATAGGCCTGATTAGATTTCTTTTATTTTTTATTTTTTATTTTTTAAAGAAGATCCGATTAGATTTGGTAAAGATAAAGCTAAAAATACAGAAATATAGAAAAAACAAATTGTACATAAAGATAAGAAATAAAAATAAAGTTTCAGTTGCTGATTTCTATTTGTCTTATATTTTGGATTTTATGAACAACATTTGGACTTCTTTTATATGAATTTTTTTAGATTTTTTTGAATAAGTACAAATATTATGTAATGTTGCATGCAACCTTATTATAAGTATAGAATAAATTTCTACTATAAAGAAAGAATAATATAAACGTAAAATTAAAAAAAAAAAATAGAGATCAATGTCTACGTTTTTTTTTTTTTTTATTTTTTTTTTTATTTTTTTTTTTTAATATTGATTAATGTATGATGTAGTTTGTTACCCTTAATTAGCTATGGTTTGTTTTATTTTCCCAACTTATCTAGAAAAAGTGACATGATAATGTTCTTCTCTTTTATATTTGTTATAGTATTTTATATTTTCGAAATATGGATTTTTTTTTTTTTTTTAAACATCAATTCTACCAAATATCAAATTTTGTTTTACCATAAAAAAAACACAATAGAACCTGAAAAAAAAAAAAAAAAAAAAAAAAAAAAAAGAAGGTTAAATTACATATCCTAATATAACATTTCCACATGTAGACGTTGTGAAATTTCCAATTAATTTTTTTTTTTTGAAGCAGCAAATATAATAAAATAAAACACCACAAATGTCCAAATACAAACCACTCACAAAATCCCCCCATAAAAAAGCACACACAGCACTGACAAGGCCAAATTATAACATCATTAATGGCCAAATTTCAACATCAGATCAGCCACGATAAACAAAACCAAAAAAATAAACAACAGCTAAAGGGGAACAAAACCTGTGAGAAAAAATAAAAACAAAACCAAATCAAAAATCACTCCATTCAAGCCTATCCCCACTTCTACTAGAGCCACCTTTTGCCAGGCTATCCGCAAAAGAATTCGAACCCCTCGGTTTGAAGAAAATAGACTTACCAACAGAATTATGCAGAAAACTTCTGATGTCGTAAATCAAATTAACAAGCTTGAAATTACCAAAATCCTTGCTTTTGATCCATGAGACCGCGGTTTTCGAATCACTAATAAGGGCAATATTTCGACTTGCTAATCGTACATTGGAAGATATCAATTGGCAAGCTCTATGTATAGCTAAAACCTTAGCAGAATTAGAATCAACTACTCCCACATATAAAGAAAACAAACAAAGAACCTTGCCACTTGAGTCTCTTAAAACCCCACCAATGCCTGCATCTCTCGGATTACCCCTAGCAGAACCATCAACATTAAAACTCAACTCATCTCCCATAGGCGGAACCCAAACCACACTCTTCTGAATCTTAGTAGGCACACTGTCCACACATCTTTCTCTAATGTCCAACATTAGCAATGTCAGGTCACAATTAGACCCTTGACCATGATTTTTGAACCATAAAGCCACTCTAAACTTGATTGTGTCCAAAGCCAAACCAATACAAGCTTGAGAGCTTCTGAAAACCACACCATTACGGCTCTCCCATATTGACCAAATGACAGCAAAAAATAACACATTCCAAACCCTTTTTCTATCCAATGATGGATAAAGGGCCGACCACCCCTTCCACCAGTCCACAAAGCCTAAATTCGAGCAACTATGAACACCCCACCATCCCATACATCTCTTCCAAACCTCGCTGGACCAGACGCAATTAAGAAACACATGGTCAATTGTTTCAGCAACTTTGCCACACAAAGGGCATTCAATTGAAGTCATATGATTCAAGCCAAACCTACACATAATATCACCAACTAGAACTCTACCTTTCATGAGTTGCCAAGCAAATATCTCTATTTTCGGTGGACAAATTCCCTACCACAAAGAAAACAGTATCTGATCATCCAGATTATTACAAATTCTGATGACTTCCAAACAGCAACGGAACGATCGAACCGAGAATATGCCATTGGGAGAGAAAGACCATGCCAAAGAATCTTTAAAATTTTTCCAACATTGATATTATTCAAAGCAACCACAAAACTATTCCATTGATTTACCTCCCAATCAAATAAGTGCCTTCTAAGATTCACCTCATAAACCCATTTGTTGTTATCCCAACGCCCAAACTCTTTCACCACCCCCATTTTATTTGAAGCAAGAGCGAAAATTCTAGGGAAAGTCGCCTGTAAAGGAACAGAATCCCAACATATTTCCTTCCACAATTGTACACGGTGACCACAACCAACCACTACTTGAAATCCTTGAGAAACAATGTTATAAGCTCGATGGTCATCAACAAAAAATCTGCACACAGCAAAAAAGAATGAAGAACCATGCTTAACGTACCCTTAATCCGTCCCACTTCAAAGGACTAGAACCAAGTCCATATGTTGCGCATAACACCTTCTTCCATAAAGTAGACTCTTCTCTGCCAAACCTCCATATCCACTTGGCCAAAAGACTCATCCCTTTATCCACCATTCGACCTATGCCTAAACCACCGTTCTTCTTACTACGACATAAAGTTTCCCAATCCACTAGATGAACCTTCCTACTAGATATGCCATCATTCCAAAAGAATTTCCTTTGGAGTTTTTATAACTCGTTCGCCACAACCACTGGAATAGGAAACACAGACATAAAGTATAACGGGAGACTAGAAAGAACTGCTTTAATAAGAAAAGACGTCCACCTTTGGACAAATAGGTTCTTTTCCATGGAGTGAGTCTCTGTTCCACCTTCTTGATAACTGGATCCCAAAAAGCTTCCCTTCTAGCATTACCTCCCAAAGGAAAGCCAAGGTATGAGATAGGAAGTGATGACAATTTACACCGAAACACCGCAGCCCAATCAACCTCATTAACATCTTTCTTCCCTATCCTAACAAGGCATGATTTATGAAAATTGATTTTCAAGCCAGAAATCAATTTGAAACACCTTAAAATTCTTCTGGCATTTGAAATATAATCCAACCTTGGTTCCAAGAAAAGCATAGTGTCATCCGTAAACTGTAAATGGAAATGTGAACCTCATCATTCCCAAACCCAACACCTCTAATCAAATCCAAAGATTTTGCTTTTAGCATCATCACACTCAGGACCTCCACCACCAAATTGAAAAGAAAAGGCGACAACGGATCCCCCTGACGAAGTCCTCTACCAATCGAAAACTGAAATGTAGGACTACCATTAACTAAGACAGACATTGATGGGGATGCAATGCACCAACGGATCCAATCTTGCCATCTCAGTCCGAATCCCATTTTATTCATAACCTCCAAAAGAAAATTATGATCAACACTATCATAGGCCTTCTCAAAATCTAACTTCACCAAAACACCTCCTTTACCTCTTTTCTTCCATTGGTGAATCACCTCCTTAGCAATAACGAAACTGTCTGTTATCTGACGATCCTTAACGAAAGCTATCTGGGTAGGACCAATTACCGAGTTGATCACTCGCTTCAACCTATTCGCCAACACCTTTGCCAAAACTTTGTAAAGAGACTCAACAAGACTAATAGGTCTAAAATCCTTAATGGAAATAGGCAACCTTATCTTCGGAATTAGAGCAATGAACGAACGATTCAAGTGCTTCACTACCGATCCATCTCTATGAAACTCCATAAGAAAATTCATGAAGTCATTCTTAATAAATTCCCAATTAACATTAATAAAATTGAGGTTAAGGCCATCTGGACCAGAGGCTTTATTCCCGTCACACTCATTCAACGCAGCCCAAACTTCCTCTACAGAAAATTCCGCCTTAAGTTCCACTTTTTCGTTGTCCGAAATTTGCTTCATTGCCAACCCTGGCATCTTCAGTCTAGGAAGAGACCTCTTACTAAAAATGCTCCTTGAAAAACTTATGAACTCCCTCTTTTACCTGATCAGATCCAGCACACAATCTGCCCTCAATTTCAATTTCACCAATGAAATTTGTCTTTCTTCTTGTGTTTGCCAGGATATGAAAGAATCTTGTATTTCTATCTCCTTCCTTGAGCCACTTCACCCTTGATATTTGCTTCCATTTTTGCTCATCCACTCTGATTTGTTTCCAAAGTTTGGCCAAACAAGCACTCCTTTCTTGTCTCAAATTCAGCGTCCATCCTTGACTAACTGCCCTGACTTCAACAGCCTCCAACTCAGCTTCCAGGACCTTAATTTGATCACCCAACGTCTTCCTACCATTCATCCAAGACTTCATATGTTGTTTGACAGCCCTAGTTTTACAAAACAACCTCAAACCTGTCGTTCCAAAACCTTTTGTTTGTGTCCATTTATTTTGAACCCCTTCTAACAAACTTTTATCCTCTAACCAACTATTCAAGCATCGAAATGGTCTAGGCCCCCAGTCCACATCTGGTTCACCAATGCAAACGGGATTGTTATCGGAAAGATTCCTACATAACCCTTTTTGAACCAATTTAGGAAACCAAGATAGAAACAACGGATCACAAAGAAAACGATCCAATCTAGCTCAAGAATCATTCTCTCTATTATTGGACCAAGTAAACCTCGTTCCCATCATCGGAATATCAATTACATTCGCCAAATCCATGAACATTCTAAAATTCCGGATAGACCTCGCATTGACAACACCTCCCTTCCTTTCCCAATTCTCCAAGACTGTATTAAAATCTCCCCCTATGACCCAAGGACCTGGTAACGAAACTTGCGCTTGACATATATAATTCCATAACTCAACCCTTTCATTTTCATTGTTTGCCGCATAAACATTACAAAAGACTACCTCTCTCCTCAATTTAATAATCAAACCAGCTAAAATAATGCATCTATCATTGCTTATACATTCTTAACTTCAAACAAGTCTTCATTCCACAATGTAATTAGACCACCCGCCAAACCGTTAGCATCCACCCCTACCCCTTTCGTAAGCAGAGAAGCACCTAACGACTTAATAACCTTGGAATCAAACGAATTCAATTTTGTCTCCCGAATAAAAATAAGGATTGGTTTCAAGCTAGACACTAAATTCCTCACCACTCTCCTTTTCTCAATTCTCCCTAATCCCCTAATATTCCACGACAAAGCAATCATCACAAAATAAGAAACCCCACAAAAAACCAAAAACAGCACCATCAATTCGAGGAATGAAACCCTTCTAGAAATCTCAGCTGAAACTTCATTCATACTTCCATAAAAATCAAATCCCAGAGCCACCCCTGTCTCTATCACCTTGGCCACTTCCACACTAAGGCTCCATGACCCTTTATTGCCTTTTCCTCCATCAGCCAAACTGATGCCTTCCTTCTCTCTTTGATTCGACTGAATAATATATCCCAAAGTCTTTCCTTTTTCGATGACTTTGGATACTTCCTCCTCAAAATTCCATCTTCTTTTAACGCCTGAACTTCCAATTCTACCACTCCCTTGTTTTCCCAACATCTGATCTCCCCAGCCATTGCCCCTACTCCTTATCAATTTCTGGATATTCGCTGACCTGCACCTTCTGGCATTAATCTTCGAATAATATTTTAATCTTCCCCTCCCAAAACCTCTCACAGGTACATCTTCCTCCGAAACTAACTGCTGAAACTGAGTTTCTGAAATATGGGAGACCGAGTCATCCGAAGCCGGCAATCTTTCCTCACCATCCATGTTCATAACTAATGTTACTTTGTTTCCCTGCTGAACCTCAGTACAGCTATGTACTTGAGCTTCCTTAATCCCCAATGATGAATCCTTAATTCGACCTTCAGAAGCATCACCCTTGTCATTTATTAAGCCCACCTCTTGATGTGAACCAATACCCAAATCGATGACTATCTTCCCACCTTTCAACTTAGCCAAATCAATTTTCGATGTTTCTCCTCGCAGCAGGGCAGAGTGATGAAGTTGCCCATCTCCCCCCTCATCGTCTGAACTTGAGTCACTTACATCTTCTTCCCAATCCTACTCATTACCGAAATTTTTTTTTTTCAAATGCAATCAAACTATGTGACACAGAAACATAACTCCATCAATTAAATTTGCACATGGGTTATTTCAATAACTGTAAGATGCATTTATCTCATTTAATTCAAGTGAAAGTTTATTGTTTTTTTTTTTTTTTTTTACGTTCATGCCTAGTAATAAATAAAGGTATGTAACCTATTCATGGAAGGATGTTCCATGACACTATATAAACCCCCTTCACCCACATGAAATAAGACATCGAGAATTGCAAGAATTTATTCTAATACTAATTTAGTGAAGAGAGTATTCTTCCTATTTTTCAAGCTCTTATCTCTTAGGTGGATTCCTTAGAGTGGTGGGTTTTTATCTCAGAGTGTTCATTTTGTATTTTCTATTTTAATCTCCATTTATCCGGTGTCAATTTGGTATCAGAGCATTATCCGATATCCGATATCCGATAATGATTGGGAGGCGTGGAGGTCGTAGGAGTCACCAACCTCAAAACCGACATGATTCACCAAATCGTGAACGAGATCTGCTTGACATTGAAGTGGATGATCTTAGAAGGCAAATGCAACAACTCCAACAGCATCTTGAGCGCTTCGAACCTCTGGAACATGAAGAGTCCCGTCATGATTCAGAAAATGAACCAACAGATGAAGAAAATACTAATCCTTTTGGTCGTGGCTACGATCGAGTATCAAATGATGGGAATAATCGTAGGCATCGCCAGATGAATAATTTTTTCCGATCAAATTTTGATGTCAATGTTGATATTCCAGAATTCGAAGGAAAAATGCAACCCGAAGAATTCATTGATTGGCTCAATACTGTGGAGCGAGTATTTGATTATAAAGATGTACCTGAAGATCGCAAGGTGAAGTTAGTGGCTATCAAATTGAAAAAACATGCTTCAATTTGGTGGGAACATCTCAAGAAACAACGGGCTCGAGAAGGAAAAGGGCGTATTGAAACATGGGAAAAGATGAGGAAACAATTGAAGAGGAAGTACATGCCAGAAAATTATCGTCAAGATTCTTTTCTTAAGTTCCATAATTTCAAACAAAAAGAGTTGTATGTGGAGGAGTATATGTCAGAATTTGATAATCAACGTATGCTTTGCAATATAACTGAACCTGATGAGCAAACCATTGCTCGTTATCTTGGGGGCCTTCGGACTGACATCTGTAATATTGTGCAATTACAACCATATTGGACTTATAATGATGTTGTCAAGCTATCATTGAAGGTTGAGAAACAAATTAAGGAAGGTCGTGGTGGTTCTTCAAGATCTTGGATTAGAGAAAATAATACTAATCGGGCATCAGTATCCACAACCAAAGCTGTTTCTTCCACAAATGTTGGTGCAACTCCAAAAGCAACACGCAAGCAAGAAGGGGTAGCAAATAGTTCTAATCGTTCTTCTTCGATTCGATGTTTCAAATGTCAAGGAATAGGCCATATTGCGTCTGATTGCCCAAATCGAAAGATAGTCTCTTTGGTGGAGGAAGCTATGGACGACCTGATTGAAGAAGATGAGCTAATCAAAGACGATGGGCCACAATTTGATGAAGAAATCACTTATGGTGATCAAGGTGAGAGTTTGATTATTCGGCGAAGCTTGAATATTTCCCATGTTGAGGAAGATAATTGGTTGTGCAATAATATTTTCCATACAAGGTGTACTGCCTTTGGGAAAGTTTGTAATGTTATCATTGATGGTGGAAGCTGTGAGAATGTGGTGGCCACTACTATGGTGGAGAAACTAAATCTCAAGACAGAAAAGCACCCGTAACCTTACAAGCTTTCTTGGTTACGTAAGGGAAATGAGGTAAAAGTTGATAAAAAATGTTTGATTCAATTTTCTATTGGAAAGCATTATCAAGATAAAATATGGTGTGATGTTGTTCCCATGGATGCTTGCCATTTTCTACTTGGTAGACCTTGGCAGTATGATAAAAGAGTCGTTCATGATGGTTTTAAAAACACTTACACATTCGAGAAAGATGGAGCAAAAATCATCTTGGGTCCTAGCAAGTTAGATGGAACCTCGAAACCTTTGAGAAATGACGGAAGTACTTTCCTTTCTAAATCTGAGTTTCTTATTTTAGCAGAGGAAAGTAAGACAGCTTATGCTCTTGTTATTTTTGAGGCAAATAACAATAAAATCGAGATCCATCCAATGCTCCAACCGATGCTTCAAGAATTTCAAGATGTCATTCCAGAAGAAATCCCACATGGCCTGCCTCCAATGAGAGGAATTCAACATTGCATTGATTTTGTTCCAGGCGCAGTCATTCCAAATAAAGCAGCATACAGGATGAATCCTAAAGAATTTGAAGAACTTCAAAGACAAGTTGATGAGTTAATGGTTAAAGGACTGATCAGAGAAAGTATGAGTCCTTGTGCTGTTCCTGCACTTCTTGTTCCAAAGAAAGATGGATCTTGGCGCATGTGTGTAGACAGTCGGTCGGTAAACAAAATAACTATCAAGTATCGTTTCCCTATTCCTCGCCTTGATGATCTTCTTGACCAACTTCATGGAGCAACAATTTTTTCAAAGATAGACCTCCGAAGTGGATATCATCAGATCCGTATGAGGCCTGGAGATGAATGGAAGACTGCCTTCAAAATAAGAGATGGTCTATATGAGTGGATGGTAATGCCTTTCGGACTATCTAATGCTCCAAGTACATTTATGCGACTCATGAATTATATTTTCAAGTCTTTTATTGGTAAATGTGTGGTTGTGTACTTTGATGACATCCTCGTGTATAGCAAAGAACAAAAGTTGCATTTGGAACATCTACGACAAGTGTTGGATGTGTTGAGAGAACAAAAGTTGTTCGCTAACCTCAAAAAGTGTGAATTTCTTGCCAATAAACTTTTGTTTTTAGGCTATGTTGTTTCAGGTAAAGGTATTATGGTGGACCCGAACAAAGTAGAAGCTATCATAAGTTGGCCCACTCCAATATCAATTCATGATATTCGAAGCTTTCATGGCCTTGCTTCTTTTTATTGGCGCTTTATCAGGGGATTCAGCACTATCATTGCCCCAATTACTGAGTGCTTGAAAGGAGGCAACTATGAGTGGACTACCGATGCACAACAAAGCTTTGAACTCATTAAAAAAAAGATGACGGAAGCTCCTATTTTGGTTCTTCCTGATTTCAACAAGGTATTTGAAGTTGATTGCGATGCCTCCAATGTTGGGATCGGCGCTGTCTTAAGTCAAGAAGGAAAGCCAATTGCTTATTTCAGTGAGAAGTTGACTAATTCTCGTACCAGGTACTCTACCTATGATAAGGAATTTTATGCAATCATTAGAGCTTTGAGTCACTGGCATCATTATCTCATATCCAAGGAATTTATTTTATACTCGGATCATGAGGCTTTGAAATTTATTAATGGCCAACACAAGCTGAAGAGTAGGCATGCTCATTGGGTGGAATTCTTACAAGCCTACACATTTCATATCAAGCATAAATCTGGCAAGCAGAATCAAGTTGCTGATGCTCTAAGTCGAAGGCATTCTTGTTTGAGTACCATGGGAATAAAAGTCGTGGGATTTGAAGTGATCAAAGAACTCTACAAGAATGATCCCATATTCAAAGACATTTGGAATAATTGTTCCAAAGGTTCTTGTGGTCTTTATTTGTTACAAGATGGTTTTCTTTTCAAGGGAGTTCGTTTGTGTGTTCTTGAATGTTCCTTACGAGAAGCTATTGTCTCAGAAGCCCATGGTGGTGGACTTGGTGGTCATTTTGGTCGAGACAAGACCCTTTGTCTCTTTAAAGAACATTTTTACTGGCCTAAGATGGTGAGAGACGTGTCGCGCCATGTAGAGAGGTGTCGAACATGTCATATAGCAAAAAGTCATGGTCAAAATATAGGGTTATACACACCATTACCTGTGCCCATGGCACCTTGGGAAGATGTCAGCATTGATTTTGTGCTTGGTCTACCTCGCACACAAAGAAACAAAGACTCTGTTATGGTTGTGGTGGACCGATTTTCCAAGATGGCTCATTTCGTACCGTGTGCAAAGACTTTGGATGCATCTTATGTTGCTGATCTTTACTTTAGAGAAATTGTTAAACTTCATGGCATTCTGAAGACAATTACATCAGATCGTGATACAAAATTTGTGGGTCATTTTTGGAGGACTCTGTGGCAGAAATTGGGGACTACTTTACAATTCAGTTCATCTCATCACCCACAGAAAGATGGGCAAACTGAAACTGTCAATCGTAGCTTGGGAAATCTATTGAGGAATTTGGTAGGCAAGAATATCAGACAGTGGGATACTGCTTTGGCCCAGGCTGAATTTGCTTATAATCGGTCTACAAGTCAAACTATAGGCACTAGCCCATTTGAGGTGGTTTACGGAAGGAACCCAATAAGTCCATTAGATTTGGCTCCACTTCCTACGAGCTACCAATTTAGTGGAAATGCAGAAGAGCAAGCTGCAAATATAAAGAAGTTGCATGAACAAGTGCGCGATCGAATCATTAAGCAGAATGAGAAGTATCAAGCTCAAGCTAACAAGCATAGAAAACCAGCTGAATTCAATGAGAGTGATCTAGTTTGGATTCATCTTAGAAAGGAGAGATTGCCTCGAGGCAAGCATGCGAAGTTAAAGTCACGAGCTGATGGTCCATTTAAAGTGATCAAGCAAGTAGGAGATAACGCTTACAAGATCGAGCTTCCTGGAAATTATGGTGTATCGGCAACTTTCAATGTAGCTGACCTTTCTCCTTATCATGGTGAAGAAAATGAAGAGAACTCGGGGACGAGTTTGCATGCAGCAGAAGCGTATGACACAGAAACATAACTCCATCAATTAAATTTGCACATGGGTTATTTCAATAACTGTAAGATGCATTTATCTCATTTAATTCAAGTGAAAGTTTATTGTTTTTGTTTTTTTTTACGTTCATGCCTAGTAATAAATAAAGGTATGTAACCTATTCATGGAAGGATGTTCCATGACACTATATAAACCCCCTTCACCCACATGAAATAAGACATCGAGAATTGCAAGAATTTATTCTAATACTAATTTAGTGAAGAGAGTATTCTTCCTATTTTTCAAGCTCTTATCTCTTAGGTGGATTCCTTAGAGTGGCGAGTTTTTATCTCAGAGTGTTCATTTTGTATTTTCTATTTTAATCTCCATTTATCCGGTGTCACTATGATGGTTATTTGGGCCTAAAGATTTCGTGTTACATTCTGATGTTAAAACCCCTTTACCTTTAGAATTCACTGACTTTGGATCACCATTTCTCACATATGGCCTAACAGGCCTATCCAAATGAGCCTTGCCAAAATGACCTTTGCCAAAATCATTACCCGAGTCCTTGTTTGGTTGATCCACTTTCATCTGAACATCCAATGATGAATTTAAATTAGACTTTTAAAGGCACCACTCCTCCAATCTTGAAATCAGAAACGTTCCCACGAGCAGACCTATAGTCTTCGCCCTGCCAGATGTCATTACACTCAGTCACAGGATATGAGGAGTCGGAAACAAATCTGTCATCAATGCCCAGCCTCCACGAAATCCAAGCAGGTTTAACCGGTGCCGGATCCTCCCAAACGGAGATTGGAAATGAGTTCCTTCCCGTCATTACCTTTATAGTTTCAGGACACTTCGATCTAAAGGGTATCAAAACCAGTACTCTACCTCTGGTGAGCACTTCTTTATTCTGAGTTTCCTCCTCAATAAGAAGTGGTTCACCTACAGCCCATCCCAACCTGTGAAAAAATTCATCACACCAGCAATTCAACGGTACCCCCCTAAACTCCACCCACACTGACCTAGATTGAGGTGTAACAGCAGGATTCCACTTCCCCATCGAAGAAAAAAATCCCTCCCAAAGACATCTTCTTCTAATGAAATCGTCCCTTTCTGTTATCGAATTGAAAATCCAGAGTATATTCTTGTCACCCATATAAAAGGAAGAAGATTTAATCTGCAAATCCAGTAACCCCTTAATCAATGGATATACATCTGCAAAGGCTTTAAGGACTCCCACCGCACAGTATTTGAGCCAGCTATCTTCAGAAGATTCTTCCTCCCATTTCACCACCTCTTCTCCACCCTTAAACATTCTTTCATTGGTACCTGAATTACCAACCATACCCTTTACCGCCTCCGCATAAGAAATCCCCATACCAGACTTATCATTACCAAAGGTATTTTTCTCAGCCTTCCTTCCAATATCTGAAACAAAGATCTGCTTCTTCGAATATCTATCAGGAAACCTCTTTCTATTATTCCAATCCAAGGAAGCCACTTTCGCAATAATAGACCATCCATAAATAAGCATTCCATTTGTCAAAGAAGCAACCCTATTCACTTCTTCCCTTGTTGCAAACCTGACAAATGCAAAGCAACTCTTCTTAAATGAATTGTAATATGATTATCTTTTCTCTTTGCATACGTAGATTAGTCGATATGAAACCTTTGTGTGTTGATATATGTTATAAAAGCCTCCTTAATAATGTGGTGGAAATATTAAAAATAAGAAAATACGGCTACGGATACGAAGTTGAGGGTCCAAAATTGAAGTGACCGAGTAAATGGAGGTAATATTAATTATCTGTGGTTTTTTTATTTAATTACTTTAAAATTAAATTAAATTTTAATGTTTATTTTGGCATTGAAATCTATACATGCTACACTTGCTACCATTGTTTTTCAGGTATGTTCAACAAATAATATAGTTTTTAATATATACAACTTTGATGTATTTATTTATTTATTTATTTTTTATTATTATTATTATTAAGTTGTGATTGATTTGTATTGCAGTATTATTTCATCAAAGATTTGAGACTGAATTTAAAATTCGTGCAAATTGTAAAATTTGCGGTTCAGAGCTTTATTTTGTATGTTTCAAAAGTATCCATAGAAATATGTAGTCAATTGGATTTTTAGTGTCTTTTTCTTTCTAATTTATGTTAATTCCAATTGTAAAATAATATCTATTATATTATATTTTATTTTATTTTATTAGTAGTTTAGTAAAACAATAGTTGTTTTATGTTTCTTTTTTTGTTAATTTCTCTTTCACAAAATCATACAATTTATATCATAAATTGTAAACAAATAGATGATCAAAACCGTCACAATTCAAGTTAAAATCAGAGCATTTAAATTGAAACAGAAGAATTATGCGAAAAAATGTTAAAATATAAATCTGTTAGTGATTACGTTATATGTTTACAACGCCCACACATCGTATGGGCTGCAAACTCGTACAATTTATTATCCGTCAACCAACTCACTAACAATGTTCAGTGGCCATTACTCATACTCATTGTATTTTTCGAGACCTGTCAATGAAGAGGAGGATTGGATTGGGTAATGTTCATGAGGGGCTCTATTATTTTCAGTCATCTTCAGCTTTTCTTGTTACTGGTCTGTCACAAATTGACGTATGGCATTGGCAACTTGGCCATTTATCTTCTCAACAGTTGCAACAACTAGATAGGGATTTTGATTCCATTTCCTGCTTGAATAATTATGTTTGTGAAGTTTGTCCACAAGCAAAACAAAATCGACTACCGCTTCCTTCTAGTTCTATTAATACTACTAAGCCTTTTGAATTAATTCATTGCGATATTTGTAGTAGTTTTTCTCAATGTTCACTTACTGGTGCTCATTATTTTCTCACAATTGTTGATGATTTCACCCGTTGTACTTGGATATATCTTACGAATGTCAAATCTGAAACTAAGAAATTTTTACAATCTTTCTTTTTCATGGCCTCATAACAAAATACAAAACATCTTTTCTAGTAGTGGTGATTTATTTTTTCCTCAAATTCAAAAAATTCAACAACGGTACTGAATTTCTTTCTATTGATTTTTTTTTGAAAAATTACTGTATTAAACCCAGCCAAGAAGCCGGGGAAAAGGAGGGCCACAGCCCGGCCACAAGCAAAAAACGAGAGAAAAAACAGAAGCAGAGGAAACAGAAACAGCGCCCAGAAAAACACAAATAGGGTAGAACAACCCCAACAAAAAGAAAACAAACTCAAACCTCTGTTGCGACATCCTCTGTACCCGAAACCCCCCAAACAATAACGTCTCCCTCCCCCTTGGAACCTTTTTTTGCCAGAGAGTCTGCTAAAGAGTTTGTATGACGATGATTGAAAACCACAGAAGCTTGCCCCCATCCTGACAGGAAATTTCGAATCTCAAAAATTAAATTCGAAAACCTGCTGCTCCCCTCTTCCTTACCTCCAATCCACTCAACAGCCGTCTTAGAATCACTGCTGATAATGATCCTATTGCCAATTAAATCTGCTCTAGAGGAACACAAATCACACGCTTTCGCGATAGCCAAAATCTCTGCTGTAATGACATCTTGACTACCGATATGTAACGAGAACAAACACAACACTTTTCCTTCGTTATTCCGAAGAGCCCCTCCAATTCCAGCAGGTCCCTGTAAACCCATTGCCGAGCCATCAACGTTAAACATCAAGACCTCGGGAGGCGGAGGAATCCAGACCCCCCTTATCTTCGACTTCTCTTTCGAAAAGTCCTTACAACGATTTGCAATATCAAGTAAGATAAGAGTAATGGGCTCACTAGAGCCCTTGCCATAATTTTTAAACCACCAACCTGCTCTAAACTTCACCAAATCAGAAGCTTTTGTTAAGGAAGCTTCTTCATTTTTAAACATCACATCGTTCCTTACCTCCCATATAGTCCAAGAAACAGCATAAAATAAAGATAACCACACCCTCTCTGATTTCTTGCTCGGACATAAACCTCCCCAGCCTTTCCACCAATCCGCCAGAGAAGAGGAAACACAAAAATCAATATTCTACCAGCTTATACTAATTCTCCATAGCTTCCAAGACCAGCTGTAGGACAAGAAAAGGTGATCAGAAGTTTCATCCGCCTCTTTACACAAAGGACACAACCAATCGGAGCCTAAATCCATCCCAAACTTACGCAGAACATCTTTCACCATCACACGATCTTGCAGCAAGTGCCACACAAACATTTCGATCTTGGGAGGGACGAAACCTTTTTTAATTTCTTTCTATTGATATGCAACAATTTTTTCAAAATCATGGTATTATACATCAACGTAGCTGTGTTGCTACCCATGACAGAATGGTGTAGTAACCCATAACAGTCTGAGTTTCCATAGCCAAACACAAAATTTGTGTTTTTTTTTTTGTTTCGGTTTATTAAAAGCAACTACAAATCAACAATCTTTCATTTCTGGCTACTCTCCCGGCTTCGTTGTTTCTCACTTCGTGTAATCTCCGGAGGACCTATCATGGCTGCCGTTGCCGGATCCAACATTGTCGCCTTCAAATCCGCCATGATTTCCAGGAAGTTTGGTGACCGGAAAGCCGGCCAGTTCCAATATCAATGGTCTCCGGTCTTGGTTCAGCCTCGGCCTTTCGTTGGGCTCCAGAGTAGACGTAGTAGCTCATTCGCTTCTTCTGGAGTGAGAGCTCAGGTTGCCGCCATTGAACAAGCAAACACTGAAACAGCTCAAAAGGTGGAAGCTCCTATTGTTATTGTGACCTGAGCCTCTAGAGGTATTGGCAAAGCAGTTGCATTGACCTTGGAGAAAGCGGGTTGTAAGGTCCTGGTAAATTATGCTCGCTCATCAAAGGAGGCTGAAGAAGTTTGCAAAGAGATCGAGGAATATGGTCAGGCCCTTACTTTTGGCGGAGATGTCTCAAAAGAAGCTGATGTGGAATCAATGATCAAAACTGCCATTGATGCATGGGTAACCATTGATAATTTGATATATTGATTAACAATGCAGTAATTACTCGAGATACCTTGCTTATGAGAATGAAGAAATCACAATGGCAGGATGATATTGATCTGAATCTCACTGGTGTATTCCTCTGTACACAGGCAGCAGCGAAAATCATGATGAAGAAGAGAAAGGGAAAAATTATCAACATAGCATCAGTTGTTGGTCTTGTTGGCAATGTAGGCCAAGCCAATTACAGCGCTGCAAAAGCTGGTGTTATTGGCCTGACAAAGACTGTTGCTAAGGAATATCAAGTAGAGACATTAATGTCAATGCTATTGCACCAGGATTCACTGCATCTGATATGACAGCAAAGCTCAGTGACAACATTGAGAAGAAGATCTTGGGGACAATCCCCTTAGGAAGGTATGGCCAACCAGAAGAGGTTGCCGGACTGGTGGAATTCTTGGCCCTTGATCCCGCCACCAATTACATAACCGGACAGGTGCTTACCATTGACAGAGGAATGGTTATGTAGGTGATCGACCAACCCAATATAGCTCTCTAATTTCAGATCAAAAAATGCGGGTTATACTTATAACCTGTTTGGTGTTGGGCTCCTTCGAGGCAGTTTTGGCATAAAATTGTTACATAATAAACAACTCAGGCAAGTCTTGTAGAAAAAAACATAATGGTGTAGTAGAGCGTAAACATGGGCATCTACTTGAAGTTGCTTGCTCTCTACGATTCCAAGCTCACTTACCTTTACAATTTTGAGGGGAGTGTGTTCACACAGCGGCATACCTTATCTATAAAATGCCAACACTTTTTTTTTTGAACAATCCATATTATTAGCTGAAAGGCAAGGAAACAGGGCAAAACGCCCAGAGGCAAACAGAGGCAACACCCAAGGCACACTGCCAGACAAAGCAAACGCAAAACAAAAAGCAAGAAACAAACAGAGCAACCAAACCCCCAAAAAAAACCACACGACAGGAAGGGAGCACAAACGAGCAACACAGCTCAATGCACCTCCCACAAAATCAAATCCCCCTCCATACTCGAACCTTTTTTAGCCAGAAAATCTGCGAAGCTGTTGGTGGATCTCGGCGAGAAAGAAACTAACATATTTCCCATAAAGCTCAGAATAGAGCGAATGTCATAAATCAAATTCAGATGCTTCAAGCTCCCAAACCCCTTGCCATTAACCCAAGCTACCGCCACCTTAGAGTCACTACAAATGGAAATCTGTTTGTCTAAAAGAGACGGCGACTCAGCACAAAGAACACAAGCTTGATGAATGGCTGTGATTTCAGCAGAAATAGCATCAGAAATCCCAATGAATTTAGAGAAGGAGCCAAGCACCTTGCCTGTGGAATCTCTCAAAACCCCTCCAATACCAGCATTTCCAGGACTGCCTCTAGCGGAGCCATCAACATTAAATTTCAGAGCATTCGGAGCAGGGGGAGTCCAGATAGCCCTATTAGAACACAAAATGCCAACACTTTAAATTATATATAACAACATTTCACGATACATTCCCCTAGCACTTGGGACTTGGGACTTGGGAAGGATCAAACTGAAAAAGAAAAAGGACTATAAAGGGGAAATTATCACCAACCATTAAAAACAGCCAACACTTTAGAGATCTATACATTCATACTCTGAAACCTTGAATATGTTACTACCAACTAATTTCCCCAGAAATGCTACATATTCTCATAACTTGAACAAGGAGACAGTTATAAAGGTCGTCACAACACCATCCTCTCCAGTCCTAGGAAAGCTACCTACCTATGATGCACCACAACTGTTACTCCACTTGTATATCGTAGCAACTCTTCCACACACTTCAGAGCCAATACAATGATTTCCGATAAGTATCAATGACATGATACCTCTTGCAATTGAAGAGGAAAAGATGGAAAAAAAATATCATAATCACATCCAAACTTCGGACAGAGAATCTTACCACTGATATTTGCTCATGGTTTCAGACTAACTCACTGTAACAAAGTTCTCTTTGCCAATTACTTTTTCAGACAGTACATCACATCTCTAAGTTCCAATTTCTCTTCAAAAACTAGCCCAGATAAAAAGCTTTGCTATTGTTGGAGTGATTTATCATAAGTCGGATCAGCTAAACAAAACATCTGCAACAATGCTTTATCTTTAGTAATTTATCAATGGGATCATGTTAGTTTTATTCAAATAGGAATATTAAGAGGTATGTTTAAAATGTTCTCACCTTGAGAGTATTATGAATTCGATCTAGTGCCATGGTTCCAAAATTTGTGAGCATTCCCATGATGAATTTCTATAACAAAACCAAATGTCAGTTAGAAAGCTTGACATGAAACGAAATGACGATTCAAAAACGAGTTAAAAGTTTTCAACCTTTATTCCTTAACCACAATATTATCAAGCAAAAGAGAATTTGACATAGTTTTAGAACATGCCCAGATAAAACAGTTTTCTCAGCTATATTTTGAGTTCTACTCAGAGCTGGAAACTGCAGCTGGTGGGAGCCATTGGAACGTAGGGCAGTAAAACTTGGGAGGGCGAATTATATATTTTTTTCCAAAAAAAGTTACAATAATAGAATTGGGGAAACAAATTGCCATCATAGCTTGGTCTGTGGGTAATAACCACATCCACATTCAAAAGCCTTGAACAGAGAATGGAGGCCGGTCAAAGATCCTCTAAATTTTTAAAATTAAAAAAAAATTTAGAAACATAATGCTTTGATCATAAGGAATACCATAACCATTCATCAGTGTCGTCGTAAAACGTAAACAAAAAATATTTGCATCACTACCACTTACCTCATATATATAGTCATTTCAATACGTATCTAATCCTCAATTGATGCAACAGATCTCTCTCCCTCCTCGTCACCTACCAGCAGCTCTTCGCAACTCCCACTGTTAACACCAGTCTTACTACTGTCAACCATGCCTTCCACTAGGGTATATACATGATCATTAGAGTCTGTCCCAAACTCCCAAGTGATTCTGCAAGGATTCCCCGGCAAAAGACGAAAGTAATTAGTTAAATACTAGTCTTATGGAATCTGTTGTTGGGAAAGAAACTGATAGTTGAATTTATTAACGGGGATCTTTAAATGATTCATAAATTGCACTTGCTAATGACCAAAAAATTCTGTAATCAATAAAACAAACATTGTATGCTAAACCTACTTCTAGAGTAATAAATATGTTTGCTCAGTAAAATCAAACTAATTCATTTTGGTCGTGTTTCAAATTGTCAAGTTCCAGATGAAACTAAAAAGTAAAACTAACAGTGTTTTGCGGACCTATATACACACACTTTTGGCTCAGTTGATAAAAGAATTTATTCAAATTTCTTGTATTGTTCAACCCAACTGTGACATTTCTTTCAAAAAAAAAAAAAAAAAAAAAAACTCAACTGTGACATAGAAGTTTCAATCAAGATAAATCTGAAATCTCACAAACAAGAAGAAAGAGGAAAAGGAAAAAGAAAAGAGAGGAGAATGTCAATGCCTCAATGGAGAGTAAAGTTAGTTATGAAACATAATAGGAGCTTCTTAATCAAACCTTGCTTATCCAAAAGTTAATCCTTCGATTCAGTAAGACCACTGGCACTCCAATAGCAGCAGCAAGATTCTTAGAGGTCATAGAAAATAAAACGTATCACACTGTCATCAAATATCACAGAATATATCTAGATAATTCCTGAAGTTACCTTGTTTGATCCTGAAATTGCACAATAATTGCTGTATGTACAGGAGCCACTGTGAACTGAACCGCTCTATCATCAAATTGCAACTCCAACTAAAACAGTATGTCCATGGTTAAAAGCTGATGCAGCAGCAATAGATTATTTGGCATTAGAGTTCATGGAGGGGTGGGATAGGAAAACGACCAAGGAAATAGGTCATTTCAATCCTACTAGTCCGGGCGACAGAGTCGGAATGACGTGAGATTTTTACTGTCAAAGCGAATCGGCCTGAGCTTTCAAAGTCACGACTTTTGGTCGTGAGGCATGCCCTTTTTTGGGCGAATTCCATCTTTTAGACCCCGAAAAGGCCGTTTTTGCCGTTTTAGGGAAGTTTCGTTTTTGCAATAAATCGAGTTTCCCAAGTCCGAATCGACTTCCGTCAATTCCGGGGTGCTTAGGATTCTGAATAGAATTAGTTTTTGCTTTAATCTTGTTTTTTCCTTCTTTGGTAATTTTTCCTTTTTAGGCTCTTTTTCTTGTTTTTCAAGGAATACGATTAAGTTTAGGATTTATTTGCTTTAAATAAGGATGTAAGCCGAAAGGCTAATCAGTTTTTTATTTATAAAATTTAAAGTTTCTCTAATTCCATCCAATTTCGGTATTCTAATGAATCAACGAATTTGAAGCCTAATATTCCGGTATTCGTGCGCGAATCAACGGAACATTAGTAGGTCATTTTCAAATTGTTTCTTGCAAGTTTTTCTCGACAGAGCTTCCGCTACATCAAAAGCGTTACATAAAATTTGAGTGATGAAAGAATGGTGAAAATTAGTTCCAAGTTCAAACAGCAGAAACCAAAAAAAAAAAAAAAAGGAAAAAAAAAAAGAAAGAAAAAGGCATTGATATTAAGACACGGGCATCACTTGGCTCTGTATTATTAGAAGCACCCAACTTTCACTGTACCGAGATTTTTCATCCAAAGTAGCTTACGAGGGGTCTTGATCTCCTTAAACCGTGAGGCATAATCGGAGAGCAACTTATCAACAGACCCAGGTACAATAAGGGCCTCATCCTGAAATTCTCCTCATAGTCAGTAAAAATGCAACAAAATGTAGTAAAGAATTTAAAAAGGATAATAACATGAAAATATTGTAAAGTAATGGCCTTGACTCAAAAGTTTAAGCTTGTAAGGACCCAAACAACAGTATTTAAGCACTCTAATAAAAGATTTCAATCTGAAAAATGCAGTAAAGCATGCATTGCAATGCAGATGTGATCACATGCTGAACTCGTATGAGCCAAAATGGAGCAGATTAATGGGCCTTGAAGGAAGTTAAGTAAAAAAATAAGATTGGCACTCGAGCTGTCAATTAATCTTGACCACTTAATTTAATGTTCTTGCTGTAAGTCACATGGAATGAGGTCTTGAGGAGCATTGGGATTCTAGAAGAAGCCAATGCCATCAAATACATGTACACTTATGTTTCTTCCCACTACTTCTATCCCCTCTGCTAATTGTCAGAAAACTTTCATAGTTTCATTTTGTAAAATTTGATTCATAACACAATATGAAAGGGTAATATCAATATTTGCATTTGAGGCCAGAAATTTGATGATATGATTGTTGCATCAAGAATATCAAGAGATACCCCATTCTCCCCCAGCTCAGCACCTTAGAATACGAAGGAAAAAAAAAAAAAAACTGTCAGAAATGAACACATGAGTAGACCCAAAAGCCGATAATAGAGCCAGAAAATTTTAAAATTACCGGTTTGGGATTGCTTCTTAACAGTTGCTTTATTTGTATTCGATCTCTTAGAATCAATCAAATCATTAAGCATAATCTCACACCTCTGCATGATGCTCTCACCAAAATGTATCTAGAATGAAAGCAACGAAAAAATGTTATTAGGTGGTCTAGGAGTGTTATGCTCACAAAAAATAAAATAAGACAATTTTACCTAGTATACACAATTAAACAAACAAAGGCTAGAAATAATGATATACTAATCACCCACCGGCCTTAAGGAGTTCTAAAGTACGTATCTCTGAGTCAATGTCATAATCAGATTTATTCAGAAGCTTTTCTGCCAACATAACACGATATTCATTGACGAGTTAGTCCTTCGAACCAATTAGAATGACAGCCATGCCAAGTATGTCAACCTTCTATTCCGACTTCCCTTCAAAGGGTCAGCCTCTACAGGGTCAGGCTCCCAGCTGAAAGTGCAGAACTCATGCAGAGAAACAAGTCAGTGGAGGAATATGTTAAGCTGAATCTTGTTAACTTGATATCGCCAAAAGAGACCATTGGAGAAATATTAACTACATGACCTTTATAAGTACAATCATGATAGCAAACACATACCGCGTTGCGTTAATCCATGCTTGCTTGTCATCAACGTTGATATCATCATCAATGCCAACATTCTCTTGACTTTCTTCATCTCTATTTAATTCTTCAAGAAGGCTATCCCTAGTATTTCCAGATCCGTTTGGGTTCCCACCAGTCCCATCATTGAGCATAGTCACGATGCATTTGATGGTATCTTTCCTTCTTCTCAAGTACTCCCTTATCGGTTCCCCAACTGCTTCAAGAAAAACACCAGTTGGGTCGATTGTTCGGAGTGCTTTAATAGTTGAAACGTATTGATGCAATATATCATTCGTTGAGGCGCCCGCTATGAGTAACCGATACTTTAGTGCAGAAATAAAAGATTTAACCAATTTAGAATGTTGTCCAGTATACTCAAGACACTGCAGGAGAACTACAATGTTCAAAAGAAAATTTTCATACATTAGGCCCAATAATATTTTTCTTCATACCATTAAGTTTTACCCATATATGGATTAAATATACTGCTTATAACAAGAAGGAAGACACCTCAAATCGTTTCATTTTTTTCTATGCAAAAAGAAAAGATATGACAGATCAAAACAAAACGACATAATGCATAAAAACAATGACTATTACGCAAAAGATCTGATATATATGTAATTCATACATAATATAACTGTCTACACACCTACTAGATATAGTAGTAAGGTATAGTAAAGTATACCTCTTACTTAATCCAATGATTATATGAAAAAAAAAAAAAAAAATCAGAAGGAAATGAATTAAATTTAAAATATGGCTACTTAAACCATGTTTCAATACAACCATCATATATATCTTGTTACTAACATGTCCGAATCAAAAATTACACATTTAAATTCTTAAAAGTAATCATACAAAGCACTGACCATATTCCATTTCCATTGTTCTAAGAATTTTATGACCACCAAAACATAATGCAGTGCCTAACACTCAGTTCTCCCCAGTTTGAAATGGAAGTATGAAGTAAGAACAGAGAGCAATTAGAAACCGCGAACACTTCTACAATATACTGCTGCAATATGAACTAGATGCAAAAATGAGATAAAGAATTAAAAGAGAATTACCTCTCAGGATAATCCACAATAATCTCAAACAGCTTGGCTATCCTTAAATCTTGCAACATTTCATAAGCAAAATACTCTAACCGCAATTGTCATCTATCTAATGAGTCCTTCTGAGAGTGTATCAACTCCATGATAGCCTGAAGATGGACGAGATGCTAAAGGTGATTTGATGCCAGCTAAAGAACTATCGTAACTAATAGAATCACCAAGATAGGCAAGAAGTGCATTCAAGAATTGGAGAGGTACAACCTGAGCAAGAAACCTCCAAGTATAAGGAATAACCAAACGATAACATAATAATATATAAGTAACTATAGAAGATCCCACCGGTTGAATAAATCAACGTATAAAATAACCATATGGATAGAATATTTATTCTGTTAAAAATCAATTTTTTGGTATTTAAAACAGCTCTTTTATGTTATTTAAACTAAGAAGCAGAAGATTGAAGCAATATGAACGGCATGCTTCTACTAATCTGTGGCCAGTGAAACCTGATGCCCTTACTAACACCTTATAAGAGCCTATTCATTTTCTAAGTGGCATTCACCAAACAATGAGCTGGAAAATGCTTATCATGTAACAGACTAAACCAAAAATGCTAATGCCAATCATTTGATGGCTGACCACATTTGTCAATTCACATATACTGTGCCGGCATGACTGGAATAATTGATGATGAATTTGATAATAATTCCACAATTTCACAATAAGAAAATAAAATGCAAAGGTTTCACAAAACTTGGTGTAGCAGAACCTATACGAGAAAAACCTGTAAAACAAATAGAAGACAACCTACTGAAAATAATCAACTTCGCGCACGAAGGATTATTATCAGGCTTCAAGAACTTCAAACTTCGCAAAGAATTATGTAATTGGATTATAGAGAAAACTATCTCTGAAATTTTATAAATCAAAAGCTACTTTACAAATAAAATTCCAATGATATAAAAAGAAAAGAAACAAGTTAAATTCCACAAGGATTCAACTTCTATAACCTAAGCAGAAAAGAAATCCTAACTAAGATAAGAAACAAAACCTAAATAAACAAGACTATGAAAGAAAACTAATCCTGAAGGACCCCAAACTCTTTCGGCCAGCTCAAAGGACTCAGCCACAGCGCCAACTGTCAGCTTTCCTCTTTTCCATGTTACTTCAACTTGTCCAGCTCATGCCTTTGTCTAGTCGAAACACCCACCTTGCTGCAATCTGCTGTGCGTTCCAAGTCCAAGTAAACCAATGCATCAGATGCTGCTGCATCATCCCCTCCAGGTGAAAGAAACGTCGACCTCGACGTCAACCCCTCATCCTCCGCAGAACAGTCATTGAAATAAGGAACCAAATGCTTTACATTAAATACATAAGCAGTTCGTATGTTACTCGGAAGCTGCAAACGATAAGCATTCGGATTGATTTTCTCAAGCACCTTCAATGGTCCAACCTTCTTCGCAGCAAGCTTACTGTACTCGACGACAGCAAAACGATCCTTCGTGAGAACAGCCCATACCAAGTCGCCAACCTTGAACTCCACGTGCCGTCGCTTCTTATCTGTAGCTAACTTGTACTGATGTGTTGACTACAGTAAATTGTCATACACCATTTGATATGTATCTTGCAACTGCTGAACAAAGGACTCAGCCTTCCCATGTATGCGAGCCTTGGCAGGCAATGTTAACAAGTTGAGAGGTCCATGAGGAACAGTTGAGTACACCACCTGAAACGGAGAGAACCCTATGCTACGATTCACTGCATGATTATGCGCAAATTCCGCTTGGCTAAGCTTCTGATCCCAAGAGCGCGCGTTGTCACCAACCAAACACCTCAATAAATTGCCCAACGATCGATTCACGACCTCTGTTTGACCATCCGTTTGGGGATGATAAGCACTACTGAAATCCAATTGTGTATTTACCATCTTCCAAAGGCTTCACCAAAAATGGCTCAGGAACCTTATGTCACGGTCGGATACAATGGAGGTAGGCAGCCCATGTAGCCGATAAATATCACGAAAGAAAAGTCGGGCTACGTTCACAGCATCCGTAATCTTTTTACAAGGAATAAAGTGTACCATCTTGGAGAACCTGTCAACAACTACAAAAATTAAATCAAATCCACGTTGCGTCCTCGGCAATCCTAACACGAAATCCACGCTAAGGTCGGTCCATGGTTGTGATGGAACAGACAGTGGCATATACAGTCCAGCGTTGGTCGCCTTTCCCTTTGACATTTGGCACACCTGACAAAGCTCCACGTACCTCTCTACCTCCCGTCGAATTGTCGGCCAAAAATAGTTGTCTCTGACCAGTTGAAGGGTACAGTCACGCCCCACATGCCCTTCACTGTGCAGCTCCATAATAATCTTAATGCGCAAGCTGCTCTCGGGGATACATAATTGATTGTTACGGAATAAAAATCCGTCTACTAGCAAGAAAGCTTTGTTGTCATCGGAGCTCAAATTGGTCATGATTCTTGCGAAGTATGGATCCACAACAAATAACTCACAAAACGACTCGAACCCCGGAATTGAGATCGTCATTGTGGACAACAAATTACTTCGGCGACTCAAGGCATCAGCCACTCTATTAGACGTACCTGACTTGTGCTTCAAAACAAAAGTAAATTGTTACAGATACGCGAACCAGGAGGCATGACAAGTTGAAATCTTGTCTTGACTATGGAGATGTTTTAATGCTTCATGATCAGTGTAGAGAATAAATTCATGATGAAACAGATAATGCCTCCAATGCTTTACGGCTTGTACTACCGCGTAGAATTCGATGTCATAAGTGATGTACCTTACCCTTGCTCCGGTGAGTTTTTCACTAAAATAAGCAACTGGCTTGCTCGCTTGGCTCAAAACAGCCCCCACCCCTACTTTGGATGTGTCAATGTGTAGTTCAAAAGGCTGAAAAAAATCAAGCAAAATTAGAATAGGGGCAGTAGTTAGACGAACTTTGATGAGCTGAAAGGCCTCTTCTGCGGCATTAGTCCATTGTAATTTTTTTTCTCTTAAGCAATCAGTAATTGGCGCCATTAAGCTGCTGAAGTAAGGGATGAAACGACGATAAAATGCTGCCAAACCGTGGAAACTGCATACCTCAGTATGCTAGTTGGCCTAGGCCATTGTTGTACTGCTACTATTTTTTTGTCATCCACTCTAAGACCCTGCCCAGAAATTATATACCCCAAAAATAGTATCTCTGAAGCCATAAAGACGCATTTATTCACTGCAGCGAACAATTGCTCTCTTCTAAGCACTGTTAAAACCTCACGAATGTGCTGCATGTGTAAGCTTTGGGCGGTACTGAAAATTAATATATCATCAAAATAGGCGACCACAAACTTCCCTATAAATGGTCGTAACGCTTGATTCATCACAAGTATAAATGTGCTAGGCGCGTTTGACAAACCGAATGGCATGACCATCCATTCATAGAGCCCCTCACGCGTTTTGAACGTGGTTTTCCACTCATCCCTCGGTCGAATTCTAATTTGATGATAGCCGCTTTTCAGGTCTAGATTTGTGAACACTGTGGCCCCACTGAGTTGGTCTAGGAGATCATCTAGACTAGGAATCGAAAATCGATACCTTACCGTAATTTTATTGATTGCATGACTGTCCACACACATTCTACATGATCCGTCTTTTTTAGGAATTAAAAGTGCCGGTACCGCGCACGAACTAAGGCTTTCACAAATATGACCTTTGTCTAGTAAATCTTCGACTTGACGTCGCAACTCCTCATGCTCACTTGGGATCATCCGATAGTGTGGTCGGTTAGGCAACATAGCGCCCGATTCGAGATCAATCTGGTGCTGGATATCTCGCAATGGTGGAAGACCTTCTGGTAATTCGTCGGGAAATAATTCTACAAATTCAACAAGCAAAGGTATCGCGACTTCAGGGACCTCCATTCTAGAGGTCACCTCCTTATTCAGCAAAAGGTACACTATATCAGTATCTTCCATCTCTAATTCAAAATTGGAGAACGAGAGTAGATTGGATCCTTCAGTTGCCTTTAATTTGTCAGCTGGTTTGGTTGGTACTAACATGATGTTTATGCTGTCAAAAAGAAAAGAGTAAGTATTTTTAAAGCCATCGTGTTTTACCTTGCGATTGTATTGCAAAGGACGCCCGAGCAATAAGTGACAAGCGTCCATGCGGACCACATCACATCACACCACACTTGGTCCTTGTAATGTTTGCCAATAGAAAAATAAATTATAGCCCTCTACGAAACTGTGACTTCGCCACCCTTTTGCAGCCACGCCAATTTGTATGGTTTCGGGTGATTCCCAGTCTTGATTCCCAATTTGCCAACCACTTCGGTGTTAGCGAACAAACCTTTCACTATACGCGCGGAAGCGTTGCCGGATAGAACACAAACAAACACAATAACAAAGAAAATATAGATGAAGAGAAGTAAATTAAAAATCCAAGCACACAACACAAGAATTTACGTGGATACCCAAATCAAGGAAAAAACCACGGCTGTCAGGACGACAAGAGAAAGTTCCAATATGTAGTAAATTGTTACAACCACACACTCAGGATCTCTCTCTTTGTAATAATACCCCAAACCCAATTACACCCAATGCTCACTTTGAGATCTCTCTAGTATTTTCTATTTTGCTCCACCACTAATAACCTAGTTATTATGGTCTATTTATATGTATTACAGGGAGTTTAAACTAACAAGAAAATCTATCTCCTAGTCATACAAGATTTACTTGTTCCACATAAATACTATTTCCTATTTATGACAAGTCTTTACTTCAAGGAGAAATCCTTTTCCCATTCGAACTCTAGAAGCAACATATTTCTTCTTCCATGCATATTTCCTGATTCCACACGTGCTTGTGATTAACTACGACTCAAGTTGCAGTTGGCCACCTGCTTCCTAAACCGTGTTGAACTTGACCACTCAGAAGACCGTGATCCACGTGCCAAACCTTGTCGAACCGCTGTCGGACCGCTGTGAAAGCCACAGCGCTTTCCACAGCGTGAAACACTGGAATTGGAACCGTTGTTGATGCGCTGCCCAAAAAATAGCAGCGGTGTCAAACCACTGCAAACAGCTGCCGAACAGCTACCGCACAGCTGCCACTACCGCTGCCTAAATTGTGTCAAACCACTGCAAACAGCTGCCGGACAGCTGCCGGACAGCTGCCGAACAGCTGCCGTACCGCTGCCAAAATGGCAGCTGCGCGGCAGCGGTTTGAGCTGTCCGTCGCTTCTCTTCATGTCTTTTCCAAGCCTCCCTCAAACATAACCTCATACTCTCAAACGCTCTCACGTCTCCAGGAAGTCTCCGCATTGGTAAATCGTGTTTGGTAACCATTAGAAATACGAGCCATATCCAACAATCCTCCCTTATGGCGAGAATTCCCAAAACTTGTCATCAGCTACGATCCTCATCACCAAGAATCAAACATACCCACCACTAGGTATAACCACTTAGGAAACAACCATCCCAAGATTTCATCGGCACATGTCGAAATTTACCTTGCTGAAAATTGTGGTGCAACTCCTCACGTTAGGTTCCTAGGGAGTTCGCTCAGCCATCGACATCCTTGTCCACCACACACCTTGCATCACTTCCTAACCAATGCCCGTGCGCAATTGTGGACCCGCTATCAGCTACATCCTTTTCACGGCAACTAGCGGTCATGCCATGAGGATGTTTATGCCCCTTTAGAGGGCATCGCTGTAGTCGTCATACTCAAGAGAGGCGATTGCCGGATCACCCTCTTTGGAGCCCTTAGCCACACTTGTCTTCTTATTTTTGCAATCCTTCCTGATGTGTCCAGACTGTCCACATCCCCAACAAGTGACTTTCCATTTGGAGTTCCCCTTTTTCCTGTCAACCAAAAGAGCCAAGTTATCAGAAGATTTACCTTCACTTTTTAGCCTTCGTTCCTCAGAGATAAGTTTGTTCGCTACATCTCCAAAACATATGGTTGAACTCCCATGCATCAAGATTGGCTTCATGTGCGCATAGGACGGTGGAAGGGACCAGATGAGTCTAAGACCTTTGTCTTCTTCATCAATCTTCACTCCAATCGACTCTAATTCTGAAACTATTCCATTGAGCATTCCTAGATGATCAGAAATTTTCATACCTTCAGTCATGTGCAGCATGTGAAACTGCTCCTTCAGGTAGAACCGGTTGCAGACGCTATTCGCTTGATACAATTCTTCAAGCCTCTCCCAAAGTTCTTTCGCTGAATATGTTCCATGAATATTTGCAAGAACGTTCTTGGCTAGGCACAATCGTATTGCACTCGCAGCTCTCTCATCCAAATCCTCCCAATCATCATCGCTCATCTTTTGTTTTCCAGAACTAGTACTAGCCGTTTCTTTACTAGAATCTCCAGAGCCTTCAGGGTTCGCAGGGGTTGACTTGCCCTTCAATGCCTTGTGTAAACTGTTTTGGATTAATATATCTTTGACTTGAACTTGCCACAAGCCAAAGTTTATCTTTCCGTCGAACTTCTCAATTTCGAATCTCATCATCCTTGCCATAAAGTTTGTTAAGACCACTATCAAGCAACCGGGGCTCTGATACCAATTGTTAGCGAACAAACCTTTCACTATACGCGCGGAAGCGTTGCCGGATAGAACACAAACAAACACAATAACAAAGAAAAGATAGATGAAGAGAAGTAAATTAAAAATCCAAGCACACAACACAAGAATTTACGTGGAAACCCAAATCAAGGAAAAAACCACGGCTGTCAGGACGACAAGAGAAAGTTCCAATATGTAGTAAATTGTTACAACCACACACTCAGGATCTCTCTCTTTGTAATAATACCCCAAACCCAATTACACCCAATGCTCACTTTGAGATCTCTCTAGTATTTTCTATTTTGCTCCACCACTAATAACCTAGTTATTATGGTCTATTTATATGTATTACAGGGAGTTTAAACTAACAAGAAAATCTATCTCCTAGTCATACAAGATTTACTTGTTCCACATAAATACTATTTCCTATTTATGACAAGTCTTTACTTCAAGGAGAAATCCTTTTCCCATTCGAACTCTAGAAGCAACATATTTCTTCTTCCATGCATATTTCCTGATTCCACACGTGCTTGTGATTAACTACAACTCAAGTTGCAGTTGGCCACCTGCTTCCTAAACCGTGTTGAACTTGACCACTCAGAAGACCGTGATCCACGTGCCAAACCTTGTCAAACCGCTGTCAGACCGCTGTGAAAGCCACAGCGCTTTCCACAGCGTGAAACACTGGAATTGGAACCGCTGTTGATGCGCTGCCCAAAAAATAGCAGCGGTGTCAAACCACTGCAAACAGCTGCCGGAAAGCTGCCGAACAGCTGCCGCACAGCTGCCACTACCGCTGCCTAAATTGTGTCAAACCACTGCAAACAGCTGCCGAACAGCTGCCGTACCGCTGCCGGTACCGTTGCCAAAATGGCAGCTGCGCGGCAGCGGTTTGAGCTGTCCGTCGCTTCTCTTCATGTCTTTTCCAAGCCTCCCTCAAACATAACCTCATACTCTCAAACGCTCTCACGTCTCCAGGAAGTCTCCGCATTGGTAAATCGTGTTTGGTAACCATTGGAAATACAAGCCATATCCAACATTCGGCGGATATAATATTTTCGCAACTCCCTCCATCAACAATGAACCGGCATACCTTGCCAAGGATGGTACAAGTTGATTAGAAAACATTGTTACGCAACCAGCTCAGTTCTTCTGCGCGTGGAGTTAGAAACGCACGGTGCACCACCATGGCTGATCCATGTGCAGCAGTTGAGACGACATTGCTCAAAATCTCCTTCTTGTCACGTTTTACTGTTGCTGGACATTCCTCTTAAGCTGTCACGTTTCCTACATCCTCTTTAATTGAATTGGAAACATATCGGACCATTAACAAAGGGCCCACATCACCTTCCATCCAAGCTTCATTGACATCCTCTTCCTCATCAAAATGCGACTCATCCTCTTCATAAGTCTCACCGTCAACTTCATCCATGTCAGCTATCAATGCTCTCTTGCCCACTGTTTTGCACTCTGATCGGACGATTTATATGCCTATTTGAGGTTCCCATTTCCTATCGATTGTTCTCGTTTTCGAGCACGTTTTTGTGTATAATGTGTTTTGTGAGTCTTATGTAGGTATATATTCCCTACAATGGTGTTTGAACGTAAAGTCAAGTTTGGGAGGCAAAAATGAGCTAAAAAGTGAAGAATTGGAAAGTATGCAGAGTTGCCACGGCCTCACCGTTGACCCAAACCGCGGCGTGATTCATGGTCAACCACGGCAAGCAAAACCATGTTTCTGTGGTGGATCCTCCATTGAGCCAGAACGCGACACTGAGACCGCGGCACTGGTCAACTCTGTTTTCCAAATGTTGATGGGCTGAAATTGTAAGATATCTATGCAAAACACCTATATTTCGGGGTCCATATCTCCCTCCTCATATTGAACTGGGCTTTCTATAATATATTTTTGGAAAGCCCCGGAAGTCTAATTTCCAGCAGTTTTTACGGATCACGATTCCGGGCTTTCTAGAGGGAGATATGCACGTTTCCGTAACGGTGCGCGAGGCTGGAAACTGAACCGTGACAGAGGACTTTGTGCAGAACACCCAATTTTCGGGGGCCATAACTTCCTCCTCGGATCGAACCACAATGAGATCCACATATATTTAGAAAGCCCCGGATGTCTAGATTTCAGAACATTTGACGGATTGTAATTCCGGGCTTTCTAGAGGAAGTTATGCATGTTTGAGTGACTGGTGTGCGAAGCTGAAAATTCCACCAGTGTTCATGGCGAGTAACCATGGCAACTGAACTTACTCGCCTCACCCACTCGCCTCAACCTCTGCCCAAACTTCACAAAAGCCATGGCAACTGATCATGGCAAGTGAACCACTCACCTCAGCCACTCGCCATGACCCTGGAACGGGCAAACTTGTCTTTTCAAGCCCAAATTCGTCCCCAAACTTACCCTAACTATAAATACACCTCTTTGCCTCTTCTTTCAAGGGAGACCCACGAATTCTTCACCTCTCAACAGCTCCATCTTCATCTTCTTCACAAACCAAGAGAGAGAGAAGCTTCCAAGCTCCCATGGAGGTTCTCATCCATGGGAAGCTCACCACCACCACTTTCTACCCTTCATCCACCACATTTGGAGTAGATTGCAAAGGGAAAGGAGAGGTCTTTGGACCAATTTCGAGCTAGCAAGCATAGAGAACTTGGAGAAGGTCATCTTCAAGGGTTGTCTCTTCTAAACTCTTCTCTTTGTATTTCTTGTTTTCTAAATGTGTAACCCCACTTGGGAAATATTGTAAACCTTATTTGTGCTCAATATATGTTGGTTGTTTTTATATTCATTTGGGTTTTGATTTATTCTTGTTATTATTGCATAATCTCTTATCTTGATATGCATGTGTGTGGAGATTGGAAATTGATATGTATTCATGGATGGGATTAGGAGTAGATTAACTTAAATATAGGAGTAGTTGTAATCAAATATCTCATTTGTGTGTGTATGTCTTTGGAAGGTCGAAATGCCTTGTTTTGATGGGTTTGAGTGTATGTGGGTTAGGATTGTACCTCCATGGATGACCTTCCGGGTATAGTCTTAACCACTTAGCTCTAAAAGAATGGATGAAACTTGTTTTATGCATGACCGTGCTAGAATAGGCTTTGGCTCAATGTTCTGGTGCTTAATGGGTCTTTGACCTTAAGACACATGCTCTTCCATGACCTTTGGGGAGCAAGAATAGATTTTGGTTTCCTTAATCAACGAATGATTCGTAATAATAGATGATTTGGTTTCGGAACTCCTTAATCGTGAGAATGAGCCCATAACTTGAATTGGATGAATTTAATGCCTAACAATCAACTAGGTGTGCACTTGTATTTGGTGAACTAATAAGTACCTTGTATGACCACAATCATGCATCTCTCCAAACCACCCTTTTATTATTTGTCTTTTTAGACACCATTCTCACCCCTCCATATTCTCTTTGTTTTTATTTGTATTCTTTACTTTACATTTCCACACACACCACACCGCAATATGCATATACCTCACACACACCATTCTCACCATTTCCGTATTCTATTTACATTGCTTTAAACAAACACTAGAACTCAAAACGGTTGACGGATGACACCTCCCTGTGGACGATACCCTTGCTTGTTGCTATACTAGTCTCTAGTCACTTGCACTAACAAGGTGAACTTGAAATATAAATGTTTTGACATGCAAAACGACGTTTGTCACACTCTGACTGCCTATGTCCTACCTCACCACAATTGAAACACTTTAACCCTTCGAACATTCGTGGCTGCTGGTTTGGATTTGCAGGAGTTCGTTGTAGGCTTCCGCCACCGCTGGTCGGTGCTCGGCTGCTCACAGTGCCAACGCTGCCCCCTATTCGTCCTAAATTACCGCTGCTGCCACCAGAAAATAGTCCACCGCCCCCTCTTCGTGTGACTGTCTTTTCTATTTGCAAAGCTCGTTGATGGGCTTCAGACACTGTCACTGGATCAAAAAGATTTACTACCTCTAGGATTTGTGTACGTAGACCTCCGTAATACCTGGATACCAGCTGTTCTTGAGTTTCTTGGATGTCATTACGTACAAGTAATTGGTAGAAATCTGATTTGTAATCATCCACTGTCCTCACACCCTGTCGCAAGTGTTGCAGCCTTTGATACATTATCTTTCGGAAATTGTGGGGCAAAAATTCAGTGCGTAATTTACGGACCATCTTCTCCCAATCCGTGAGCTTCTGTTTTCCCATTCGAGTTCGTGTGATCTTGAGTTGTTGTCACCAAGCTGCGGCTCGTCCTCGAAGCCGAGTTGCCACAAAGGCTACCCTTGCATTCGCCGGTACATTTTTAAAATCCAAGATTTCCTCCACGGCTCCTAGCCAATCGAGGAATTCTTCGGGCGAAAGATTTGCCCTGAAATTCTGGGATCTCTATCCTCATTCCTGATTCCCACCGCCGGTTGTCGTCGCGCTCTGGTGCTTGACAGCGCTGCCGTGGAATCTCCACTTGAGACTCACTCTCCTCATCACTCTCCTCCTCAACGTCACCAGCATTTGGATTCAAGGCTTGGAAAGGGTTTTGGTTGGCGATTAACGTCGCAAGTTGCTCCGTTATTTATGCCATTTGCTGCTCCAATTGTGTCACACGGTCACGTTCGATGGCCTCATCTACAGGAATCCGGTTAGGTTGTCGTCTCTTCGGCGGCATGTTGTTTTCACGAACGAACACGGCTTTGATACCAACTGGTGTAGCGGAAGCTATACGAGAAAAACCTGTAAAACAAATAGAAGACAACCTACTGAAAATAATCAACTTCGCGCACGAAGAATTATTGTCAGGCTTCAAGAACTTCAAACTTCTCAAAGAATGATGTAATTGGATTATAGAGAAAACTATTTCTGAAATTTTATAAATCAAAAGCTACTTTACAAATAAAATTCCAATGATATAAAAAGAAAAGAAACAAGTTAAATTCCACAAGGATTCAACTTCTATAACCTAAGCAGAAAAGAAATCCTAACTAAGATAAGAAACAAAACCTAAATAAGACTATGAAAGAAAACTAATCCTGAAGGACCCCAAACTCTTTCGGCCAGCTCAAAGGACTCAGCCACAGCGCCAACTGCCAGCTTTCCTCTTTTCCACGTTACTTCAACTTGTCCAGCTCATGCCTTTGTCTGGTCGAAACACCCACCTTGCTGCAATCTGCTGTGCGTTCCAAGTCCAAGTAAACCAACGCATCAGATGCTACTGCATCAAAACTAAAACAACCTGTATATATCCATCCCTTAATAGACTCCAAAACAGAACTCCGGTAATCATTGCCTGCAAGATTATGCACTTTAGCCTGCCATAGGAAACATAAAGTTACCAAAATGTATCACAAAGACAAACAAAAAGTGAGAAGTAAATTTGAAGCTAAGGTAGCATTTATAGCCAAAGAATTTAGATGTAGCATAATATGAGGTTACCAGAAAATATAGCTGCAAAGAAAAAACAAGTAAACTTCTTTAAAAGTGAATGAGATACACTTATTTATTACATAATAGAACATATACCCACCTTCAAAAGTGAAAAGATTGCAGAAGCATAGGCATTTTCAGCCATAGATGTAAACCCAAGACTTCTAAGATCACGGACAATCTTACCGATGTGTTTCACCAATTTGTTCTTCTCTGAATATTTCCCATGGTTATAGCATTCATCAACATCCATTTCACCAGCTCTAAATTTTCCTTTTTCATCCAAATCCATGTCATCTTTATCTTGAGATTCATTGTTGTCTTCTAACTCACCATCCATGATTGCACTTAACTCCTCCAGCCTTCCCTTAAAATACCAGTGGAGTATCTCTAGGAACATCATAAAGCATAGAAATTAAACTTTTATTACAAAAGATAGCAAGTAAAATAATTTTTGTTATTATAAAAAAAATTCTTTAAAATTTTTATATAAATGGGAGACCAAAAAATTTACATGACAAAGACTTATAAGATTGACCATGTATACTCATTGGTATACTCATAATGAGTAATTGACTATGAGACCAAAATTCATTGTTCAGTATAGGCATTGACAGCTTCTCTAATGCTTTAAAAAAGCTAGATACAATGGTTAACCAGCTCTATCTTTTATTTAAACAAATGTAACTCAAATCCAGTGAAATATCTTCTGTAAGTACTAATATGTCTATCATAAAACTAAATCAGCAAAATTGATGAAAAATAAAATATTTGAACACAACAAATTTGATTGGTTTCACCAGTCCACCAAAATTATCTAGCTGCAAAAACTTTTATAGCCTCTCCATTCAATCAAACTATTTATAGTAGTGACTATTTCAAGAAAATCATGATGAGTATTTCCTTTTCTTTTCCTTCTTTTAGTCGTATGAAATTCTAAACAATGCAAACTGAAGGTTTGCAAGTTTTGAATCTTTTGATTTGCTTCACTATGGATGTAGTTTGAATAAAACCATTAACTCAAGTTTCTGGATAGTGGCAGGATAATTTTGAACAATTAGGGAAAAAGTTACATTTTGGATCATTTGGATTTAGATAGCCGATTGAGAAAAAGCAAATTAAAAATAACACTATAATGAAAACTAACAAAGGAAACACCACCAATTGACAAGATGCAATAAGATATTCCAGAACAATTAGCATTTATTTCTACAAAGGATTTGGAGCTAACAAAATAAAAAAATTAAAAAAAAAACATCTTACGCACACAGCACACAACTCAACTAACAATTTTTGAGATAGACATACCAGGAAAGAGTGGAGGAAGACTAGCCATAAGAACCGAAGATACCATAAATTGATATTTAGCAAAAAGGTATTTCCTTTCATAATCCGAATTGTATTCTCTGTCTAATAAATTTTCCTTGCATGACTATAAGGCATGAACTAGCATATACAAGCACTTTTCCTGATATTTTTTCTCCAAAGATATCTCTTCTAAAGCTTTACATAACACTATCTAAACCTCATTGTCACATATCTGCGTACCACATTTGAGGAAATTATGACATTAAGATAAACATCAAATCAATTTGAAAAATAAATCCCAAAACAGGTCAAAGTCACATACAGGGGTTTTGTTCTTCTCTATAACAGCAAATTTGCTGTAAGGATCAAAATAATGCCAAAATCTCGACACACTAATTTTTTCGAACGATTCCTGTAATGATGTTACAAACAAACTTTAAAGCATCTGAAACTCTAAAATCACCAACAATTGCGCATTGCATGATTTTAAATATACTAAATTTTAGCCGAAATTGAAAAAACAAAGGAAAAAAGATGAAGAAAATCGAAAAGACTTGGCAAAAGATAAAGCGAAGACTGCGAAACCTCTAGAAAGCGAAGAAAGTGGTCGCGAAGGAGAGGTTGGAGGCCGAGCTTGCAGAGGGAATGCACGTGAGACACGAATTCTTCCGGTCCAGCGGAGAGATCACCAGCGCCGTCGAGGAGAGATTGTGTGTGTTGCGGAAATGCCTAGAAAATTCGACAGAAAAAAGCATACAACACACAAACATAGATATTTACGTGGTTCAACAAATTAGCTACGTCCATGGGAGGTAGTAAACTGATATTATTAGAGAAATTAAACAAATTACAGAAAAATAGAATTTCGCTCAAGAACTCTCTCAGAATTCAGGTTTTTTTTTTTTTTTTTTTTTTTTTTGAAACAACGAAATTTATAGGGGAAAGGCAGAGACAACCCACCCCCATTTTCAACAATAGTAATTGCCATGTAGGTGGTAAGTAGAGGTTGAGCCAATTGTAGGTACGTGGTTGGTGGAAGGTGGAAGTTGAGCCAATTTGTCAACAATCTCCACCTTGGCGAGAATTCACCGATCAATGCTGCCTCCATAACGCCCTTAGGCGATATGAGGTCGAGAGATATTGATTAAGTCCAAACAATGTTGGAACTTGATCCCTATTACCACCTTTGTTAACATATCTGTAGGATTGTTTGTAGTTCTGATTATCTGGAGTAGAATGTTCCCTTCATCTACTATTTCCCAAACAAAGTGGTAACGGACGTCTATATGCTTGGTGTAAGCATGATGGACCTGCTTCTTTGCCAAATAAATGGCACTCTGGCTATCGCAAAAAATCTCCACGTTTTCCTGAACAATGCCCAAGTCCTTAATCAAACCACGATACCAAATGGCTTCTTTGAAAGCTTATGTTACAGCCATATACTTTGCCTCAGTAGTAGACAAAGCCACTGTTAACTGTAAAGTCGATCTCCAACTTACTGGTCCTCCTACCATAGTGAACACATAACCAGTAGTAGATCGAAGCTTGTCAAGATCACTAGCATAATCAGAATCAACATATCCTTTGATATGTTTGTTAACCGTCTGATCTCTCTCAAACTTCAAACCAACATCTATAGTACCCTAAATGTACCGTAGAATCCATTTCACTACTTGCCAGTGGCCTTTGCCAGGATTGTGCATGTAACGACTCACCATACTTACAGCATGTGAAATGTCAGGTCTAGTACACACCATCGCATACATCAAGGCACCAACAGCATTTGCATATGGAACATGATCCATTTGCCTTTTTTCATCATCAGTAGTTGGTGACATTAGTGCACTTAGTTTGAAATGTGGAGCCAACATTGTACTTACAAGTTTAGATTTGCTATCAATGCCAAACTTCTAAAGTACAGTCTTCAAATACTGAGTCTGTGTCAAACAGATGGTACCTTTTGCTCTATCCCTTTTGATCTCCAAACCAAGAATCTTCTTGGCCTCCTTCATGTCAAACTCTGAGCTCAATTGAGCCTTCAACCTGTCGATCTCCACCTTGCTCTTAGATGCTATCAGCATATCATCCATATATAAGAGCAAATAGACAAATGTACCATCTTGGAGTTTGCAAAAATATACACAGTGATCAAAATGACTGCATGTGTACTTCTGAGTCATCATGAAGCTGTCAAACCGTTTGTACCACTATCTCGGTGACTACTTCAAACCATACAGGGACTTGTTCAGCTTGCAAGCCCAATTTTCACGTCCTGGGACTTTGAACCCTTCTGGCTGAGACATATAAATTTCTTCGTTCAAAGTACCATGGAGGAATGTGGTCTTCACATCGAGTTGAGCTAACTCGAGATCAAATTGTGCAACCAAAGCTAATAGGATCCGAATAGACGAATGCTTGACAACAGGTGAAAATACCTCATTGTAGTCTATTCCTTCCTTCCGTGCGTAGCCTTTTGCTACTAATCTAGCTTTATATCTAATGTTGTCTTTGCCAGAAGCACCTTCCTTCTTGGCATAGACCCATTTGCACCCAATAGCTCTCTTTCCCTTTGGAAGTTGTGTCAGCTTCCAAGTTTCATTTTGGTGAAGTGATTACATTTCCTCATCCATCGCCTTCTTCCACTTGACATTGTCCATACTATCCATAGCTTCTCTGTAGGTGTACGTGACATCATCATCAGTCACTAGAAGAGTGTATGCCACCATGTCTGTGTAACGGGCAGGCCTCTGAATGTCTCTTTTCGGTCTACTAGTGGCAATAAACTCTGGTTGTTGTCTGATCTCAAATAATGGTGTTGAATCCTCCACCTCAACTGATATCTCGTCCTGGTTATCAAAATCATCATCAGGACGATCGACTATCGGAGAAGCCTTTTCTAACTTCTTGGGAGTTTCAAACTCCACCTGTTGTAGAGAGTTTGGATTCTCATTCTCTATGCCTCGAGGTATTTGTTTCAGCATTGCAGATTCGTCAAAGGTAACATCTCAGCTTAAGATGATCTTTTTTGACTCGAAATTCCATAGTCTGAATCCCTTGAATCCTTCACTAAAGCCCACAAAAACAACTTTATTGGCTCTAGGATCCAGTTTGGATTCAGTAATATGAAAGTATACTGGACATCCGAATATATACAATCGGTCATAATCAGAAACAGGTTGTCCAAACCATACTTCTTTGGGAGTTTTCCCATCAACTACAGAAGCGGGTAGTCTATTGATTATATGAGAGGCATGCATTGAAGCCTCTGCCCAGAATGCCTTCTTTAGGCCAGATTGAGAAAGCATACACCGAACTTTCTCCACCAAAGTACGGTTTATCCGTTCTGCTACACCATTCTGCTGTGGCATACCGGGAACTGTAAAATGTCTGATTATCCCTTCATCCTGACAGTACTTCATGAAAGGATCTGATTTGTATTCCCCGCCATTATCTGATCTAAGTCTTTTAATCTTTTTATCTATTTGAGTTTCAATCATCTTCTTCCATTGAAGAAAGATATCCAGAACTTTATCCTTATGCTTCATGGTGTATACCCAGACATACCTAGAGAAATCATCAATAAATGTTACAAAATAATGTTTACCTCCCAATAAATCATTTTTAAAAGGCCCCCAAACATCAGTGTGAACATAAACTAGTGTTACTTTTGTACGATGAATAGTGGTGCCAAACTTGACTCTCGTTTGCTTGCCCATGACACAATGCTCACAAAAATCAAGTTTACCAGTATTTGCACCTTTCAGAAGACCTTGCTTCACCAAACCTTGCAAAGTCTTCTCCCCGACATGCCTTAAGCGCATGTGCCAAAGTCGGGAAGTATCAAATGCCTCATCGTCGGAACTGCTAGAGACGGCTGCTCTCCCTGTGACTGTGTACCCGTCCAGGAAATATAAATTTCTTTGTCAAGTACCTTTCATTGCCAAGAATGCACCTCGTACAACCTTCAGGACTCCACTTTCCATGGTCACCTTATAACCGTTAGAGTCTAAGACCCCCGGTGAAATAGGTTCTTCTTCAGATCAGGGACATATCTGACATCTGTCAGCCATCTAATTGTACTATCGTGCATCTTTATGTGAATAGTTCCTATCCCTTTCATCTGGCAGGTGTTATCGTTACCCATAAGCACAACTCCTCCGTCAATCTCCTGGAAGCTTGAGAACCACTGCTTGTTGGGACACATATGATTGGAACAGCTGGAATCTAGAATCCATCTATCAGAATGGCTTTCTAATGATGAAACTGTAAAAGCTGAATCCTCTTCATTATCAGCTTTACTTGCAACATTCATATTAGATTTGTCCTTGTTTGGACAATCTTTCTTCTAGTGCCCTTTATGGTGACAATAGGCACACTCATCCTTCGCAGGATGCCTGAATGATGATTCTCCTTTTGGCTTTGAGTGAGATGCTCCTCTTGATTTTGAGCGAGATTTACCACTCTCACTAGGCACTCCAGATCTTCTGTTGTTTATCTTTCCTCGGGCAACAGTTAGTGTTTCTGATGTTGAGTCTCTGTGATCAAGCTGATCCTTCTTCCGATACTCATTATTCACCAGAGCATTAGAAACGTATATGAATTTAACCTCATCCTTTCCATATAATAGAGTTGTGGTTAAGTGTTCATAGGTATCAGGCAAGGAATTTAACAACAATAGTGCCTTATCTTTATCGCTAATTTCAACATCTAAATTTTGTAAATCAGCGAGAATTTTATTATAATTATCCAAATGCTCAATCATAGAAATACCTTTCTTGTACTAGAAACAAAAGAGATTCTTCTTCAGGTAGAGACGGTTCTCTATGCTTTTCGTCATGTACTTGTCCTCCAGCTTTTTCCAGAGACTTGATGTCATAGTCTCCTTCATGACAAAGTACTTCTAGTCCTTAGCTAAACACAACTAAATTGTGCCACTGGCTTGACGATTTACATACTTCCAATCTTCATCAGACATATCCTTGGGTTTGGAACTCAAGGCAATATCGGATCCTTCCCGAAATATTAGATCCATAACTTCGCATTGCCACATACTGAAGTTGTTGCTGCCGTCAAACTTCTCAATATCAAACTTTGCATTTGACATCAAGCTCCTTTGCCAAGAACTGCTGGTTGATACTGATCTATTGTTGGTTAATGCTGATGCTTGAGCTTCAGTTGATCTTTCCAAAATTTCTCCAGCTTTTGGATCTTCCATCGTGCCCATTAAAGCTTGTCTAAGTAGAAACAGTATTTAAAAGTGGATTTAGCATAAACTGATGGCACGGTTGCATCCGGAACGGTCAAAATAACTGGGAAGAGGTCCGACTCGGTTGAAAACGGGTGAAAATTGCACTGAGTTAAGCAAAAATCACTTCTGGACCGAGTTGACTCAAGAATATTCCGTTAGGATAACGGAATATGCTCTGACGGAATATTCTCTACAGACGGAATTTCTCTGACTGTGTATCAGTTATGGTGCTGACTGAGCGCTGATGTGGCGCTGACTGGTGCGCTGACTGGGTGTTGATGTATCGCTAACTGGGTGATGATGTGGCAATGGCTGGGTGCTGACTCAGCTCTGACTGGTCGATAACGTATTACTGATGTGGCGATGATTGGGTGCTGATGTGGTGCTGAATGGTCGATGTGTCACTGACTGGACGATGACGTGGCGCTAACATGGTCGTCTTCTTCGTTGAGAAATTTGCATAAAATTTTTGGAAATTTTTCCAGGTTTGACCAAACTTTGACCGGAGCTAGAGAGTTCGTTAGAGCTCCGATTGAGACTTGGTCAGGTGCATTGGAATCGTATTTTCGAGAGGAACACAACAGTATCCTCCAAACAGAGATTCAAGCACTTCAAATTTTCTGGACCTGACCATAACCAAGGCTCTGATACCAATTTGTTACTGAAATGCTTAGAAAATTCGACAAAAAAAATGCACACAACACATAAACACATATATTTACATGGTTCGGCAAATTTTCTATGTCCACGGGAGGCAGCAAACTAATATTATTAGAGAAATTAAATAAATTACAGAAAAACAGAATTTCTCTCAGGAACTCTCTCAAAATTCAGGAAGCTTTGCTTCTTTGCTGATTGCTTTCCTTTGCTTGTTGTTCTCCTTGCTTTGCTGAGGGTCTTATTTATAGGGGAAAGGCAGAGACAACCCACCCCCATTTTCAACAATAGTAATTGCCATGTAGGTGGTAAGTAGAGGTTGAGCCAATTGTAGGTGGTTGGTGGAAGGTGGAAGTTGAGCCAATTTGTCAACAGTCTAGCAACACATGCAGAAACCGTTGTAGCTTTCGATGATTTGTTGGATTGAGTTGCCGTCGAGTGTCTCTAAAATCCCTAGATTACAAGGTTGTGAAGTTGATTCTTCCATTAAAATAACTGAGAACGAAAAAGATAATTACAAAGTCACTCTTTGAGATACTAGTAAAGGAGTAGAGGTTAGCAGAGCTTATGAGTGGTACAAGTGAACGAGAGATTTTGGCATTTTGCCGCCACTGTACACTAAAAATGCGAAGTTTGAACACTAATTCAAATCAGCTGATACTCGTTGCTGTGAGTTCATTAGACTCGCTTCAATTATTCATAAATTAAAGGTCAATTACCAAATCATCCATGTACTTTTTAAAAAATTACAAGTAGTTTACTACTTTGCAAAAGTGATCAAATTTGGTCCAGCCTGATGATCACAGCTTCTATTAGTTGATAAGCTATCGAAGGCGTACAAATTGCATGCCCTGTGTATGTTAATGGCTGCTGATGTGCTGGAAATTTATCCTAGCTTGTGCCTTGTACCTTGAGCTCATCATTACATACTCTCATAGTTTTAGAGACTTTAAACAAAAGAATGTATGTGAAACAAGTATATTTGCATCTTTTTAACAAGAGATTGTCTAGTTACGTCATATCGTGTGATGTGAATCGAAGGTGAAGGTGTAGGCTGCAATGGCTACTTAGTAGTTTTATGCTAACATGGTAGTTTTATCCAAAGCAGAAAAAGCATTTCAATTATGGAGGTGATGGTGCATCTTATAATGGTTATGTTCTCGACTCTACTCCAACTCTACAATAATCTAAAAAGGAAGAAAGATATACACACCAAGAATTATATTCCATAATGCTTTTTAATAAGACTTTTATTCATTTGGTAACAAACTCAATATACTGAGTTAGTTACTAAAAAAATAGCTTTAGATTATGTGATTTATTGATATCAACTTAATGAACCTCAATATAATGAATCAAAGATCTCATTGAAGATCTTATTGAATTGTTTGTGGTTAATTAGCTGGTGTAGAGATAAAATAATAAATTACATATAACAAGTTAACAGCTAAATAAGGTTGGTTTAATGGTAAACCATTCACACCTATATACTAATGAGGTTGTGGGTTCATATCACATTCCATCCTTGAATCCCCAAATTGTAATAGGTAGTTCACGACTTCACGTCCCTTCTAATTTCTAATTTCTTGTTCTAGTTATTTAGTTATTTATTTATTTTTATTTTTATTTTATTTTTTTATATATATTTTTTGGACCTTCCAATTGTCAAACTGAGTAGACTTAACAGAATTGTTAATTATACTAAAAACAAGGGTGTTAGTGTGTTAACCCTAAACCTGAGGAGAATATGTGTAATTTCCCCTACAATAATTCACATCAGTATTTGAATAGAACAAATTCATTTCTCAAAAGTCAAGACTCAGAAGTAAACTCAGTCACTCAGACTAACTTCTTTGTTTACTTCATTTTCTTTCAACTCCTTTGTTTCTTCAAAGAAACCATGTCTGTTATCGGAAAGGCCCTTTTATCTACAGCCATCAATACCCTGTTCGAAAAGTTGGCTTCAATTGATCTGCTGCAGTTTGCACGCTAAGAGCAAATCCATTTTGACCTTGACAAGTGGAAGAAAATATTGCTGAAGATTGAAGTAGTGCTTGATGATGCAGAGGAGAAGCAGATGACGAATCGGCTGGTGGAGATTTGGCTTGGCGAGCTTAAAAACCTAGCTTACAATGTGGAAGATATCCTTGACGAGTTTACAACTGAAGCTTTGCGGAGGAAGTTGTTGAATGAACCTCAAGCCACCACAAGTAAGGTACGTAAGCTGATTCCTACTTGTTGTACTGGTTTGAATCCTCGATCTCTTAAGCTCAACTCTACCATGGCGTCCCAAATAAAAGAGATCACTACCAGATTGCAACAGATTGTAGAAGACAAAAACAGCTTTGATTTGAAAGAAAATTCAGGAGGGAGGTCCAACTGAGCCATATACAGGAGACCGCCTGCAACCAGTCTGAATAAGCCTCATATTTACGGTAGAGAAAAAGATAAAGAGACAATAATTGAATTGTTGTTCGATGATCCAGGTACTAATGCTAAATTCTCTGTTATTTCTATAGAAGGCATGGGAGGGATAGGTAAGACGACTCTGGCTCAACTTGTTTTCAATGATGATAGAGTGAAACATCATTTTGATATCACGACTTGGACTTGTGTTTCTGATGATTTTAATGTGACACAAGTGACGAAAACAATTTTACATTCCATTGATCATGAGATTGGTGATGTTAAAGATCCAAATATGCTTCAAGTCAGGTTGAAAAAAAAACTTTTTGGAAAGAAATTTTTTATTGTTTTAGACGACGTGTGGAACGAGAGTTATGAGAATTGGACCATGCTTTGCCGTCCATTAGAAAGTGGTTCTCGAGGAAGTAAGATTATTGTGACAACTCGCAATCATAGTGTTTCATTAAAGGTTGGAGCTCTTGTAACTTTTCCGTTGAAAAAATTGTCAAATAGTCATTGTTTGTCTTTGTTTGCTCAGCACTCATTGGGATCAGAAGATTTTGGTGGGCATGAGCACTTAGAGCAAATTGGTAAGAAGATAATAGGAAAGTGTGATGGATTGCCTTTGGCAGCAAAAACTGTTGGTGGCCTATTACGTGGTAAAGTTATCTGCCAAGACTGGGAATATGTGTCAGATAGCAACATGTGGAATTTACCACAAGAGGAAAGTGGTATTGTACCAGCTCTTAAAGTAAGTTACGATTATCTTCCTGCACATCTAAAACGGTGCTTTGCATTTTGTTATATACTCCCAAAGGACTATGAATTTACAAAAGAAGATGTAATTTTGTTATGGATGGCTGAAGGTTTCTGCAAATTAAAAGTAGTAAAAAGGAGACAAAAGATTTAGGCAACAAATGTTTTGAAGATCTACACTCAAGGTCATTTTTCCAACAATCAAGTAGCAATTTATCAAGATTTGTGATGCATGACCTTATTAATGATCTTGCTCAATAGGCTGCAAAAGGTTTTTGCTTCAGAGTTGAGAATGTGTTTGAAGATGAGAAAATTCCTAAAAATCTTCACCATTTATCTTATGTAAATGGTGGATCTAATAATGAATGCATCAATAAGTTTAAGGCCTTTAATGAGCTCAAAAGTATACGTACCTTCTTGCAATTTACGACGATCCCTTGGCCTCATTACTCTACTAGTGATTTTCTTAATATGTTGCCTCAACTACGACGTTTAAGGGTATTATCATTGCATGGATATCCTATCTCAGAGCTACCAAACACAATTGGTGAACTGAAGCACCTGCGTTATCTTAACCTTTCTGACACTAAAATTGAAAAGTTGCCAAATTCCATCAACACACTCTACAATTTAGAAACCCTCATATTGAAAGACTGCTCTTGTCTAAAGAATGTGTGTTCTAACATTGAGAACCTAATCAATATGCGCCATCTCTATATTTCTTATGTATGTCCACTGGAAGGAATGCCATCAAAATTTGGTCGATTGACCTGTCTTCGAACACTGCCAGTTTATGTTGTGGGTAAAGACGATGGTTTTATTTTAAAGGAGTTGAGGAATCTAACACATCTTAGTCTTCACATTTTAGGATTGGAGAACGTGAATGATGTTGAGGATGCCAAGGAAGAAGACTTTATTGGCAAGAAGAACCTAAGAGAGTTAGAGTTGAAATGGACTAGTGGTTTTAGCCTTTAAAGAATGTTGAAATCGAAACACAGGTGCTTGACATGCTACAACCTTATAAAAATCTTGAAAAGCTCACTATCACAGGATATGGTGGTACAATATTTCCATCATGGTTAGGAAATAAATCGTTTTCGAGTTTAGTGCTCTTAAGATTTAAGGGTTGCAGAAACTGTATTTCCTTGCCACCAATCGGGCAATTACACTTGCTCAAGGACCTATTCATTGTAAGATTGGCTGCAATAGAGGGAATAGGTCTGGAGTTTTATGGAAATGGTGGCAGAACGCCTTTTCAGTCTCTAGAGAATCTCTGTATTAAGGATATGCAAGAGTGGAAAGACTGGATTCATCTTGGATTTGGTAAAGATATTGTAGGGTTCCCTTGCTTGCGGAAGCTTTCTATAGTAGATTGTCCTAACCTTGTAGGAAATTTGCCAAAACATCTTTCTTCATTGGAAAGCCTTTGTATTACAAGATGTGAGCAAATGTAGATGTTTATTCCAAGTATTCTAGAAGATTACAACATAGAAGTTTCTAGATGCAAGGAGGTTTCGTGGAGTACAAAGCAGCTTATTGAACTCCGTGGTTCTTTCTGATATTTCAGGTTGTGTATTTCTAGCAGAAAGGTTTTTGCAAGGTTCATCAAAAGTAGCAAGAACATGAATTGTTGGCTATGAGAAGACAATATCTTTCAAGCAGTTTGGAGACCATTCATAGGAAGGTATTAACCTTAGCTACTTCTTGTTTAGGGTTGGCTTGCAGACTTTAGTATTTGGCATTGAAGGATTGTGATGTACCGGAAGCTATACGAGAAAAACCTGCAAGAAAACAATTAGAAACAACCTACCAATATTCTGTTGATCTGCGCACAGATGCCAAAATATCAGGCTACTGATAACATTCAACTTCGCACACGAAGGATTGTTAACAGGCTTCAAATACTTCAATCTCCGTAAAGAATGTTGTACATGGATATTGAGAAACAATCTCTGTATTTTTTATTAATCAAAAGCTAAAGAAATTGAATGCAATTACAGGAATATAAATAGGCAATAATTAACCTTAACAAAAAAAAAAAAAAAAAACTCAAACTCTAAATCCTAATTAAACTCTGAAACACTTAAACTAATCCTAATTTAAAAAGATTACTGCTGTAAACTAATCCTAATTTAAAAACAATTCTGCTGCTAATAATCTGAACAATCCGAGACTCCAATTCCTGAACCATCAAGGAACCAATTCGGCCGGCTCATGTGGTCTGCCACAGCGCCAACTGTCAGCTCGACCCAGCTTCCACATCACCTCTATTTGTCCAACTCATGCCTTTTTCCAGTCCAGCTCATGCCTCCATCCAGCTGGAACATCAGCCTTGCAGCTAAATCATGACAATAATTAGAAACAATAAAACAAGAAACAGCTCTCTTGGCGTGCATGAAACTAAATAGACGAATTCAGATATGCTACGGCCCGTTATAAAAGACAGAGTCTTCATAACATTTGTAGGGCTCGTCTTGGGCTTTCCGGAAACATATTATAATGTTGATTTTGAGCTCGTTTGCCCTCTAAAAAGGCCCCTGAAATTTTCCCATTCTGACAGTTTCGACCCTTACCAGTCTTTATGTCCTTCTTTCCGCACCCTTCGTCTTTGAGTCGATTCCTTCTCTCCATGAAATCCAAACCTTTGTTCACCATATCTTCTTTGCTTGCTGCATTAGATTGTGAATGCCTTATGAAGCTACCGCAATTATTGCATAGCCTCGGTTTCCTTAGAGGACTATCCCTCGAACAATGTCCACAACTTATTTCCATTCCAGAGGCTGCTCTGCCTTCCGAGCTCAGATTCATTGCCATCAAGAATTGCGATGCACTGGAATCTTTACCTAAGTCATGGATGCAGAGTAGTAATACATCTCTTGAAAGATTGTCTATTGAAGGTTGTGATTCTTTGATGTACACTGCCAAGGTCCAGCTACCTCCAAATTTGAAGATGTTGAAGATCAAGAATTGCCATAGTTTATAGACTTTGGTGGAAAAAGAGGAAGTTTCAATAACGCATGAGGAGAATGAGAACGGTGGCAATTGTTGGAACAATTTTCCTCTTGAATACCTTTATATTAATGGATGTTCAAAGCTGGATTCTATAGCAGAAAATTTCCACGGTAGCATATCTCTTGAAAGAATTGAAATCTACAATTGCATAAACCTTAAATTGTTACCTAGTGACCTGCACAACCTCAGCCATCTTCAAGACTTTTGTATAACTAGTTGCAGAATTCTCTTTCCAGAATGGCTATTGCCTTTTGTGAACCTGAAAACACTACGCATAACTTATTGTGACCAACTAGACACCCTACCTAGCAGCATGAACAATCCACCTCTTAGCAAAGTTTGAGCATAATGGGTTGTCCAGGCATAATATCCTTTCCTGAGGATGGCTTTCCCACCAACCTTACATCTCTTAGTATTATAGAAGTCAAGTTCTGTAAGGCATTGTTTGAGTGGGGATTGCACAGACTCAGTTCTCTTAAACAACTCTCCATTTGGGGAGGATGTCCAGACGTGATGTTGTTTCTTCAAGAGGAGATAGGAATGATACCTCCTACCTCTCTAACTACATTGTGTTGTTTTGATTTCCAAAAAACACAATATGGTGATGAACCTTCAGTAACAGAAGATGAACAACACAGAAGTCACGTTAGAAATCTGAGGCCCGTGTTTCACACGGTGTCCTTAAGACGATTTCGATGTGTATCACACCGTATGAGTGTAGCGATCGTCTTCCAAGATACAACGAATCAACAGTGAAAGTACGAAGCACAAGCCACTCTCTGGGAACTCAAACCGAGCTCAAACTTACCAAGAAAACAAAAACAGAGAAGAAAAGAAGCTGCGGCTGTTGTAAAACACAAAGTATTTTCAAGATGATTTTTCTGTGAAGAGAAGCTTAGGTTTTATAGACAACCGAAACTAGGGTTTAGTTGGAAAATACTTGATTAGCACGTTTTTTTAGTCTGATAAGGAAAATCAATTAATTAGGGAATAATCTTCCGTTTAAAGAGATTCATTCCTAATTAAAAACTGATTCTGTATTCTTAGTGATCAAGTAAGAAATCAAAATCCAAACAATTAATACCATCCTAATCAATTTAAAACAAAAACATGTATGACTTAGGGAAGTGGCAAAAAGTCAACTGTACTCTCAAGGTCCAATCGAAGCGGCATTCGTGTACGCAGGTCGCACTCAAACACGAGTCGTGCATTCGAAGGTTCGAGGTCCATGATTTGCACCCCCCCCCCCCCCCCCCCCCCCCCCTCTGGTGCGTGCGAGAGAGAACCTCTATGCCACACATGTTGATAGCTCATATCACACATTCACTTATATACTACATATAAATGATTTCCCTAAGCAATGTGGGATACACTTTATTCCCTACATAATGGATTCATTTTGAGACTCAATTTCTCATTCACCCATTAATCATTTTATAAATTTGAGTATACCATTTCGAAGCTCTCACTGAGAAAAGTTTGAATATACTATAATCTTCCATTTTCATGGAATTTATCATACCCAAACAGCGCCCTCAAAACATGAGTTTGTCATAAAAAATTTCAACAATCCCCCACACGAATGAAATTGACCTAGGAGACATAAAAGATAATGTTTGGTAAGTTCAAACGGTCGAAACCTGCATAGGATAGGTAGGTGTTACCCTTTGAACCTTCTCTTGTAAAGGTATGCTTACTTTACTAGCTGATCAATAGATGTGATATCCTTGAACTACTCTACCATTTATGTAAACGATAACATACCTCACACAGGCATCTTCCAGACCCGATTTGGTTCTCATTATTATGTTCGTTTTGGCCATGAACATGCGCCTGGTTCTGTGAGAGTCACTGGAGAATATAGCCCTTCACTATTCTCTTTTAGAAACTGCCCCACTTCTCTCTCACATAGGTGATTTCTTAATTAAGAGTAACCTGCATTACTCTGCTTGGATTTCCATAGCTTGGAATTTCGACGCATAAGAATCATTACAACTTGGTTGTCCCATTGAACCTAGATCTTAAGATCTCCAGTCAACTAGGTTGGGTGTTCATTGTATCGACTTTTTATCTCATGGGCTTTAGTCTCATTCCTCTCAATGATGTCTCAACTAATTCTCTGTTTAACCCTTTGGTTAGCGGATCTGCAATGTTATCTTTTGACCTTATATAGTTAATAGTGATAACCCCAGTTGAGATCAATTGTCTAATGGTATTATGTCTTCGACGTATATGTCTAGACTCCCCATTATACATGTTGATTTTTGCTTTTTCTATTGCTGATTGACTATCACAGTGGATGCAAATCGCCGGCACAGGCTTCTGCCATCTTGGAATATCCTCTAAGAATTGGCATAGTCATTCAGCCTCCTCACCACATTTATCTACTACTATAAACTCGGATTCCATGGTGGATCTGGCCATACAAGTTTGTTTGGAGGATTTCCAAGATACTGCTGCACCTCCCAGTGTGAACACATACCCACGAGTGGATTTTGAATCTTTCATATCAGATATCCAGTTAGCATCAGTGTATCCTTTTAGGACAGCAGGATATCTGGTATAATGCAGTCCATGATTACGAGTGAATCGTAAGTACTTTAATACTCTTACTATTCCTTTCCAGTGATCGGTTCTTGGATAGGTGTAGATTTGTATCTACCGATGTTCTAGAAATTCCATAATCATTCTTGTTGAATTTTTCAAGAATCATGTCAACATAGTGTGATTGACTTAGTATAAGTCTGTTAGATGTCCTTGAGATTTTCATCCCCAACATTACATTGGCTGGTCCCATATCTTTATTATCAAATCTTGATTTCAACATATCCTTGGTAGATTTGATCATTTTATCATCACTATATACCCCCAATGAGCATGTCATTAACGTAAAGGCACACAATGACATAGCCATTTTTTTTGTCCTTGACATAAACACATTTGTCACATTCGTTGATTTTAAATCCATTTGACATCATAACATTGTCAAATTTCTCATGTCATTGTTTTGGTGCTTACTTTAAACCATATAAAGACTTCATCAATTTGCAGACTTTCTTTCCTTATCCCAGAGTAGAAAAACCCTCAAGTTGTTCAATGTAAATTTCTTCATCTAGATCTCCATTTAAGAAAGTCGTTTTCATATCCATTTGATGTACTTCAAGATTTCACAAAACTAAGATTACAAGTATCATCCTAATGGTGGTTATTCTCGTCATAGGAGAATATGTATCAAAGTAATCTAGGTCTTCTCGTTGATTGTAACCTTTAATTACAAGTCTGGCCTTATACTTATCAATTGATCCATCTGCTTTCATCTTTCTCTTGAAAATCCATTTGGATCCTAGCAGTTTACATACCGGAGGAAGATCCACTAATTCCCAAGTATGATTTTGAAGGATGGAATCAATTTCGCTCTTAATAGCCTCTTTCCACAAGAGTCCTTCTGAAGAGCTTACCGCTTCTTTGAAAGTTCGAGGTTCACATTCTAGCAAATAAGTCATAAAATCTGAACCAAAAAACGTTTTCGTCCTTGCTCTTTTGCTACGTTTAGGTTCATCCTCTACTTCTTTTTCTTGTTCTTGGTCCTCACAGCTATCAGCATGTGTTCGTTTTGACGAACTTGCTTCATCATTGGATTTACATGGAAATAACGTTGCATTTTTAGATTCCATTATCTTATTTTTGTGTATATCTGGTATGTCAGATTTATAGACCAAGAATCGATGAGTACTACTGTTTTGTGCATATATAATGAAAATGTAGTCAACAGTTTTTGGACCTATTTTCACCTTTTTAGGTATAGGTACAACTACTTTGGCAAGACACCCCCACATTCATAAGAATTTATAGGAAGGCTTTCTTCCTTTCTATAGTTCATATGAGGTCTTGTATTCTTTCTTTCGGGGTACCTTGTTTAAAAGATAATTGCTAGACAATATAGCGTCACCCCACATGTTCTGAGGCAATCCAGAACTTATCAGCATTACATTCATCATCTCTTTCAATGTACGATTTTTACGTTCTGCAATACCGTTTTGCTAAGGGAAATATGGTGCAGTGGTTCAAATTTTCTTTCAATAGTTTAAAATGATGACCTTGTTAGTTTTGCTTCAACGCAAACTTCACACTTATGTTTGGGATCAATATTAAATGTGGGAATATGATTCAAGTTAATTAGTCTACGTAAAGTATCATAATTAATGTGTCCTAGTCTACCATGCCATAAATTGGAAGACTCAAGCAAATAAACTGAAGTGTTATCTTTATTGATAGTTCGTTTAACAACAGATACATTGAGCTTAAAAGGCCCTTCAGTTACATATCCCCTACCCACATAAGTACCATGCTTAGTTAAAACTACTTTGTTTGATTCAAACACCATCTTAAACCCATGTTGATTTAGCATCGAACCGGACACCAAGTTCTTGCGAATTTCAGGTACATACAACACGTTGTTCAAGCTCAGGGTTATACCAGAGATCATCTTGAGAACGACTTGACCACGTCCCTTGACGTCAAATGTGGCTGAGTTGCCCATATATAGCTTCTCGCCATTCGCCTCTTCTTCAAACTAATTGAACATCTCCCTGTCAAAGCATATATGCCGAGTGGCTCCAGCATCTAACCAACACTCCCTTGGATTTGACCCAACCAGGTTTGCTTCTGTCACAACTGCAGAGAGATTGATCTCAGATACTTCTTTTGAGATCCCAACAACCACGTTTGCCTCGTGGTTCTTCTTCTTCTTTAGCAACCTGCACTCAGAAGATTTGTGACCCAGCTTGTCATAGTTGAAGCACTTCCTTTGGAATTTTGGCTTCTTAGAGACTCCTCCCTTTGAACCCAATTTGGATCCTTTCCCAGGCTTGTTCTTCTTTGGTTTAGAACTCTGCTCATGCTCAAGTACATTGATCTTTGCTTCAGGCACACTGACATCTTTCTTGTCATACTTCATGTGATCTTCTTCAATACGAAGCTTGAGAATGAGATCCTCGATCTTCATCTCCTTTCGTTTGTGTTTGAGATAGTTTTTGAAATCCTTCCATGATGAAGGAAGCTTCTCAATGATTGCAGCCACCTGGAAGGTTTCACTCAGGACCATCCCTTCGGCATGTATTTTATGTAGAATCACTTGAAGTTCTTGAACTTGACTCATAACTGTCTTGGAGTCCCCCATCTTGTAATCAAGAAACCAACCCACAACAAACTTCTTGTAGCTGCATGACCTGTCTTGGAAAAGTTTTCTGGTATGTATAGTTTAATTGTAATTAAGGCTTTGAGATAATGAAATTTGTTTTTCTAATAATTTCACGGTTACCTAATGTGTTAGGCATAGGGGTGCTTATTGCAATGGAAGTTTCTAGTGACGTGTTGGGTTGGCAAGGCCATGCATATGGAGAAGACAACACAAGTATTGTAAGGCAAACTTTTGAAAATGCAGATAATCTGCTTGCATTAGAAATAAGAAAATGGTGCAAAATGTGTTTGTCATTGTAAATTGTTAGAATTATATTATATTTCCTAGTTATGTTGGGATTATATTTCTAGTTATTTTGCAATTTCAGCATTAACGGTAAATTAGTATTCCTATTTCTAGTTATATTAGGATTAGTACTTTACTTTCCTCTACTAATTACATAGTCAAGTAGTATGGTTCGGTTCCTATGAATGAAGCATTGAATAAGGGTTTCTCTCTCTACGGTTGCCCGTTAACCATTCCATACATTTGGGGGCGGAGTTATATTACTCTTTTATTGTCTTGCCTATATAAACTATCTTTCTTAGTTATTTCCTATCTAACTTTGCATTCAGCATTATGCAATATTCAATCTTGATATTTTGCTTGCCAATGCCAATGGAATATGCTTAAGAAAATGGTGCAGGACGTTTTAAAACTACTGTTAATTTGCAGTGGAATATCAAGGAATACGGCATGCAATGTCACATAAATGCTTTCTGTGAAATAGACGTGGCGAGCAGCAAAGTCAGTTTCATATTTATAAAATCTTGTATCTGTTGTCTTTAATTTTGTATCTCTGATGCTATTGCCACCATTATCAGGGATACACGAGTCGAGTTGTCATAATAGAATGCTAGCTCTTACATTATATTATTTTGGGTTGATCAGAGGCTGTTATAGTAGATGGTCTATCTCCTACAGTTTAACAGACAAAGTGAAAGAGGTGCTCAACCAAGACGAGGAAATGAAGAAGGAGTAGTTGCCGGGTGAATGAAGCACAGCCTTTCGGCTCTAGTTGATGAAGATCTCCCAATTATTCACATGCCAGCTTGAATAGTTGTCGCATGGAATTTCACTTTGCTTGCTGCTGCTGATAGTTCTAAGTTGCTAACAACAAGCAACAAACAACAGTTCGGTTACTCAGTAAATTTATGGTAGCGCTTAATGGTAACATATTCAAGAGGAAATGCACAGTCAAGTGTGTTCTCGTGGAAACTAGTTGCTAACTGAAGTTCTGTAAATTGAAAATGAGTAAACAATTGTACTTGACATGAGCATTGGTAAACGATTTAAATGAGTAAACAATGGTACAAGTGAAAGTGAGATTTTGTCGCCTCTGCACACTGAAAATGCACACTCTCTCTATCTGTTTAAAGTTTGAACACTCGTTCAAATCAGTTCATATATACTTCACTGCTGTGAGTTTATATCAAAACGACATCGTGTCTTACATTTGCCTCGCTTGACAATTGTTAAAAAAAGTTATTAAAAAAAAGGAGTTTTAACATGGCAAACGACGCCGTAAAGTGGATTTTTTTTTTTTTTTTTTTTTTTTTTTTGGTATAGAATAGTCTCATGTCCAGGGTCGTAGCTGGGACTTAGAGTACGTTTGGGAGAGCTTATTAAGTAGATCTTTTTGCAGTAGATCTTTTAGAAGTAGATCTTTTAAAAGTAGAGTTTTTAAATGAAAGTCGTTGGTCGTTTAGTTGTCAATTAAAAAAGAGCTTTTTTAATGAGAGAATTACCAAAATACTCTAGCAAATATTAAATTATAGGGTTATATCGGAGATTTTAATGTTTTTTAAAAAAGCTCAAAAAGTCTACTTGGAAAAGCCTTCTCCAAGTAGACGTAAAACAGTTTTTTTAATCGTCGAAAGCCCTAATTGAGTGTCAACCAAACGACACAAAAAAATTTGAAAAAAGCTTTTTTAATTAAAAAAGCTCTTATAGTCTCAAGTTAATTTTCTTTCTTTCGCAAAAAAAAAAAAAAAAAAAAAAATTTATAATACCCGTAAAGAATTACGATCTTGTTATAAATCTTCACAGATAAATAGTTCATGTTATACATCTTCAATTGTCTGTATCAGAGTTGAGTGTTTGGAGATGAAGAAGAGGAAAGGGCATGGAGAAGAAGAGCAAACCCACACAAAGATAATATTGAGTTCATTTTCAGCTATGATAGCTGAGTCCACGACTTTTCCAATAGACATGACGAAGACCAGGCTTCAGCTTCACGGCCAGCAGCTTGACTTACGGAGTCGGAGTCGACCGACCAACGCGTTCCGAGTCGTGTCGGAGATCGTTCGTGAACAAGGTCCTCTTGGGCTCTACAAAGGCCTCTCTCCTGCTATTATCAGGCACCTCTTTTACACTCCTATTCGAATCGTTGGTTACGAGAATTTGCGAAATCTCATTCTTCCCGATCATGCCCATGGAAGCTCCATTTCTCTCTTTTCCAAAGCTATTATAGGTGGATTCTCTGGTGTCATTGCCCAGGTATTCCATAATTTCGCTTCCCTACATTTATGTCGTTAGCTTTGAATTTTATCGATTCATAGAGAGTGCATTTTTCTGTTTTCTTAGTTTGTTTGTTTGTTTAATTTAAGCTATCTACTCGATCAACTTTGGAATTTTTTACTAGTAAAGATTCAAGAATAGCTATGATTGAGTTTGATGCTTGATTTGTGCTCGAGAACTATCCGTTTGTGCCATAAAGCAATCTGATTTGCTTAGGAAAGGTTTTATCTTGCAAATAATTCCTGGCATTGTCTATCATTTAATCTGTAGCTCCAACACTTCTATAGTTTAGTATTGATTTCCGTACTGTTACTTGGTTGTGTAGTTGTGAAACATGAAAGGATATTTTGCATCATGTGTGGATCCCTTACTCTTTTCTTCTTCTTTTTTCTGTACGGGATCTTAATTTATCGTGTTTGATAAACAGTTTTGTAGAGCTATACAAGTGACGTATCTGATAAATCAAGATATAAAATACAGACAATTTACACATGGTTTGACCATGAAGCCATCGTTTACTGAGTGACCGGAAATTACAACAGAAAAATGGAAGGTCTTACGAGTGACTAAACTAGTGGATATTTTATTGACGATGATGTAGTTAATCAGAGAGCAAGAGAAGATTACTTTGAATGCTTACTGGTCATCTTCTAACCAGTAACTTTTAAGGATTCTTGTTACATTTTTCAGGCTTACTTCTTACAAATCTGCATCCTATAGTTTTTGGGTATGGAGTTTAGGAGCAATGAAATCACTTTGGTCTTGGACTCGTGGGTTTTAGCTCAAGTCATACATGGTGGGTTGGTGTTGAATAGATCTTTTATCTCTAATCTTGCCAATCCAAAATCAATTTGATGAACTAATTTGTAGCTGCTGTTGTTCCAAGTTTGGCTGAATGAGAACTCTGAACATGTTGCGATTGTAGGGTATGGTTAATCTGGTTTCTTGCATTTTTTGTTTTTATTTTTTTGCAAGTATAATTATTTCATTAGTTGCTTCGTCTTTCTTTTCGACCTGATTGTGGAAGCTAGAGCGTGAATGATACACAATTTGAGGTATTCTTATGAGTATCGTACAATAATGCTCGTTCAGTTGTTCTCAGGAACTATATTATTATACCTAGATGAAAATAACATCATAGAGTATTTGAATCAGCACTTATTTTGATTATACTAACCCCAAATAAGCATCCACTACCCCTGGTTCCATCTGTTGACATTTGCAAAATTAACCTCCTCCAGGCTCCAGTGAGAGGTTCTGAAAGATTATTGCTTTATGTGCTTGTTATAACTTATAAGTACATCCCATGCCTACTAATTCTAATGACAATATGGCCCTCGAATTGTAAAGTTTTAGACACCTTTGAGAACCTAATGAACTTTATCGCACGTTAACCATGATGCATTCTCTTATTTGGATGTGTGATGCGTTTTATGATTACATGATTAATCCAATAGCTCATTGACTTCATTCCAAAGCTTTTAATAATTCTGCTGATTGTTATCTAAATTCTTTTTATGTTTACCAATTATATCTTTTAAAAAAAATGATGCTCTTCTTTTACTCTTAGTCGCATAGGTAGTGGCTAGCCCTGCTGATCTCATTAAAGTGCGAATGCAAGCAGATGGCCGTATGGTAAGCAAAGGTCTCCAACCTAGATACTCAGGGCCATTTGACGCTTTTAACAAGATCATCCGCACAGAAGGCTTTGGAGGGCTTTGGAAAGGAGTTTTCCCCAACGTTCAAAGAGCATTTTTAGTGAATATGGGAGAATTGGCTTGTTATGATCATGCAAAACGTTTTGTTGTCCAAAATCAGATATCTGGTGATAACATCTATGCCCACACCCTGGCATCTATCATGTCGGGTCTCTCAGCAACTGTTTTGAGTTGTCCTGCTGATGTAGTGAAGACAAGAATGATGAATCAAGTGGCCAACAAGGAGAATAAGATCATGTACACCAGCTCCTATGATTGTCTAGTTAAGACAGTTAGAAACGAAGGTTTAAGAGCATTGTGGAAGGGTTTCTTTCCTACATGGGCAAGGCTCGGCCCTTGGCAGTTCGTTTTCTGGGTTTCTTATGAGAAGTTTCGACTAATTGCCGATCTATCTTCCTTTTGAATGTCTTGCCGGTAATTCACGACACCTTTTCCTTCCAATAACAGTTGATGACTCATCTGTAGTCCTTATTGAGGCTTCATAGTTTGCTACATCAGATTTCGTACTTCAATTATTTGCCATTGTTGGACAGATCTAATGTCACAATTTATATACCCTTTGGTGAATGGTGATGATCTAAATTATTGAAAAAAAACGGCTTAAGATTGTAAAAAGAGTGCCATGGAGAATTCTCCTCCTCTGCCAATTATCGATTTTCCCGGTTAATTTGCTCATGTGATTTATCTAGTAATCAATTATCATTAGGGATTATCAATTGTTAAGCAGAATTGCCTAGAGAACTTACTCCTATTTAAGGTACTCATTTGTGTCTTTGAAAACTCTTGCTTCAAAGTGTTAAAAATGCAGATGAGTAACTGAGCAACTTGTAGAGTGAACTTTGGAAAGATTCTTACAAGTGTCAACAATCCGCAATCAATAAGGTTCAGTCATGACTAAGGAGCAACAATGATTCTAATCCTGTTTTGTGATTACTTATGGGCAGGAGTTTAATTAAGGATTTACTAATCCTGTTTTGTGATACTCTTCAAGGCAGGCCTTCCTGTTATGGGTTCTGATCTTATCACCATAAAATCAAGACACGTTGAAACTTACAGCCAAGCTGTTTATATTTTCAAAACTTGTATTTATCTAATTATCAGATCCAGAATCCCACACGAAAAAACGTACAGGATTCTCAACTATGTAATGTTACAGAGTAAATTCTATAGTGTTTGTGTTACGAAGTTCAATCATTACTCCTTAATTAAAGTTTAGGTGTGAATTCTCCAACGGAATCCGTTAATAAGAAAGTTTCTTAATCAATTTTCTCCGTATTTATTTATTGGCTCGAGTTTTGATTTTTTTGTTCAATAAGCGGATTCATCTAATTATGCATGAATCATTATTGATACTTCATATGTCTTTATAGTTTATCCCCGTGAATAGATCAAATCCCAAACCCATTTATTTTTATGATATTCAATTGGATTGGAATATGTAATGTCATAATATCGGTATAAGTGAAGTACCCTTTTCTATTCTATACAAAATACAAAGCTCCACAATTCTAAGTAGAATTTATCATTATCAATTCATTTCCTTGTTTTTGTGTGGGATCTCGCACCTATACACATATACATACACTTCTGGGTTAGACAATAATTTTAAGGTCCAATTGGGCTTGAGGGCCGAGCCCTAATTTTATTATGAGGCTCGGCCCTGCCAATGAGCCATGTATGGAGTGGATTTGCCTGCAAGAGCTTGGGCGGTCTGTCAAGTTTAGCCTTTTTTGTATATATGATACTATTGATTTTCCTTTTATTTTTCAAGTCCGGCCCTACGAGCTCACGGGCCTTGAAAATCAAGTTTGACCCACTAACCCAACCATAAGACTTGGACGTGGGCTTGGTCCTCAAATTGAGGGTCGGACTCAAGCCGCCAACTCATTTGATACCTTTAGGGATCAATCGAATCTCACATAAAAAATATAAATAAATAAAAACTATTAAATATATTTTAATATATTATTTATATTTAGTAAGTAAACAATGAATGATAGCTTTTAGTTTTCATGTAGAATGTAGAGTAGCAATTTTGCAAATAAGCCTAACACATTTATAGTACAGTAGAACCAAAAAAAGGTCGAGTAAAAAATAAATGAGTTGGGGTGAAAATGAATGTAAGTGTAAATGTATAACGAACTTTGGTCAGACATAACTGCCACCGGGCATCCTGAGTCATGCCTTGTGGTCACCACCTTCTTTATGTTTTCTGGCACTAAATATTTTTTTACATTTTCATTTTAATCATTTAACCCTCCTTTTATCTCACTTTTGCCCCCCTCTACATGCAAAATATGGTACATTAAATCAACTACGTACTTCATTTTATGTACATTTTTATTCCTTTTCAATTCATTTGATTAAGAGTAAGTTTACATAATTTGATTCTCTTAAAAAAAATATTATATATATATATATAATTGAAAAAAAAAATTCATTTTCTTTTATATATCTCACTAAATGTTATAATATAGTTTTTTTATATATATTATTATTATAGTAATTAATTAGAATAAAGTGGTATTAAAAAGAGTTGTTGAACATTTACCTGCATTAAATCGTTGCCAAAGAAGATAGGAACAGAAAAAGATCTCCGTAAAATAAAAATTTTACCCTGAAGAGGAAAACGTGGACTCACCAAAACCACAAGATAATAATAATAATAATAATAATAATCAATGTAATTAATAAAGCTTGTGGGGATAATGATTTATAATTAAAGAAATAGCATATACGACGTACGGTGAGTAAATGAGAAGAAGAGTACTACAGAGGAGATGATGATCATCATTCATGAGTCCAGAGAGTACATGAAGTCTTTAAATAAATACGAGTGGATATGGTTGTAATTTTGTTGAAAGATAGCAAATTCCATAATTATATATACGTAACTCTCTCATAGTCTCATTTACTCGTTTTTCACCACGACAATTACATCACACGTCTCCCCTCAACAATCAACATAAATGTAAATGTAAATGTATATGTTAACGAACTTTCACCAGGCCTCCTGAGTCATGCCTTGTGGTCACCACCTTCTTTATGGTTGTAACTTGTAACCCTCCTTTTATCTCACTTTTGCCCCCCTCTACATGCAAAATATGGTACATTAAATCAACTACGTACTTCATTTTCTGTACATTTTTCGTCTTTTTCAATTCATTTGATTAAGATTTAAGAGTAAGTTTACATAATTTGATTCTTTTAAAAATATATATATATAGTTGAAAAAAAATTCATTTTCTTTAATTATCTCACTAAATGTTATAATATAGTTTTTTATTATTATAGTAATTAATTAGAATAAAGTGGTATTAAAAAGAGTTGTTGAACATTTACCAGCATTCAATTGTTGCCAAAGAAGATAGGAAGAGGAAAAAAATCTCCGTAAAATAAAAGTTTTACCCTGAAGAGGAAAACGTGGACTTAAAAAAACCACAAGATAATTAATAAAGCCAAGGAAGCACAGATACGGATACGGATACGGGATACGGATACGGCACGATACGGGGATACGGTAAATCTCTAAAAACTAGGATATGGATACGGCAGGATACGTCAATTAAAATAATATATATTTATATTTTTTTAAAATAAGAATATGTAAAAAGATATTTGATAATTCATTCAAAAATCAAAACATATTCATATCCAATCATCCAAATAAAATATGTCACATAACAACCTAAGCCATAACAATTTAACATATTACAAGATCCAAATTAAGTTGTAACATATTACAAAGTTGAAAATCCAAATAAAACATACATCACATAAGTTATAGTATATTACAAAATCCAAATAATACATAAAATAAACTCATAAAATAGATACTAAATTCCTAATTAACTTCATTATCATTATTCACATTGTTAAAGGATCTAAATAATTCGGAATCTAACTTTGGTTCATCAAGTGAAAGGTTTGTAATCTCAAGTATCCTGTTATTCTCCATGTCAATGGAATTAAAGCTAAAATTTCTTTACAATTTCATTTTGACCCTTAAAATTTTGAAATTATAATTTAACCCCGTTTTATAATAAAATAATTATAATATTGCCCCAAATGTATCCTTGAAGTATCCCCAAGTATCCTCCAAGTATCCCTCAAGTATCCTCTAAGTATCCTGCAGTCAAACTTGTGAAAAAGTCAACGGATACGCCATTTGGTGTATCGGATACGTATCCTAAAGTATCCGAGAGGTATCGGAACTGGATACGAGTTCGATACGAGTTACCTCCACCAAATGAAGTATCCGTGCTTCCTAGAATAAAGCTGATATATAAAAATTATCAGACATGTAATTTCATTTGCAGTTTTTCCCTTGTTGCTCTGTTAGTTTTGTTAATAGGGAGGCCAATTGGCCTGCTCATCACCTTGCCAAACTTGGTTTGGTGATTGACGTTGATCATGTTTGGCTTGAAGATTGTCCACCTAGTGTGGCGCCTTTTGTCTTGGGTGATCGCCCTTCTTTGATTTAATCTCGTTTTCCTTTTATGATATCTTCCTTCTTAAAAAAAAATGTAATTAATAAAGCTTGTGGGGATAATGATTTATAATTAAATAAATAGTATATACAGTATATTCTGTAGTGTGTGTAGACTGTAGAGTGTAGAGTATGGAGAGTCTTTAAATATATACCATTGTAATTTTGTTGAAAGATAGCAAATTCCCAACTGCCAAGAGGTATGACATAATTTCCCTAATTATATGTACGTAACATAATGATTTGTAAACTGTAATTAAATAAATAGTACAGTGTGCAGGGGTAAAGTCAGAATTTTAGCTTGGGGGGGGGGGGGGGGAATCCAACACAAATCTCGTACTTAATACTTTTTAACAAAATGTAATTCTGTTATGTATTAAAGGTAATGATACAAATAAATAAAATGTGCAGCTGTTTTATATCTAGAAAATTATCTATAATCAAATTAATCTTTTTCTTTTTTTTTGTGATTTATATTTCAATTACATAATCAAGATCGTGTGTGAATAATTACATAACAAGATGAGATACGCTCAGTTGTCAGCATCTTTTTTTACATATAAGAGGTTTTCGGTTCAAGTCATACCCCCTCTTAAATCTCAAAATATTGTAATAGTTCAAAAATAATAATAATAAAATTAACCTAACAAAAAACATTAATAAAGATAGTCGTAAACTCCCAGTCTAATGCAGCAATTATCAACTGTAGAATTTTCCGTATGGAATCGTCAATTGCTACAAGCCTACAAGTAGCTATTGAATTTCTACCGGTGATAATTCAATAAACACATGTAACTGTTAGATTGCTACCGATTGCAATCGATGATCACGTACAAAAAATCCTGTACCTGACCAACCTAATAGTTCAATATTTACTTGCTTATTTTAGACTTCTAGTGAAATTTAAATAAATCATAATAAGTATATATAATTCACACACACTAGATAATGTAATAATGAATGAAATAATAGGAAATTAAAATCCTAAAATGAATTGATTTTGATTTGGTTTATGTTGTTTTCGTTGTTAATGGAATTATGGAAAAAAAAATTTAATTCATTTATATTATTAAATATACCTACATTATATGTATCATAGTTTAAACACAATTGAAAAATTGATGTAATTTGATTGGTTGGGGGGACCATGGCCCCTATGGGCCCCCCTTGAATTCGGCCCTGACAGTGTGTGTAGAGTACAGAGTTGATGAACAGATGATCATCATCATTCACATTCACGACTCACGAGTCTTTAAATATATACGAGTGGTTATGGTTGTAATTTTGTTGAAAGATAGCAAATTCCCAACTGCCAAAAGGTATGAGATATAATTTCCCTAATTATATGCACGTAACTCTCTCATTTACTCGTTTCACATCACGCGTCTCTCCTGTCCCCTCAACAATTAACATAAATATTAGATTGATTTCTGTGATTAAATACCACATTTATTTCTTTAAGTTGTTTAATTTACCTCTTCAATATCACTGCCCCATCACATTCATATTACTATGAACTATCTATTTTATTGCCCCACTTACCTATTACTTGTTCCAACGTTCCCTTGTTTCCCTGCCTCTATCATTCACTTTATATAGGTGCGAAAATTGATTCCACAACATTGTAAAAAGTATCACGTAATGTTGTAGAATATGATAATCAATTCCACAACGTTTTTTCGATATATTTCACAATGTTGTGAATTGATTTTTGTAAGAAAAAATGTATGAGATTTTCGAACCTGATAATTATATATATATATATATATAATTTTAAATGTGGGTTTCAGTTGCAAGATCTCATACGTTTTTTCGCACGGAAAAAACATACAAAGTTCATTTTGTACATATGCAAATCAGAATCTCGTATTATGAGTCTTATGTTATGAACATTTTTGTACAATACACCTCAAAGTTATATTCACAATACTCATTCTAAGTAGAGATGACAACATATTGGATCAGGGCTAGATCAACATTCCCCATACCTTAAACCTCTAGTGGGGGCAAGGTGCCTCATATCTGGCCTGTATACCGAAAGGATTTTCGATTTCCGACCTATACCCAAATCCATTTAGGGTGGGGTGATCTAAACTGACTCGTTTAATTTAACAAAAATAATATCCAAACCATTAAATATACAAAATTTACCATACAGTTGAATTTTTAGAACATAAACTACAAATAAAGATTAAAACTTAAATTTTTATAATAGAATATAACATCTAAATTATATAAACCTTAAATTCAAACATAAAATACAACTAAGTAAATAAAATCAAGTTATTTATTAATAACCAATGAAAAAATTATTAAATCTTTATTCATATAAAAAGTAAATATTCTGTTTTTGTTTACTAGTTTTTCATTAGTATATATAATAGTTGCAATGGCGGACCCAGGAATTTTAACTAGATAGAGCACTCAAACAAAATAACAATTATATATATATATATATATAAAATACAGAAAAATTAAGATTATAGTAAAATGAGTTTTTTGTTTTTTGAACAAAAATGAGTTTTTTTTATATAAAGAAAAATTGATGGTATAATGAAGTTTAGATAAAATAAAATAAAATAAATAGAATACTTCATCAAGATGAACAAAATAATCTTACATTAAAAAACAAAACAAAAAAAAAAACAAAAAACAAAAACACAATATTAAAAAAATAAATAATAACAAGAAAAACAACATAAACAAGGAAAAATTATAGTATGTGTTCTTAAACTAATTAATTAAAATAAAAAATTTTATTTTGTATTTATAATTAATTCACTTTAAATTTATACAAAAATAATTTATTAATAAATATTTCTAGACTTGTTTTTGAATTTTTTATTCTTCTACGTTTTTTTTTATAAATTATTGATTTATTGAATCTAAATAAACTAAAACATAAAATAAAGAAAAATACTAAGGATAAAATAAAATGAATCATAATATTAGATGAACTATTTAATACAATAAATTTAAATTTGAGATTTTAGGGTTTATTGATTGGATGTGTTTAGATATTTCAAGCTAAAACTATTAGAAATAATAAAAGTTTAAAATTATAATATATAATTTAATATAAAATAAAATTGAATTAAGTAAATCGCAAAATGAGGATAGTTAAGAAGTTGACACTAACGGAAAAGAGAAAGTGAATTGTTTTATTTTAGAAGAATATAAAAAATTGATAAATGAATTGAAAAGGATGGCAAAATATATATATATATATATAACTAAAACCAAATATAAATATATTAATAAAATGAAATATGTGAGGTCCATAAAACACTACAAAACCTTGAAAATCTAAAAAGATGGTAAAAAAAATTAAAAAATAAAAATTAAAAAAAAAAAAGTTTTATCAAGACTTGAACCCAATCTGGTATTATTCAAAAAAAAAAAAAAAAAAAAAAAAAAAAATCTAGTAAAGTGATAGGTAAGAACAATACCCATTGAACTAAGATATAGATGTTATGGTGAAGTAAGTGTTAATTAGTAATTATATATTATATAAATAAAGAAATTCAGTTTTTTTAAAGTTGAGGTAAGGCACATGCCCATCTGACCTAAATGTGGGTCCGCCCCTGATCGTATTTAAGATTTTAAGGTTGAAAAAAGTTTTGGATGCAATGTGATATTGTGATATGCAATGTATTGTCCACCCAGATGCTGCCGCACCATGCATCGGTTGTTCTCAAGTTTTAGTCTTGGGGTTGGCCCCTTGCAGGGCCGCAGGTGTAGGGTCATACTAAAAAGGAGCGGTAATAAATGGATCAATTAGATGCTGTCATTTAGTGATGGCTGGGCATGTATGTCGCTGTAACCCTACCGCCATACGGATAGCTGTCAACTTTTCTGTCCATTAAATAATAGAAATAGGATAACACTTGGGTGCTAATCGGTTAGTACTCAAGGTACTGATCAATCCAATGGTTAGTTGCCACGTAACCTAAAATAAGGAGAAAAATATAAAAAGTAAAAGAGTTTTGATCACGTGGCAACACCCCATTGGATGGTCAGTATACTTGGGTACTGACTGGTCAGTACTCAAGCATTTTCCATAGAAATATATCTTCAAATATTTAAAGGTATTTTCCACCCAAGGAGAATCTTTTGGTTCACTTGGATTCTTGGATTGGAATTTGGAAACCTATTTACTATTTCCTCGTTGATTTGTCTCCCTCTCTCATAGTCACATTCGTACAAAATAATCTGTGGGTTTCATTTCAATATGCATATTTTTAGACTTATATATATATATGAATAAAATATTGTGGAGTTGAATTATTGTATTACCACCGAATCATATTGGACGATGTTGATGGTATCAACGTACTTATTAGTAATAACAAATATAAGGGTTGAGTTTGAAAATTTATATATATTTGTAATTATGATAATTTGCCAATACCATGAATTATATTTGACTATTTTGAGTTGATATTTAAGAATTGTAAGTGATTAAATACATATTTAATTAATTCATTACAATTTTACTTATAGTGAAATATGAAAAATTTGTTCACCAAAAAAAAATATATATATATGAAAAATTTGTTGATCAACATATATAAAAGAAAAGAAAAAGACAAAATTATATTTGTTCTTAAAATCACTTGATTATTAAAGTCAATATGAATTTTCATTTGATTAAGATTTTCTTAACGCAATTTAATGTTAGTCATCTTATCTCAATTTGTGAGATTTCATTTTAATTAATAGATATCAGAGGAGTGAAATTATTGTAACTAATATTAGTTATTAATTTTTGTCAAAATAATAATAATATTAGTTGTTAATTGAAATAACACCTCAGAAAGTACACAAATATAATATAATTTGAGATGTCTAATATTATTATTATTATTATTATTATTATTATTATTATTATTATTATTATTATTATTATTATTACTACTACTACTACTAACTAGTCAAAAATAAAAAGGAAGATTAAAATTAGATGATCCAACTTTTTAAATGAAAAATAAGGAACAAATTCACCTAAGTTGGAAATACCAATTATGAAATTCCAACAAATTTTTTTACTTCAATTATAATATAAATATTCTTGATACTCAACATAAATACATAGCTAAAATGATGTGGTTCCTCATTCATGATTGTATTGATTTTTAACATGCATATTTCATCAGTCCTTACGTATTTCTATTTCATGGTTTTATATATATATATAATTTGGTGTGGTGAATTTGGTGAACTCGGAACCTCTGCCTCTGCTGATATTTGGTCTGGTTGTTGATGAAATTATTTCTTTTCTACATTTGAAGGCTGTTGTTACCGTTAGTTTTGTGTTTAGGAAGGCAAATTTTGTTGCCTATGCTCTTTCCAGGATGGCTCTGAATTTAGCAGAGGACCATTTTTGGATGGAGTCTTTCCCTCAGTATGTGGAGAGATATGTCCTAGGTGATAACCCAACGGTTTGTACGGATTCTTAATAAAGTTTTTGAAGTTTCTCAAAAAAAAAAAAAAAAAAAAATTTGTAAATTCCAAATCCAAGAGTTTTCTCAGATAATAATTAATAATATTCTTCAAATTAAAATTCTCAAATGAATTAATTTTGGATACTGACTTTTTTTTATATAATTTTTTGAAGCAAACAAAGGAGCTGGTCCTTATAACCAGAAAACAAACTATAGGGCAAGAGCCTTGCCACAGTTTGGACTGTTATTATTATTATTATTATAACTGTTTTAGTGACTTTGTTATATATTAATTGTCAGAAAAATAATCAATCTGGGACTCAATTTTAGGTAGCTACAATTCAACCGATATTTAATACATTTTATTTTTCGTACATTTATTTGCAGCAACTTGTATAAATTAATGTACTACTATAAAGTTAGATATTAAAAAATAAATAATTTCCAGCTCTTCTTTATTTCTCATCACTTCATATTAATGTACCTATTGCTTTCTTATGGAATAAATATATTAGACAAAATGTCAGATTTTTATTTTTTAACTAATTAATATTATTTATGAAACACGTGCTCAATATGGAAAGATATCAGATGACTTTTATTTATCCCCTAAATTTCTCCTAGTTTGAATTTCTATAAGAGCAAATTACACTACTTCCAATTTGTAGTAAAATAAATAAATCAAAATAGTCCTACTAGGACCGGGCAAAAAAACCATAAACCGCGAACCAAACTAAATCAAATTAAACCAAAACAATAAGCCAAACCATTTTAAAAATCGTATGGTTCGGTTTTTTACTTTTATAAAAACCGTATAGTTTTATTATAACAAAACCGTATGGTTTGGTCCAGTCTATGGTCTAAGCTTATCGAATCCGGACCGGATTGTGAACCGAATACTTTTAACATACTTTTATTCCGGTGTAGATCACACTCAAAACTCTTCAACAAAACATTAAATAAAAAATAATAAAGTCAAAAACCCTGATTTTATTATTCCATGTGTTTTATTAACCCACCAACTTTAGTGCAAGGTCGAAAGAACTCTAAGATGAAATTGAATTTTTTTTTTTTTTTTTTCCATTTACTCTATGAAGTTATCATTTGTTTTTTTTTTTTTTTTTTTTTTTTTTGAAACAGCACTTAAATAAAGGAAACCAAAAACAGAGGCGCCACAAATGGCACCCCCACGCACCAAAGAAACCAAAACAGAGGAGCCACAAACAGCACCCCCCACACACCAACCCCACACAACGAACACCGACGAAAAACAAAAGCAAAAGGAAACCAGAAAACAGGCCACACAAAGCCAAAACAAAGCCAAAACAAAAAAAAACAACACAACTACTCACGCCACCAAACTAAAACCCCGTCCATATCAGCCCCCCTTTTAGCCAAAAAATCATCCTCCGAATTCGCTTCTCTAGTGATATGAGCCACCGTAATATTAACCATATCCATGAGCATCGACCGAATGTCATAAATAGTGTCTACCATCCTCAAGTTACCAAAATCGCCATTCGCCACGACCCACGAGACCGCCTCTCTCGAGTCGCTTTCAATTCTAATGCAAACCACACCCCCCCCCCCCCCCCCCCCCAAACTCACGTTCTCCTTGCACAAAACACAAGCTTTCTGGATAGCCAGCAGCTCTGCTTCGGTAGCGCTCACCCTGCCAAGGAATTGAGAAAAGGTACACAAAGACTCCCCTTTTGAATTGCGAAGAATCCCACCGATCCCCGCCCTCCCCGAATCAACTTTATACGAACCGTCAACATTGAATTTCAACTCTGGATCTAAAGGAGGGATCCATCTCCTTTTCTTCTTGGACTTGGCAGTTTTCCTTTCATGACAACAAACCTCCAAATTCTCCACCATCAACGTTATTGGATCCTTCGACCCTCTACCATGGTGTTTGAACCACCACGCCACCCTGAATCTAACCAGATCAATTAACATCTGTTTCTCTGCCGTCCCTCCTTTGAACAGAATTTTGTTTCGAAGCTCCCACACCGACCACACCAGCGCATTAAACAAAGTCGCCCAAACCCTTCTCAAGCTCGGCAGCGGGCACAACCCCTGCCACCCCTCAAACCATTCCTTAACTGTCTTTGAAGCACAGCAGCTTACAGACCACCAGCCAACACAAGTAACCCAAATGCTCCATGTCCACTTACAGCCCAAGAATAAGTGGTCTATCGATTCAACCTCTAGACCGCACAACAAACACTGCATCCCATTACTCACATCAATCCCAAACCGAGAAAGATTCTCCCTCACCATTGTACGGCCCCTAAGAAGCTGCCAAAGGAAAACCTCCACCTTAGGAGGGCTAAAACCGGCCCAAATAGAAGCCTGATCCCACGCACCTTCCCCTCTATAATCCTCCAAACATCTCCTAAAGGAACTAACCGAAAAAATGCCATTTGGGGTGAAATTCCAAGCCATCGAATCAGAGAAATCTTTGTTCAACTTAACACTGTCAAGAACCCTCCTGAAATTCTCCCACACCTCCACCTCCCAGTCGAAAACTTCTCTTCTAAGCCTAATCTCCCAATTCCAAACCCCATCCACCCAAGTGCCAAAATCACTAATAATACCACTTTTGTTTCTAGACAAAGCAAAAATTCTAGGATACGAATCTTTCAAAGACCTATCTCTCAACCAAACCTCATTCCAAAAATCAATCCCATCCCCACTACCCACCACTACCTTCATCCCATCTTCGAGAATTAAAGTCGGAATGGTCCCTTCCACAAACAGACCACTCACAGCCTTCACAAAAGGCGAAGAGAATTGAGAAGAAATCTGCTGCCAGAAAGGATTCGAAATCCTGATGCCATATTTAGCACATATCACCCTCTTCCATAACGAATCCTTCTCCCTCCCAAACCTCCAAATCCATTTAGCCAAAAAACCAATATTCTTGTCCACAATCCTGCCGATACCTAGCCCACCACCACGTTTACTTTTGCATAAGGATTCCCAGTCCACCGCATGAATCTTCTTCTTACCCGAAACATCGCCCCAAAAGAAACCTCTTTGGGCCTTTTCTATAGCCGCAGCCACACAAGCCGGAATTTTGAAAACCGACATAAAGTAAGACGGAATACTGGCAAGGACCGCTTTAATTAACACCAAACGACCCCCTTTGCTCAAATACTTCTTTTTCCAATGAGCTAATCTCTTCTGAATCCGAGCCAGAACCGGATCCCAGAAAGACTTAGAACTTGGTCTTGCACCCAAAGGCATGCCAAGATAAGAGATAGGAAGGTTTGCACTCTTGCAAAGAAAAAACTCAGCCCAATTAACCTCCCTACCACCCTTCCTTCCCACCCTAACCACGCAAGATTTGTGAAAATTTATCTTCAAACCCGACGCCATCTCAAAGCACCTCAAAATCCTCTTAGAATTAACCAAAAATTCCATTTTAGGTTCCAAGAACAGAATTGTGTCATCCGCATATTGAAGATGCGACACATGAACCGTATCACCACCAAGACTAAAACCACGCAATAAATTCAGCTCGGCTGCCTTCTTCAAGCAGCCACTCATGCTCTCCACTACTAAATTAAACAAAAATGGGGACAAAGGGTCACCTTGGCGGAGACCTTTCTCAACCCCGAATTGATCCGTCGGACTACCATTTACTAGAACTGACAACAAAGGTGTCGAGATGCACCACTTCATCCAATCCCTCCACCTTATTCCAAAACCCATTTCTTCCATCACAAAATCCAAAAAGTCATGATCCACCGAATCATACGCCTTCTCGAAGTCAATTTTAACCAACAATCCACCTTTAGAGCTCTTCCTCCAACTGTGAATAATCTCTTCCGCAACCACATAACTATCCATTATCTGACGACCCTTCACGAAAGCCGATTGGCTATTCCCTATAACCGAATTCATAACCTTCTTCAGCCTATTCGCAAGGATTTTGGCAAGGATCTTATACATGGAACTGACCAAACTAATCGGTCTAAAATCCCGAAGCGTCGAAGGACTCGCAACTTTCGGGATTAAAGCAATAAACGTATTGTTAAGCTCCTTGACAACACTTCCATCATCATAAAAACTGTTAATAAAATTCATAAAATCCTCCCTTATGACATCCCACTTAGCCTTGATAAAATTCAGATTCAAACCATCCGGACCCGGTGCCTTGTTTCCATCGCACCCCTTCACCGCCAACCACACTTCCTCAACCGAAAACCTCTCCTCAAGCGCATCTCTTTCAGCAGTCAAAAGGCGCTTCAAATTTAGACCTCTAATCACCGGCCTTTTCCACTTAACATTGGAAAAATTATTCTTAAAAAAATTCAAGACACCTAACTTCACCAAACTCGGCTCCGACACCGCCACACCGTCGAAAAGGATCTCACTAATACGATTTCCACATCTCCTCCCATTCGCCACACTATGGAAGAAACTCGAATTACGATCCCCTTCAGCCAACCAACTAATCCTAGATTTTTGTCTCCACAATTGCTCCTCCTTCCTTATCGCACTCCACAGACTAGCAAGAATTACAACATGTTCCTTTCTCACATCTACCGTCCACCCTTCTCTACCAGCCTTGGAATCCAGCTCACGCAACCTAGCCTCCAACTCTTTACTGCCCCTGTCACTCTTTCTATTAACCTGCAGCCACCTTTTAATACTTCATTTAGCTCCTCTAACCTTTGCAGCCACCCACCCACCTTTAGACCCACTCACCTTACAACCCCTCCAACCTTTCTCCGCCTCAACCATAAGCTCCTTTCTCTCCAGCCAGCCATTGAAGAAACGGAAAGGAGCAGGACCCCAGTCCACATCCTTTTCACCAATCACTATGGCATAGTGATCCGAAAGGGAGCGCGACAACCCCCGCTGAACCAGATCAGGGAACCAAACCAAAAATTTCGGAGACAGCAGAAACCGATCCAGCCTTGCCCAGGCCGCCGATTCCCTATTGTTCGACCAGGTGAAGGACGATCCCACCAACGGAAGATCCAACACCTTAGCTTTCCTCACAAAATGCAAAAAATTCCTGATTGAAGCTTTATCACAAACCTTACCAATCCTTTCAGACGGATCCAAAACCGAATTGAAATCGCCCCCAAAACACCACGGAATGGGGAAAGATCTCTGAACCTGAAGAAGATAATCCCAAAAAAGTATCCTATCACCTTCTACATTTGCAGCATATAAGTTGCAAAAAGCCACCTCTTGATTCACTCTTTTAAGGACCCCCACCAGAATGATACTTCTACTAGAGGTAATACAAGAGTTGACTGAAAACAAATCCTCGTTCCACAAAGAAATCAAACCCTCTGCCGTACCCACAGCCTCCTCCCCAACTCCCCGACACAACCAATTACCCCCAAGAGAACGAATAACAGAATTGTTGAACTCACACAGTTTGGATTCTTGAATGAAGAGGACCGTAGGCTTAAGACTCAAAACAAGATTCTTAACCACCTTCCTCTTCTCACCCCTCCCTAAACCTCTAATATTCCGAGATAAGGCTAACATAAAAACAAAGAGACCACTCCCACCACACCAACCAGCAAAACTATTCAGAAAAAGCTTCGAATCTAACCTTGTCTTCCTCCTCTCTTCTGGCGATCTCTGCTAGCACCTCATTGTCCTCTTCTGAAAATTCGAATCCTAACAATCTCCCTGTCTCCATCGCACTAACCGCCTCTTCTTCTAAAGAACTCTTTCTGCACACACTTCTGCCTTCAGACTGTCTAGTCTTCATACGGTGTGAAGCTCCTGTCCTTTGAGCACTATTAAAGCTCTTACTTGAGCCGTCTTTTTTCTTGCCAACTTGTTTCTTAGCCACCGAATGCTTGACAGACGGTCTATCATCCCTTGAAGAGATGTTATCACTGCTCCTTCCCATAGAAAGACTCTCCCCTGACTCACTGCTCACAGCATCATTGCATGTCTTCCCCCCTCTTTCTGCAGCTATCGTCACTTGAACCATAGCCTCCTTAATTGTAGAAGTATTAGAAGAAAAAACTACCTCTTCACTCTGACCTTCTCCTATCATACCAACCGAACCTACTACCTTACTAACACTTGGCCTGTTTTCAAGAGAACCCAAGTCCACAACTATATGGACCCCCTCCTTGCTAGCCTGGTCCACCACATTAGACTTCTGAAAGTGGACCTTCTTGGGCCTTAAATTCGGCCCACTCTGATTTCCTTTGGAACACTTCTCAATTTCCTTAGTAGACTCCAAGAAACCCCTTTCCACCAAATCTTCCTCTGATGTTGCCGAAGTTTCAGAATCAGAGCTGATAGATTTCCTTCTGCACTTTCCTATCACCACCCCTCCACACTGCACCCTGTTTGAAAAAGACTTCACTTTGTTCCTTTTTGTCCACTTGTTTTTGCCTTTCTCCATACTTCTTCCACCCACCCTCAAATCCCTATGTCTGACCTCTTTCTTCCACTGTCCTGTCATCTGACCCTTAGCCGAAATCCCTTCCTTCTTTCCTTGACTATTCCTGCCCTGACTCAACCACTCACCCACCTGATCTGAGAATCTCGATATCACCTCACTGTAGGAACCCAGGTTTACAGATTGCGCAGCGGAAGGGTTTTTAAAATTTTTTAAAGCAATCATCAAATAAACCTATTTGCACAGTAATAATCGAAAACAATTAAAAAGTGAAACGATTTCATACCTACGTAGGAGGCTCCTTCACTTTAATTCGATCTGCTCCCAGATTTGAACCACAAGATCTTCCTCGCTATGACCAGGGATTGATAACAGCGTGTGGGCGCGTCACGGTACTCAGGAACAAGGAGGATGAAAGGACACACGAAAAGCAACACTTTGCTATGTGTATAGAATGTGTCCACCAAACTTTTTAAAACAATATATATATATAATATATATTAAGTTAGGCCGCACCTTTTTAGTTTCATGCAACACTTTGCAAAACCAAAACCTTTTTTTTTTTTTTTTTTTTCACCTAACAAAAGACCTGATCAATTTTTAATCTTTTGTGTGTGTAAGTCAAATCTCATTCGGTTGTTCCTCTCAATTAATTAATATATATCTCATATATATCTATTTAAAACAAAACCGAATCAATTTGAAAAAATCAAATATCTCAAATATCTCAAATCTCTCAAATCTTTTAAAAGATATTTAAACATTGATTTTTGAATTTAAACATTTTAAATTCAATTTCAAATATTTAATTTAATAAAATAAAATAATCATATTATCTTATTTTATTCAAAATCAAATATCAACTAACACCCTCCATTTAGTGATTAACAACATAATTGAATAATCTTATTATTTAATTTATTTAATCACCATTATTCATTAATTAAATAATCTCATTATTCAATTAATTCCCGAATAGATACGTGTCACTTTCGTAACACAATTAATTTGGACAATCCAATTAATTAACCGTGACCCTTGTTACCTAAATCGATCGAGCTAGCAAGGGGACCTAATGGACCCACAGTATTTTGAGCTCCAATAATCCTTAGAAATAAATAATTAAACTCTTTAATTAATATTTCATGATTATTAACTTCGGTGTTATTCCACTAAAAACCCGAAGTTGCACTCTCTCAACTGTAGACGTTTTTACACAAACCAACAATTCTTGGTGTCCATCGATATAGCTATTACATATGGTATAATCCTCCACAGGTAGTTCATAATTAGAGCTGGGTCATAATGTCCGTTATACCCCTATAATTATATCTTTCCATTAAGTACCATTGATTCTCTAATGAACAATAAATCCTACATTCCTTACGGAATTAGGAGAGCGCTCATATTGTTCAAGCCCCGAATCAACCCTTAAGGGAACTACTATCTACTTCTCACAAGAAGGAGTGGATTCCACTATTGTGTGCAGACCTTCCCAGCCACAAGCCAAAACGTGATTCCAACATACGAAGTTATTGACCGGGAATGCAACTCCAATCTCACCCATGGTATATCAAAAACCACGATCTAACCTGAAGGAGTCGATAAGACACTCAGGATTAAGATCACCCATATATAGCCATCATTTGTTGATATATATGAATCTCATCTTTTAACGGATCTTGATGAGAGATTCATATAGATCATGGCCCAGTCCTATATGATCAAATCATATAAGGTGCCTCCATTCTCATATCTCCATATGAATGATCTAGGATAAGATCACCGTACATTACGGAATGGACCGCAACTGTAGATTGCCCACAAATAAAGTACCCATCTTTATTTGCTATCTACGGACTCTTTAGATTGCTCGTTTCAAACTGAATCCATCTGTATATGACATTCATATACTCAGTTTGAAATTACATCTGGCAATCTTGGATGTTAAGTACACATGTTATTATAAATGTATGAGACAATTTGAATGAATAAACTACTTCTTTTATTTTATGTTCAATTCACATTTACAAATTACAAGCTTTAGGGCAAAAACCCCAACAATCTCCCACTTGCACTAAAGCATGTGAGACATATCTTGTAACCCTAGACCCTCTAGGTGACCTTTAAACACTTTAGCCGTTAAGGTCTTCGTAAATGTATCAGCAATCCGTACATCCTAACAGGATCAAATCCTGTTATGAATACACTAGCATATAGTTTCTCGTTCTCCGAAGATACTTGAGAATAGTCTTGACAGCAGCCCAATGATCTAATCTTGGGTTGGACTAGTATCTACTGGCTACTCCCACTGCGAAGCAGATGTCCAGTCTCATGCATAACATTGCATACATGAGACTACCTACTGCTGATGCATAGGGAACACATCTCATATCCTCAACTTCTTGAGGTGTCTTAGGACACTGTTCCTTAGACAAGTGAACTCCATGCCTGAAAGGTAAATTACCTTTCTTGGAGCTCTGCATCGAAAATCGCACAAGAATTTTGTCGATATACGATGCTTGAGACAGTGCTATAAATTTGTTCTTGCGATCCCTCATAATTTGGATCCCTAGAACATAACTCGCCTCTCCCAAATCTTTCATTTGGAATTGGCTGGCCAGCCAGCCCTTTACATCAGACAATACTCCCACATCATTCCCAATGAGTAGGATGTCATCTACGTATAGGACCAAGAAAACTACTTTCTTGTCAATGATGCGCTTGTAGACACAAGGCTCATCAACGTTTTGCTCAAACCCATAGGTTTTGATCACATCATCAAACCTTATGTTCCAAAATCTAGATGCTTGCTTAAGTCCATAAATGGATCTTTGCAACTTGCAAACTTTTTGCTCTTGATCTGGAGACACGAATCCCGCTGGTTGCATCATGTAGATGCTCTCATCAAGATTGCCATTCAAGAATGCAGTCTTGACGTCCATTTGCCAAATTTCGTAATCAAAATAGGCAGCAATGGATAAGAGAATCCGAATAGACTTAAACATAGCTACTGGCGAGAAGGTCTCCTCATAATCGACCCCCTCCTTTTGGGTATAACCCTTGGCCACTAGCCTTGCCTTGAAGGTCTCTACCTTCCCGTCTACTCCTCTCTTTCTCTTGTAGATCCACTTACACCCTATGGGTTTCACCCCATTCGGTAAGTCTACAAGTTCCCAGACTGAGTTAGAGTACATGGACTCCATCTCGAGATTCATGGCTTTAAGCCATTCCTCTTTATCAGGATCTTCCATTGCATTCTTAAATGTCAATGGATCATCCACACTATCAGCAGAGACAACATCTAGTCCCTCACTTACACCCAAATAGCGTTCAGGCTGTCTCACAACCCTCTCACTACGTCTAAGTGGTAGTATATCCTAACTAGGAATCATCTGACTCTCAGATGTTAATGGATCAACAACTCTTGTTGACTGAGAACTGGTCTCACCAGGCTCCAACTCATTCAATACAATTTTAGAACGAGGCTTATGGTCACTAATATAGTTATCCTCAAGAAATGTTGCATTTGTCGATACAAACACTTTGTTATCTTCGGGACTATAAAAGTATCCACCTCTGGTCTCCTTGGAGTATCCTACAAACAAGCAGACCACAGACTTGGGCTCTAGCTTTCCACTTCTGTTCTTCAGCACGTGTGCTGGACACCCCCATATGCGAAAATGTCGCAAACTAACTTTACGACCATTCCACAACTCTAGAGGAGTCTTAGGAACAGATTTGGATGGCACTACATTCAAAATGTATGCCGCTGTTTGTAATGCATATCCCCAAAAGGAATTTGGTAACGATGAGAAACTAATCATAGATCTCACCATTTCCATTAGGGTTCTATTTCTCCTCTCAGCGACACCATTCTGCTGAGATGTACCAGGAGCTGTGAGTTGGGACACTATCCCATACTCGACCATGAAGTCTTCAAACTCTTGGTCAAGGTACTCACCTCCACGATCTGATCGTAGAATCTTGATAGTCTTTCCTAACTGATTTTCAACTTCAGCTCGGAATTCTTTGAACTTTTCAAAAGTTTCTGACTTTCGTTGCATTAGGTAGACATATCCGTATCTTGACTAGTCATCTATAAAGGTGACATAATACTCATAACCACCCCTTGCTTTAACATTCATCGGTCCACAGACGTCTGAATGTATAAGCTCTAATGGTTCTTTAGCTCTCAGCCCTTTTCCAGTAAAAGGTCTCTTGGTCATTTTACCTTCTAAACAAGATTCGCAGACAGGTAAGGTGCCAACCTTTAACTCACTTAAAGGTCCGCTTTTCACTAGTCTATCTATCCGGTCAAGGTTGATATGGCCAAGTCTTAGATGCCATAGGTACGTTTCGTTTTCTGGAGAAATCTTTTGTCGTTTAGTTTTTGGTTTTTCAACCTTAAACATTTCGGTGTTGAGCAGTGTTGTATGTATTAACGGTCTTAACACATATAAATTGTTTTCATTAATTCCTGAACAAATATTCAGACCATTCTTTGCAATAATAACTAATTTATTATCAAAAGAAACAGAATATAATTGTTCTAACAATTTAGAAACGGAAATTAAATTCCGTGTAAATCCAGGAATGAAAAATACATTGTCCAACAATATGAAATTATTATTACAAAAATGCAATCTAATTACGCCCACTGCTCGTGCAGACACGACATCCCCTGACCCCACACGCATAGAGAAAGCTCCCTCCTCAAGCTGTGTCCAAGAATCAGTCCACTGCAAAGAAGAACAAACATGGTTAGTGGCCCCCGAATCAACTATCCAAGGTGAAGAATCATCTTCCACTAAACACGATTCAAGAACAAGTAAATCATATTTACCTTTCGTTTTCTTCTTCTTGGCTACCTCCTCCAGATATTGAGGACAGTTCCTCTTCCAGTGCTCGACTTTGTCGCAATGGAAACATTTTCCTTTGCTCTTGTCGATGGAGGCGCCTTTCTTTTTGCTCTGGGCTTTCTTGGGTTTGGGCTTACCCTTCGCCTTCCCAGCAGACCTCTTCCTCTTTTTGTTATTGGAGGAAGATGGTTCGGCAACATTTGCCTCACCGGTCCTGCCCTTGCTGTCCTTAGTCAAGGACTCAAAGGTAGTGAGCTCATTGAGCAACTGTGTGAGACTGAACTTAAGTTTGTTCATCCCATAGTTGCTCCTGAACTGATCGAAACTCTTCGGAAGAGTCGTCAGTATGATGCGCACTTGACTGGGTTCATCAATGGCCCCGCCATTGATTTCTGCCGTGTTGAAGTAGGACATCATGTTCAGGACATGTTCCCGAACTGATGCACCATCCTTCAAACTAGCGAGCATAGTGGAACGAACAGCTTCGTGCCGCTTTTGCTCAAAGGGTTGCCCGAACATAGCCTGCAATGACTCCATTATTTCAAATGCAGTACCCATTGCTTCGTGCTTAGTGACAAGCACGTCTGTCATACTTGCTAACAGATATGTTCGAGCTTTCTCATCTGATGAGACCCATTTCTCATATGCCTCACGAACAGTTCGTGCAGCATTGGCAGTAGGCGTTGGAGGACATTCCTCCGTAAGCACAAACTTAAGGTCCTTGGTGACCAAAATTGCATTGATATTGTGTTTCCATTTAGTGTAGTTATCACCAGTTAATTTGTCATTGGCTATGATTTGTAATAGTGCAGTTGACATTGCTGAAAAAACATAAATAAAGAATTCATTCATTCATACATTCAAAACATGTGCGAATGTTCGGCATAATATTAAACATGATGCATGAAAATGTTTAATGAACAAGAACAACCCTAAAAAGTGTTTCTATGCCACGACAATCCAACATACCACAAGCAAGTGCCGCCTTAGGGTCAGTCAAATTCTTGCATGTTGGATCGAGACATTCTCAATCAAATGTTATACCGAAATAACTCTTATTCCTCTAACATTCAACCATCGTATATTTCAGTCAGGTTTCTAATTAACCAATTTAATTTAAAAACCTTGTGAGCGTAACCCATCATTTCAGATCTCATGAGCTTAACTCGAGAATTGCCGCCTTAGGGTCGGTCAATCCCGAAATCCCCTCAGAAATCCTATCCGTTAGGAAGTCAACCTTGATATCGATTCTTATGGAAACCCTCCTTAGGGAGGACGAAAACAATGCCGTCACGAGGCCCCACTCGAATCTTACGGTGTTGAACTAATGATGGAGACCGCGGGATATAATGTCATATATCCCTCTCCCACTCACTATTTTATAATTAGGGTTTTCTATTAATATTAATGCACCTAGAAAAAAAACTAGATTAAATGGCTAATTTCAATCTAAATGTCAAGTGCATTAATCACAATTTATTAGAATCCTATTCCAATAGCTAATAAACTAATTTGATTTTTAACTCTTAAAAATCTAGTTCATTAGTGATAATTCTAATCTATGTAAACTATTTACTAAGACTAGAATTATTAAATGTGTATTTACCAAGTTTTAACTATTAAAACTAAACACATTATTAGGTCCAATTATGATTAGGGGCTTAATCAAATTAATCCTAATATATATTAAAGGACCCTACTAATCTAAGTAATTAAACTCTTTAAAAATTAGATTAGTGATTAATGAGAATTACCAAGTTTTTACTCCTAAAAACTAATCCCATTAATTTATAGCCAATTATGTGAATTACCCATTTTAATCAAATTAAAAAATATATATATATATAAACACATAATTTAGATGGCTATAATGCATGTATGACATATCAACATATATATGTGTAGGCACACCTAATCTAAATGATATGTATATGCATGGCAATTCTTTAATTATAACATAATAAAAGCATACATGAGTTGACCGAGTACAATGGGTTATCTAACTTAAAAATTTCTAATTACAAAAAATTTAATCCAAGACATTCCTTGGTCTTCTTGTAATTCCAAAAATCTTCAAGTCCATTTGTAATATCTTCTGCGTCTTTCAGGCCCAAAAATCAAGTCCAACTTGATTTATTTTATTAGATCCATCTCATGAATTAAATCCCTTAAAGCCCAAATGTTACTCTAACATTTTTCAGTGGCCCGGGATTTTCCAAATTCGGCCCAAACCGTTGACTGTTGCACCATGCGCAACAATTAATATAACAATTATATTATAGCAGTGCAGTGCAGTGCGCAACACTTGAGCTAGAGACACCACTGCACAAACGTAACAGCATGCGCAACATCAATATGCTGCATGTGGTGTGCACCTAGGAAGCACGGATACTTCATTTGGTGGAGGTAACTCGTATCGAACTCGTATCCAGTTCCGATACCTCTCGGATACTTTAGGATACGTATCCGATACACCAAATGGCGTATCCGTTGACTTTTTCACAAGTTTGACTGCAGGATACTTAGAGGATACTTGAGGGATACTTGGAGGATACTTGGGGATACTTCAAGGATACATTTGGGGCAATATTATAATTATTTTATTATAAAACGGGGTTAAATTATAATTTCAAAATTTTAAGGGTCAAAATGAAATTGTAAAGAAATTTTAGCTTTAATTCCATTGACATGGAGAATAACAGGATACTTGAGATTACAAACCTTTCACTTGATGAACCAAAGTTAGATTCCGAATTATTTAGATCCTTTAACAATGTGAATAATGATAATGAAGTTAATTAGGAATTTAGTATCTATTTTATGAGTTTATTTTATGTATTATTTGGATTTTGTAATATACTATAACTTATGTGATGTATGTTTTATTTGGATTTTCAACTTTGTAATATGTTACAACTTAATTTGGATCTTGTAATATGTTAAATTGTTATGGCTTAGGTTGTTATGTGACATATTTTATTTGGATGATTGGATATGAATATGTTTTGATTTTTGAATGAATTATCAAATATCTTTTTACATATTCTTATTTTAAAAAAATATAAATATATATTATTTTAATTGACGTATCCTGCCGTATCCATATCCTAGTTTTTAGAGATTTACCGTATCCCCGTATCGTGCCGTATCCGTATCCCGTATCCGTATCCGTATCTGTGCTTCCTTGGTGTGCACAAATGAGAAAACATTGTCTGCACTAATTTATGCGTTGCTGCACATATGCTGCACACTTGCACAAATATATATATATAGCATAACAATTATGCATGTGCTTTGCACATCTCATGTGCGCAACATGTATTGCTGCTTTAATTTTTTTTTTTTTTTTTTAATAAACGTGCAACACTTGCACTAGCAACAGTTTGCATAAAAAAAATAATAATAATAAAAAATCAAGTGACTTGTGCACATGCGCTTTTGAGTGTCCAACACACGTCCGATTTCTTCGTCTTCTTCTACTGATTTCTTCGTACATATTTTACAATAAAATACATAACAAAAAATTACAGTAAAGAAAATACAGCAGAAAAAAAAATTAAAAATACATCCCGAAATTAATATTACATTAATATTACAACCAATGAAAAGAAGACTAAAACCCATTGTACCATACAATTAACGATCAACCATGTTTATAATAAATAAATAAATAAATAATTATAAACACCATACAATCATTAGAAAAGTGCCTACACATTCATACATGCAATCAGGAGCAATCGAATTCGATTATACTGTACAAAAATTGGCTTTGATACCAATTGTAGGAACCCAGGTTTACAGATTGCGCAGCGGAAGGGTTTTTAAAATTTTTTAAAGCAATCATCAAATAAACCTATTTGCACAGTAATAATCGAAAACAATTAAAAAGTGAAACGATTTCATACCTACGTAGGAGGCTCCTTCACTTTAATTCGATCTGCTCCCAGATTTGAACCACAAGATCTTCCTCGCTATGACCAGGGATTGATAACAGCGTGTGGGCGCGTCACGGTACTCAGGAACAAGGAGGATGAAAGGACACACGAAAAGCAACACTTTGCTATGTGTATAGAATGTGTCCACCAAACTTTTTAAAACAATATATATATATAATATATATTAAGTTAGGCCGCACCTTTTTAGTTTCATGCAACACTTTGCAAAACCAAAACCTTTTTTTTTTTTTTTTTTTTTCACCTAACAAAAGACCTGATCAATTTTTAATCTTTTGTGTGTGTAAGTCAAATCTCATTCGGTTGTTCCTCTCAATTAATTAATATATATCTCATATATATCTATTTAAAACAAAACCGAATCAATTTGAAAAAATCAAATATCTCAAATATCTCAAATCTCTCAAATCTTTTAAAAGATATTTAAACATTGATTTTTGAATTTAAACATTTTAAATTCAATTTCAAATATTTAATTTAATAAAATAAAATAATCATATTATCTTATTTTATTCAAAATCAAATATCAACTAACACCCTCCATTTAGTGATTAACAACATAATTGAATAATCTTATTATTTAATTTATTTAATCACCATTATTCATTAATTAAATAATCTCATTATTCAATTAATTCCCGAATAGATACGTGTCACTTTCGTAACACAATTAATTTGGACAATCCAATTAATTAACCGTGACCCTTGTTACCTAAATCGATCGAGCTAGCAAGGGGACCTAATGGACCCACAGTATTTTGAGCTCCAATAATCCTTAGAAATAAATAATTAAACTCTTTAATTAATATTTCATGATTATTAACTTCAGTGTTATTCCACTAAAAACCCGAAGTTGCACTCTCTCAACTGTAGACGTTTTTACACAAACCAACAATTCTTGGTGTCCATCGATATAGCTATTACATATGGTATAATCCTCCACAGGTAGTTCATAATTAGAGCTGGGTCATAATGTCCGTTATACCCCTATAATTATATCTTTCCATTAAGTACCATTGATTCTCTAATGAACAATAAATCCTACATTCCTTACGGAATTAGGAGAGCGCTCATATTGTTCAAGCACCGAATCAACCCTTAAGGGAACTACTATCTACTTCTCACAAGAAGGAGTGGATTCCACTATTGTGTGCAGACCTTCCCAGCCACAAGCCAAAACGTGATTCCAACATACGAAGTTATTGACCGGGAATGCAACTCCAATCTCACCCATGGTATATCAAAAACCACGATCTAACCTGAAGGAGTCGATAAGACACTCAGGATTAAGATCACCCATATATAGCCATCATTTGTTGATATATATGAATCTCATCTTTTAACGGATCTTGATGAGAGATTCATATAGATCATGGCCCAGTCCTATATGATCAAATCATATAAGGTGCCTCCATTCTCATATCTCCATATGAATGATCTAGGATAAGATCACCGTACATTACGGAATGGACCGCAACTGTAGATTGCCCACAAATAAAGTACCCATCTTTATTTGCTATCTACGGACTCTTTAGATTGCTCGTTTCAAACTGAATCCATCTGTATATGACATTCATATACTCAGTTTGAAATTACATCTGGCAATCTTGGATGTTAAGTACACATGTTATTATAAATGTATGAGACAATTTGAATGAATAAACTACTTCTTTTATTTTATGTTCAATTCACATTTACAAATTACAAGCTTTAGGGCAAAAACCCCAACACTCACCTGCTCCTATAGGCCAAGAAATTTGAAATGTCTCCTTCTCCGACTCCGGATTCCGGCCACCTGAAACACTGTTCTTCCTCAGCGCCAATAACTTCTCCACCCATTCTACCTCCACCTTAACATCATCTTCCTCCATTTTTACCGTAACCGGCCGTTTGCCACCAAAACTTTCACCGAAACCCCACATTGGAAATTAAAAGGGACCAGCACCAAAATCCTTCCTTTGACAAACTGAACTCTATCCAACATCTTCTCTTCCACCATCAAAGGTTCCCCAATTTGCCAACCAAGTTTCCAAAAAAATTCTTTGGACCAGCATGAAATAGAAACCCCTCTGCAACTAATCCAAACGAGCCTATTCTGAGGTTCCACCTCTTCTGTCCATCTAACCATTGATGAAAAGCTAACATTCCATAAATGTTTGGCTTTTATGAACTCCTCCTTACGATGTTCAGACTCAAAACGCCACAAAATGCTTTTATCCCCCAAATATGCTGAAGAGAATTCCCATCCCAGATTCTTTAATTTTTCGTTCACTCCCTCCACATCTCTGAATGTCTTCAGAATTCCTACAACACACTTCTTGAGCCAAACCAGATCATTCTGACCGAAATCCCAAGACATCGACATGAACCTCTCCTTTTCCTTTACCTCTTTCCTGTCCTCATTCGGCTTAGTGCCTCTCACCGCTTCCGCAAAAGAATGTCTGATATTCGGCTCATTCCTTCCTTTCTCTGTGTAGTGCTTGTCACTGAAAAAGCCATTCTGACTAACCTTATCACCATTCGAAAACCTCTGGTTCACCTGACCTCTCTCCCTCCAGCCATTAGACGCCACCTTCGTTACTATAGGCCAGCTATAAACGTGCATTCCGTTTGTCGATTTTGCCACCCTAGAAGCTTCCTCTAATGTCTCAAAACGGACAAACGCAAATCTGCTCCTTCTGAACTTCTTCAAAGGTGAAAGAAAAATGTCTCTGACTCTACCAAATGGTTTGAACAAGCCCCATAGACATTCTAAATTCACCTTCTCATTAAGATTATCCACAAAAATAGAGCATAATCTGTCTCTGAAATCGCTGCCCTCCCTACCTTTGAACGTGGACTCTCTCTCTCTAAAATGCCTCATTTTTTTCTAACGATCGTTTATGTCGCTAAGTTTGTTGTTGATGGGTTTGACGTGGTGATTGGTAAAGGCAATCAGATCAGACTGTGGGAGGACATCAAATGGGATTCCTATGCCTTGAAGGAGGCCTTTCCTAGAATATACGAAGTTATCATTTGTTTTGCATTGAATAATGGTAAAAAAAAAAAAAAATTATATATAAAATTAAACTAAGGCAACGCCAAAAATACAAAACAAGTGATTTGATATAATTATTATTTTTGTTTCTACTTTGTAATCATCAATTATGCCCATATTATGTGCCTACTAGAGAAAAATTGAAAACAACCGGTTTTTCTCTCATAGGCACATAACATAGGCATATTTATATCATACTAATAAATATCACTACATTTTTACCATGTAAGCAACATAACTTCAATCATAATAATACACATGACAAAAGTGTGGTAATATATATATTAGTATACTATAAATATGTCTATATTTTGTGCATACTGGAGAAAAATTGAAAACTACCAGTTTTTCTCTCATAGGCATACAATATAGGCATATATTTATAGCATACAAATAAACATCACTACATTTTTGACATGTAAACAACATAACTTCAAGAGAGAAAACCAAAAATAGCCATTGGAAACATTAAACTTTCGTTAGTAACCACTTTTGAAACTTTAATTGTTAATAACCACTTTTTTTAAAAAAAAATTCAGTGTATGTCCATAAATTACAAAAGTACCCCTGAACTTAGTTTATTTTTTAAAAACCTGGAAGCAAACTTGAAATCAAGACTAAAATCTAGAACCAAACTTGAAAATCACGACTAAAATCTAGAACCAAACTTGAAATCATGACTAAAAACTCACTACGAGAAATTTAGTCTTTCCAAAAAAAAAAAAATTAGGAGACGAAGCAAGATTTGTAGGCACAGTTAACTTTTCCCCACAAAACAAGTTTCGTTGGGAAAGATAATGTTTCATCGGGAAAGGTTACCTTTCCCTACAAAACTCAAAATTCGTCGGCTAAGGGTACAAATTTTTTCCCAACTTTTCCCCACAAACGAGTTTTGTCGTGAAAGGTAACATTTCCTCACAAAACTCAAAATTCGTCGGTTAAGGGTACAAAATTTTTCCCAGCCTTTCCCAACAAAATGAGTTTTGTCGACTAAGGGTACAAAATTTTTCCCAGCCTTTCCCAACAAAATGAGTTTTGTCGGCTAGGGGTACAAAACTTTTACCCACAAACGAATTCGTCGGGAAAGGTAACCTTTCCCCACAAAACTCAAAATTCGTAGGGAAAAGTTAACGAAATTTTTTCCTAATAAGCATTGTATTTGAAGGGAAAAGTTAATTAAAATTAAAAAAAATAATAATAATAAAATTAATTAATGAATTAAAATATATATATGCTAAAAAATATTAAAAGTTAATTAATTAAAATTAAATTTTTTGGATAAATCCACCACCACCATACTAATCAGTAGTAAACACTCGATACATAAAACTTTGATTAAATAAAATATATACTATATTGAAATGGAAATGGGGATGGGGATGGGGATGGGGGGAGGTTCCCCCATCCCCATTTCCCCATTTTCCCTAAAACATATATAAATAATTATATTAATATGTTATACAGTTATCTATATATATATTAATATATGGAATGTTTGTTTTTTTATTGTTAATCTATAATTTTTAGTCAAATGAGGAAACGGGGGAACTGGAAAAAAATGGGGAAAAACGGAGAAAATGGGGAACTGGGGTTGGGGATGGACATACCTCCCCGTGGGGGTGGTGGTAAAGGGTTTGGGAAGTGGGGATGGGGATTGGGGGGACCTATGTCCATCCCCATTTCCTAAATGTGTAACCCTAAATCTATCCTTAATTGTTAATTAATTTACTCTTATCATATTCTCGATTAGCACCATCTCAGTTGATTACCACTTTGAGGTATTGATCATTTAATTAAATAACAAAATTTTTTTTTTTTTTTTTTTTAAAAAAAAAAACATTATCACCAAACCCGATTTGCAATCCAATAAATATTTTTCAATATAAGTTTGTCATTCAAATTAGATTTTTGATTAGTTGATTTAAATTTATCAAACAAGGTTTTTTTTTTTTTTTTTTTTTTTTTCCTAACAACTCATATATGTTATATATAAATATAATACAAATGTTAATATATCAAGTGTTGTAGTCCAGCGGTAAAGACTTACCACTTTGATATGAGGTTGCAAGTTCAATTCCTCATAATGACAATTAATTGTCAATATTATCAAGGGTGGGCCGGACGGCGGATTAATTTTTGAAGTTCCAAAATCTTTGCAGACGAACTAGTAGTTTCAACCGACGAATGTATTTCGTCTACTAAGGTTTTAGCTTTCGTTGGCCTAATACATTGCCAGACCATGATGTCCCCACGAAATTGTCGACAGAATTTTTTCGTTGCGTAAGACCTTTCTAGACGAATTTCGACCTTTTACCACGAAATTGGTTTGTCTGGAAAGACTAAATTTCTTATAGTGACTTGAATGTTGAAACTTGATTTATTTTTTAAAAATCTGGAAGCAAACTTGAAATTATGACTAAAAACTTGAATTTTTGAAACTTGAAATCTTGTAGAAAAACTGATTTTTCGAAACTTGAAATCTTGAATAAAAACTTGAAATCCTAAATGTGAAACTTGAAATCATGACCTATCTCCCTTCTTCCTCAAATTCTCCAAATGAAGAAATAAGGGTATATAGCACTTTTTCAAAATGGATTTGTGTAATTACAACCACATTAATAACTCATGTTTTATTAGCACCAAAGTAGGTGATGAGACCAAAATGCCCCCACTTGCAAAATTTTCTATCTTTCTTCCCATTCCCACAGACTCTCTCTCTCTCTCTCTCTCTCTCTCTCTCTCTCTCTCTCTCTCTCTCTCTCTCTCTCTCTCTCTCTCTCTCGTTGTCTAAAGAACGAACTCAATGAACACTTACGATTTTGGTTGACAATTCAACGAATGAACTGGGCTAGGTTGACCATTCGACGAACTCACTCAAATTTTTTTTGTTGATTTTGTAATATTAATTTCATTTTCATTGATTTTGAGTTTTTATTGTGATTTTGTTGTCGATTTTGATGTGAATTATGAGTTTGTTGAATCTGAATGGGGTTGTTTGAATCTTGAATTGGTGGGTTTGGGTTTGGGTTTGGGTTTGGGTTTGTCAAATCGAAGAAGATGAACAGCCGAAGTTGGGATTTTTTACGCTTATTCGAGACTTATTTATGAATACTCAGGATTTGTTACGCTTATTCGAGACTTAATTTATGAATATCCGAGACTTATTACACTTATTCGAGACTTAATTTATGAAGACTTATTTGCTCCATTTTCGAGACTTATTTTATGAATACTCAAAACTTATTCATGAGTTTTCGAGACTTATTAATGTGTTTCAAGACTTAATTCATGTTTTTTCGAGACTTATTATGTTCAACCTCCGTCAATGGTGAAAGTGATGAGCCGATGATGATGCCGGTTGACTTCGGAGATAGTTGGATCTGGAAGATCGAACGACTTCGAGTTTGTTGGTGCCATCGGTTTCGTCGGATTCATGACAAATTGTCATAGATTGGACAATGAAGATTCGATGATTGTTTGGGTTTGGCTTCGTTTCTCTCTCTACACTACTCGAAAATGTAAACGAACACTTCGGTAACAACGATTGGCACTCGACGAATGTTTTGCCGGTGGTTTTGCTGGTCAACTCACCGATTGGCGGTGGCACCTCTATTGAAGCTCCATCAATGGAGGTTTTTGAAAAAAGAAGAAGAAAGAAAGTGAAGGACTCATAAGAGAAAAGAAAAGAAACTAGGGGGTATTTTTGTCCAAATTCCATTTTTGGTGCTATTAAAACAAGACTTTTTAATGTGGTGCTATTTGCACAAGCCCTCCCCCCAAAAGTGTTATTTAATTTTTGAACCCTTCCCCAAATTAGGTTTTTTTTTTTTTAAATAAGGTTTTCTCCTCTCGATGCTGTCAATCATCGCCGAGCGTCATCAAGGTGGGCGCCAATCATTGTCGGAGCATAGTAATCATCGTCGGACGTCGTTAGCGAGCTGCTAGGGCTCAGCGCGAACCAACGGCACCGTGCTTCGAGCCGATGTCATCCGATGATGATTGCCATGCTTAGGCAATGATTGACGGGATGGAGGAAGAAAAGAGAGAGAGGATCGGGGGAGAGAGAGAGAGAGAGAGAGAGTTTTTGGGGATGGTTTTATATGAGGGCTTTCCAGTAATTTCTCAAAAACATAGTTATTAACAATTAATATTTCATTACAAACAAAATTTGTATGTTGTATGTGGTTATTTTGAGTAATTTCCACTAACTGCAATCATACTAATACACATGGCAAAAGCATCATAATAATACACATGGAAAAAGTATGATGATGTGTATTAGTATGTTATAAATATGCATATATTGTGTGCCTACTAGAGAAAAATTGAAAACTACCTGTTTTTCTCTCATAGGCACACAATATATGCATAATTTATAGCATACTAATAAATATCAATACATTTTTGCCATGTAAGTAACATAACTTCAATTATAATAATACACATAGCAAAAGTGTGGTGAAATGTATTAGTATGCTATAAATATACCTATATTGTATGCCTACTAGAGAAAAATTGAAAACTACTAGTTTTTCTCTCATAAACACACAATATAGGCATATTTATACCATACTAATAAACATCACTACATTTTTACCATGTAAGCAACATAACTTTAATCATAATAACACGTATGACAAAAGTGTAGTGATATATATTAGTATACTATAAATATGTATATATTGTGTGCCTACTAGAGAAAAATTGATAAAACCATTGATCTTCATTGTAAATGTGTTTACAAGCTATTTCCTTTTGTTTTGATTTCTCTTGCTATTTTAATTTGAAATGTATTTATCTAAAAAAAAATTTGAAATGTATGTTTTTTTTTTTTTTTTTTTTAAATGTATGTAACTTTTCATTACATTTTACTTTTATTTTTATTTTGTTGTGATAAGTCAAAACCGCTAGACTGAACTAAACCAATATAATTTGGTTTGGTCTAGTTTGAAAAAATGATTGATCCAAACTTGTCAAGTTTTTCAAAAGATCGAAATTTTTGGTTTGGTCCGGTCCTAGTTGAAACTGAACCAAACCGGACCATGCCCAGCCCTAAGTGGCTAAGTCCTATTATATATATAATTGTAATAATGTTATGCAACCAAAATAATGTGACAAGTACTAATTCATCATTATCTTATCATTCACCATATCATTTTATAATTTATATGATAATGACAAATGATTTGACATATGTCTACATTCACTCATAACTAAAGTGGATGTGCAGTTTCCTTTTATATTCGTGATAGAGTTTCAACTCTCGTATTTGTCTATAAAATCATAAAGTGGAGGTTCTAGTCCCACTTTTGTCTATATAATGACAAAATGGCATTGATCTCATTAAGTACTTACAAACTCTTAACCTCGTGCCAAACGTAACATCATTTGAGTTGATTTTTAAGTTAATTTCCTAAATTATATAACATTACTCTTAATTTCTTATAATTAACTATAAAAATAAGATGATGTTACGTACATCGGTACATACATACATCTATGAACCTCCCTTCGTGGAAAATTTATTAAAAACGAGCACCGAGGTAATTAAATTAGGCACATAAAAGATTTAGGGCTAGTTTGTTATTACTGTAACTTTTATAATAATCACTGTTAGCTGTACTGAAGGAATAATTAACTGTGAAGTTAATCAGCAAATGTTTAGTTAATTATACTTTTAAAACTACTGTATAGCTCAAAAGCAGTATACATATGTTTGTTAATTTTATTTCAAAAGTGTTGAAATTAGTTACAATAACTAAAATAGACATGATTTTAAAATCTTATTTAATTTTTTTTTTCATTAATTATATATTAAAATCAATATTTAAGTAGAATTTTTAATTAGAAAAAAAAAAATCCATAAGAACAATAACAATATTTTTAAAAGGTTTTATAAATCAAATCAGTATTTAATTAGAATCTTTAATTTTAAGATGAAATAAGGTATATAAATGATTTTGATTTAATTTCATAAGGATAATAATGATATTTTAAAAGATTCATTAAACGCTGAAATATATTATTCCATAATCACTTTCAAAAAGTAACTCCCACATACTTCTCAAAATCATTGTTAAAACTTGTCAAATTATGAATTAATCACTTTTAGAAGTTTTACCAAACATTATTTTATATCAAAATTATAAAATAAGTTGATTTTAACTTCTTAAAAGCAATACCAGACTGACCCTTAACAAGGCAAATAAATTAGCTTGCCAACTTTTGCTTTTACTCCGGTCTCCATATGGTCCTACCTATATTACTTTGGATTTATGACTCCTTAGAGCATCCACAATGATTGGTCTAAAAAACAAGACCCATTTATTGTCACATCATCAGAAATGGGTCTTGTTTTTAAAAAATAGATCTTGCCATTTGGATCCACTTCATTTGGGTGTCTTTTTCCCACAATGGGACTAAATTGGAAAAGTAAAAGTGGATCCATTTTTTTAACTTTTTTCCAAACAATCATTACTCTTCTTTAAAATATTATATATATATATATTAATAAATAAATTATATGATATATTTAAAATATCAACACTATCAATAATTATTTAAATTAAAAAATTATTAATTTAAAATTATCACAACCAAATTACATCAACAATAAAAATAAATATTTAAAACAAAATATTGTATACGATTAGACATGGTGCCGGTTTAGGTTCGGTTCCAGTTTCGGTTCCGGTTTTGGTTCCGATTTTGAATGTTTGGTTCCGGTTCCTTGGTTGCGGTCCGGTTTTGGCGGTTTCAACGGCTTGGGTCTGGTGGTTCCGACGGTTCAAGTCTGGCGGTTCCAACGGTTCGGTTTTAGTTTCAAGTCTAGTAAAATTAATTTAAAAATTAATGTTTTCATTCAAATTATTTAAATTTCATTGAAATAAAATTTTATAATTGAAATTAAAATTATTTATATTTTTTTTCATTATATATATAATTATTGAAATTAATAATAATATATTTAAATTATAATAATTTAAATATATATATTAAATTTATTTATATTTTGTCATTATATATATAATTATTGAAATTAATAATAATATATTTAAGCATAAATAATTGAAATATATATATTAAATTTATATATATTTTTTTCATTATATATATAATTATTGAAATTAATAATAATATATTTTAATTTTAATTATATATATATATATATAAGTCCAACCCAATGATTGGAGAGAGTTAGGAACCCAACTCCAATCGTAAGACCCAAATAGAGTTCCAAATTTGGAACCCAATTTAGGTCTAGTTGGGTAGAGCCCACTTTGGGTCTCTTTTTTTGGATCCAATTTCTTACCATTGTGGCACCATTTATCAAAATAAAATGGGTCTAGTGCAAATGGGTCTCTTTTTAGGAACCATTGTGGATGGTCTTACGTATTAAAAATACTGCAGATCGATACATCGACGTCACTATTGTATTACCCTACATTTTTTATTATTATTATTTTATGAAATAGAACAAACAAGCAAAGAGCCTAACTAGGCTTTTCAGAGTCAATGACTCGACTAATACAAATAGGAAATTCTTCCAACCAGAATGTATCTTCAATGATGCCAATTACCCTACATGGACAAAGGCAACCCGTCACATTTTTTATTTTTTTTTCATCTTTTACGTGTGTATATGCTATATATGATAAGAGTTAACTGTATTCGTACTTGATAATTAATGGATTTAAGATGTTGAAATTGGTCCAGTGGTATATCATTCACATCTACGTCATTGAGGTTGTGAATTCGAGTCGTATTTTACTTATCCAACCTCGAATTAATCGTAATGGCTCAAAATAATAATAACAACAACAACAACAAAAAAACAAAAACAACAAGGATTTATGATGCATATGTATACATGGGGTGATTCCTTCATTATTACCATCCGTTGGATGAATAACCCAAACTATGATTTTTAAAGATTTGCGTAACTAAAGAATGAGTCATAATTTATATTAATAGCTAGACATCAAAATATCTAAACATTATATATTAGATAGATATGATTTATGGTCAATAATATATAATATTCTCATATATATTACCTTTTATTCTGTAAGATATATCTAGCAGATCAATATTGGACGCTTTCTTTGTTATTAATTTTAGATATTCCATCATAAAAAAATAAAAAAATAAATAAATAAAACTCCAACAAATATTTAAAATGCTCAATTTAGATCGAGCTCTTGCCGTGTAAAAAATCGAAATTATGTTTATGCATAAATTGGGATGAATATTGAATAGAGGTCTTGCTATATATAGTACGTAGAATGAAAAATCAATTATCAACAATTTTACATCATAAAAAGAATTATTAAAACAATTATTTTCTTGAAAATAATTATTACATGAAATACAAATCAAAACTCTTTCCACCTAGCGCGAGCAAGACTTGCTACAAAAGATTATAAACCGATTAAGTTAGCTGGTAGTAACCTTAATTTTTTTTTTTTTTTTTTTTTTTTTTTTTAATATACCATATGCGCAGGGGCGAAGGTATATGTTCGAGATTCGTTACAGGTATTATAATCTTTTTTTTTTTTTAATTAAATAAATACGAAAGAAAGACAATTGAAATTTTTTTTTTAACATTGCTTGATATTTAATTGAGATAATCTCAACAGATTCATTATAGTAATATACTCAATTTTTTATTGACATACTCAAACACATCAAAGTTTATTCTTCCTTTCTTCATTCTCAATTCATTCCATAAAAAAGAAACAAATTTTAAATTCCTTACCTCATTTGTTAAAGTTCGAACAAGTATGCATTTAATTTCTTTTTTTTTTTCTTTGTTTCATTATGAATAATTTTTTGTCATTCTTTTAAATGTTTTTAGGGGCATAGATAATTATATCTTTCTTATTTAGGTACACACTTTTTAATTAGAAAATTTTATTGTAAGGTTTTCTTAAAAAATTTGTACTCGCCCAATGTGACTTGGTGATAAATGACATTTATTCAGCTTGATTAGTCTTAGATTCGAGTCACCACACCACAAAATGGTGTACCAAAAAAAAACTTTGTGCTTAATTCAGCCCACTCGGACAATAAGTCATGGCTACGCAAACAAGGGCGAAACCAAGATTTTGGCTTTGGGGGGTCAAGACAAAAACAAATATTTAAGTTGGCGGAAGACAAATATACTAATATTTAAAAATAAGTTATTAAAAAATCAAATGTGATAACGTCTAGTCTCATATGTAAATTGTAATAGCACAACAAATAAATTAATAAATAAAATAGAAACAACTTTATGAATCCAACGCTCTTTTAAATTTATAAAATAGTCTATAATCAAATCTATATTAAGTTGCTATGTGATTTTCCTTTCAATATACTGATCAAAGAGTTTGTAAGAAATTCATCTTCCATCTTGTTACGAAACTCAATCTTGTCAATACGCATAGCTGAAAACGACATCTGAGTAGTTGTAGTTGAAAACGTTTAAATAACAAACTATATAACAAATGTAGCAAAATCATATTAATAACCTAAAATATTTATTAATTTTTAATCTTATACTTGAAATTATTCGGATAGAGAATAAGAAGAATTTAGGAAAAAAAAAATTGCTTAAGTGAAAAACTGGAGAAAAATAAATTAGTTTATATGGGCTCAAAAAAATTTTGTCACTATTTGGATTAGGCTTTGTATGAAAGTCACCACTTTAATAACTTAAGTTTAAAAGACACCTATTATGGTGAACAGACAAAAATGCCCCCTACAGAAACCTTCTTCACCATTTTATTTTATTTTTCTTTCAAAATCCTCCATCAATGGACGATAGTGAACCATGAACATGCGTATGTCACTATCGACGACCACGACCAAACACAATAGCGACTTTTTTTATGTTCGAGCTTTTGTTAGTTGCATCTGAGATACAAACCCTCTTGTTAGTTGCTTTTTTTTTTTTTTTTCAATTTAAAGCCAACTTTTGTAAACCTTAAGCTGATTGTGTGAAAAAAAGTTTGTTAAAAAGGCTCAAAAAAGTCTCGAACATAGCTTAGAAAGGCTCGGGCAGTTCATTAAAAGGCTTGGAGAACAAATGAAAAGGCTCAAAGATTCAAAATTAACAAAAAGAAAAATGATTGTTGAAAAGGCTCGGAGGTTCAAAATTAACAAAAAAAATGATTGTTGAAAGGCTCGGAGAACAATTGGAAAGGCTCGGAGAAGAAATGAAAAGGCTTGGAGGTTCAAAATTAAAAAAAAAAATGATTGTTGAAAAGGCTCGAAAAAGAAATGAAAAGACTCGGAGAACAAATGAAAAGATTTGGAGAACAATTGAAAAGGCTCAGAGACTAAATGAAAAGGCTCAAGCCTTTTCAATTGTTCCCCGAGCCTTTTCAATTAGTATCTGAGACTTTTCATTTAGCTTCCGAGCCTTTTCATTTGTTCTCCGAGCATTTTCATTTATTCTCCGAGCTTTTTCAATTAGATTCAAAATTCACACAACCAGCTTAAGATTTACAAAAGACTCGAAGAACAAATGAAAAATTTTAAAAAAATTAAAAAAAAACCTCTGGGGGGCACTATCCCCTACACCCCCACGAGCTGACCAGGTAGCTCGATCACTTGACCCCCGAATGCATCTACGTAAAGCCACAAAACTAATTATCTAATGTAGATGCATTAATAATGTTATGATATTCAACCTCCATTGGAGGTCTATTATAGAGGAATATGAAAGAATAAAATCTCTGAAAACTTCAAAGTAAGAAAGATAATGTGTAAAGTAAGGGCATTTTTGGTAATCACTTACTTTATTGCCTTTTAAACTTAAGTTATTAAAGTGGTAACTTTCTCACCAAATCAGTTCAAAAGGTGATATTTTCCATCAATTCCACTATAGAATAATTCTCTAGTAATGTCTTATCCTAAAGTTTTTCATTAGGTCATAAAAATTCTCACATGTGGTAATTAGTGTTAAAAAAGTTTAGACTAAATCATGATGAATAGGAAACAAAATCCTAAAAGGAATATATTTTTTTCTTCTATGTTCAAGAGGAATACATAAAATGGGATATAATGGGAATTTATTTATTTATAATACTAATAATTTTAATTTAAAAGAAACAGGCGTAAGCTTAACAAGATTAATATTTCCTTAAAAAACTGAAAAAAATAATAATAATTAGTTTAAATAGCCAAATTACACTGTGCGATGTAAAAAATAATTAGTTTAAAATTTAAATAGCCACAAGAGTTATATAAACGTATAAAAATATTTACAAATCATATGGTAGGCAGGTAGGGTGATATATAAACATATATATGGAAAGGCTCCCATTTTAATTTAAGAATTTGTGTACTTTGCTTAATGAGTTTCTATAAATACATTTAGGTCACTTTTGGTTATATGGTGGAATGTTAATCGGAATGGTAATGGGAATGGAAAGAAAAGGAAAACTGAGTTTTGTATTTGGTTAGAACTTTAAAATTAGTTTCTGAATCAGTATTATTTTGTTTGGTTAACAACGGAATGGAATAGAGTTAACTGTATTTTAACCAATACACCCCTAATTATAAAACATTCATAATAACATCATATGTTATGGATAATAATAATAAAATATACATAAATATAATATTATATATATTATTATAATATATAACATATTATATATATTATAATAAAATATATTATATAATATAAATATTATATATTATTTTATAATATATAACATATTATATATATTATAATAAAATATATTATATAATATAAATATTACATATTATTTTATATAATATATAATATATATAATATATAACACATATATATTATGTATAATACATATAATAATATATATATATATAATCCAGACCTTTTGTCCAAAGTACTGAAGTACTTCCTGATGGATCTTTGAAACACCCCTCATAAGCTGAGCAGGTACTCAATTGGTAATCTCACAATGCTAGAGTACAAAATAGAGTCTTGAACTCTATTGATCAGAAGATTGACCGAGTTACCCATCATGTTTCTAAACATGAACATCAACTCCAGAACCTAGATGCTGATTTCAGAGATATGTTCTCTAACCTCCAATCCAGGATAGCCAAGCTAGATGCTGATCTTCACCGATACATCAATCATGGATATTTCAGTCCAGAGTTTGACCAAAAAGAAAAAGAGATCAGACAACTCAATGAACAATTGGAACAGATGAACAGGGATCATTTTGCCATAGCACCTCCATATGTGCTAAGACCCTACCCTTATACTCAATCCTTAATCTTTCCTTCATCTCCTCCATATTCTCCATCAATCAAACCCCTGGATTCTTCCCATTACTTCAAATCCACTGGAGAACCCTTACGGAAACATCCACCTTTATTTTCTCCCAAGAGGTCATCCAGAAAACCCTCAAACCCTCACAATGACAAAAAGACTAATACAAACCAGCGTTATACACTTCCCGACACACCTTTTCATCCTCAGAAACTGAAGTAGCTCCTAGTGACTCTTCCTATTCTTCTTGGGAATCTGATTCAACCTCTCCTTCACAACATTCAGCCTCTGATGAAGTTGCTGACTTGACCCAAGTCTTTATGGCATCTTGGACAGACCCTCAACCATCTACCCAAACTTATGACTCTCTTGATGATGCTTATACAGGCCTAACTCCTTTAGTTGAAGAGTCTTTAAAAAATCCCACTCCAGGACAAGCTCATAGTTTCCAACCAACCAATGGTCCCTGGTTTCAGCTCGATGATTCTTCTCCAGATTCTTGGAGAAAGAAAATTTCTGAAATGAGCGCATGACTTAATTTACAAATGGTTAAATCAGAACCAAATCTAGAGACGATTATAAGAGAATTCATTTCCAGGTTTACAGGATCTCTCAGAGATTGGTACCAAGCCCTTGGTGAATACAGACAATTACAGTTTGTCAGAGCACCCTCTACTTCTCAGGCTATGGGTATCATCTTCAAAGAATTCCTTAGTGATCCAGATTAATTTTTACAAACAAGCCAGACAAGAATTCTTTGTGATGCACTTCTGTTCTCTCCGCAAAAAAGATATTGAGTTCCACTATAAACGAATGTCAGGTCGATATCACATTCTTGGTGGAATCAATGACCAAAGTCTTAAGCATGTTTATGTCAACTCCCTTCCTACTGAACTCCTTGATGAACTACAAAGAAGGATTGACATATCTGGAAGAGCTTTCCATGATATTACTTCAGGAGAAATTCATATGTTCACATTTAGTGCTCTGGAAAAGCTCTGTGCGACCCAACAAGTCTTCTCCAGAATGTTAAAATAAGGAAAGAGGTATGAAGCCCAATGCAAACAACCTTCTTTTCATATCAAATGCAAATCCACATAAAGGTGTACCTGCAAGCTTAAAAAGAAACATCATTTCCACTCTCCAAAAAACAGAAAATATAAGAAACATAATTATTTTAAGAAGAAATCCAGACGAGTGTGGAACAAATCACAGAAATGCTTCATATGTGGAAAAACAGGACATTATGCATAGAAATGCCCAAACGAAAAGGCAAAATTAGCCAAACTGGTTCAACAACTTGAACAGATTGCCGATGAAGTCCCTTCTGATGCAGATATTGAATCTATCTTCTCAGAACAAGAAAGGGTTGATAAAAATACTACTTTTATTCTTTAAGACTCTGATTTTAATTCCAGTTCAGAGTACCCTGAATCTTCTGAATCTGATTCAATCCAGGACTCTTATCAGGCAACACAAATCAGGTCCTCATGTGCCAGTTCAAATCTTACTAGAAAAATACTCCAATCCAATTGATGTCATTGCCTATCTTGACACCTGCTCTCATAATACCATGATGAACCCCAAATTCTTCCTCCTACTGCCTGGAAATCTCACATTCGCCATTTCAGGGCAGCCGATGGTCAAATATTTGCTACTAATCTAATTTCAAAAAATAAGATTGGTATCAAGATTTTCCCATCCTACACTCTTTGGGTTCGAGTAATAGGAACACATCTACCAGAAAAAGACGTCCTCATTGGTTGGGATGCCTATTGCCAATGCAAGTCCCTCAGAATCCTTCCCGGCGGAGTTCATTACAAAAGAAATTTCAAACCTTTCTCCACCACTCCTAAAATCTTTCAGTTATCTGAAATACATCCCTTATTCCAACAGGTGCAACAAAAACTGCTTCAATTTTGTACTAACAGCCATGCTGATTTCAAGCACCCCACACCCTTGTGGAAAAACTCGGATTTCTTTATTAAGCTACCTTTCAAGCTTAATGAATATGTCAATCCTACAAAAGCTTCTCATTTTGGCATGACGCCCTTAGATCTTAAAATGGCAAACGAAGAATGCGATGAATTACTTCGCCAAGACTTAATTAAGCCTACTACTTCACCATGGGCATGCCAAGCCGTTTATGTTAAAAAGCGTTCAGAACAGATCAGAGGAAAAAAAAGACTAGTCATTGACTACAAACCTCTTAATCTTTTCTATAGAGATGACAAGTTCCCAATTCCCAGAACCAACACACTATTTGCTCGACTTCCTGGAGCTTCTATCTTTTTGAAGTTTGATCTCAAAGGAGCATTCTGGCAAATTGGTATCCATCTTGATGAAAGATATAAAATAGCGTTCTGTCTTCCAAATGCACAATACCAATGAACGGTCCTGCCTTTTGGCTTAAAAACAGCTCCTTCATTATTTTAGAAAGCTGTCATCAGAATCTTTCATCCTATCTTACATTCAGCCCTGCTCTACATTGATGATATCCTCTTGTTCTCTCCAGACGAGCATTCTTATTACAATCTTCTCCACCAATTCCATGAATTAATTGACAAGTATGGCATCATGCTTTCAGAAAAGAAAAGTATGATAGGGAAAAAGAGATAGAATTCCTCGGAATACATATCTCAAACGGACAGTATCATCCTGGTCCTCACCTAGCCAAACAGTTGCTACATTTTTCTAATTCAAATTGACTCAAAAGCATATCCAACAATTTCTTAGAATAGTCAATTTTATCAGGGATTTGATTCCTCAGGTGAGCCATTATACTTCAGCCCTCTCTGCTCTTTTGAAAAAGAATCTTCCACCATGAAATCCAAATCATACAACTGCAGTAATCAAACTCAAGAACATAGCACGGTCTCTGCCGACACTTACAATTCCGTCCACCGGTCAACCCATCCTCCAGACTGATGCTAGTGACACATTTTAGGGGGGCCATACTCATTGAAGAAAAAGATGGTCAGAAAAGATATTGTGATCATGCAAGCGGACAATTCAAAGATGCCCAAACAACACTACCACACTATCTACAAGGAAATCCTTGCTGTCAAACATGGAATCCAAAAGTTTGATTTCCACCTTAAGACAAAAAACTTTGTTGTTGAAATAGAAAACTCATCCTTCCTAAAAATCCTCGAGTTTCACAACAAGATTCCTCCTAATCCCCAACTACTGAGAATAAAAGACTGGTTTTTTAAATATGACTTTTACTGTTAGACACGTGAAAGGTTAACACAATATAATTGCTGACAGGCTCTCAAGACCGCCACCTCATCACCTCATCACATCAACCAGTCGAGTCCCTCTCATTTTCATGGCAACCTCAGCTGCCTTTTCCTCCTCATTCTCACCAAGTTTCACTGCCTACATAGAAAAAACATATCCACACAGAAAAAACATATCCACCAGAACTTCTTGAAACACATTTCCTAATCAACAACCTTCACTTGTTCAAATCCAAGATTTTGCTAAGTCCCATCTTCAGATTTATCTGACACAACTCGAAGCTCAAGGATGCAGACATGATCTCATAAATCCTATCCATCCTTTTCTTGATCCCTTTCTAGTGCCACCATTTTATTATTTCACGCCTCAAGTTTTATGGTTTCTATGGTGCTTGTCAGTTACTCACCACCATGCCATTATATTTCCTCTACAGGCATTATAATCTCATCTTCATGATGCTTCTTAACAAAACTCACTCTTATGGACATTCCTATAGTGGTTTAACTCACTGTCTTATTGGAAAAGTGAGCTCATTAAGCTCATAGGCCAATATAATTTGTGGAAGCTTGACTATGATTCTGCCTCTTCAGTATCTTGTATATGGATACTACTTCATAGGCCTTACCTTTTCAATCCTCACAAAAGACTCTTATGGACACAAAACATCTACTATGAATAGTATACCACTTATGACTACCAACAATTTTATCCTCTTAATCTACAAACTCCTCTCCTTAACTTCTTGTGCGATGTCAATAGAGTCTCCACCGACGAATATTTCATCTTGCCCGATATACCTAGAGATTCCTCTCAAAGTTGGCACCCATTCCAAGACTCTGTTCCATTCAAATCACAAGACCCCATGGAACGTGACGCCTGGCCTTGATCTATTTGTGGAGCCCTCAACTCAGATGATAAAGATCACACTTGTTGCAACCTGAGCAGCCCCCTGATCTCATCCTTATCTTGAACCCGTGCTTTAATAATTAGTTGCTTTAATAATTGAGCCCTTATCAGGCTTTGTACTATATAAGATAGAATCGTTATCATCTTACCAGCCACCTATTAGGCTGAGTTTTAATCACAACCCTGTTCATGTCTGCCACCTTGATGGCATATGTCTGTAATATAGTTTGGACTTTTCCTTTCTCCTCCTCTATATAAGGGGAGCTTTTTCTTTGTAATGAATCAATCGAGTTTTCATTAATAAAAAAACTATCTTGAAAAACTCTGATGGCTTTTTAAAAAACTTTTCTTCTTCTTCAATACTTCTCTATAAGATAATCTACTGTCTGTAATAATCCGAGTATGCTCTGTGCTTGCCTCTAATTGAGGATCCTGCACATCAGAAAAAATATTTTGGTTCTTTGGCTTAAGGCCCTTGTCTGTCTCTGAGATGTTGCTCTATGAGTACCCTGTTTAGGTCGTGGGTTAAAGCTATGGATGGCCATTTTCCCCCAAATCCCCACTCCCCCATCCCCATTTGGGGGAAAATATTTAGGAAAAAAATGGGGGAATGGGGAGGGATAGGGATGAAAATCATCCCCAAATTAAAATGGGGATGGACCCCTCCTTATCCCCATTTCCCCCACAAATTCATGGAAATGGGGATGGGGATGTGGAAATGGGGAAATGGGGATGAGGGTAAGTACCCCTATCCCCATTTCCCCATTTCCCCCAAATATAATATATAATATATTAATACATTTTTATTTTTATTTTTTTTAATATTTTTATTCTTAGTTTCTTACTAACTATATATACATTTTTATTATGTTATTTTGTATTTGAATTTAATAGATTGTATATATTTTTTTATTATGTAATTTTTAATGATATAGGGAAAATGGGGGTATAGGGAAATGGGAGATCCGAGGGAAATGGGGAAATGGGGAAAAATGGGGAAAACGGGGAAATGGAGATGGGGATGGGGGGACCTATATCCTTCCCCATTTCCCCATTGGCCATCACTAGTTAAGGCCGCTTTTTAGGGAAAGCTTTAAGATAGAGGAAGAGACAGTTCAAGGCTCCCTGCCACCCCGCCATGGTATATATATATATTATAATATATAATACATATAATACATATAATAGTATATATATAATATAATAATCTAATATATATATATAATCTTATATAACATATATATATATAATAATATATTTATATAATATAATATAATATATATTATGTAATATATGTAATATTATATTATATATATTTATATATATTTATATATATTATAATAATAATATATAATAAGAATATAATATACATATATAATTATAATAATATATTATTTTTTGAAAGGAGGGTATTTTTGGAATAGAATGGGAATACAAATTTTAGTTTGGAATGGAATGGACATTATAGAAAGCCCATTCCACCAAAATGGTGGAAACATCATTCTAATGGAATACCCTTTCCATTAAGGGCACGTTTACTAATCAGGAATGGAGGGAATCGGAATCAAGTTCCACTGGAAAGGGAATGGAGAGGAATCGGAATTAAGTTACTAAATTCCATTCCAGTGTTTACTAACAATTTAGGAATAAGAAATGGAATCAAATTTATTCCATTTCTAGTGTTTACTTCAACTAAGGAATCGGAATGATATATAGTTGATTACAAAAATACCCTTGTTTATATAATATGTTGAAATATTTTTTTATTATTATGAATCGAGCCATTTGTCTATACCATATGTAAAATGGACATTAGATATAGGTCTATTAAGATAACTTCATTAAAAATAAATAAAAAAATAAAAAAATTAAAGTCACTGTAGTATATATATATATATTTGAACAGCTAATATATTCAAAGGGGGGCCATGAAGACCACCAAGAAAACACCAACAAATAAGAGCTGACAAGTGACAATGCAACCTAACAGAAAACAAAAGCCAAACGAAACATAACCCACAAGCAAGAAAAAACTAAGGAACAGGGCACCCTAGCAAAACAAATTAGACCCCCTTCAGTGATATATATATATATATGAATAGGTAACAACTTTATACTGCTTTTAGTAAATAAATAAATAATAAAAAAAAAAAAAACTTAAACAAAACAGAATACATGCTTAAAAAGAAAAGAAAAAACAGAATATATTAATATGTATATGAATGTAACAGATTTATGCTGCTTTAGTAAAAAGAAAAAAGAAAAAAAAACAACTTAAACTAAACAAAATATATACATAACAATGGAAATACATGCTTCATGCCTTCACGTAAAATAAAAAAAATAAAAAAATAAAAATACCTTAAACAAACAGCCATCAGATTGACAAAAAGTAAAGAGAAATAAAACACCTCTTCAAATATAAGGTTCACGTATAAAATAATAATAATAATAATAAATAAAACATTAAACAAACAGCCTAGTAGATTGACAAAATTAAAGAGAAAAAAAAAAACACCAATGAGTCAAAGATTTCTTTGTATAGTCAAGAAATTTAAGATTAAAAAAAAAATTGCGTACCTGTAGCAAGATTTGGAGGAAAACGATGAACAAAAAAGAATGATAAAGAACAATCCCTAAAATAGAGATACAATGGAAAGAATACATCTTTTTTTTTTTTTTTTAATATAATTATTATAAGTGAGGATATTTAAGTAAAAATATATGAATTCCCTTTTTTAATCAGGAAAGGGAACTTGATTCCTAGGGTGGGTGGGGGGAATCAAATTCCTAACTTAATTACTGATTTCAGAGTGGGGTCCACGTAACTTAATTCCCTAAAAATTTAGTAAACACTGGAATTCACATATCAGTAACTTAATTCCCTTTCCTGAGTTTGATTACTGATTAGTAAACGCGCCATAAATTTTAACCAACCAAACATTAAGAATGAAATCCTTTCCTTTCCATTTCATTCCATTGATTTTTAGCCAACCAAACACGGCCTTAAAGTACAAAACTGGGAATGAAACAAAAATAAATTTCTAATTACTCATTATTAATAATATATATATATATGGAAACTTTATCAATGCGCACTAATAAATATATATTAGTGCCTTACTTGTAGACTATTAGATTCAATTGTTTTGACTCAGTCTGCATGACTCGCATGCAATACATTGATGTATTATATATATATATGGAAATTTTTCTCCTCAATGCGCACCAATAAATATATCAGTGTCTTGCTTGTAGACCATTAGATTCAATTGCTTTGACTCAGTCTGTATGCATTTGTGGTGCTTATCAATAATCTATAACTCAAATGTAATGCACATGTATTTTATATCAATGCGCACCGAGGAGAAAATGTCTGATATATATATATAGGTGTCCACAATATCAAATAAAGTTGGCTCTGCTAGTAAATTGTAATAGTTTAACCAACTAAAAAAAGTTGGAGTGGGATCAGAATTGGATTTTGTTTACCAATTTAAGGGTGTGAAAAATACATCCGTCGTCATTTTTCAAAAAAAAAAAAAAAAAACGTCTGTCGTCGCACTACAAATTAAGGGTATAGTGGTCATGAAATTTATGTACAGCTTAGCTTGTTCATATTTATCACTAGTAAATGCTGTCTATATATAGCCACTAAGTTTTAACTTATACACATCAGTCTCTAGCACTCAACCCAAACTTTCTGATCTCTCTCTCTCTCTCTCTCTCTCCAATTCTAACAAATCTCACAGTTTTACTTGATCAATCATCCTCCAAAATGGGTAGGTCTCCTTGTTGTGAGAAGGTGGGTTTGAAGAAAGGGCCATGGACTCCTGAAGAAGACCAGAAACTCTTGGCTTACATTGAACAACATGGCCATGGAAGCTGGCGGGCCTTGCCTGCAAAAGCTGGTATGGTACACTTTTTTTATTTGGTCACATAATAACGGAAAAATGTACCATACATATATATATATATATGCTTCTTATAAATATATTCATGTTTTTTTTAAAAAAAAAATCTTAATATTTGTCTTGTTGTTTATATATTAATATAACAGGACTTCAAAGATGTGGAAAGAGCTGCAGATTGAGGTGGATAAATTACCTGAGACCTGATATCAAGAGAGGAAAGTTTAGTTTGCAGGAAGAACAGACCATCATTCAACTCCATGCTCTCCTTGGAAACAGGTGTGTGTGAAATCATTTGCTTTGATGATCGTTTATATGCTTTTTTGCCAAATGTGTAATTCTAATTTCAATTATTATGAGAACAAACAACACTTGAAAGTTGGTGTTCAAAGTGTGTCATTCTTATAATAATTTCCATTATCAGCTTAAAATAAATATCCTTTTTGGGCATCTTATAATAAGCTTCAAAAGTTGTACACGAGAGCAGAGCAGTACTTGATCTTTTAGTTACTTAGCTACTATATATGAGAAACTTTTATACATTGAGTAGCTCAATAATGGCATCTTTTGGGGAAGTGTGCACATTGTCTAGAGTTAGCTAGGTTTCTCATTTTTGTTAATTATTTGTTAACTATAGCAATCATGATGAATGATACCTTTACGATCTTGATCATTAATTAAAATCATAAGTAAAATAATTAATGTGTAAAATTATAAAGCAAAACCAAGTGTATTTATAAACTTATCGACATGATCGATCATTTCAGATGGTCGGCCATAGCCACTCACTTGCCAAAGAGAACCGATAACGAGATCAAGAACTACTGGAACACACATTTGAAGAAGAGATTGACCAAGATGGGCATCGACCCTGTCACTCACAAGCCCAAAACCAACGCGCTCGGCTCAGCCATCGGCCAGACCAGAGACGCCGCCAACCTCAGTCACATGGCTCAGTGGGAGAGCGCAAGGCTCGAAGCCGAAGCAAGACTTGTCCGAGAGTCCAAAGTACTACTAGTCACAAACCCTCCTTCACAGGATCATCATCAGCTAAGTGGTGGTCAGATCCCGAACAAAGCCACCGTTTTGGCCGCATCGAGACCACAGTGTCTCGACGTACTCAAAGCTTGGCAAGGTGTAGTTTCCGGAATGTTCGGCATAGCTAGAGACCTTAAGTCTCCAACTTCAACCTTGAACTTCCCAGAAAACAACAACATGTTAGCAATCTCAAACCTCGGATTTAACGAAAACTTTGTCGGGAATAATTCGCTTCAAGCATCATGCTTTGAGAAATCAAACCAAATGCAGGGATTGAAAGAGAAAATAATATTGGATGATCATGAAATGACCACAGATCAGGGTGGTGCAATATGGTTTCAAGAATCATCTTTTAGGACTTCAGCTCATGAGAACATCATAGAAGGCTTGTCGGAAGACGACGTCATGTTGGTTTGCGAGTCTGGTGATGGTGGTGGTCATCGCCACCAACAACAGAGTTCGTCATCGATGGATGGAGAAGATCAGAACTCCTATATGAATAATGGGGCCTACAATGCTAATTTTGAGGATAACAAGAACTATTGGAATAGTATACTCAATCTCGTTAATGCTTCCGCAACTTGGTCACCAGTTTTTTGAATTTTAATTTCGTCGGTAGTTCCATAAATGTTGGACTGATTTTTATGCAATCCATCTAGCTAGCTAGTATAACTTGAATAAATTAATTCTCTTCTTATATATTTTACTATTTTACTATTTTACTATTTTACCATTCAGATTTCAGACTCACTGTATGTTTATTTTAAATATTAGATTAACCTCAATATCATTTTCTTCTCTCTTTTCTTTAATTATTTATGTAAACAATTTCCATAAACCCTAAAATATTATCAACAATTATTTATATGATTATATTAATTAAAAAGGCAAAGGTAAAAATATTATTAACAAATAATAACAACTTATCACAATTGTTATATGAGTAATACTACATTGTCCAAATTTGGAGTCCAAATCTGGTGCACAAATGATGTGGCAACATTTGAGACCATTTATTTAAATTCTATTATATTTGCATGATTTAAATGAATGGTCTACAATGTTGACACATTATTTTGGCACCACATTTGGGCACCACATTTAGGCAATGTAGCATTACTCTTGTTATATGTGAATTTTGATCGACCGACATGTCATCAAATTAGCATGAATATCAAAAAGAGGATATACCACGTCATTAAAAATCAACTGCTCCTCCATCCAAGTAGGTGCTTTGCCGAGTGAATGAATAGATGCATTTCAAAGAGAATGGCTCGGCCCAAAAGGGATCTTGGCAAAACGGGATTCTGGTCGGCCAAGATATCTTCCTAGCAAGGATTACTCGCCCAGATCGAAATTTGATAAGTGTTGTCGAGGCCTGACCACACTGAAAAGGAAATCTTGCTAGGATACGAAAATCAAGAATCACACTTTAACAAGGAAACAACCAAATCTTCTCCAAAGATATTAGAGTTCAAATCAAGCACAATATCAACCGTGTTTATTACGGGATAAGCACCAAACGAGAAAAAAATCAAGACAAACATGGAGATCCAAGCAAGAAGAATCATAATGAGATTTTATAGGTCAACTACTTGTATAACAAGTTTAGAGATACAATTATACAAATGAATGTATAAATACGACCCATTTTTCACTGTAAGCACATACGAAAATACACCCGAACAAGCATCAAAGAAAGATTAGTGGACAGAGTTTTGTAAATCATTTTTATAGTGAAAATTATTCCTCACCGTCACTGGCACCCGTGGTTTTTTTTTTTTTCCCCTTTTCAAGGTGGTACATTATTTCATTTTTCACCATTAACAAACTACAAATAACACTATTGGCTTGTCGATATTACATATAACGAAAAATCGCCGTTTAACAACAATAATTTGCCGTTTTTTTTCACCAGTTCCTGATCTTCAGGCCACCCAAGATAGAAACTAATTAATATATTATAAAGGAAATGATGCACGGAAGAGTATCTATGCCGGTTAGATCAAATCAAATCTTGTTAGCTCTTGTAGTCTTCAATAAATTTAAAATTGGACCATTGAATAAAGAAATTAAAATGTCAGATAATTTCTCATTTTTCATTTACACACATATATATATATTGAAGTATTATACTATAGTAAAACCCCTCTAAATTAATATTCTTAGGACCCACCCTTGAGTATTAATTTAGAGGGTTTATTAATTTGAAGGGTTTTACCTTGTAAATTGTTATTTTGCCTTAGAAAATGTGTGGAAGACGATTTTCTTGTTTAAAGAATGTTCCTTTTCGGAATTCCTTGTTTAGTCGGTTTTCTTCTTCAGGGAAAGTTCTTTTTTTTTTTTTTCAAGATTCCTAATCACAATTGTACTACCCATGGCTCAAAAGGTTTTGCTTCTCCTAGATAATTGCACTGCCTATGTACCACTTATATAGAGCTATCTAATCACATCCAACTCAGGAACACCATAGTACACTATCTGCCACCAAATTTGACATCAAAGCTACAAGCATGTGATGCTGGAATAATTTGAAACTTCAAGACGTATTATCGTCGTTGCTTTAATTGTATGTTGCTCAAACGTCTAGAATCCAACACACCTGGTCCTATAAAGATTGATATTTTAGAAGTCATTCGTATGACTGTTATAGCATGGACATTTGATGTTAAGCCCAAGATCATCGCTAATTGTTTTATTAATTGTAAAATTCGTACAATCCAAAGAGAAACCGAGGGAGACATTGATGATAGTTGTGTTATGAGTGAATTAGAACAACAAATTCAAAGCTTCCATTATAACAATCCTATGGATATCAATCATCTACTTAACCATCCGGCGGAAAAAGAAGTGTGTTACACTGCAACTGAAGAGGATACCATCAGTGATATCACACGGAAGAATAATGATGGTGTGATTGAGATAGATGATGACGACGATGATAGTTATGAGGTATCTAAAATCTCTATAAGTAAGGCTACTGAAATGCTAAATTTAATTGAAATCTTTTGGTTACAACAAGAAGGTGATCACAATAATTTCTTAAGGACAAATCAAAAGATGAAGGGTGAAGTCAAAAATATCAAACATGGTGACCTAATGCAAACTAGCATCTTGAAGTACTTTCTAGTTCTTGAATAATATGGAATATAATTTGTATTTGTATGAATTTATTTATTTATACGATAGTCGGGACAGAAATTTGACACTAAGTTTCAAAAAGAAATTATTAAATATTACAATAAAGAAGTTTATTAATTTTTTACAATGGTCCGAGTCGGGACCGAGATTTAATTTTTATTAATTTAGAGAGGTATTAATTTATATATAGGAGATTAATTTACAAGGGTTATACTGTATTATATAAGTTTGGGATCTTTTGGAGAGGAGAAAGACTCGAACCCGCAATCTCGTGATGCATGTGTGAGGAATTTACTACCGAACCTACCTCATCTTGTACATATTATTAAGCTCTGCTTTATATTTCGGTGCTAGACATTAATGGTGTGTTATTTTGTTATGTTCTTAAGATAAATTAACGTATTATATCATCAAGCCACATTGGACGGTGGTAAGTTTCCATATATAATCACTTCTAATTTTTAACATTATTATTATTTATAATTCTATAAGGTGAGGTTTTACCTATAATACATGGGTGATAGTAGTGTATATCTCTTTCCACATTAGTATTAGGTATCCGAGATTCACCATACATATTTTATATGCATGTATAGTGTAATTATGAGATAAAATATTCAAACCACACATATAGTTCGGTGTTATAATTTAGGGATAATTACCCCAATGGTCATCAACTTATGCCACCATTATCAAAATGGCACCAAATGGGGAATTGGTTTCAAAATGGCCATTTTTGGCAAACATTGTTAAACTAATAGCCATTCCATCCAATTACATCAAATTCCATCCATTAAGTGGCATTTTGGTAAATAAGGGGATAACATTAATTTATTTTAGATGTTTTTTGGAATTCAATTTTTTCTTTTGTTTTTTGAAACAAATAATTATATTTAATGTGTATATATGTATAGCATATCTCAAACATATATATATATATTTATATATTTCTTTTCAACTTTATCGCAAATATGTTTATTAGAATTTTTAGATTTTGCAAATATGTTTCTTTTCAACATATATATGTTTGAGATATGTTATACGTATGTACACACTAAATATAATTATTTGTTTCAAAAAACAAAAGAAAAAATTGAATTCCAAAAAAATCTAAAATAAATTAATGTCACCGTCTTATTTACCAAAATGTCACTCATTTGATGGAATTTGATGGAACTGGATGGAATGGTCATTAGTGTTAGAATATTGTGATTAATTAGGAAGATTGTATAGTTGACTTATTTTATTACATTAATTATCCTGATTGTAGGGGGTTTAGATTGATTATAGGAGATTGTTTTCTGCATACCTACTCATGTATTTTCCTGCATATTTCCTCCATATGGAGATGAATAAAATAACAAACACTCAATTTGTTCATGGTATCAGAGCCAAAACAAATTGTTTAGGGTTCTTAATCTACTGCTTCTTCTTTTTCTACACTTTTTTTTTCTTCTATCGATACTGTTTGACAAAAAAAAAGGGACTACTATACCTATTGCTCTCTTTTTCGGTGAGCCTTACCACCGAAAACCCTACCACCAGCATCTCGTCGGACTTCCTAATAGCCTATCACATCACCGGTCCTCTTCCGATCATTCTAAACCCATCTAGTGACCCGCGTCACTTCAACTTGTGAGACTTCCTCGTGACCCGACCCGATCAAGTCGGTTTCCTCTTTCTCCAATAGCGACCCACGTCACCGATCTTTTCAACAACAACTCACGCCAACATTGTACGTCACCGCCAATCATCCTACCAGATCCGGTGACCCTCGCCTCTGTTTTACTTCATGACCCGACCCGACCCAACCCAGTCAATTCTTCTTCAACAACGACCCACGTCGCATCTTCTACTTCAATCAGCGACCCATGTAGCCTCTCTTCCTTTTTCAGGTGACCGGAGCATCCAAACCTTACTAGTTACTGCTACTATCAAACTTGACTTGTCAGATTACATCCTGCCTTTTGTTTGGTATTTTTTCTTTTCTTCATTGTTGTTTATTTGCTTCCGCTACTGACTTTACAATGACAAGTTTCAATGACGAAAAATCAGACATATCTAGCCCCATGGTACCGCTTCCACCAGTTTATTCTCATGGCAACTCTTCAAAAATTGAGATTAAACTGGACGGAACAAACTATCACCTCTGGTCTAAGTTTGTTGAGATCTTTGTAGCTGGGAAAGACAAATATGATTTTCTCATAGGAGAAAATGCCAAACCTACAACCACCAGTCTCACCTATAAACGATGGTTGGCAGACAATGCTCTCGTGCAAGGATGGCTCCTTGGATCTATGACTCCCAAGATTATAGGGATGTTTATCTGGTTACCTACAGCTCAGGCCATTTGGGAAACAGTTGCTCGTACTTACGATGATGGTGCAGATCAGTCCATCATCTATGAACTCAACAGTAAAGCATTCCATATGTGCCAATCTGGGCGTCCTATTTCTGAATACTACGGGGAACTGAACACAATCTAGCAAGAGTTGGATCATCGCTATCCAAACGATATGACTGATGCTGCAAATGTGATTCGCTTTAATGACTGCATTGAGAAACAAAGGGTATACATGTTCCTAAAAGGACCAGACTCTGGATTTGACAAGGTGCGAGCTGATGTTTACGTATGGATCCTTTTCCTAACATTGAAGGAGCATTTGCTTATGTTCGTCGTGAGGCACAGCGTCAAGCCACTATGATAGCTCCACCACAAGTAAGTGACAGTTCTGCCCTACTAATCAATAAGAGGAGTTCAGGGGACAGAAAATGTACTCATTGTGGACAAAAGAATCATATTCGAGATGCATACTGAAGATTGAATGGGTATCCTGAGTGGTATTTGGAAAAAAGGAAGAAAGGGCCTTCAAAGACTGGAACTGCCTCTCTTGCATCATCATCTGGCAACTCGTCTTCCACTCCACATTGTAACATATGTGATTCTCAAATTCAATTCTCCAACTCAGGTATTTTTCATTCTGCTTTCAGTGTTTCTACAATTTCTAGTAATAATACTTGGATAATTGATTCTGGTGCAACGGATCACATGACTTTTAATTCTCAAAACTTTAGCCATCGTAGTCTAATTGAAACCAATAATGTGTCATATGCTGATGGTATGCCAACCCCGATTCATGGGGCTGGATCTGTATCTCTAATTTCGTCCTTAAATTTATCATTTGTTTTACATATGCCTACTTTATCTAACAACTTACTCTCGATCAGTCAAATCACTAAATCTCTAAATTGTATTGTTACGTTTTGGCCTTCTCATTGTGAGTTTCAGGACATCACAACCAAAGAGACGATTGGAACTAGTAAGGAAAAAGGAGGGTTGTACTACTTTACAGCAGACAGTGTTTCCAGTCATCCTCACAGAGTAGTGCAAGTTTGAGCTGACAACGAGAGTAATATCTTCCTTTGGCATATGTGTTTAGGTCATTGTTCTTTTGGATATCTCAAGTTTTTATTTCCTTCTTTATTTAAAACTATTGGACACAATAATATGCAGTGTGAGACATGTGTTTTGTCTAAATATCATCGCACTATTTTTCCCCATAGTAATGATAATAAAAGATCTATGCCTTTCTCTCTTGTTCATTCTGATGTTTGGGGTCCATCTAATATTGTGTCTATATCTGGTATGCGCTGGTTTGTTACATTTATTGATGACTATACTCGCATGACTTGGATTTTTCTTTTAAAAAATAAAAGTGATGTATGTGACGTTTTTCAAAACTTTTATCATATGATTCTCACACAATTTCAAAAGAAAATTAAGGTTTTACGCTCAGATAATGGTGGTGAATATCTAAACCATAGTGTCAAAACTTTTTGTTTAAAAAATGGTATTCTCCACCAAACATCTTGTGCACATACTCCACAACAAAATGGTACTGCTGAGCATAAAAATCGTCATCTCTTAGAGGTTGTACGATCTTTACTGCTCGAAATGCATATGCCTAAATCTTTTTGGGGTGATGCAGTACTATCTACTGTGTATCTCATTAATCGTACGTCATCCAGTGTTCTGTCTTTTCAAACTCCACTGCAATCCTTGTCTCATTACTGTGATATTAACTCTGCATTACATATTCTCCCTCAAGTCTTTGGTTTTGTGGTATACGTACATATGCATACTCCTCATTGAAGAAAGTTAGACCCACGTGCTCTTAAGTGTGTTTTTATAGGGTATTCTAGTTCACAAAAAGGGTACAAATGTTATCATCCTCCATCCCGTAAGGTATTTGTGTCACAGGATGTTACGTTCTAGGAAGATGAGCCATACTTTACCTCTGAGACTTCTCTTCAAGGGGAGAATTCAAACTATGAGGGGAAGTCTCCCAAAACTGATAATGGTATACCCATTAGTTTGCAAAGTCAATCTTTCGAGGAAGAAAATTTATCTCCTGAAAGTGAGATTCCTAATAGTCTCACAGAAAGGTCAGGACCCACCTTGAGAGTGTATGAAAGGCGAAATAAAGGGAAAGAGAAACAAGGGGAGTCGATTCTCAAACGGGTAGTACAACCTTCCTCTTCTCCATCATCGGTTCGTCAATCAGACTCTAAGGTTAAAAATGCTCCTGAGGTAACTCTTAAACCCTCCACTTTATCTAATGACTTATCCAGTGAAAATCACACAAATTCTAACCCCAATCTATCTACTAGATGTTATCCTAGTCGAGAACATAGACCACCTATATGGTTTGGTTTTTCCCCTGAGCAACCTTCAGCAGATAGTAAGGCTCTTTACTCTATTACTGATTACCTCTCAACTCACAGACTATATGAAACCTTTAAAGCTTTTGCACATCAATTATCCTCTGTATCTATTCCTAGTAAATTGCAGGATGCACTGACAGACTAGAATTGGGTCCAAGCCATGGATGAGGAGATGAAAGCCTTACAGAAAAATTGTACTTGGGAGATGGTGGATCTACCTAAAGGAAAAAAGGTTGTTGGGTGTCGATGGGTCTATACCATTCCAGTAGCCAAGTTAAACAATGTTAGGGTACTTCTATCACTAGCGGTGAACTTGGATTGGCCATTGAAATAGTTCGATATGAAGAATGCTTTCCTACATGGGGAACTCATTGAAGAAGTTTATATGGAGCTGTTAGGATTATGCTCAATAGCAAGAGTGTAATATTGTACATGACAATCTTTTCATATTAATAAAGTGATTTCTGTTTGTTAACAAAATCTTATATAGCATTTATTATTATAATTGTCAAAGTAAATATCATAAGGTAAAAAGACTATGAGAAAAGAAAAATTGTTCGTACATCTGGATATGTATGAGGTAGACACAATTCTTTAGTTAGTCTTGAATAACGTTCACAACTTAAATTAGAGGTTGGGCACTTTTACCTTGTTAAAGTTGTAGAATTCTTTTACTAGCATTTGAGTGGGATCAAATGTGTTATGATGAGTTTAAAATCATCGAAGGGTCTTTGAGTAAAAGAATCTAGTGCACTGAGTGCATTGAACTGGATCACAATGAAATATTTTTTCTAGAACCGTCAATAGATAAAAGTCTTTTCATTATCAGGACAATCAGAGAGTCTATCTTAATCCTGAGATAAATGATGGACTTATGGTTGCAAGTGATATCATTTGAGCTATCAATAAGTACAATTATATAGCATAGTCTATCCTCGATAGTTTGGTGGTATTCATTTGTTAATCGAAAGAGGACTTCAATTATAGATATGGACATCGTGGCTCCATTTATTAAATGTGAGTAGAATATCATCATATGAATGCTTTGTGGTTTTGGATATGAAATCTTAATGTTGAGTTTTCAATAGTGTCTATTGAAAGATAACTTCTGGACAAGTCATAATATATATATATATATATATCCAAGTTCAAAGTGTGGTCATATGAGTAAATATGGTAACTTGGAGAGCTATAGGCGGTCTATGAGCTCTTGGCGATTACTGATATTCTTCACGAGGATTCACTATCTCCTATAAGATTGTCTAGGGTATGAATGAGAATCGTTTACTTATTCCATCTTTATTTAAAAGTGTAATTTTAGTTCTTTAGTGGAATGAACTAAAATTAATAGATTTAACCTAAGTGAATCATTTGTTGATTGTGATTGGGTTATGTCTATTGGAGTTTATATTTAGATAGGCCTGCCAAGATCCTCAATCCACACGAACTTGCATGAATCACTTGATATATTCTACTGGACTATTTATGTGTCCATTTAGAATTGTATTTAATATATTAAGAATATAATTTGCACATTATTTATTTAATGGGCTGTTTAATTATATTAATATATTAATGAAAGGCATGTGGGCTTGTTTCTTTTAGTAAGAATGAGTCTAGTTCACATGTGGGCTTTTTATTAAATCCATTTGGACTTTAATAAAATAAGAAAAATAATATATGGTTCATGTTATAGTCATGGGCGGCAAGGCTATTTTTTTAAGCCCATTATATTGTTTTATTTTATTATTTAATTAAATGGAAATTAATTAATATGGTAATTAATTATTTAATTAAGAAACAAATCTTTTTCTGATTAGGAAATATGTTTCCTAGTAGTATACTACTATTAGTAGTATATTAAATATAAAAGACTTTATTTATTTAGTCAAATTAGGAAGTCTTTTATATAGTCACAAATTCACTAAAGAGTTGGATTATTAGGGTTTGAATTCTAAGAAGTCTTTTGTGGAAACACAAATCCTATTTAGAAAAGGACTTTGGTGATCACCTTGTTGGACAAGGCTAGAATTCGGCAACCCTAAATATATTAGGGCAAAAAATTCGGTCCCTATATAACACAAGGGATGAATTTCGATGAATTTCGGCCAAACCTAGTTTTTACCTTTGAAGAATTAATTTTCTTTTACTAAGTGTAAAAATAAATTCTACTCTAAGACTAGTGAGAGATTTCGGCCAAGAGGGGTTGTGAGAAAAGAATTGTTCTTATTTCGATAGTGCACTAGTGATCTTAACATCAAGAGATCTTGTGCACAATTTCGAATAAGGTTCACTCGAATTTCAATCTAACAATTGTGAATTCAAAAGTGACCAGAACATTCTTAGCAACCTTTTAGAGTTTTTTGTGACTAACAGAATCAGAAAAGTTTTTTTGTTGTCCATTCTCATGTTCACAATTCAAAAGAAGGGAGACCATGCTCCTAGATGATTCACATTCGTGATCGGGTTTGGAAGATCTTGTGGATTACCATCGACGCTAGTCAATCGGATCACACGACAAAGGTATTTTATCTTTTCGTATATATGTTTAATTAATTAAAGGGTTAAGGTTCAATATGGGAAAAAAATTTAAAAATATACTAAACTCTTTTTGTCTCGCTTCCGCCGCGTGCAAACGTTTTTCTCTACAAGAGCTCCCTCCCGATTTAGAGTCTCAAACTGGCAAAGTATGTAAGCTAAAAAGGGCTCTTTATGGACTGAAACAATCACTTAGAGCCTGGTTTGGACGATTCAGTACGTCTATGAGGAGATTCGAGTACCATCAGAGTAACTCGGATCACACCTTATTCTTCAAAAGAAAAGGTGATAAGATCACTGTTCTGATTGTTTATGTTGATGATATGATTGTCACGGGAAATGATGATCTAGAGATGACTGCTCTTCAAAGTTACTTGGCTACGAAGTTTGAAATGAAAGATCTGGGATAGTAAGGTACTTTCTGGGAATTGAGGTAGCCCGATCAAAACATGGGATTTTCCTCAGTCAACGAAAGTATGTTCTTGATCTGTGATCGGTTCAAACTCACACGGTAAGACTCTCGCAAGTGTACGAGGTCGGAGTGTAATATAATGACCGAGTAGGGATCGTTCCCACGAGAACTAAGGATTGATTACCGGTTTTTATCGACTTATATACTATTTGGACAATTTAAAATAAGAGTTTTTCTACTTCTAACAATAAAAATATTGATTTTAAAGCAAATAAAACACTAACCACAACTAAAGTGAATGTGATGATATGAGAAAAGTGTGCTAGAACATGAATCCACCTAACCCTTCAATTAACTCTTGACTCACTTAATCCCTCATGTGTGCAAGTATAGACTATAGGTTCGTATTCCCTTAAATCAATCTCTAATCTCTCTCGATGTCTTAGAGATTGTATCCAAACATACATAATATGGATGAACTCATTAAGAATAGTGGAACTCATACATGAACCTATATGCTAGCCTAGTGTATCTCTCACTTTCTAGTCATATATAGTGAATGTTTTGCTTATCTAGTGATCATTCAACAAGATGGCCAATCAAGACAAAAGCATTAAGCATACAAAACATTCATATAACTACACAAACACTTGTAGAGAAACTAAGGAATCATTAACAATAGATTAAGGGTTTGGTTTCATCATTGTTCTAGCACAAGAGTATTTAGCTCATATTACACATAAAAACCATACCAAATATCCAATAAACACAGACCATAACAATTACAAGAAAATAAAAGTTAGATTTTAAGAGATAAACTAAGATGATGATCTCCTTCTTGCAATGCTTGATCTTCAATGGCTTCCTTCTCCAAGAATCACTCCTCCAAGCTCTAAGGTTGATGAAGAACCACCAAAACAGAGAGAAAAGAGAAGGTTTTCTGCAGAGAGATATGTGTGTGGTCGTGTGTCTCCTCAAGGAAAGAAGGAATGGGTCTTTCAAAGTCTTCCCTCCCTTCTCCCAATGACAACCAACTCCATGCTTCTTAAATGAAGAGGGCCCACCAAGATTTCCTTATCATTACCTCCCCTCTCTCAGCAAGGGTAAGGGTCAGAGACAAGATCTCTGGTTGGCCGAAATTTAGGGGCCCAGTGATCTAAAAATGGCAACTGAAGTTGACAGCATCGGGCGAATTCTACGCCCTATTATGCGCCCTGTTCTGCGAACAAAGGTGCAGAAAGAGGAAAATGTGATCCTCTGCCAAGAAATCGGCGCCTTGTTCTGCGGCCCCTAAACGCAAAACCACAAGGGCGCAGAACGACTTTCTGAAATTGCACTTTTGAACCAGAATTCCTGCATCTTTGCACATAAACCCCTCTTCTGAAAGGAATCCTGAAACGCTTATTAAATCCGTTAAAAACATGGTTTTACCCGGGATTTGAGCATAAAAGATACAAATAAGGGGGCTACACTTCGTGTAGAAATAAGAGTTATCAATCTGCTTACAGAAACTAGGATGCTTGCTAGCAAACCAGCAGATACCCCTATGGATCAAAATCACAAGTTATGTGAGTGTCCAGATCACCCTGATCAAACCCCAACAAACAAGGAAAGATATTAGAGACTTGTAGGTAAGCTTATCTACCTTTCACATACACGTCCTGATATTGCTTATGCAGTGAGCGTAGTGAACCAGTTTATGCATGCTCCCATTGAGAGCCACATGAATGCGGTTCTTCGAATTCTAAGGTATTTGAAAGGAGCTCCTGACAGAGGATTAATGTTCTCTCGACATGAACACTCGGGAATCGTAGGATACACAGATGCTGATTGGGCTGGGAATGCCAGTGACCGAAGATCTACGTCTGGTTATTTCACCTTTTTAGGAGGTAACCTAGTCACTTGAAGGAGTAAGAAACAGACTGTGGTGTCACGATCCAGTGTTGAAGTAGAATTCCGAGGTATCGCCCAAGGAATCACTGAGTTACTGTGGTTGAAGAACTTATTAGATGATTTGGGATTTCACCCAAAGGATAGCATGAAGCTATATTGTGATAATAAAGCTTCAGTACAGGTTGCCAATAATCCTATCCAACATGATCGTACCAAACATGTGGAGATTGATCGATTCTTCATCAAAGAGAAATTAGAAGGAAAAATAATTGAGTTTCCACATGTACCAAGTAAGGATCAACTTGCAGATATCCTTACAAAGGCCATTAATGGAAGGAACTTTCATGACTCAATTAGCAAGTTGGGCATGAGTGATATCTATGCACCAACTTGAGGGGGAGTGTTAGAATATTGTGATTAATCAGGAAGATTGTATAGTTGACTTATTTGATTACATTAATTATCCTGATTGTAGGGAATTTAGATTGATTATAGGAGATTGTTTTCTTGATGCCTACTCATATATTTTCCTATATATTTCCTCCATATGGAGATGAATAAAATAACAAACACTCAATTTGTTCAATTAGTGTAACAACGTTTGTCAAAAATGGTTATTTTGAAACCAATTTCCCATTTGGTGGTCATTTTGATAGTGGTGACAAAAGTTGATGGGGTAATTACCCCTATAATTTATTGTGATAATTCAAAAGATTTGATAATCTGAAATGAATCTCTAAATGTACAATTAACCGGCGTATGGTATTATGTACAGAAAAAAATAGTATCACCATCACCTCGTTTGGAATTTTTTGTCCTGTAATCTGTACCCGATATTGAATCTGAAAAGGCATTAATTGAATGGACCACACTGAGTCAGTTACTTGTCTCGGTATTGTACAACTGCTCCAATCTCCGATTAATGCTCCAGTCTCCGGCCAGAATAAAATAGTAAAATACCGTTACCTAGTCTCTGCTTCAACTAACGGTACCTTGTCCAAAAAAAAAATAATAATAAATAACGGTAACAAATTTCTATAAAACTTGTGAACACAGCATGAGCAAGAAACAAATGATTTACAGGATTTTGGTTTTGGATTTTGACACGAAGAACTAAACTGATTATCTGGGTTTCACTTAAAACTAAACGGATGGTGTTTGAGATCAACACAAACACCAAGTGTCACAATTATATATATTGAATAACCTAAAAGGAGTGGCAAATTCTAACACTACAAAACATAAGTTACAAACTAAGTTAATTATTTACAAGGGTACATTGTCTTAGTGGTTGGAAACTTCAAAATAAAACTCTACTACCAAGGTTCAAGCTTCGGTATTGTATATATAATAAGCTCACATTTGCCCATTAAAGTGTAGGGGTAATCTCGCCAAGTCTCTAACATGTTAGATCCAACATGTTAAGCATATTATATTATCACACACAATTATAATTTTAAGAAAAAAATTCAAAAGTTACAAATAAAATTAATTTTTGGTTTCTCTCTGGTTTCATGTTCCTCTTTTACCTCCTCTCTTTTCATTTTCATTTTTCACTATTGAAAATGAAAAGTTACAAGATAAGGTAAGACGGTGTGGGTTACTAAAGCTTGGAAAAAAAATTTAATCCAAAATTCATTTTTTCTTACTAAAAAAAGAAAAAAATTCGAGAGTAGCTTGTTTTTATTTTGCCACTAATTTGAAGATTGTTTTGAAATTTTGTCTATAATAGAATTCGCTTATACGATAATACGAGAATCTTGTATTGGTCATGAACCTAGGATAGGTTCATGTTGCGAAATGTCCTTTCTTTTGTTATTATTATTGTTAGGGAAAACCGCACAAGCTTCCCATGAGGTTATGCAATATTGTACTGAGCCGCTGTAACGTTTGTGAAAATAACACGAACATCCCCTTGACTGCATCGACCGCCGTCTTGACTCACATAGATTTTAACATTTGAGAATAAATGACCAAAATGCCCTTGATGTGATAATTCAAAATTTAAATTGTTTTTTAAAAAAAAAATAAAAAGATAATTAATAAAATATTTTTAAATAACAAGATAATTAAAAATAACAAAAAAAAAAAATACAGATCTCTTCCAAATCTCCATCATAAATCAAACAAAAGATTTTTATTTTTTAAAAAAATGAAGTTTTAAGAGATCTCTTTCCAAATCTCTAACCAGAGCTTGATCAACATAAATCAAAATAACTAAACAAGAACAAAGGAAAAAAAAAAAAAAACTCCCAAGAGCTTCATCAATAGACCCTCATCAAGAGGTTCCATCTGAGATGAATGCCCTTAGAGGTGAGAGCCTTCATCTGAGATCCATATCGCATTAGAGGCCCTTGCCTCCCATCAAAGATCCATCTTTTGGAAACAGCTCAAAACCCAGAACAATAGCCAAGGTACACACAGCGCCCAGTATAGAGGTATTTGGTCTAATGTTCAGAAGTTTCGTTTGAAAGTGAAGGAATCTAAAATAACAAAGGAAAAAGGGCTGTTATCATTTTTTTTTGTTTTTAGATTTCAATTTTTTCTTTTTTCTTTTTTCTTCTCTTTTGTGTGGAATTGATTTATACTTTGGGTGAAGATGAATTTTTTTTTTTTTTTCAGATTGCAAAGTGTTGTTTATTTTTTTTTAATTTTTTTTCCTTTTTTTGTGTGGAATTAATTAGTGCTCGATCGAAGATGATTTTTGTTTTTCCAGATTGAAGAAAAAAAAAAAAAAAACTAGAACTTTGAAGGTTTCTTTTCTTTGATTTTTTGCATAATTTATTTTTAAGATTTTTGGATCCTTTTATAATTTTGCTTATGATTGATTTGCAGTTAAAATTGTTTTAGGGTTGTTACATAATTCATGGTTATTTAAATTATTGTTATTCTATAAAAAGACGTTTTTATCCCTTGATCATTAAGTCAATGGTTAATCAAATGGTTAATCAACGAAGTCAAGGGGATGTTTGTGTCATTTTGAAAAAAAGGGATGTTTGTGTCATTTTGAAAAAAGTTACAATTCAGTGCAATATTACATAACCTCATGGGAATTTGTGCAATTTTCCCTTATTATTATTATTATCTTTCTTGCTTTTATTATATATTTATTAGTCGGTTGTATTTCATTCTCCATCTACAGGAGAAGAGGAAATATGGAGAGGAAGAGCTAGGACATAGCAATTGTGAATTTGTGATAGATATAGACAGGGGAGGAGATAGGCAAGGGCCAACAGGGGCCATGGCCCCCCCAACCAAAATATTTTCAACAAATTTTCCATGTATAAAATTGTCATAATGTGTTATATAGGCAAAGATATCTCTGATCCATCACATTATTTTTTAATTATAAACATAATTACTACCCTTTAAAGTCTGGTCCAACCAATATATCTAAGAAAGTTCGATGTGAGACAGTATTAGCATCTATGAGCCTGTGACCATAACCATTTTAAGAAGAAATTATTCATATGTTCCTATTTAATAATGTATCTAATAAAAAGATATCATGAAGATTATTAATCATGGTCACTAAGAAATAGCGGATGTGATAGATTATTTACTAAAGTAGTGAGTTCATTTCGTGAGACATGTAACATAGATATTATAGATATTAATGCTTGTTACATTGCAATACGAGGTCGAACTCAACATTAACAATATAATTTTACAATTAAACAGTACTATTGGGTATGTATATATTTTATGTTGAAATTGATTCTCAATTACAATAACTAAATATGAGTATAGATTCGATTATAAATGATTTTTTAGATTTTAAAGATCAGCATTTTGATTCATAAAACTAATGTTTATTTTGTTTATTAATTTATTAGACTAAATAGTATTACATTTTTTTTTTAATAATTTAGTTTTTAAATATTAATATATTTGTCTTGCACAAACTTGAATTTATTTTTATCTCGGCCCCCCCAAAACCAAAATCCTGGCTTCGCCCATAGATATCTAATAAACATTTATTTTTCATCTTTATTGTGTTTTATTTAAGCAATAAATATCCATGCATACCACTTATCTAATATTGCTGGCTACTTTTAATGGGTTTACATTAATCAACTACTGATATTGATGAAATTTAGTCAATTTTAAAGTGATTTTTTTCTTTTTAATAAAATATACTTTTGAAAAAAAAAAATTGAAATTTTTTTTTAGTTATTATAATTTCTTTTGGGTTTGATCATTTTGGTCCCTATAGTTTTATGTATTATGAATTTTTTAACTGTCTTTCCTTTTTTTTCAATGGTGTAGTCCCTAGGTTTTCAAAAATCAATCAATTTAGACCATCTATGAGTTAACCGTTAGTCAACTTTAATGGTTACAAAGGTATTTTTGTCTTTCAATAGAAAATACCATGTGTCAACACTTAAAAATAGATAATTTTTTAAAATGTTAATATAATATAAAACAATAAATAAATAAATAAATAAAGCTATAAATCTCCACTGTTCAAATCTTAGATAGACGGTGGAGATTTATTTATATAAAAAAAAAAAAAATTTTAAAGATATAGGTAGATTGATCTCACCTTCTATCTCAAATATAGATGATGGTGATCAAATTAAAAAATAATACATAAATAAATAAATAAGGGTAAGGAATTTAATGTTATATGAGTACAATTAATGAGATGAGTACTTTTTTTGTGTAGAAATTTCGTGGTGCATTGAAACCATATCGAAAATGAATTAAGTGAGATCATGAGTACAAAAATGATTATAAATCCAAAGAAAACGAAATCGATACTCTTTTAGAAAGTAGTTGAATTCAGTAAAAGCTATTAACTGCAACTGTACTAATAAATTGATTTCAATCCAAAGTCCAAACCCAAAGGAAAGGTCTAGATTGGATCCACGAGACACAAATAGATTTCTTTCTCATTAACTTTCTGTTAAAAATATTACTGCCAATATTAAATTATTAATTAAAACGCTGCTCTGTTTGTGCACGATCGAACTCTTAAATTTTACTAAAAGACAATTGAGTGCGCTTTTCAATGCTAATGCATAGAATTTCTGAATTTGGTTGCTATTTACTTAATATATATATATACATTTTATTTTATTTAAGAAAAGACTCGAACCTAAAACCCTGTGGTTTAAGTTAGGGTCGTCTCTAGATATTTTGGAGCCCGAGTCATTTAATAATATTAATAAAAAATTGAGGCACTATATAAAAATTATTATCATTAACATAAAAAAAAAAATTAAATAAATAATTCTTCATTGAGGGGTGAGAGATGATAACTAAATTCAACACATACTTCAAAAATAAAAGCAATTGATTTTATAAATTACAAGAAATTGTGGACTGTTTTCATAAATAAAATAAAAGGAGACATTGAGAGGTGAGACACACACCTTCTTCGAATCAATCGAAATAGGAAAGGAAGCCAGTCGACAAAGTCATGGAGAGAGTGGGCGGCGATTTTGACTAGGTTAGTAATTCAATTGGACTCTTTAAATATATATATATATATAAATTAATTGGACTCGGACAATTTTGACTTAAATGATGTAAAACTAAATCTGATATGTTAGAATTCAATGGGTTTTGATGTTTATTTCTATTAAATTGAACTAGATATGGATAATTGGGTCTTATTAAAAAAGAGTGACGATATTTGCACCCCTTAAAAACTGTATCTACACCCCAAATTTATAACTTTTTGAAAATCCAATATTACCCTTGACTTAAATTACTAAAAGGATTAAATAGGTTGTAAGTATACTCACAAATTATTAATAAATTTCCTATTATTTGTATGATTTTCAACTTATATCATAAAATCCTTTTTATTTTTGCAAACCCTAATTTTTTTTTGGTGAATATTATTACACTAATGATCGGTTGTCTGTGCAATTCTACATTGAAGATCCGTATGCTGAACGTATGTATTGTTGTGAGGTGAAAAAAAAAAAAAAAGAGGGACTGCCATGAATTAGTACCAATTCTAATGAGGTTTATTTATATAAAAATATGGAAGAAACCAACTGAAGTTTTTGTGCTAATATGGGGGAAGAAGAACCATATTGCCCGCAGCACAAGAGCTGCACACTTTCTGCTTCATTTGAAGATCAAGGTATGCAACAAATTATAATATAAATCGGCCAATAACTCGTATGCACCATATAAATTAGCTGAAAACTCAATTCATTTCGGTAAATCTTTAAAAAAAAGATAAATAAAATAACAAATTTTAAAACAATAATAAAGTTTTTTAACATAAATAATATTAAAATTTATTAGATAATAAATTAGTTGTAATTGGGGTGTAATTACATAAATAAAATACAATAAAAATAAAAGGATATTTTTGCCATTAAGTGGGGTTTATTTACAAATTAGAGTTTTATTTTATTTTTTAATGGGGTGTGATTACGAGAGGGGTGTACATACAGTTTTTAAGGGGTGCAAATATCGCAACTCATTAAAAAAAGCAAAGCAATGTTTGAAATTGGGCCCTTCTTAAACTAAAATAAATTGGACTTGAGGCCCTAAAAGAACAAAAAGGAGAATGGACCATTTGGGGGCCCCAGCAAATTGCTAGGTTTGCTGCCCCCATGGGCCTGCCCTGGTGTAAGTATGAGGGGTTTTAATACTAGACCAACCTCATCTCGTTTACTTCTCGCTTAAATTTGAATGTTGTAGTAGGTCTAGTCAAGGGGTTCATCAACTCTAATATCGATAGAGATTTTCTATTTACAATCCAATTTTATCTTTTCACATTTATTTTCTAAACACACTCCATTCTAAAAACTTAAATTTAAAATAAAATCTAAAGACACTCGATAGTCTGTATGTTCCAAAATTAGCTTTTTATTCTTTTAACACTCCTTTCTTTGAAAACACTCCACCCTAAAACCCTTTAAAAAATAAAAATCTACACAAAGATTTTTCTTATGGTTGGTTTTTGCTAATTAATAAATTAAAATATCTCGGTTTCTTATTTTCTATTAACTATAAATTTGATTTTTACATTATTTAAAATAAAAAAATAAAAATGTATTTGTTACACTGTATTTATATTTTCTGGGTAATTATATATGATTTCTTGAAATTGGGTTAAAATCTTTCCTCATTGTCATGGTATAATGTTCAAAACATTCTAGGGAAAGTTGGGAAAGTCCTCTTTAATATAAATTATGTTAATTTGTGTTGAAAAATATAATTTAGAAAATGTAACTACATCAGTATCAATGTATGCAGACCACTGATAATGGAGAAACTTTGACAAGTGCATACACTTTGAGTCAAAAGTATGTAAATCTAATGGTCCACATCCAATACACTGATGAAGTTATATCAATTCGCACTCACTTGAACATAAATATATATATATAGTCTTTCTATTATCAATTCGAACTGATATAAAATATATCAGTTCTTTGCATGTGGGCCATTAAATTTAAAAGGTGCTTTGACAAGTTCATGCAGCCAAGTCAAAGCATTTAATCCAATAATCCACATGCAAGGAACTGATATATTTTATATCAGTTCGAACTGACAATAGAAAAACTATATATATAGAGAAAGAGAGAGAGAGAGAGAGAGTAATTTTCAAGTGAGGACTTTTTACAATGCACATTTTAAGCATCTTTGATGAAATTGCATGGAATATATTGAATCTTCATTTGATTTTTGGTATAGATAGTGAAAACATTGAAATACATTTATGGAAAGAATTAAAAAAATTCGGGTGCAAAAACTAATTTTTTTTCCGATTTTTTTGAAAATAAAATATTTTAAAATAGTGAAATATAATAAGAAAAAGTAGTTCTCAAATCCAAAATTTTTAAAAAGTTTTATCAAATATATATTTTAATTTTCTTAAGATGCATACAAAAAATCAAATTAAGATTCAATATATTCCATGTAATTTCACCTTTCGATTGAAGACTTTTTACAATGCACATTTTAAGCACCTTTGATGAAATTGCATGGAATATATTGAATATTGATTTGATTTTTGGTATAGATGGTGAAAACGTTGAAATACATTTATGGAAAAAAATTTAAAAAAAAATTGGGTGCAAAAACTAATTTTTTCTGATTTTTTTGAAAATAAAATATTTAAAAATAGGGAAATATATATAAGAAAAAATAGTTTTCAAATCCAAAATTTTTAAAAGTTTTATCAAATGTGTATTTAAATTTTCTTATGATGCATACAAAAAATCAAATTAAAATTCAATATATTCCATGTAATTTCATCAAATGTGTTTAAAGTATACACCATAAAAGTCTTTATTGGAAAATTAATATATATATATATATGTGTGTGTGTGTCAAAGAATGAATGATTGATATATAAAAGACGGAGTAATGTACCGGAGAGCAGATGAAGCACTAAACACGCAACAAAAAATCCTCTAAAAGGTTTGGAAAAAAAAAAAAAAAAACCGTAAATAAATCTCATGATAACCAAAGTAAACCATCAAATTTAATGTTGGAGTCTAGCAAAATTAGTATGTACTGTATTTAGAATTTTTTGCCCTTTTAGTGATTTTAATTAGGATAAAATTGTCATATAATAAAAATAAATAAATAAATAAATGAAGTGTATAATAATATTTAGTGGATTGTCGATAGCATCACTCTATTCATATATGAATTCACAAAGTGTGGGAAAATTAGAGAGCGATAGCAAAAGTTGTTTTTTCTGTTTTATTTATTGCGATCAATCTGGTTGGATCCTGTTAAATCCCTCACTCAAATGGTGTAATACCGATTTGATGCAAGATCTTGGGAAGAAAAAAAAAAAAAAACCATTTTTTGTTTGGAAAATTTTCAAAAACCTCGTCAAAACACAACTAAACCATAGATCTTAAATATATTTGCAGATGTCAAATAATGAAAATAATATATATTATATAGAGAGAGACGTTTGTTTGTTTGTTTTTTTTTTTTTTTTCCACTTGAAACTTAATGGGTCTAAATTGAATTTATTAATTATTATTTTTTTTTAAGTGTTCAGAAAACTTAAAAATATATAATAAAAAAAACAACTAAAATAAATAAATAAGAAATACTTATTTTTAACTTAATTCCAAATCATTAGAATACAATTAAAATATTCTCTTCCAAGACTATCTTCCCGAAGGATATATTTCCAAATTTATCACATTTCATAGAAACCGGTGCATATAATTCAAGAACCTATTTAAAAAAATAATAATAATAACTTTTTTTATTTGGCTTTCGGTGTATATGATCCAAGAAGCCAAAAAATAAAAATAAAACATAAATGGTTTTCTCAATTATATGCATCGAAAATGTGGATAACATGTAAAATAACTTGAACTTTTCTTTTTTTAGAATAAATTAAACTTAACTTTGTTTGCAGAACATGTAAAATTATATTATTTGATGAATTTTCTGTGTTTTGTTAAATTGAACTTTATTTGTTCAAGAATATGTAAAATCTTATAAATTTTAGATCCACGAGACACAAATAAATTTCTTTCTCATTAATTTTTCTGTTAAAAATATTACTGTAAGTTTGGCTGGACAAATAAATTACTGCCAATCTTAAATTATTAATTAAAACGCTGCTCTGTTTGTGCACGATCGAGCGCTTAAATTTTACTAAAAGACAATTGAGTGCGCTTTTCAATGCGACCGCATAGAATTTGTTTGTTACATTAAATAAAATAAATAAATAAATAAAATAAAATAAATAAATAAATAAATAACTCTATTTGTTACACTGTATTTATATTTTCATGGTAATTATATATGATTTCTTAAAACGGGTTCAAAAATTAAATAGCACTTTTTGGGAGAGGGCTTGTGCAAATAGCATCACATTAATAAGTCTTGTTTTAATAGCACCAAAATAGGTGATGAGACCAAAATACCCCCACTTACTCTTTTCCTTTTTATTTTTTTTCTCGAAAATTCGAGACTTATTCATGCGTTTTCGAGACTTATTCATGCGTTTTTCGAGACTTATTTATGCGTTTCGAGACTTATTCTGTCGACCTCCATCAATGGTGACAGTGACGATCTGATGACGGCACTAATTGACTCCGAAGATAGTTGGATCTGGAAGATTGAACGATGCCGAGTTCATTGGTGCCATCGGTTTCATTAGATTCATGACGGATCGTCATAAATCGGATGATGAAGATTCGCGATGGTTTGGGTTTTGCTTCGTTTCTCTCTCTACGCAACTCGAAAATGAAAACGAACACTTCGGTTACAATGATTGGCACTCGACGAACGTTTTCCCTGTGGTTTTGCCGGTCAACTCGTCGGTCGACAATGGCACCTCCATTGAAGTTCCATCAATGGAGGTTTGGGAAAAAGGAAGAAGAAGGTGAAGGACACCCAAGAGAAAAGAAAAGAAGCTGGGGGGGTATTTTTGTCCAAATTCCATTTTTGGTGCTAATAATAAAACATGAGTTAGTAATGTGATGATAGTTGCACAACTTCAAGTTTCAAAAGTGTTATTTTGCCCCATTACCTCTTCTTAAAAATGGGTTAAAATCTTTGCTCATTGTCCTGGTATAATGTTCCAAACATTCTAACTTTGGGAAAGTTGGGAAAGTCCTCTTTACTATGTTGGATATAAATTATGTTAACTTGTATCGTAAAAATATAAATTAGAAAATTAATAATTACATATATATATATATATTGATGTCAAAGATTGAATGATTGATTTATAAAAGATGGAATAGTATACCAGAGAGTAGAGGAAGAAGATATGATCCAAGAGCTAAGGATGGAAGTGACAGACAAGGAAGAAAGCGCGGAATCTCTAAACGCACAACAAAAAATTCTCTCGAAGGTTTCAAAAAAAAAAAAAAAAAAAACAGACCCGTAAATAAACCTGATGATAACAAAAGTAAACCATCAAATTTAGGGTTTGAGTCTAGCAAAATTAGTATGTAGTGTATTTATAATTTTTTGTCCTCTTTAGTAATTTTAATTAGAATAAAATTGTCATATAATATAAATAAATAAATAAATAAAGTGTACAAAGATATTTAATGAATTATCAATAGCATCATTCTATTCATATATGAATTCACAAAGTGCAGGGAGATCAGAGAGCGGTAGTTGAAACTTGTTTTTTCGGGTTATATTTATTGCGATCAATCTCGTTGGATCATGTTAAATCCCTAACTCAAATGGTGTAATACCGATTTGATGAAAGATATTGGAATTCACTTTTTCTTTTTTCTTTTTTTTTTAAAAAAAAACAATTTTTATTTGGAAAATTTTCAAAAATCTGAAATATATGTGCAAATGTCAAATAATGAAAATAATATATATATATATATATAAACAAACAATAAAAAAAACAACTAAAATAAATAAATAAGAAATACTAACTTTTAACTTAATTTTAAATCATTAGATTACAATTAAAATATTATCTTCCAAGTCTATCATTTCAAAGAAGATATATTTCCAAATTTATCACTTCTCATAGTGATCAGTGCATATAACTTGGGAACCTATTTCAAAAAAAAAAAAAAAAAAAAAAAAAAAAAAAAAAAAAAAAAAAAAAAAAATCAATAACCTTTTTTTTTTTTTTTTTTTTTTTTTATTTGGCTTTCGGTGCATATGATCTAGGAAGCAAAAAACAAAACAAAAATGGTTTCCTCAATTATATACACCGGAAACATGGATAACATTAAAATAATTTGAACTTTGTTTGTGGAATATGCAAAACTATATTCTTTGATTAATTTTTTGTTTTGTTAAATTGAACTTTGTTTGTGGAAGAACATGCAAAATCTTATAAATAATGGCACTTGTTAAATTACTTCTTTTAATTAGCATTGGTATAAATGTAAAATTACTTATTTTCAGATAATATTATTTCTAAAAAACAAACACGTTGACAGTACCTTTATATGTGAGAAAAAAAAATGTCATTCAGGTTTAGGGCCCGTTCTGTAAGCCGTTTTCTGTTTTTGTTTTTCGAAAAGAAAAATGAAAATGAAAACAGTGTTTTTGGTTTCATTTTTGAATTCCGAATACGCGTCTAGTAGCATTTACTGGATTCCGTATTTTAAAAATAAAAACGAAAAAAACGCGTCCGGTAGGATAACCGAAAACTTTCGAAAATTGAAATATCAATTTTTACCATTTGTTTAATATTATAACAATAATATACAAATTGATTAAATAATTAACCAAATTTTTTTTAATGTAATTAATAATTAAAATAGAAGTTACCAGTTAAAGAGGAAGAAGAAGAGGAGGAAGAAGAAGAAGAAGAAGAAGAAGAAGAAGAAGAAGAAGAAGAAGACCAGATCGGCGACGGCAACCGGCGATCGGCGGAGAGAGGGGAAGCAGAGCAGATCGGCGGCGAGTGGAGGAGGAAGAGGAAGAAGAAGAAGAAGAGGAAGAGGAAGAAGAAGAAGAAGAAGAAGACGGCGACGAGATCGACGGCGAGTGGAGGAGGAAGAGGAAGAAGAAGACCAACGAGATCGACGGCGGCGAGCGACGACCGACGGTTCAAGATAGAAGATGAGGGAGGAGAGAGAAATGAAAGAGAAAGAAGATGAAGATGGAAGACGAAGATGTCTGGTTCAAGAGACCAAAAAAGAACAAAAAATATTTTTTATTAAAATAAAATAGATATTAATGATATGGGACCCACTACATATGAAAAACAAAAACAAATTCATGAAAAACAAGTTTTTTTTGTTTTTCAAAATTTCCACTTTTAACACTGGTTATGTTTTTCATTTTGTTTTTGAATATTGAAAATAAAATGAAAAACAGTTGCCGGACGCGAATTAGAAATCATTTTTGGAAAACAAGAACGAAAACAAGCTAAAAACAGCCTGTAGGACAGGCCCTTGGATTTCAGTCCCTATTCAGTCTTTAGAAAATTCAGGACTGTTCAGTTTTCAAACAAAAAAACAAACGACCCCTAAGTCGGGGGTCTCGCACTTTTTTTCCAAGACTTATTTTTGGTGTTTCAGAGACTTATTTTGTGTTTTCAAGATTTATTTTGGTATTTCCTAGGCTTATTGGGTGTTTTTGTAAATTTTTGAGACTTACAAGACAAAAAAGGAATTTTCGGTTTTTTTTTTTTTTTTTTTCCTTTTTCATTTTCTTCATCGATCTCCATTAGAGGTCTCTATCAATGGAGGTTTTTGAAAAAAAAATAAATATATATATATATATATAGATATAAAGTAATAAAAGAAAATGATAAGGGTAATTTTATTATTTGGTGTCATTTAAACTCAAATTATAAAGGACTAATTGCACAAACATCCCCTGAGTTTAGGTCTAATTGCACGTATATGGAACTTTTACCCATAATTACACAAACATTCCCTGCCGTTAGTGATCAACGGTTAAATTTAACCATTGACTTTCTTTACTGTAGAAAGTGTCCAAAATGCCCTTATTTATTTTTAAAAGGACTAATTGCACAAAATTACCTTAACATTAGACATAATTACACGCATATGGAACTTTTACCAATTATTACACAAACCTCCCCTGCCGTTAGTGGTCAACGGTTAAACTTTACCATTGACTCACTTATCCATTTAAAAAGTCTAAAATGCCCCTACTGTGTAATATATTATTTAAAATAGTTAATTAAAAAAAATTCCAGCTTTTATTTAAAAAAAAAAATCAAATTTTATTTCAAAAAAACTTAGATTTTATTTTAAAAAACAAATCCATATATTTTTTTTAAATCCAGATTTTTTTTTCCTTCTATAAATGCATTTTTTCCAATCTAAAAAAAATATCTTATAAATTAAATTCTAAAAACAATCTTCTCAATTAAATTCTAAAATAAATAAAAAATCAAAGACCAATTTTCTCTCTCTTTTCTTTTCTTTCATCCATATTGCCCTAATTTAATTACTTAATCTATTATTATTTATTTAATTTAATTTTAATAAAAATATGAAAAAAAAAAAAAAAGGAGCAGATGCCCAGAAGAATGAAGAATGCATAAACATGGAGATTGAAGATTTCGAGAGATCTCTAGTCACAAAAACAAAAAATTCTCAAACAATATCCATTTAAAAATCTCCAATGGAAAATCCCAATCAAAAACTCAATATCTCCATTGTAGGTCTCCAACCGATGAACCAACAAAAAATTTCAAAAAACCCAAATCTCCATTGGAGATCTCCATGTTTATGCATTCTTCATTCTTCATTCTTCTGGGCATCTACTCCTTTTTTTTTCCTTCATTTTTTTTATTAAAATTAAATTAAATAAATAATAATAGATTAAGTAATTAAATTAGGGCAATATGGATGAAAGAAAAGAAAAGAGAGAGAAAATTGGTCTTTGATTTTTTATTTATTTTAGAATTTAATTGAGAAGATTGTTTTTAGAATTTGATTTATAAGATTTTTATTTTTTATTTTTTATTTTTTTTAGATTGGAAAAAATGCATTTATAAAAGGAAAAAAAATCTGGATTTAAAAAAATATATATGGATTTGTTTTTTAAAATAAAATCAGATTTTTTTTTTGAAATAAAATCTGATTTTTTTTAATAAAAGCTCGAATTTTTTTTAATTAACTATATTAAATAATATATTACACATTAGGGGCATTTTAGAATTTTTAAATGGATAAGTGAGTCAATGGTAAAGTTTAACCGTTGACCACTAACGGCAGGGGAGGTTTGTGTAATAATGGGCAAAAGTTCCATATGCGTGTAATTATATCTAATGTTAGGGGATGTTTGTGCAATTAGTCCCTTTTTAATTGGTTTATTTTAAAAATAAATAAGGGCATTTTGGACATTTTCTACAGTAAAGAGAGTCAATGGTTAAATTTAACCGTTGACCACTAATGGCAGGGGATGTTTGTGTAATTATGGGCAAAAATTCCATATACGTGCAATTAGACCTAAACTCAGGGGTGTTTGTGCAATTAGTCCAATTATAAATAAAGTGCTATCTCAAAAGTCAATATAAATTTGGTGACATTTACGCCTACTTCCACTTCAAGTTATTTCCAAATCACACACCCTTTTCATAAATACAGACAAAAATTGATATTTCGATTTCTTATTTGATTCTTGGGATCTTAAAGTACAATAAATATATTTCAGTACTAAATACTGAAATAGAGACAATACATTTGAGTATGTACTATGTAGTATGTACAATTTTTTATTTTTTTTTTGAATTATAAGAACACAACCATTACAAAGTACCCAAGATTACAAAGAAAAACAACACACTAACAAGATTACAAAGAACTAAAGTCCAGTCTAAAAAACTCCCTAACAAAATAAAAAGCTGAATTTGCAAGCTTAAGAGCAAAGGGATTTCCAAATTTGGAAACAACTAAACACTTAGTGACGCTTACATCTGCTAACAACAATTTAATGTCATTTACAATAAACTTAGATTCCCCTACGAAAGGAACAAAATCGTTAAAAATGGAAACTATAGAGGGAGACATCACCTCAACCAAATCAACCTGCAACTCATAAAATTAGGCCAACAATAAACCTTCTCTAAGAGCAATCAGCTCACCATTTTTGGCATTGAATTTACCTGGCAGCTAGTTAGACCGTGGAACAACTGGCAGCCCCTTATTATCTCTGATTGTTGTACCTATACCAACAGACAACTCATTCTTACTCAAAGCAGCTGCAGTATTTAGCTTTTCACAACCATTTCTGATCAGAACAGAGGAGAGCAGAGAAGAAACAACCCTTTTAGACTTCTGAAATTCAGCCAAGATGTCCAACGCACCTGATACCACCAGTTCCACTGGCTTACTGTGACCTTCCATATTATGTTTGTTTCTATTTTCCCAAATTTCCCAAGCAACCATACAAAATCTGCTCAAATCATCAACAGAAAGAATAGAAGAAACATACATCAGCACATCAATAGTTGGGAGCATATTCACCTCATCAAAGAAACTAACAAAAATAGAAAAATTCCAACACTTTTTGGCTGCATGAACAGAGGATTCAACAAGGCAATCACATCTATTACACCTAGGAGAATCAACAACTTTTCTAATCCATAAATTCTGGAGAGAGGGGAGAGCATTCCAGTAAGCACGCCACACAAAAATTTTAACTTTAGGAGGAATTTTTAAACTCCACATCTTCAACCACCACTGCTAAAACAGATTCAAATTTGAAGTATTATCACAAACCTTTTGTGAAATGGCCAATTGATAACCACTTTGAACTGAATATTCTTCATTTTTTTCAAAGTGCCAAGCAAGATAATCCTCCCCACCTTGCCAACTGATTGGTATAGAAAGCACTAACTCCTTATCTCCTGTCAACAAAATTCTGTCCAATTTCTCTAAATCCCACCAATAATGACTACTACTCATAAGATCAGCCACACAAAGATCGTAACCAGGATTTGGCGTAATGGTCTTAAACGTACTAGGACGTGGAATCCACCTATCTTTGAATACACTAATCTTCTTACCATCCCCAACCATCCATTTTAACCCCTTGGAAAGCAATTCTTTCCCCCATAAAATACTACGCCAAATATGAGAAATCCCATTCTTCGCTACCACTTGTAAGAACTCCTCCTGTTTAAAATATTTCGCCTTCATTAACCTTGCAACCAAAGAGTCAGGGTTCTTCAAAATTCTCCAAGCTTGCTTTGCTAACAAAGATTGATTAAATGAAATTAAATCTTTAAAGTTTAACCCCCCTTGACTTTTAGGTTTACAAAGTGACATCCATTTAACCCAACTTATCTTTCTTTTTCCTTCACTAGATCCCCACCAGAACTTAGAAAACATAGCACTCAAATCCTTACACAGACCCACCGGGAGCTTAAAAATGCTCATCGCATAATTCAGGATAGTTTGAGCCACTGTCCTAATCAACACCTCCTTACCTCCAAAAGAAAAATAATTATCCTTCCATCCTCGAAGCTTCTTCCAGACCCTCTCCATAATACTATTAAATAATAATCTCTTATTCCTACCACCAAAGTTTGGAGACCCAAATACTTATCTAGATTACTACATTCCTAATACCAAGCAAATTATATACTTCTTCTTTAACACAAGCAACCACATTCTCACTGAATGTTGCCTTACTTTTCTGGATGTTAATTTGTTGCCCTGAACCACTAGCATACACTTTCAAAATCTCTTTGATACTAGCACTACAGGCACTAGAAGCCCTACTAAAAAGAATACTATTATCCACAAAAAACATATGGCTAATAAGAGGACCTCCCCTACCAATACGAATTCCCAAACCCCTACCATTATTTTCAACAAGTGAAATCAAACCCAAAAATGCTTCAGCACAAAGAATAAAAAGATAAGGAGACAGTGGGCAACCCTGTCTAAGACCTCTAGAAGACTTAACCTCACAAACCGACCTACCATTAAGCGAAAACCTAAGAGTGGTGGTACCAATACACTCCATAATAAGCTCAATCAAATGAGATGGAAAATTCATTTTTCTCATAACAGCTTCTAAAAATTTCCACTCTACCCTATCATAAGCTTTACACATATCCAATTTGATAGCCATCCACCCCTTATTACTACTCTTCTTCTTAGAATTGAAAGCCTTCCTAGGTTGCGGTTCGTACAATATATTGATTTTTACAGTGAAAGTGTGAAACGTCTACTAAAAATATAAATTCACTACAAGAAAACTGGTCATCCACTTCAGGCCATTCACTACGGGCTTGGGAGGTCTATGATGGAAAACCGTTATTGACTACGAGCCTTTAAAGCCCATAGTAAAATTTGTTTTATAAATTCATTCACAACGGGCCTTTAAAAGCCCGTGATGGATACTAATTATCTACTATGAGCATAAATGGGCTTGTTGTGAAAAATGTATGTATTACGGGCTTTGTCCGTAATCATTAAAGTTATTCACTACGGGAAAAGCTTATATTGGAAAGTAATTATATTAGGAGGGAAAACAAATAAATCCCGCTAATCTACCAAAAATCCCCTAAATCAATCAATTCAGATTCCTCTTCTCTGCCAAAATCCCTCTCATGTCTACCTCTCTTCACTGCCGAAATCCCTCTCATGTTTACCTAAAGCCCTAAAAATCATTCTATCTGAGAAAGTAAATCTCTAAATCCCCAAATTGGTTCAAGCAGTTTCCGCGTGTTTCACTCTATGTTTCTTCTGTAAATCTAATTTCTGGTAAGATATCTTTACTAGCAACTCCAATCTCTACTCTCAACATCCTCAATCAATTAATTTCTAGTATAATTTGCAATTTTTTGATAAATTTCTAAAAATTTCTTCACTTTTTTTGTGGTGACAGATTGGAATGGGGTGCTTGTTGATTGAGTTTCCTTTATGGTTTAGCTTTCTTTGTTTTGATTGTTATTCGCTGTAGTTTTGTTGGTTTTGTGCATCCTCCGTTCTGGTGGAGTTTGGGTTCTCTTTTGTGTTTTTGTTGGCTTTGTTTGGGGTTGTATTGTATTTGCTACCCTCTTTTTGCTTATCTTTGCTTTTGGTTGCTTTTGGCTTTATTTGTTTTCGTAGAGGTTATCAATTTCATAAATGATAATTAAAGCAAGTTTGTTCGAATTTTGAAGTAAGCGTAGAAGAGAACAGAAATAGGTACTAGTAATTTCTATCTGATCCAGTTTTTTAAAAAATTTCTGCACTCAAAGATTTGCCAAAGTTAAACTTCTCTTCGCTTGTTACAAATCACAATATCTGAATTGGAAACGTGAAATTAAACTTCAAAGGACTTCGCCTAAATTGCTGAATATATTGTATGTTAGGATTTGTATTAGTGTCGTACTAGAAAATACTGTAGGTTTTTTCTCTTTCGTAGCGGTTGTGCTAGTTGGGTGAAGTGAAAAGAAATGTAGTTTTTGGTCTTTTATCAATTTACAAGACCATTTTCGTTTTGCAGATGATATTGATGATGACAATGATGACGATGAAATCTTTTTTCAAGAGACTGACGCAATGAAAAGGGTAATTATGTCATCTGTGATTTATTCCTTTTCTCTGTTTGTTTTTCCAGCTGCATTATGAGGTTCTTTCTGCCGTGAAGCTAGCTTATTGTATTGTGGATGTAAGTTGGATCAATGTGATGTTCCTTCACTATTGGATGTCTTTTGATAACTGTAATTTAGTAAGTTGTTTCACTTTTTGGGGTCATTAATGGCTCAAGGCTTATGTTGTAGCTACATGATTGGGGATGCAAAGAATAAAAGTTTAAGTGAACTACCAAGAGGAATAGTTGACAGTGGTATTGATTTCTTAGAAACCTTTTGAATACATTTAATTGTTAGAAATCAAAGGTATTTGTTTTAGCTAGCTTGCTTGATGTGGATAATGGATATTAGGGGTAGTTTGAATTCAGTAATTTTGCTTTTATTATGAATAATGTGGGTTTTCTAGAGTGTTGTAAGTAGAAAATCAGAGTTATTTTGTTTTTGTGTGCTTGATGTACAGTTTTGTGGGTTTTCATGGGTGGACCGTAAGTAGAGTTCTTGAGTTTAAATATTTCTTTTTAAAGTAATCTATATATCATGGGAAAATAACATCAAATTCATTGAGTTGGTCCATGTTGACATGCAGATTTGTTAAGTTCCAAAAGGATGGCTATGCAAAAATATGGGTGATGCCGCATTATGGTGATGCAGATTCAGTTCAATGGTTTGAGATACAACCTCATTGGACATTTCACCTTCTCAACTACTTTGAGTATGACAATGAGGTTAGTATAATACCTTCATAGTGCCCTTTTACACAAACTATTTCCTTTAGTTTTTGTCAGAAATTGATATTGATGTTCCCTGCAACAAGAGAACAGGTTGTAGTGAGGGGATACAGGTCCCGTGAAGCCATCGTACCAGGCCTAACTGCACATAATTTTAGGACGTCAAACACTTAACTATGATGTAATTAGTTAAATGTTATTGTAACATTACTTTTAATATATATATATATATATATATATGCAGACTTTTATCAAAAGATCCATGTCTAAAATGATAACAATTTTAATGTGATAATAGTTTCCAAAAAATTCAAATTACAATTTTATATATATACCAAAATCAATAGGTGGCTAATCATATATTTTTTTCTTTTTTAAAAAAACATATACTACGGGCATATATTAATTATTGTAGTTGAGCTTATTTATCACGGACATAATCCGTAGTCGAAAAGTGATTCACTACGGGCGATGCCCGTTTTAGTTGAGCTTTTTTATCATGGATAGTGTCTGTAGTCGAAACGCGATATTTTTTATCACAGCGACCGATTTTCTTGTAATGATTTATCCATACTATATAATTAAAAAATTTATTATATATATTATAATACAAAAATTGATATATATATTTTAATCTCAAAAATATAAAAATGAAGAGGAGTATATTTTTTATTGGGCATTTTTTTTTTTTCATATCCAGTCATGTCAGATATATAACTTACTGACGTGTCAGAACACGTCACCGATAATTGCTGACTGTGACCATTTAAGTGGTGTAAAGCCCAAACCTATCTGAATTCAGATTGTAATAGATGGGCCGCAACTCACTTATTGGGCTTCTCTCTGAAAACTCACAAAAATCATTGATCATGGAGTGTGTGTATATATATATATGATGGAGGAAAATCAGTGATTTCACGGGGACCTCGGTCAAGCAACTTGTGTTCTTGAGAAAGGAAACTTGTCTCGACGAAGACAAGTTTTTTGACTCGCCGGTCAAGAGATAAATACGTCTTCTACTATACAGAAGACAAGGAACAGAAAATATTTAACAGTGTTTTGCACTTCTTCGTTGGTGTTTGCGTGTGTGGATTTTTTAGCTACTGGATATAAAGTCTACAATATATAAAGTTTTGTTTTGAAAATTTGTATTATTATTATTATTATTATTATTATTATTATTATATGTTAACACCTTAAATTTTGTGTTAGTCAGATTTGAAGAATCTCTCCGGGAGAGTTCTTGAGATTGTCTGGGTTAATTTGAGCAGAACTTCGTTTCTCCAAGAGAGAAATTAAACAAAGCTATGATGAAATCTGGAAAAATGGGACAGAGTTTTGTATGGTTTTTAAGGTGAAAAAGGATCGTTGGAATTGATGCCGGCGGGGAGTCGACGATTTTTTTCCGACGTTCAAAGAAGCTCTTCAAAGATCATGAATATGACCAAGTAAAATGCTCAGTAAAATAATGGAGAAAAGCTTGGGGAGCATTTTATTGGGACTCAAGGTCCATTTGCAGAACAATACCAACCAAGTGGGCGGACATGTGTCCCTCTCCTATCAGGTGACATTATTTCAGCCTCTAAAATATTCAAAATTCATTTTGTCTAATGAGAGAGAACAATTTGCTTTTGGTGCCACTTTTTGGTCTGATGATGACTTGGAATGTAAGGATTGGATGTTGGATGTTGGCCCATGTGATCATGGCTGAGTTGGCTAGGTTTTCTCTTCCAAAAAATCTAAGGTGGTTGGTTTATTGAAGTGGGGCCTCTACCAAATTTCAAATCTCCCGCCTATATTGGCAAATGGGAGGAATTTTATCTTTTGTAACTATTTTCTGGCCAGTTGCACTGTTGATGTGGTATGCTTCTAGATCTTTCTTAGGATTTCGTCTTTACACTCAGTTGGTGGATCTCCTTATGGCCTTTTCTCCTGGTGAGAAGTGTCTTGATGAGGAGCATCCGGGTGGAAAGCTTACTTGGTCTATTGATAATTTATATAATTAACAATAGATGCTTTTCTTATCTATCAATTCAATATTATTGCATAAGATGAAGCATAACAAAATTTGAACTTTTATGAACTGTGAATTTTGTGAAAGAGATATATCTACAAGTTAGAACAAAAATATAAGATCAAAGGAGATGAAATTGAAGTTGCGGACATAGCGTAATAGATGCCTTTCATGCCTTTCAAAAAGCTCCATGTGCCTGTGCATCTCCAATTAAGAAAGTAATTAAGAAGAGATACCAACATTATATATGGCGAGAAACTAATTAAAGGTGTAGATGTAGAAAATTTACTCCATAATCTTCCACCTTTGCTTCCACATGCTCATGAAAAGTGATCTTTTATAAAAATTAATGTTTCCTATCCCTCATGGGTATGTTTTTGGACTTTGCAGCACAAAACGTCCACTTCACCTTGGAGCATCTCCCACCACATCTCTATTTCTATCTCTAAGGCTATGTTTGGTAGAAGGGAGGGAGATTATGAGGGATGGACGAATTAAGAGGGAGAGAGAGTAGGAAGGATGGAGAGGATAACATCAATCATTCATATTGTTTGGTATTGAAAGGAGGGTTGGATGGATGAATTGGTATTTAATTTATAAAATTACAATATTGCCCTTTAAAAAATTGGAGTGTAGTATAAAAAGAGATGGCATTTTTGTCTTTGCCCCCCATCACTCTCCCTCCTTTCTCTCATCCGCCCAAATTGGGGGGATTCATTTTTGTGGGCCCAGAGGGAGAAGCTCTCCCTCCTCTCCTCCTCCCCCTTCACTTATCCCTCCAACCAAATAAGGGATTTGCTCCCCCCCTCTCCCTCCTCTCCTCCTCCCCTTCACTTATCCCTCCAACCAAATAAGGGATTTGCTCCAACCCCCCCCCCCCCCCCCCCCCCCCTCCAACCCTCCATCCTTTCCTTATACCAAACACAGCGTAAAATAGAGTTCTAAAAGGGAATATTCCTCCCAGATTCCATCTTTAAAATTTTTCACTCCCACCACACTCTCTATCCTTATCTCTATCTCTATCCCTATTTCTATTTATATCTTCAAATAACTTATATTTTCATTATTATTTTTTACTTTCTTTAATAAATTATTGTTCAACTAAATTTTAACAAATATTATTTTTAATAATATTTTTATTTATTTTTTTACTATTTATAAAAATATAATGTATTTATTAGTGTATGAGTTTTTAATAACTAATTTTTAGATTCTAACATTTTTCAACTAATTTTCTCAACCTAATTATTTATTTTCTAACTTTTCAATCAAATTTTTTTATTTAATTTTTTCACCAAAATACAATAGCACCCAACTTTGGACAACTTGTGTCTTTTGTATAATCATTTGATAAAGAGATGTTAATAATATATGTGGAGGAAAATGTTACTATTAGGAAAATTTATAAATTAAAATTTATTATACATTAATTGAATTTAATGAAAAATGTACAATGATATAAATAAAATAAAAAATGTTGAAAAATGAATTTAGAATATGAGATTTGGTACTCTAAATTTAGAGTATCAATCTTAGAAACTCTAAAAAAATTTCTTGGAGACATAAATTTGGAGTATGGTGGGAGCAACTGATCATACTCTAAAATTTCTTGGAAACATAATTTTAGAGTATGGTAGGAGATGCTCTTACGGAGCTCATATAGTATTTTATATTTATTTTTTGTTCTCAAGTATCAACATAATATGTATAACACTTTCAAAAAGATTTTTTATTAAGTGACAAACGGTATCGGATATAATATGCATCCATAATATGTCATTGTAATCATCTCGACGATAAGGATAGATTTTTAGTGAGAAGAGAGAAAAATACAAGAGAGAAGCAGGAGAAACTTAGTGAAGAGAGGGAAGAAAGTTGTACAGAGAGAAACACAAATGAATGAGAGACCAGAGAAATGGGAAGGAGATGAGGTTTTAACTTTTTACAAAGGTTTAGTTAAAATAGCAGACGAGTAGTAAGTAGTAAATCAATATACATATATTTAGGGGCATTTTTTGGCCAACTGTGTGGCAAAAACAGACAGTAAAAGAAAAGACTTCGAGGTGACTAATTTAAGGGCTAAAGGAGGAATTTTGTCTAGATATAATAAATAATTAAATATTCAAAAGTTTATGTTAAAAATCTAGGTGTTAAAAATGATTGATAGGAATTAGGATCATTACTTAACTTTTTTTTTAAAAAAAAAAAAAAAAAAAAAAATTCCTGATCGTAAGCATTACAAAATATATATGGTTAAGATTTGATGACTTTTTTCTCTCTCATGCAAGTCGGTGTTTCAATTACACTTGAAAAAAAAAAAAAAAAAAAAAAAAAAAAAAGAATCCTAACTTGTCGTACATGCAAATAGCTTCATTTAGACATTTACCAATTCAATAATGTTAAGCATCTCACCTAAAATCCCACATTTTTCATCCCACTACATGTGGCATGTGAGGTGTCAAATTGTGAATGGATACACATTAATGATGATTTATGGTGGGATGAAAAATGTGAGATTTTAGATGGGATGTGTAGCATTACTGTTATCAATTTTCTATTTTATTGAATTCCCAAAAGAGTGGTGCTATTGGCACACCCCCTACTAATCTATTTATGTCTCACTTTTTTAATTATTTAGTATTATTTTTTTTCCTTTATCAAAATTACTAAAATAGACATACAAGTTAAGAAAAAATATATTCTATAAAGTAAATCTAATAAAACTCCACATTCCTTAAAAAAAAAAAAAAATGTCCTTTTAATCCTTTTCTTGAATTTTTTTTCATAACTCTTAACCCTAAAATACTTGTACTAGATCTTATTTAAACAATGAATCAAACATACTTGAGATACATTAGACAGATGAGCTATTAATTATTATTTAATCTCCTTACTCTTTTAGAATCTAAATTGAAATGATGATAACCAAAACAAATACTTGCTCTTTGATTCTTGTTTCGTTTTGTTTTGTTTGTGGGTTGTTTAGTTTTTTTTTGGGACTGTTTGTTTGTTCTTTGTCTTATGACTTTCTGACATTTTCTATAAAGTTTCTTAAAAAAAAAAAATACTAAAAAAAAAAAGAAAAAAGAAGAAAAAAAATTTTGTTCATGAGAGGAGAGAGAAAGATGAGACTAGAGATAAAGAGATATGAGATAGATAGAGATATTAGAGATGAGTTTATTAAGTTTGAAAATAAGTAAAATGGTAGTTTTTGAAATAAATAAAATAAATTAGTAAAAACATTTAACTTTATTTAATTAAATCAAAATTTAAACAAGTGGAGTATAAACAGATCAGTGGGAGACGTGCCAATAGCACCACTCTTCCCAAGATTATAGAAATGTTTATCTTTTAAAAAATCTAAAATATGGCTCACTAAAAAGATAAAATCCAAACGGTGCAATGATAAAACTTATTATATAAATTCATAATTAATTTGTATGTGAAAAATTATTTGATTGAACTTGTGAATAGTGATGATCATGTTAAGAAAGTATTCCAATAGTACTATATTAACAAGTTATCGATCTTACAAGTGAAATCCAGACAACCTTGTAAAAGTGTTAAGACAAGTGCCTTGTGAAAGAGCCATTCCTATTCCTGTTCTTCCTCCTTGTCCAACACCCACATAATACAATCTCCATTCATCAAAACTATCTTCCATTCGAACCAAACATGGCGATCCAACTCCTTCATTGTCCCATCCATCCTCTCCAGTTGATGCCTCTAGAGCAGCTTCATGATCTTCTCGTATTCTCTTCCAATTCTTCACTCCATCCGTAGACACCGCCAATCCGATACTCCTTTTTCCATCCTTACTGACACCCTCGTATGCCATCAAGTAGTTCCCTTCTTTTTGGTTTTTTCTTACACATGCATTCTTGACACCAAACTCATCGAAGCAACTACTACCCAGGATTTTCCCCAGTTTGACCCATCTGATTCCGTCCCTGGATCGTGCCATTCCTATGGCGAATTCACCTTTCTTGACATCGAATGAATGGTAATACATTCTTAGATCATCACTGCTGTGAATTACAACCTGAGGCCCAGCTATAAACAATGAATCCCATTCTTGCTCCGATCCAACATCAAGCAAAGCTCCAGAGTGATGATCTCCTTCTATTCTAGCCCAGTGTCTACCATCTTGGCTGCATGCTAGGCCAGGGAGGGACTTGTAAACTTTTTTACCAAACATGGAATTTCTTTCAGGATTCTCTATACAAATTCTGGGAACTCCAAGAGGATAATTAATTTCTACTTGTTCAGAAGTGTAACCTGTCAAAGAATCCACATGTGAAGCTCAAGAAGATGAGATGAATCCCACATTAAAAAACATATAACAAGAGAATGATATATATACCAATGAATATCACAACCCAATAGATTAGTCTTTTCGGTTGTAAGGTTATCCATCGATATATACATCAATTCTCATCGATACATGATAATGCAAAAGAGTATGGAAAATTAACATTATGGAATTTCTTTCAGGATTCTCTCTACAAAGTCTTAAAACTCCAGAAGGAATTTCTACTTGTTCAGAAGTATAACCTGTGTAGTAAAGCCAGTACACAGCACTGTACATAGGGCTGGACATTAACACCATCTCAGATGGCCTAATGCTCTGTGTGTCAAAAGCCCACCAATTCTCTCGGCATTTCATCACCACACCTGAATCCGCACACGACCTAATGTCTCCGGTTCCTCGTGCCCAGTGAATCCCGTTACTCGAAACCGCTAATCCGATGGAATCAGAAGGAGTACTATTACCATTATTACTCCTTCCATGGTACCACATGTACCACCTTTCCTCATTATCACCGATGTATCTTTTCACCACCGGAGACCCGATTTCTGCACTGTCCCAGGATGTCTTCAGACCCAAGTCTAAAACCAAACCTTCAGAACATGTTGATGTAAGAGCTTGATTGTTAGGTGGGCCGTCTGTTGCTGCCAGATCATGTTCTTGAGCTGCTGATGAATTGGGATCTAGTTCGATGGATGCAGCGCTTTTATTTGCACTGTCTATGCCTGGTTTGGTATAACAATGAGTGAGAAAAAGGGTACTGTTTCTACTAATAATAAAGTTGGAAAATGAAGCTCTTTGATGGCTTGGAAAGCTAGAACATAAAAATCTACCACAAGAGGCATGAAGAGAAAGTGCTTCTGGTCTGGTGGAAGGCCAAGCTTTTTTGATAAAATATGTTGTGTTTGCCTTTTTTTGGGTAGTAGAAGAAGGAAGCACGTTAAAACTTTTTGATATTGTTGTTGCTGTGTCCATTGCAGGACTGCAGAGGAAGAGAAGGAGATTGGTATCTGAATTTCAGATGCCAATAAAGTATCAGTATTTCTGTATACGTTTTATATGTATATGAAGTAGAGAGAATTTGTTTTTTGGGCCTTCTGAGACTTCCTTCTCCATCGGTGGTACGTACATATATAAACAAACTAACTAACATGATCAATTGAGGTCTCTTCGAATCCATTGGTACACATGAAGTAACCAATCCCCACCCAAAAAAAAAAAAAAAAACCAAGAAAAAAAAAACATGTTTGTATTTCCTATCTACTTTTCTTCCAAATGGTTTGGAGCTGTTTTTAACTTACAGTTTACTGATGCATGGTTACTTATGACAAGAACTGATGAGTTGGGACTTACAACTCACAAGCACTTAGTTGATCTTATTAGTGGAACCCACACGGATTTGCTTTTGCAACTCTACCTAAAAGGGGTTGATGCCCGCACAGATTTGTTTTTGGAACTCTACCCAAATGGCCTCATACCAATAGAGGTAGTGTCCATACTTATATGGACATGATCATTCTCTTGTTTAGCCAATGTAGGATTTTAGTCGCACACCCAACAATCCTCCCTTCAAACAAAAGACCATTATTATCTTTATGGTCTAGGTCTTCCCTCAAGCGAATCATCTATCTGTCATACTAGGGGACACCATCACGGATCCCCTGATCATCCTTATGTCTAGCCAATATGGGACTTTGGTCTCATACCCAACAGTGGACTTGCTGGATCAACTCAATCTTGGTTAAATATTGGCAACTCTATTGTCTGAGTCATTAGAAAACTTGCTGGCATGTACGTTACTGTACAGTTTTAACGTATACATTTTATGTATTTTTTTTTCATCTCTGAACAACAATCTACCTGAATGAATAACTGTAACTCTGTAAGTGAACTTCCTGAACCGATATAAATTCTCATCTGGCAGTTTTGAGTCTTGTGACTAGTGATACGGTAGACAACAATTTGATCATGAAATGAATATATATATATATATATATTACAATAATTGGGGGTTTGGGGTGCTGACAAAATTCGAACCAACAACCTCATGATGTAGGTATAATTTTCTTCATTCTTTATATTTTTCTTGAACGTAACAAGCTAGTAAGAATTACTGAATTATGCATGATGAAGAACAGCAAGAAAGTTGGAGGTCGAAAAAGTTAGGTCGCATGTAATGTTCCTCTTGAGCAGCAAGAGTATTCATTTCAAAATTACTTACTTCTATGCCATTAGTTTTCTAGTAAGAAGATAAATCATGATATAAACTCAAAAAATAAGAATAACAAATTTAAAATAAGAAATATTTTAAAATGTTTTTATTTTTTTTTAATTCAAAAGCCTAATTTTATTTAATTTGTATTTATTTTTAATATTAGACACAAAAGGTCTAATTTTAGATTTTTCCCCTAAAAGGCTAAAACCCTTAATAAATTATGCCCTAGATATATGAGTATATATAATCTAGTCAACTTTTTCAATATGTATTTACATCCTTAATTAACAATACAAGAAAATTAATGGATCTGATACACAGGTTTTTCAAGCTAATTATACTCTATCCCATTTAAGCCCAGAAAGATTGAATTCTAGTATAGTGAGAAAATATATGTCAGAGACTCAGAGGTTTGAGTTGCCAGTTGACAGTATATATATATATATATATATATGGACATGTTGATGAATAAGATCGAGCTTTTTTTAGAACTTGTTTATTTTTCATATCCTGATATATACTTCGCTGAAATCTGAAAAAAGGAAATTGAAGGGTTGTCTGAAAGTCCTAGTTGAATTGCTGAAGTTCTGACAGTACTCTTGACTAGTTGACTTTAGGTTGAGTTTCTATCATTCAATCTAACATTCTAACTCTCATGCATTCATATTAATTCAGAGATGGAAGAAGAATTGGTAAAGATCAGACCAATATTAATGACATATTGACTTTCTTGAACTAAACATTTTCAATGAGATGAGGTTGGTCCGGTGGTAAAACCACCTCACACCTGCGCCATTTGTTCGTAGGTTCAAGTCCGCCATCTTCTAAAAAAAATCTCAAATTTATGTAATAGTGTAATACTTAAAAAATAAAATAAATAAAATAAATAAAAAATCAGCAGTCTTTGCATTCACAAGATGATACAAATGAACATCAACTATATATATAATAAAGATTTTTCAAAGACAACAACAGTGAGTTGTCATCACCACACACAATATGGGATGATATGGTTAATGAAAAAATTAACCATTTACCACATCATTTGGGTTGAAATTTAGACTAAATTTTTGGGTGTTCTAGCATTAGTAATATATATATATATATATATGTGTGTGTGTGTCCAACATTCAAATTTCATGTTTCACTAATATCGTACAAACTTTCACTCTTATATTCATGTCGAATATATATTTAGATAAGAGGCATCATGTATATCAAATGCTGAATTGTGCATCCAACGCATGTTAAACTCTCTCATTTTGCAGATAACATTTGCAATTCCAATAAACGATATGAGGTTGGTCCGGCGGTAAATCTTTTACACCTGCACCATGAGGTTATGGGTTCGAGTCCTCCCCTCTCCCCAAAAAAATCCCGAATTTATTTAATAATGTAATACTTAAAAATAAAAAATAAAAATAAAATAAAATAAAAAACATTAGCAGTTCCATTATCATTATGACTGCCAAAGAGTAGCTAGTTCTACATCTTAATGGTCATCAATTCCTCAGTGAAACCTAAAAAAAAAAAAAAAAATTGTTAAAGATGCGGCTCCTTAATTAGATTTGAGTCCATTTTTGCTCACCTCCTTTTAAGGGTTGAGTAAAAGTAAACTCATTGGATTTCCTTTTCATTGATTATTCCATAATTAATTCAGGGGATATTATTACAATATCCCTCTAGTTTGCTATATTTTTCATTTACATCCCTTTAGAAAGTAAAGTATGGAGAATAGGGTAAGTTAGAGGGGAAATTTTGAAAATATCCCTTAATTATGTGAGCTGGACAATATATATATATATATATATATTATGTAATACATAAATTAGGGTGTTTTTTTTTTTTTTTGGAAGGCAATAACTCAAACCTACAAACTCGTGGTGTAGATGTGAAAAGTATACCACCGGACCAACCTTATACTGTCGATAATAATAAAATAAAATAAGTACGATGAGCATCTTATATTTATAGCAAGTTGTACTTATATTTGTAAAGTGGAAATGTATTTGGTATAGTTTCTTACATGAGTAACCTCTTCGTCTGTATACAATGGTTGTCCTTGTAAATTGTTGCCTATTTGATGAAATAACAAATTAACAATTATGTTAAGAATAATTGAGTGCTAGTGATATTATTGTAACATCATTCGAGAATCAAATCTTACAACTATTAGATTAGACAAGCTAATTAAGGCACGTAAGTTCGATTGCTTAAAATTGGGGGGGTGAGGGGTCAACAATGGGACCATGAACTTGATTTATAAGAGAATTTAATTAATTTTCATCATTTCATGGTACATACAAAAAAGACAAGGTGATGGATCATCGTATTCCTACCTAGTATCAATTCACACCACATGCTTTACCATTCCTTCCCTTCTTTTACTAAACCGCTGTTTATTTCTTTTTCAATAGCTAAACTTATTCAATCAATAGATTATTTTATTTTATTTTTTTTAAGAAAATAAAATTGAGAGGAGCTAAAGAAAATAAATTATAAAATTTAAGGGAAATTATATAATTATTAAAAGAATTCCTTAAAAAAAAAAAAAATAATAAATAAAGGGAGTCATGGCCTTTGGGCCCCCTCCTCTTCCACCTTATTGAGTTATTGGGCGGAATTATTGGTAGAACATCGGATAGTCTGGATTATTGGTAGGGCATCTAACTTTCCATCTATCATTCAACGTCTTAATTTATCTTTCAAAAACAAAAAACAAAAACAATCAACGTCTTTAAGTCAATACGAAATTATATCTTTCAAAAAAAAAAAAAAAAAAAAAAAAAAGTCAATATGAAATTATTGATATGAGTTTTTTAACCTATCAATTATTTTAATCCTCAAAGGGTGGTGCAGCTGGTTACTGGGGCGAGCCGTAGGCTAGGACGTCCTGGGTTTGATCCCTGGCAACCACATTTCTCTTGAGGCGATCGAAGGTTTACCCGGCTGTTAACTTCAGGGCATTGTGGGATTAGTCGAAGGGCGCACAAACTAGTCCAGACACCTACAGATACCAAAAAAAAACCTATCAATTATTTTTCATGATATGAGATTTGAAGTTCAAATATCCCACCCTCAAATAAATTATATATATATATATATATATATCTTACATCAACTATTTTATTGTATATATTTTTGTTGCATTCTAGTTTAAGTACCAAATTTCTTTGTAAAATACACGAGGTTGTGATTTAGGGTGATTTTTTTTTTTTAAAAGAAGAAAACTATCCAAAGGAGAAACAGATTCAAAGTCACAAGTGGCCAAATGAAGAAGCCAAGAAAGAGTAAAAACACTCCAAAAACCCGAAACATCAGACCCAAACGCCCAACCTGCAATAGCATGGGCAACCTTATAATTACAGACACGAGAAACATGGACGATGGAATCACCCTACAATCTAGCTTTCAGGACTTGAATATCTGCTAGCCACATCTCCAATCGAAGAGGCTTTCCCACTACAGAGATTCACTACCCCTAAAGAGTCTGATATCAGGGTGCATTTTTTGGTTAGTATTGGATTGTATAAATAGGAGGGATGGGGGTATATAATTTTTGACACGATTTTTCAGTCATTGGATCTATGAAATTTAAATTGTTTAGATCTAATAATTAAATTTATTTCTTTTTATTTCTTTCTCCTTCATCTATCATTAATTTATTTTATTTTTCTAACTTTCTCGTATATTCACTTTTCTATTTAAAATGATAAAATCTAATTAATATTTTCTCTACCTCTCTTATGTTTTTTTTTTTTTTTTTCCTTTTCTCTGTTAATTTTCTCCTCTTAATTTTCTTTTATGTTTCATTTCTTTGGTCTTTCATTTTTCTCTTGTACTTTTCTTTCATTCATAATTCTGTTTATAAAAAACCAATTCATTGTCTTTAATTCATAATTCTATCAGATAAACAAATTGTCTTTCAACACCACCATGAACAAAACAAATTAAGAAAAAATTATAAACCAAATAATAAATTTGATAAAAACCAGTACGTACACAATCATACAAAACAATTTTGACATTATAAGAATTATAAACAACCAAATAATTAAAACCGATAAAAATAACTGTAAGAATTGAAAGTAAATCGGAAAAAAAAAAAAAAAAAATTGACATTATAGAATCATACCGTGAATTCATTCATGAACTATGCTTAAAAAAATCATTCATAATTTGATATTGAGTAATTGGCACTACACCCCCCTCGAGTATACCCAAATTCGCATGTTGCCCCCTGATTTAATTTTTTAGGCATTAAACCCCCTGAACTATCGGAAATTGGCAAAATTGGACGGAACGTTTACGGAACCCTAGTTCCATCCTCACGTGCGCGTCACATGTCATGGCAAATTGCACTAAGTTCCTCTTCTTATATACATAATTGCATTAAACTGGAAAAAAAAAATAATAATATGACCTAAATACCCCTTATATATATTTGTTTAATTTTTTATTTTTTTTCAGTTTTTGCTTTCTTTTTTTTGGGTTAAAATATTTAAATATATATATATATAAATAAGAGAGGTGAAGATCCAATATTTTAAAAAATATTTTATATAAATTCTAAAAAATATAATAATATGACCTAAATACCCCTTAAATAGAAATAACAAAAAAAAAAAAATTAAGAAACAAAATTCAACAAATTCCTGAAAAACTATTCAAAAATTCCTGAAAAATATATTTAAAAATTCAAAAATCTATTAAAAAAGAAAAAGATCAGATAAATAACAAACAAAATAATTAGAGATTACCTCAAATAAAAAATCATATTAACAAAATAGAAATAACAAGAAAAACTCAAAACAAAAACCTATTAAAAAAATCATAGTATACCCAAATTCGCATGTTGCCCCCTGATTTAATTTTTTAGGCATTAAACCCCCTGAACTATCGGAAATTGGCAAAATTGGACGGAACGTTTACGGAACCCTAGTTCCATCCTCACGTGCGCGTCACATGTCATGGCAAATTGCACTAAGTTCCTCTTCTTATATACATAATTGCATTAAACTGGAAAAAAAATATAATAATATGACCTAAATACCCCTTATATATATTTGTTTAATTTTTTATTTTTTTTCAGTTTTTGCTTTCTTTTTTTTGGGTTAAAATATTTAAATATATATATATATAAATAAGAGAGGTGAAGATCCAATATTTTAAAAAATATTTTATATAAATTCTAAAAAATATAATAATATGACCTAAATACCCCTTAAATAGAAATAACAAAAAAAAAAAAATTAAGAAACAAAATTCAACAAATTCCTGAAAAACTATTCAAAAATTCCTGAAAAATATATTTAAAAATTCAAAAATCTAATAAAAAAGAAAAAGATCAGATAAATAACAAACAAAATAATTAGAGATTACCTCAAATAAAAAATCATATTAACAAAATAGAAATAACAAGAAAAACTCAAAACAAAAACCTATTAAAAAAATCATAATATAATTTATCTAAATAAAATCATAAATTTATCTAAATAGAATTTAACCCCCCGTCTCCCACCACCCCCCCAACACCAAAAAAAAAAAAAAAAAAAAAAAAAAAAAAAAAACTATTAAAAAAATCATAATAGAATTTATCTAAATACAATCATAAATTTATCTAAATATGATTTAACCCAAAAAAAAAAAAGCAAAAACTAAAAAATATATATATATATAAGAGAGGTGAAGATCCAATATTAAAAAATTTTATTTTATATAAATTCTGAAAAATATTTTTAAAAAGAAAAAAAATTCTATTTTATATAAATTCTATTTAGATAAATTCTATTATGATTTTTTTTAATAGGCTTTTGTTTTGATTTTTTCTTGTTATTTCTATTTTGTTAATATGATTTTTTATTTGAGGTAATCTCTAATTATTTTGTTTGTTATTTATTTGATCTTTTTCTTTTTTAATAGATTTTTGAATTTTTAAATATATTTTTTAGAATAGTTTTTTAGGAATTTGTTGAATTTTGTTTCTTAATTTTTTTGTTATTTCTATTTAAGGGGTATTTAGGTCATATTATTATATTTTAAAAAATATTTTTTAGAATTTATATAAAATATTTTTTAAAATATTGGATCTTCACCTCTCTTATTTATATATATATATATATATATTTTTTAACTCAAAAAAAAGAAAGCAAAAACTGAAAAAAAAAAAAATTTTAAACAAATATATATAAGGGGTATTTAGGTCATATTATTATATTTTTTTCCAGTTTAATGCAATTATGTATATAAGAAGGGGAACTTAATGCAATTTGTCATGACATGTGACGTGCATGTGACGACGGAACTAGGGTTCCGTAAGCATTCCGTCCAATTTTGCCAATTTCCGATAGTTCAGGGGGTTTAATGCCTAAAAAATTAACTTATGGGGCAATATGTGAATTCGGGTATACTCGAGGGGGGTGTAGTGCCAATTACTCTATTATTTTTCAACTTTTCCATAAATATAGACACATGTCTCAATTTGGTTGGTTATACAAAAATTGAGACACCATTTTTGAACAGTTGATATTAGTCCGTAAAATAATAGATAATTTGTAGCTTTATAGACTTATAGTAGTCGGAATGGAGAGAGAAAATAATGATGAGGGAGAAAATATTAATAAATTAAATTTCACTAATACTAGTCAACCCACAAATTTAGCCCCCCAATCCCTTCCGTTGTATCAAAAATTATGTCAATTCTTGTATTAAAAATTGTATCCCCAATCCCTTCCTTTGTATAAATCAGTTAAGAGCATTACAAAATGCACTTACTTGTTTAGAAAGTCACTTGGTATTGCATTAATTAATTAACTAATGCGAATAGTTTCTCTAATATTATACAGCCACTTCTCCACTAAACAGTACATAGCAACTACACAGGTTTATGTTGTATAAGAACTGAATTATTGTTTTGTTCAAATTTTTTTTTTTTTCCAAATTCTTACCTTGTCCCCACTAAATATCGTATATTAGCAACCTTAACTAGGAGACGACCAATTTCCTAATTTGTAGATTTTTTAAAAAGGTTTTTTTTTTGAGCTTTTATTATTTTATTTTACTTTTTAAAAAATCTTTAGTCAAAAGTCCGCTCATTATATTTTATTGATGGTTATATTTACGTGTGTCATAAGAGCACAAGTTAAACGACTATGTAAAGTTATATAGTACAAAAAAAAAAAAAAAAAAATTGCACAATGAGTGGTGCTATTGGTACCCCTACTACTGAACTATTTATGTCTCACTCTTTAAAATTTTAATTTAATTATATAAAATTAAATATTTTTATTAATTTTTTTGATTTATTTCCAGAAGTACCCTTTTACATATTTTTCAAATTTAATATACCCCATATCTTTTTCAAAAAGTAAAAATAAAAATTACACTTCATCTCTAATCTTTATATACAATTTTCTCACATCCATTCACATGACTTGTTTTTTCTTCTTATTTCATGGTGAAACCATCCTGTTAGATTCGATTTTTTTTTTTCTATAATCGATTGGATTGTTGGTGATAGATTGTGAGTGTGATATTGATCGTTTGATGATTTTTTTGAGCTATTGAGTTAGAGTTTTGTGTGGTTTCGTTTTGTCAAAAATTAGGTTTTCTTGATTGCGATTTTTGGTGCGATTTTTTTTTTTTTTAAATAACATTAAACTAACTTTGGAAGATCCGGAATAAAATCTACAAAAGAATTGATACAAATCATAGAATTTCCAGAAGATTTGAAAGAAAATAAACCAGAGAGAAAAAAAAATAACAAACATGGATTTAGATTTTGAAAAGAAAAACAAAACAAACATGTGAAATAATAAAATCAATAAATACTAAACATGAGATCGAGATATGAAAGAAAATATAAACAAAAATAGTAAACTTTCAACGATTTAAAATAATAAATGAGATTTTATTAGTTTTACTTTATACAGGGTTTTCTTTTAATAAAATTGTACATCTCTTTAAGTAATTTAATAAGGAAAAAAAATACTAAATAATTTAAAAAATGGGGCATAAATAGTTTAGTAGTAGGTGTGACAGTAGCATCACTCTTGCACGATATTTAAGACATAGTCATTTAACACACATTAACATAATCCTTTATTAATTACACCGTACACTGTTTTGAAATAAACAATTTCAACTATAATAAAAGCTCTTTCAAAATTAAACAACCAAACAATTTACATTATCATAAAAGTTTTTTTAATTAGCAGAAAACTCTAATTCTAAAAGATCTTAATAATACTAAAATGATGTACTTAGAGATGCTCTTACAAATATAGCTTAATAGTACCGATCTTTTTCCATGATTATTTCTTTCCAACAAATGATATGAAGATGAAATGAACTGCATTTAGCATCATCTTTTTTTAAATTGGGAGTTTCGGCTCAAATCTATCTCTTAAAAAGTGAGGCCGAATTGGGTCGAATAAATCATAATTGGGTTGACTAACAATTGATGTAGAGAGCAGCCATAATTGCACCCCTGAGAAAACCTAAGTGCACCCCATTAAAGTTTTATAAATGTTAATAGTTTATAAATACACCCAATCTTAGCAAATGTCATTTCTTTTATTTATTTTTTGGATAAATATCATAAATTAATAAATCATAGATATCATTTCAGATCTGAGTAGTCTCTTTAATCCTTTGCCGTTTCTCTCTTTTTCTTTATATATTTATATGATGTTCTTTTTTCTTTTTTAAATTTAGTTTAGTTTCTCAATTAAATTTAATTGTTTTCTCATTTAGATTTTTGATCAAAAGATATTATATAGGTTTTTTTCTGTTTTGGAGGGCCATCGTACATTTTGTTTATGTTTTTATTTAAATCCTAAATTTTGTTAAAATGCTCAAATTATTATATATTGTATGTGTAATGCTACGCTGTAAAAAATTTGTTCAAATTCATCAATATTGATGAAATGATAGTTACAAATCAGTTTCTCACATCATTTAGACTAATTTTTCGGATAGTGCAGCATTGATCATTTTACTTTCAAATTTTACGGCGAAAATCAATTATCAAAAGATCAAGATTACAACAATCAGCCAAATGACAGTCAATTTTACCATTTTAACTGTGAATGATGTTGATGATGATTCAAACAATATTCAAATTAGATAGATGAAAACAGGACAACAACATATACTAAACTAACCCTATAAATGGAATCCTGTCCATCTTCTAAAACTTGTAATGTCACTTCCTTCAGAAACTGCCAAGCCAATCCCAGTTCTCCCTCCATTTCCAATACCTCTATAATACATTCTCCACTCATCTCCATCCATTTGAACTAAGCAAGGTGATCCAATTCCCTTATTGTCCCATGATCCGTCTTTCGATTCAGTTTCAAGCACCGCCTTGTCTTGAAATCTCCTCCAGTCCTTCAATCCATCTGTGGACATTGCCAATCCAATGCTTGTTTTACCATCAACACCAACACCTTCATATACCATCACATATTTTCCATCTTTCTTGTTCCTCGCCACACATGGATTTTTGACTCCGAATTCGTCGAAAGAACCTCTAATCCCTCCTCCTCCCATTACCTTCCCTAACTTCACCCACTTTATTCCATCTCTAGACCTTGCAATGCCAATACCAAATTCACCATTTTCAACATCAAATGAATGGTAGAACATCCTTAGATCTCCATTTCCATGAAAAACAACTTGTGGTGAGGAGATAAATAAAGAATCCCATTCTTTATCAGACCCCACATCAAACAATGCTCCACTGTGATGCTCACCTTCAATTCTGGCCCAATACCTCCCATCTTGGCTTATTGCCAAACCTGGTAAGGACTTCAAAATCTTCCCCGTTGAACCATTTTCACCACTCAAATTGTAAATGTGAAACCTTTCAGGATTCTTTAAATCGAACTCCAACGAATCATCATCTGATAAGTTAACCTTCTCAGAACTGTAACCTGTGTAATAAAGCCAGTAAACAGCATTTGAGGCTCTAACTTTGGCACTAGACATGATCACCACCTCACCAAGCCTAATGCTTGAAGTATCAAATGCCCACCAATCTTGGCTGCAATTCATGACCAAACCCACATCAGCACTTGATCTTACTGGTCCATTTCCTCTCTCCCAGTGAATTCCATTGCTCGAAATCGCTAAACCAACCAAATCTGAACCTGGGTTTTCACTAGAATTCCCATAGTACCACATGTACCATCTCTCTTCATCATCACTGAGGAACCTTTTGACCACCGGTGAACCGATTTCAGCGCTGTCCCATGAATTTGTCAGACCCAAATCAAACACCAATCCTCTTGAAATAGAAGGAGGAGGAGGTGATTCTGACAAAGAAGAGGAAATTGCTTCATTTGAATTTGGTTGTGATGGGTGGTTACTGCTGGTCTTCGAATTCGAGATATGTTGAAGGGTTGGACTTTGGTCTGTTTCATGGTTATTAGTGTCGGTGTCTGGTTTAGTGGAGCAACGAGTGAGGACAGAGAGGAAATTTGTTCTTGGGACAGAACTAGGAGCACAAAGAGCCAGTGTGTTCGGTTTTTGGGAAAGCCATGGACATGGTGTTGATAAGGTTGTCGGGACAGTTAGTTTTGTGGTCTGGGAGGTCTGGAGGAAGTTGACGGCGGCCATTATTCCTGAAGCTGCTGCAACTTCCATGGCTGGAGAGCTGATATAGGATTAGGTGATGGATGAATTGTTGACAACCAATCAAGTTGTGACACCTGGTAGGTTTTTTTGTGAGACAAAACTAGTTTGTGTAGGTATTATTATCGCAGTGAGAGTAGAAATAGATTTCTGCATTTTATCAGTTTACTATTTACTTGGGCATCAAAATTTAAAAGCAAAAGCAAGTTACAGACTATTCTAAAAGTTGCAAACTCGTAGCACAAAGAAAGGAATTTTTGAGACAGCAAATTTCACCCATCTATGAAATTTTGAGTTGTAATAACAACATAAATTTGGTTAGAAGTTAGAACCGACTGTAGATGCCCTTCATAGTGGGCAATAAACCCAAGTATTTACCAAAAAACGAGAGTTTAAAAGATTCAATGGCCAAAAAAATATATATAGGGAGCATAGTGCACATTTTAGAAGAGTTTAGTGGATATCATTGCTAATTAACCTAAATTATCATATAAGAAGAGGGATTAAGTCGGCTCATTCTCTAGTTAAATATGCTTCCTCAAATGCATAAGATTCATGTAACCTTATAGTTTTCGAGTTATTGGAACATGTCCTTGCATCTTCGAGCTTCGTGTTATTCATCCTAGCGACTATCTTGGCGGGGAAGTCATTCTAATTAAAGATGTGAAGAACAGAATAACTTGGGCATTCTTTCCCTTCGATTTATCTGGATTTACAACTTCTTTTGGAAACATAAACAGTGAAGAAGGGATACGTTATCTGCACTTTTGTTCTTTACTGCTACTACTAAATGTCTAAATCCAAAGGAGATTATGTTGATCTTCTTGATTCCTGCTTTTTCTTTTTCTTTTTAATCTTTCGGCTAGCAAGGCTATTGGTTCTCTAGTTTACACACAACTCAACAACGCCATTTATTGGAGAAAGAATATCTTTTTTTGAGGACCAAAGTGGCTGCATAGAGAAAACTTATTCGAATGGCACATTGCAATAGAACATGGCAGACATTATATGATTTCTTATTCCTCTCATCTTCCTTATCTGCCTTATTTCTTCAATTCCATCCCATCCTGTATCAAAATTCTCATTCAAACAACTCAATCGATTGCATTATCAAATATTGTTGGAAAAAAAAAAAAAAAAAAAATTCAATGCTCTAGTAGCATTTTTCATGGATACGGTTCATGCTAACAAATCGGTCCCTGTTAAATAACCCTAGTTATCAAATACAAGAATTGTTTTATAGCAGGGCAAGAGCACATTGCTTGATCCTAGCAAATCTCAAATTGAAGATGGGTGTGCTGAGCATTTGAAACGTTTTATATATTTTTGAACTCTACATAGACACACATAGGGATGGCCAATGGGGAAATGGGGATGGATATAGGTCCCCCCATCCCCATCCCCAATTTCCAAACCCTCCCCCATACCCCCCACATTTCCCCATTTGGGGAAAATGGGGATAGGGTAGATTTGGGAGGAGGTCTCCCCACCCCCATTCCCATTTCCCCGTTTTCCCCATTTTTCCCCGTTTTTCCCTGATCCCCCATTTCCCCCGAATCCCCCATTTCCCCATTCCCCCATTTTGCCTATATAAGTTAGGTTTTAAGTTATAAATATGTATTTATAGTTAGTAAAATAGAAATAATAGAAATAATAAAAATAATAAAAATATAAAAATAAATATATATTAATATATTATATTATATTATATTATATTATATATTTTGGGGAAATGGGGATGGGGGTAGCTTCCCCCATCCCCATCCCCATTTACATAATTTTTCAGGGAAAATGGGGAAATGGGGATGGCGGACCCATCCTCATCCCCATCCTCATCCCCATTTCAATTTGGGGATAAAATTCATCCCCATCCCCCCCATTTCCCCATTTTTCCCCAAAAAAAAATCCCCAAATGGGGATGGAGGAGTGGGGATTTGGGGCCCCGGGGGAAAATGGCCATCCCTAGTCACGCACATCTGACTTTCAAAATATATAGGTATGAAATTAAAATCCATGACACATTTTGATGAGGGCTTAAAACAGTAACAGGATAAATGATACCCTATCCTAGAGAATGGAGAAAACAGTGCTAAAAATCTTTTTCTAAAACACTGTCTAATTACTTCAAAATGATAATTGATCCAAAAAACTAAGCCCATGCAGAATACTCCGGTGGTTGTCAGCCCAAATTAATTATTAGAAATTAAGTTGCAGAAGCAAACGAGAGCAATATGTCTCAAACCTCATTTCTGCACCAATTTACCAGCCACCTCCTCTCATTCTGTCCTGTGCCTCAGCTGTGCACTCCTCTTTCAGCGTTTGCAAAAGTTTCCATGTACGGGGATTATGGAAACGGTCATGAACATACTTTTTCTCTTCTGCTTGTATCTCCTTGACAGCACTTGGATATGGGTTAGGAGGAGGCATCTTCCTCTGAAGACAGGCAATTTTTTTCAATCGGGAATATGCATTCTTTTTCGCTTTCCTCTCCATTCGATATTCCATCTAAAATGAAATGACAACAATTATGTTGAGAGGGGAAATGCAAATGTGCATTTTTCTCAACTCAAAAATCACCACTAGTACTTAGTAGAATGAGGGAAAAGGTAATGAGAAAGAGAAGAAGAGCCATAAGCATTTAAATCCAAAATAGCAGAACACATACTTTAGCTACGGACATAGCTTCCTCCTCACTAACTCCCTACTCCTTCAACTCAAGCACCCGCAAACCAAATATACAGGCTGGAACAGGATCAAAACCACAAATCCTGGCAGAACATAAAACATATATTAGTCTAGTCATCAAAAAAGTCAATGCTGCAAAAGAAGCAAGCCTTAGCCTCCAAAGAAGAGAAATAGAAAATCAATTATGATGAAAAGGGGAAAAAAGAACTAGAAAGATGTAAAGCAAACAATGTAGCTTTCAAATTTTGATAGAATAATTTATAAGCATTAGTGCTCCATATATCAAAAGGCAAACTCTTCTATGATCCAAAGCACAAGCAACAGGCATGTAAACCTGATCTTCCATCTAGCTTTGTCAAATAGCTGGAGAGTAAACATCAAAGCATAGAAATCAAATAAACCATTTGTAAATTTTCTCAAGAATCAAATGAGCAGTTCTACTTCAAAGGATTATTTCCTCAATAGTTGAAAATACAATTTGCAAATACTCAGCTAATGGGAGTCATCATTCATCCATAAGTGGAAGATTACCACTCCAAAACCTAGACCTCACTAGCAAAACCGATTCATATATCACATACCATTAGAATTCCAACAATCCAAAAGTTGTAAAATCAGGCAACTAGTTAGTTCCTATCTACAACTAACAAAAATACGTGCGAAAAATGTGCAGAGACGGAACCCCGGACAACAAATGTGTGAGTCATAAGATTTAGGAGCACAGTTCAAGCATTATATACGATTCAACCCCTTAACAAAATCCCATATTTCAGGCATTTTGGTTGGGCAACAAATGAACTAGTAACAAAAACAAGGAATTCATAATACTTGTTCATGTTCCCACCAACAAATAGGAAACATTAATCATTACCCTACAATCACAATAATAAATAGAATAAACGCAAAATAAACACTGCAGATTGCAAACAAATCCATACTTGATGGCATCTTCGTGTTTCGACTGCAGATACCTCTGAAAGAACCTCTTTACATATACATCCTCGAGGAGACTGATCTGCTTGATTTTCCCATTGGAACGAGGGAAATTTGCAGGAGGAGCCCTAAGTAATAATCAAGTAATCAGCCACACAAAAAATGAAAATCCCAATTTTTGTTTAGTGTCTAGTGAATATTAGCGGTTTGTTTGCATTCAATAGATGAGCAATCAATTAAAACACAATATTTTTTTTTTTTTCCATGTAAGACTACACCTATGCTCTATTCAAAATTCTTATAGATTGACAAAGCTTATGGACTAAAAATTAATTCAAAATTATATTAATCTAGATTTAACAACAATAAAAACAACAAAAAGTAACGAAATGAGGAAAATAGGGAGAAAAAACTGACTCTTCCATGGCTTTGAGCCAAACAGGCTCGGCCTTGGCCAAGCCCTTAACAAGCTTTCTGGTTTTCGTTAGCAAATATCCTCTCATAAACGACATTGCTCTTCTATGACTTAACTGGTATTCTAAGTTCTAACTCTTTTTTCGATGGGGTATACCAAGAACGATCGCAAGAACAAATAGCTGGGGGACCCTGGAAACGACGACGTTGCATAAGAAAGTGAGTACCTAGATGGGCTTGGTTAACCTAATAAATAATAATTATGAGCCACCTTGGGCTTAGAAGAGAATACCTTTAGTGGTGCTGTTAGCACCCCAAATTGGCCTTAAAAACCCATTTTCTAAAAATGAAAGATATGAAATTTCTTATTCTTATCTTATAAAATTGTTATAAAAAAATAATTTGGCTTGTGATTATAATTGGGTTGGAAAATCAATTGAGGACAAGGCCTGCACGTCTAATGCTTCTCGGTTGGAGGCCTGGTGGAAGTCTTTGTGGAAATTGGCTATTCCCTTTGAAGGTAAAGATTTTTATTTGGAAGGCTTGTTTTGACTGGATTCCGACCATGTCTAACCTTGCTCATCGTCACATTCAAGTTCTGGATAGATGCCCTTTGTGTAATGGTCAATGAGAATCGACGTTTCATGCTCTCTAGAGTTGCAGTAAACTCAAAATTGCGAGGAAAGATTGGATTCCTTTGGAGGTAAGGGTTAGAAAGCTTTATTCTAATTTCTTTAACTTTATTTTGGAGTGCCATTTTGTGCTTAATATGATTGATTTGGGGTTGCTATGTACGATTGGCTGGAGGATTTGGTTTTTGCGTAACTTGGTGGTGCATGGGGCACTTGCACAAAATTTCACTGAGGTGGTTCTCTAGTGTAGGAACTTCTTGGCTGATTTCAATAGCAATGAGGAAGGGGAGTTGTGTCCTTCCTGTTTGCCTGGATAGATAAGGATCATGTGAAGACCGCCGAATACGGATTGTTTTAAGATTAATTGTGATGCGGCTCTTAATATTGCTAGGGGGTTGTATTGGTTTGGGTGTGGTGATTAGGGATTGCTATGGTTTCGTATTAACTTCTTGTTCCCTGAAGGTGATGGCCGGTTTTGATGCTACAATGGCGAAGACGATGGCAATTTATAGGGGTTTGATTTTTAGCAGACTGTGGTTTAGCCCCTTACTGTCTTGAATCAGATTCTGTTGTTGTGGTTAAGAGAATTAATGATGGCAACCATATGGATTCTATTAATGGGTCAATTTTAGCTGAGATAGCCTCCCTTGTGTCTAACCTGAAGGTGGTTTCTGTTAACCATGTTCCTAGATTGGCTAATAATGTTACTCATGGCCTTGCTAATTATGCTTTAAAGGTTGTTGATGACCTTTACTGGATGGAGGATTTTCCTCCTTGTGTGAGGGAAGCTGTCTGGTTGGCAACTGTCTGTTGAATATGCCTCTTTAGGCTCCAATTGTTTGGTTTAGCTTCCCTGTTTGTGTTTGTGTTGTTTGCTTCTATCAAAAAAATAAATAAATAAAAGTTCATGAGATACTGGCAGTCTAGCAAACCTCTAACTCTAATGGGTAAATAATCATTAATATATAACAAAATTTATTATAAAAACTGGTAACAGATTACGATTACTAGTTTACAACACAGTAAGCTATAATTCATCATGATTCATGACCATTAACCACCTTGAGTCCCCAACTCATATCCTCACAATGTCTCACGTGCGGAACAAGTGCACCTGTATCGATTCCCTTCTTTGCCTTGCAGTCGTAGAAGGGAGGAGCATGAAAACAAGGCTCCATTGACATGGCCCTTCGACAAGGAGGATCGGGGGCTGTCTGATTTTCAGGCTTCATCAGGATCCATGGCTTCAAGCCTCCAAGACCTTGAGCTACATAGCCAAATGTGGACCATGAGCTTGTGACCAACATATCGGTCAAACTGAGGAGATACATTTCCGCCCATGCTTTTCTGTTGTGCAGTTTCTTCTCTGTTTGTTGGAACTCTTCATGGCTTGGTTGGTAAACCCCAACCACATCACCAGTCACGGTTGGATGCTCCCAGTACATATTCCTGAAATTCTCATAGTAACCAGAATTCAATGATGTCATTAGAATTACCTTCAATTTAGGATTATCCGCTGGCGTGACAACAGATTCTTGTGTATCTACTTCAGGCAGCAATTTCTCCTTTTGAGTACAGGCCAAAATCTGATCTATCACATATTGAAATGGACCAGTTCCAGTATCAAAAATTCTTATTTGAATTCCAATCCTCTCATCTGCCTTGGCCAAGTACGCTTGATAGTACCTTGTGATTAGGCCCCATACATGGTTCGATGGATGGAAAAGATACCGACCCAAGAGATGGAAAACAGTTTCTTTCTCAGGAAATAGTTTGCTAAGTTCATGTTCAAAAGATGGGATCAAAAAGAGTGACGGCACAAAATAATTATCAGTTTTCATGATCAACCAAGGAACTTTTCCCAGAATGCCTTGATCTCCATCACAGAAAAATAGCTTATCATGATCTTGGTAATCATGGATTAGATGTAGATATAGATAAGATGGCAATGATTTTGTTGAAGTGTTTATGATGTTTTTCTTCAGCATGTTCCCATGACACTGAGGAGATTCATTATTGAAGTCGTTAAACTGATCTGTAATGGGAAAATCCAAGGGTAGAAACCATGATTTCTCTGGAAATGGCTCACAGAAGAGGTCATCCATGTCCTTTCCTCGATCAACAAGCAGAACTCGATTTGTGAGGAGAGCATAAAGAAATGCTGAAGCTAGGGTTAGAATCCTGTTCCCCAAGCCACTAAAAGAAATCCACACAACATATTGACACTCTGTGGAAACAGTGCTGTGGCCAGACTTAAGTTGCTCAACCATTTTGTTGTAGGATCGAGTATGTGGCCCACAGCGTCTGTGGAGATCTTCATAATTTCTGAGTTTGGAAAGGAGATATGGAGAAGGCTTATGGGGTGCTGTTTTGCGATATAAAAAGGACTGATATCTACTTAAGCAAGAATCTTCATCGAACCCAGCAGCAAGAAGTCCACCAAGCAGCTTGTCTTTGTAAAGGTCAGCAGGTTTAGAATAATCGTTGACTGAACCTATGAATTGGATAGAAGAAATGAACGAGTTAGCAAACTAAACAAACATCAAATAAAACTGCCACTACATCAGACTACTGATATCCTAACGTAGCTTCACGAGCACACATCTTATCTACAAAATTCAAAATATAAAAAATAAATCAAAGGCCTCAACAGAAACATTGAATGCTGATTTTAACTTCCACCTACTGTTAACCTTTATTCTCACTTAGATTTAAAACAGAACAAACTAAAGAAAAGCAAAAAGATATAGTGTTCCACGATCAGGGATTTCTTTTACACGGTAGTGACAGGCTTGAGTTGTGTAACCGGAAGTGATAGGAGAACGTCCAACAACAAAACTAATTGAAGATATCGTTCGTCTAAATAATATTAAGATGTCAAGCAAAATAGATTCAAACAGCATCTTAAATTACGATCATGAATCAGAGTTTTTGAGCCTATGCACCAAAACTTTAGGAAAAAAATTGATTAGTCGAAAATCTAGCATGTACAGTTGAGTGACTTGAGTCTATGGACTCAGTTGCCTGTCATCAAATTGAGTATTTTAACTAAGAAAGCCCCCCGCGTAGAAAGCTTAACCCAGAAAACTAAGATTATATTTATCTTTCCAAAGAGATAGATATGAGTTAGGACTACCAGTCTGTTATATAATAATTACGGAGCATGTGACTAGAGATTCAGATAAATGATGAATTAGTAACAGAAATTATTCAACTATATTAAGCTTTTTGAATTAAGTCTTATGTTTTTCTTAAGCAGTTAATTTAATGGGAACTAAAAATGAAGTCACTGAATTGTACAACTATTTCAAGCAATATAGCAATGTATCAAGGATATTTTATATTGACATTGAAACACAGCTACACTTGCAACAAATTTGCTTGATTTTGCAATTCAATATATTTTAGTCCAAACTGCCAAATCTGTATCTTGTATCTTCTAATCTTCACTTAAAGAATTATCAGCATCTAAACCAACCATTTTATTAAATTACACACACTTATAGGTTAAAACACCTACTATGATATGGAAATTTAATTGAAAAGAACTAACCATTTAATGCGAAAAATCAATTAAAATCTCGAAAAGACAATATATTTGCATATATATGTATTTAACTACAAACAAACTAACAACAGCGGCATTGTACAGGTTAAAACAAAAAGAAATAATAATAATAATAATATAATAAAAGCTTTGAACAGTGAAAAGAATTCTTCTCACCGTCATTTAGAGATGTAACATTTGAATGGACTCGAGCTTCTAAAACTCTGGCATCGGCGAATCGCATGATTTGATCGGACGGCTGGTGACGAAAGATCAAGGAGAGAGTGACGAGAACTGAAAGAGCAATCAAACAAACGGTCAAAATTCCGGTGAGCCTCATGTTACCGAATCCGAATCTCTTAGGAAGAGTTCGTGAGAGTTCGAGTTCGGAGAGCCGTTGATCTGTCGAGTACGGCGGATATAATCGCCTCCTGAATGAACTAAGATCCATACAAAACTATGTATAGCGACTTCGCATTACCACTTTCACTTCGTTTGATTGGACTGAGACTCTGTGTGTGTGTGAGAGAGAGAGAGAGAGAGAGAGAGAGAGAGAACAAAAGAGGAGGGACTGGTTTTAGCAGTCAAAACTAAAACGTGGTCGTACTAACACTTTCTTTCACATTTGTTTTTACAGCTCTACGAGAAAAAATTTGACATGCAGTACATTTTTAAGTAAATAAAAGCAAATATGAGAGTTTATTTTTCTCACCCAACTGAGGTGTAGCACACTTCCTCCCTTCCTCCCCAAACGGGCTAAAACTTGGGTGCATCCGTGCATCACGCTGCACCCAAGACTTTCTCCCCAAACGTTGCCATTTGTTCAAAAGATAACAACGTTAAATTAACTATTATATATTTTTAGGGTTTGTTTTATCGATTTTACCCTCTCTTTTTTTTTTTAAATGTTTTTTGTTAAGAAAATAATCCAAGTTAAAAAAATAAAAAATAAAAAACCACCAGATTTTTTATATATAAAAAAAACAACACCAAAATCCAAACAAAAATTAAAAATCAATGGGAAAAAAAACATAAATTGAGAAAAAAAAAACGGTTTCCAGATCTAAACCAGAAACCAATAATCTTCTCAATCACAAAACCCTAACACTCAAATCCAACCATATTCAAATGTGAATCAAAATTCTCCCAAAAATTCTTTCATCAAATACCACATCAAATAAGAGTGGTTACATTACTTCAAGATAGCATAAATATCAGTTTTTCTCTGATAGGTATATAACTGTGAGTATATTTATAGTACAAATATCTACTTCATCACTTTTTACTAGCAAAACAATGTATTATTTGACCTAATTGCATTGTTTTTTCTAATAAAAAATGATGAGATGGATAAGTCATAAATGTACAATAAGTATGCTCATAATTATATGCTTACTAGAGAAAAACTGGCATAAATACGAGTTTTTCTCTAGTATGCATATAACTGTGAGCATATTTATAACGCACGTATCCACCTCATCAATTTTTACCATGTAAACATTATTTGACACAATTGTATTGCTTTTTCTAACAAAAAGTGATGAGATAACAAATATACTTACAGTTATATACCTACCAGAAAAAAACGTGCATAAATACAGATGAAAAAAAAAAAAGAAGGAAAGAAGGAAGAGATCTAGAGAGAGAAAAACATATCTTCTTGATTTATTATTCTGTTTTTAAATATATCCATAACATTTTTTTAGAAGGTGTCCATAACAAAATTACTTGTCTATTTTCTATTAGTTTATATTTATATTAGATGTCTAGTAAGAAGATGAATTGTTTTATTAAAAAAAAAAAAAAATGAATTGTGATATGAAATTTAGCTATACTATACTGTATATTGAAATTAAATTAGAATACAGAAATCGAGTATTTAGGGGCTGTCCTATATCATTTTTCAGGTCCATTTTCATTTTCATTTTTCGAAAATGATTAGGAATACGCGTTCGTTACCGTTTTCCATTTTGTTTTTCATTTTATTTTCAAAACAAAAACAACATCAGTGTTAAAATTGAAAATTTTCCAAAACAACTTTTTGATGTTTTTCATTTTGTTTTTCACTTTAAATAAAAAACTCACTTTTTTTTTCTTTTTTTCTTCTTCTTTCTTTGACTCTCCAGAGTCCAATGTTCTTCTTCTTCCTCTCATTCTCTCTTCTTCATTGTCACTCTTCTTCTTTTTCTTCTTCTTTTTCTTCTTTAATCTTCTCCGATCTACTCACAGGTGGCACCAAGGCAGGAGGAGGTGAGATCCTCCTCCGGCGATGCCGATCTAGCCTAGATTGGCATCGTCGGAGGAGGAGCTCACCTCCTCCGACCTTGGTGCCACCTGTGAGCAATGGAAAAATAAATAAATACATCAAATAATAGGAAATAAAAGAAATAAAATGAAGATAGAGAGTAGAGAGAAGCTGAGAAAAGAGATATTCAACAAAAAGAAATAAAAGGGGAGAGGCGAGAGAGACAAATGAGTTTGAGAAAGTGAGAGAGAGAGACCAATGCTGTGTTTGGTTCACTGGAATGGAAAGGAAAGGAATGGAAAAAATTCCATTCCATATGTTTGGTTTATAAAAATCCAATGGAATGGCCTTTCCAATGGAATTGGGTTTCCACCAAAATGGTGGAATTGGCTTTCCATCCACAATCCAATGGAAAGGCCATTCCAATTCCATTCAACATTTCCACTGTCGAAAATACCCCTCTGCTAACAATTGGAAAACAAATCGAAATTTTGAGAAAAAAATTCGGAGGAGGAGAAAAAAAATTGATGAAGGAGCTGTCGAATCTTGTTGAATCTCGTTGAATCTCCTGTCGAAGGAGAAGAAAAAAATGGAGAAAAAAAATCGTTGAATCTCCTGTCAAAGAAGAACAAACCCTAGATCAATTTAAAATAGGCCAATAGGTCTGGTCTGACGGAGATGCGAGAAGGTCGGCGGCGTACGGTGGTCGGGAAGAAGAGACAATGAATCGCCGGTGAAGAAGAAGCGACGTGGGTCGCTATTGAAGGAAAAACGATTGGGTCGGGTTGAAAAAGGCGACGCGGGTCGCTGAGCAGCAGAGACACGAGTCACTGATTCCTGATCGAGGAGGATGACCAGCAATGTTGTAGGGTAGGCGACCGTCTGAGAGTCGACGGCGGAAGAAGTTCCAGTGATGAGGATCGCCGAAAAGAGCACAGGCGGCAGTCCTTTCCATTCTGGTGAAAGTGTGATACGGAAAATAAAGAGAACAAAAAAAAAATTATTAATTAGATTAATATATATATATAATTATTATATATACTTTCATATTTTAGTATTATTATTATCCATAATATGTTATTATAAGTGTTATGTAATTAGGGGCATTTTGGTCAAAAATACAATTAATTCCATTTCATTCCATTGTTAACCAAACAAAATAATATTAATTCAGATGCTAATTCTAAAATCCCAACCAAACAAAGAAATCAGTTTTCCATTCCATTCCATTCTATTCCCATTCTCATTCTCATTCTCATTCTCATTCCGATTACCATTCCGCCATTTAACCAAACGTGACCCAAGGCTTGGATTGAGAAGTCTTCAAGTCAACAAAGCAAAAAAAATAAAATAAAATAAAATAAAAAATTATAATAAATATCTTTTGGATTAACCTATTGTCAAATTTTGATATTTTTTGGTTCACCTATCGAACACGTGTTTTACGTTTTCATATTCGGAATACAGCTTCCAAGATATGCTACCAAACGCGTTTTTGGATTTCGAAACTGAAACCAAAAATACTATTTTCATTTTCATTTTTATTTTCGAAAAACAAAAACAAAAACAGCTTTAAAAAACGTTACAGGAGTATATACCATGAAAAAAAAAAAAAAATCAATATTAAATACAAAAGGCCTAATTTTAGTTTTTGATATATTTTAAATAATTTATGGATCATGTAAACCAAAAAACATCGGTCAAAAATTGATAATTTCAAATATTCACCCAACTAAAATGATTTTCTTCTTCAGTGTAAAATAAGGGGACCAGTTTGATCAAAATAAAAAAGTCTCAAACTAATTGTATTTTTTATTTTTATTTAAAAAAAAAAAAAGAGATTTATTTGTTAACCGTTGTTTATATATTTTAAATGAATTATTTCCTCGGTAAAGCAGTTAAACTCATATTTTACATGTATACCACTGGACCGGGTTTGCTGATATTGACCAGCAATTTACAATTATATCCTCCAACTTAACCAAATGAAATCACGTCGTTTCATCGTCCATTACTCTCTTTTCAGCTAAAAGACCTAACAGTACAACTCTCACTTCGCAGTTTCCAGCGAGTGTCGCAATGGCGTTGAGATTGGCGATGCTAAAAAGCGCCAGTGGTAACACGGCGTGCGCGACAACCCTGAGGAGCTTCTCCCACGTCGCAGGTCTCCCTCCGCCGTTGGGTGCGGCCATTGATTCACCGACCGCTTCGCCGCCGTTGGCATTACCCGAGTTTGATCAGAACCCAAACAAAATCGACAACCAAATCGGATTCCCAAGTTTCTCATTTGGCGGGTCCATGGAGCTCATGGCTGTCCCCAAAAGGAAGGTCAAGACTTTATATTATTTTTTTCAAAACAAAATTCTTAAACTTTGTGTTTTAATTTTTGCTATTCAAATATCAAATTTTATTATTAGTGTTCAATTGAATTGATATATATTTTTTTTTTTTTTTTGGAGATTATGTGTTCATTTGGGTTATTTGATATAGGGCTGCATTCATTAGGGTTTTGGATGGGTTTAGATTATATTGTGTGCTTATGCTGTTACAGGACTTGCTATTTAATCTTTTGGTTTTGAATTTTATATTCAGAGTTATTCTGATTAGCGTTTATTTTTTAAGATTTTTATGTGCAATTTATATTTTCTCTATCAAGTTCACTCGATTTGAATATATTTGTTACACCTTTTAGCTATAGCAAAGTAGTTATGTTTGAATTAGGTTTATTGGTATTTCTTTTTCATTATTTGAAGTTGTTAAAAGTCTCCACTTAATATATTGTTTTCGATGTTTCTCATGATTAAAGGGGAAATCGTTCTTATTGAAATGAAATTTGCAATTTACAAGAGTTTGGTATGGAGTATTAATTATTACACAATGTTTTTGAAGCAGATTTTTCTACTGTGGATTTGTTTTTTGGTTGAAATGTAAATAATCTTCGCTCGGCTATTGTGCATAGACCCTTTGCTATAAGCTCTAAAGATAGGTGATAGATTATTTTTCCCTTATGTCAATGATGCAGACTACTCCCCACAAGAGAGGCATAAGAAATGGGCCGAAGGCTTTGAAACCTGTTCCAGTGATAATTCGCTGCAGGTAAGGGTTTTCCCAATCATGTTAGCATGTATTGTTTCGTATTTTTTTTTTTCTGGATGAAAGTTGACCTGTTGAAGAATATATTCAACCTTGCTGTGGTATATGATCAACTAGTTAAGTATGTTCTGATTGTTGGACAAAGTTTTATTTTGGTTTGCAATTTTGTACAAGCAACTGAAACTGACTAGACGATAGTTTGCATTTGGTTTTGGGATGGATGTCTTCCTTTAAGTCCTGTTTTATAGTAATTCAATTCAATAAGTCATGGGTGCAGCATACCATGAAGAATCCAAATAAACTCTGTGATAAACCAACTATTGCACTGGAAGATGCAATCAAGGCTAGTATTTCTAAAGGAAAGCTAGTCGCAGCTGGATATAGTACAGAAACAAATGTTTCAAATCTTATACCTTCAGTTCCAACTTTTGTCAATCCCTTATGGATTGAAACCATAGTTATTGCCAAAATTTTTATTTTGGTTTGCAATTTTATACAAGCAACCGAAACTGACTAGACAATAGGTTGCATGTGGTTTTGGAATGGCCATCTTCCTTTAAGTCCTGTTTTATAGTAGTTGAGGAAGATTCTTGGTTTCTTTGTCGTAGCCTGTGGGTTTTAGCATTGTTTGTTTTTCTGTATGCAAAAACGATAACAGCTGAATCAGCTGATGATCTTTCTCTGTTTACGTCTTTACGGTATGCCATAATGACTGGACTAAGATCTTCTATCTAATCAAATACAAAAACTTATGAACTTATGAATTCTTCATGCTTGTGTTGAAGGGCACATCTTTAAATGTTTGCTTATGAATAGATTCTTATGATCACGTTTTCTTCTGCACAATCTATTGCTCTTTTGCAGGAGTTGTGGTCGAGTGAAGTTGCCACACTTCTTCTGTTGCAGTGGAGAGAGGCGGAAGACTGATGAGTGAAATCATTATGCAAGTTGACCCGATGCACTGAAGCCGCCAACCTTGTTTTGAGTTTCGGGGTTAACTCTGCCGTCTTTATCCAGCTAGAGTTTTGGAAAATTTAGTTAAGTTTCCTTGGCCAACCCTGTTTGAGTCTTGGGGTTAACTCTGTCGTCTATTTTTTTTTTATCATTTTAACCAGATAGAGTTTTGGAAATTTTAGTTTAAGTTTCCTCGTAGAAATACAGATTGTATCATTTTTCCCTTTAATTAAAAATGGTACTATTGAACCCTCTTGTTATGTTTTTTGTTATCTTCAAAATGTAATTGCTACTAATAGAGTAACATTACACATCCCACATTTATATCTCAACTTGTATTCCAAGTCCAATTTATTATGCCACAATTGGTAAATGAATATAAATTAACGATTAATTATTACATTTGTTACATGTCATTTGAATTCAATTACTACATCATAGGTTGGATCAAGGTTTAACATATGATGTGACAATTGATAAATATATATAAATTAATAATGATTTAATATCCTTACTACGTGTAATTTGAGTTCGATTAACATATCATAGGTTGGGATCAAAAAGCTTGAATTGTTAATAAATAAATAAAAATTAAAGCCTGAATTCTTAAAAAAAAAAAAAAAAAAAAAAAATTAAAGCCAGAATCGTTAATATAAAAAAAAAAAAATTTTAAAAAAATTTAAAGCCTGAATTGTAATTTATGTAAAAAGTGAATTAAGGACCTCAGAAGGATGGTGTCAATCAAAATTTGGTATGCTACACGGCACCTGCTTGGCAAGCAACAGTCAATGACACGTGTCAGGATCTGGTGAAATAGTGTGTAATATACGTACACCGAGTGTAATTGCTGAACTACACTTGCTGAACTACACGAGCTGAACTGTGGTGGTTCATAAGACCACCGAGTGTAACTGCTGCAATCCAATCAGGTGAAAAGTTTCAGTTACTAACTGTGTTTATTGGTGGAGACTAGTGTAAAGCTGTGATAACGGGAACACAGGATTTTCTAGTATAACTAACTAGTAGCAGCTTTCCGGAGGCAGAGTGCAGAGTGAGTAACAGAGGAGAGCTTTTTCAGGCAGAAAAGTACACCTCATTTTCAGCGCTTGATAAGATACTTTCAATGGCGATTTCAGTAGTTGTCCTCTAAAATGCGTGCCTCATTCTCCAATCTCCATCATCGTTTTGCTAAACAAACAAGGTTTTTACATTCCTTTCTCTGCTGCTTCTGCTTCTGCTTCTTGTCAATAGTTGTGCATGTTGAAATTCTTGAATGATTTGTGTTCTTTCTCTTCTATTTTTAGGTTAAAAGGAGAGGATAAAACTGGATTTCTTGATTAGTTTTGATATTTCCTGTAGATTTATACAATACAGAATCGCATGTTAGTTCATTTTTAGATAAAAGATTTTTCTGCCGAAATCTCCAATCAAACAATTTGAACAACTAATCTGTGTAGGCTGAGGTTCGTTTGCTTGTTTCAATCTAGAGATCAGCAGAGACTTTGATTTTTTTATTTGTTGAGAGACAGAGATGAAGTTTGGGAAAGAGTTCAAGAAACGAAAAGTGCCTGAGTGGACAGATGCCTACCTGGATTATAATGGACTCAAACGAATATTGCGAGAAATCTTGCTCTACAAGTTAAGTAAGCAACCTCCAACACCTTTGAGAGATCTTCACCAGAAGTTGAAATTGCATCGAAGCTTCAGTGGACTACATGCACAGTCTCGTAATCCAATTGGTAAAGGAGATATTGAAGACCAAGTGATAGATGTTAAGAGGTTGCCGCAAGACGGTTCTGGACATTTTTACAAGACTGATTTCCTGAGGCCATCTGAAGGAGGAGGAGAGATCGAGATATCGTTCTTTAGAAAGCTTGATCAAGAGCTAAATAAGGTCAATACCTTTTACAAGGACAAGGTAGAGGCAGTGATGTCTGAAGCAGCAGAACTAAATAAACAAATGGATGCCTTGATTGCATTACGAATCAAGGTGGAGAGAAAAAATCCTTCTGGGGATAATCCTACTGCTATGCCTTTAAGAAGTGATACTCGAAGCAAAACTACGACTCCGGGTATGTGAAGAGTTAGAACCATTTAATTTGATACATGCAACATTTAAAATTCCAAATGCATATCTGAAATGTTCATTTTTAAGTCAACCGTTTAAGGCTTGATGAATGGACAGTTTCTTGTTTCAGTTGTGAAAACTTGTAGAGAATATATATGATGATTAGCAGCACTCTTGTAAAAGACACTGAAATCAGAATATTGAGCAACTTAGATAAGAGTTACTGATTATAATTCACTCTCAGTAGAGAATTAATATCCGGTCAAATTGATTTAGTAGAAAGAGCAGGGAGGGGATTAAGATCTCCCTACTAATCCATGATTCATGAATGGTAGAAATATAATATCTTATCTTGTGTTCCTTTGTTAGCTCTCTAATTTGATATGAGTGCATTGCAGATATTATGTTTATCATTGAATGAACTGCATTGCAGAATTCACCACAAAAAAGAAACAGTTAGTACAGCTAGTCCCTAAACAGTCAACCATCACTTAGTACAGCTAATCCCTAAACAATCAAACATCGCACTGTAAAAATTGGTTAAGTTCGATCTATCTATAGTCAATTGGTCATCAGGTCCTCCTATATAGAGATAAAACATCATATTGTGAGAAAGCTATGACAAAAACATCAAAGAAAGAGAAGCAGCCTATTTTCTCCTCTCTTTGCATCTACTTTTGTCAAACATGGTGAAGCAGTTCTGTATTTTCTAATCTGAAACCGGAATAGTTTTCTGATTTAAATAGAGAGGTCATCATTTCTAATGTGTTATGGTTATATGTCAAATTTGCAGGAACAGGACCTATGACAGAACCTGAAGTTGAGATGAGTGACAGAACTCGGAAAGAAGAATCTCTTGACACTTGGAGTGATAATGCAGGTCTTATTAAAATGTTAACAAACTTCTTTTACTTAAGGAAACTATCTTACTTCTTACCCTTGAAATTGACAATCTCATATCATATGTGCAGCAAGTGAGACATCAGATTTGACACTTGGTGTGGATATGAGTGATAATTATCAAGTGAAAGAGTCTACCGGTGGCCCAGAAGATGATCCAGCTCCTACTACCAATTGTTGTAGTTATGACAGAGAGGAGGAGAACATCAAAAAGGGTAAAGAAGATTCCCTGGAAATCCTTGAGCATGTGAAGATTAATAATACACTTGAATCTCCAATGTCAACCATAAAGGGTGTTTTCAAGGATTCCAAAGATGATGAGTTGAGATTTAAAAAGGAGGAGCTTAAGAAGGTTGAAGATCAATTGAAACGCGTGTTTATTGAATTCTATCAGAAGCTACTTCTTCTAAAGCACTACAGGTGATAGACGGTGGAATAATCTGAAAATTCTATATTTCAGAGAGATGCTACCTTGTAACTCATTGAATTTGTCATGACCTCATCTTTTTTATGAATGGATGAACCAGCTCTATGAATCTCGCAGCATTTTCCAAGATCATGAAGAAGTATGAGAAGGTCAGACATAGTTGATTTATTATCCTATCAATTAAACACCAAACTAAAATTGGATTTTGATATTGACTTTGAGCTGTTTAAAGTTGTATCTAAGTTATAAATTGTGTAACTTGTTATTTTTCATTAATACAGATCACTTCTAGGAGAGCATCCAGATCATACATAAAAATTGTGGACAACTCTTACCTTGGCAGCTCCGATGAGGTCTGTTGCATATCCTTGTGTTCAAATTATAAATTCATGATTTTGGCATACAATACAAAGGAGAATTCGTTCCTCATGGGAAAATGTTGGCCTATAATTGAAATTTTCCTGGTCTCAGGCTGACTGTTTGTATTCCTTCTGACTCTTGTTTAACAGGATGTTCTTATTTGATGAATTATTATAGGATAAACTCAGGGTCCTGCACAACAAATCTAATATACTGAATGCTTTTTCAACTGGCAGCTTGTCTGTATTTGATCGAATTGCCACTTGGTCAAAAGTAGAAACTTTTATAGAGCCAAGTTACTTGGCAAGTCCTTGGATTACAGTATCTTGCTCCATTTACCAAGTTTCAAATAAAAGCACAAGCTTCTCAGTTTGGGTAAAACCTTTCATCTAAACTGGTATATTTTCCTTATGCCACCATAGGTTAATGGTCTCTTGGAAAGAGTAGAGGCTACCTTCATCAGTCATTTTTCAAACTCAAATCGCAGAGAAGGTATGAAATTATTGAGGCCAAAAGCAAAAAGAGAGAAGCACAGTGTAACATTCTTGTCAGGTAAGTTGTGAGAAGTCATTGCTAGATGTCCATGCTAAAACGGTGAATGTCCTTTTGTTGCTTTGAGACCTCCATTGACATAATTTCAAGCTAACTTGTCATCTTCAGGCTTCTTTTCCGGTTGCTTTATTGCACTACTTGTTGCTGTTGTATTAAGAATAGAAGCCAGAAATCTAATGGACAAGAAGGAGGGTTCCTTGTACATGGTTAACATTTTCCCACTTTACAGGTAACCAAAGAATTTGCCAAACATTCTCTTTTGTTTTTTTGCCCCCTCAATTTACTTAAAAAAATACTATTCTCAATATTTTCCATCTGGCCTGTATTTTCAAAGATAATCATTTGAATATCCTTGCAGTTTATTTGCATATGTTGTGTTGCATATGCTTATGTACGCTGCAGACATATACTTCTGGAGGCGATACCGAGTAAACTATCCATTTATATTTGGGTTCAAGCAGGGAACTGAGTTGGGCTATCGAGAAGTCTTCCTCCTCAGCACTGGTCTTGCAGTACTTGCACTAACTAGTTTCCTTGCAAATTTGCAATTGGACATGGGCTCAAGAGCTCAGCATTACAAGAAATTGACTCAACTTGTTCCTCTGTGTTCGATTACAGTAAGATTCTAGCAGTGGCTAACTTTTCTCGCTCAGGTTGCTACTACATTATATTGTTTTGATTTTTCTATGACTAAATTATGGCCTGGTACTCTTATTATAAAGATAAGATAACAGTGAACTTTCCCTGTTTGTATAACCACTATTTCTTTTCCTTTCCCCCCACATTTCGCAGATTGTTATTGTCATAGTCTTCTGCCCTTTTGACATTATATACCGTTCATGTCGCTTCTTCTTTATTAAATCTGTGTTTCACTGTGTCTGTGCCCCTCTGTACAAGGTGACTGATATTCAAAAGAGTTACAATTTTACAGATGACATAATTAAATGAGCTTGATATAATTTTTTATTGTCTTCTCTTTCAGGTTACACTACCAGACTTTTTCTTGGCGGACAATCTTACCAGTCAGGTTATTGGCAGACATTTGATTCGGGTGCAATGACTAAATATTTATAACTTTTAACTTTTGTTAGGTAACTGTTTTGATTATGCCAGGTCCAGGCTATAAGGAGTATTGACTTATACATATGCTACTATGGTTTGGGAGAATATTCCCAGAGGCAAGAGAAGTGCCATAGTCATGGTGTTTATAATACTTTATATTCTGTTGTTGCCGTTATACCATTCTGGCTCCGTTTCCTGCAGGTATCATCTGGTTTCTGCTCTTCCTATTGATTTGCAACTGTTGTCTTTTAAATAATGGTAGTGTGATAGTGATCTTTGGAGGTTTTGGGAATCTATATATTTTACTTCATTTGAATGTTTTCTTTTACATAATTTTTTCTTTCTCTATTTCCGTACTCACCTCTTTGAACCAACCCTTTCAAGGAAACCTGATATAGAAAATCCATTAACTTCGGAATATGCATTTACTGATAGTATTTATTATTATTATTATTTTGTAGTGCCTCCGTCGATTGTGTGAAGAGAAGGATGCAGTGCATGTATACAATGGTTTGAAATACTTCTTGATAATTGTTGCAGTTCTTATTAGAACAGCTTTTGAACTGAAGAAGGGAAGAACGTGGCTTGTCTTGGCTTTGGTCAGCTCAGCCTGTGCAATAGCTATGAGTACATATTGGGACATTGTTATAGACTGGGGGCTTCTGAGAAGGAAATCGAAGAACCCTTATTTGAGAGATAAACTTGTTATTTCCAACAAGAGTGTCTACTTTGTGGCCATGGTAATGTAAAGTGACTAACGATGTTTTCATTTAGCATTGCAGCACACATGCTCTTGACTTGAGATTTTTATGGGATTCGTAACAGGTCCTGAATATACTACTGCGAATTGCTTGGATGCAGTTGGTTTTAGAATTCAATTTGCATTCTCTTCATAAATTGACCATAACCACTGTCATTTCCTGCCTGGAAATAATTCGACGTGGCATCTGGAACTTTTTCAGGTATTTCACCACTTCCATAAGTAGGAACGGCATTTTTTTGAGTTCTAGCTCTTCTACGTTATAGATATTGTCATTTTATCTCTGATTTTCTACTCACCGTTTTATTGAAAACTTCCAATTGAACCCCAATTATTTGTTTTAAAGTTTTATGCAAAGACGGAGTGAGTTTTACCACCATATGGCACGTAATGGTTGACGACAGGCTGATCAAGTTCACTTTTTCATATTCTAATTGTTTATCGTCATTTAATTTTTGCTTTGTATAATTTTCATGTTCAATCAGGGTGGAGAACGAGCACTTGAACAATGTTGGTAAGTACCGAGCATTCAAGTCAGTTCCACTTCCTTTCAGTTACTATGACGATGACAAGGAAACAGACAAGGACGATTAGCTAAGCTTCCCAAGGATCTCCATCAAATTGAGCATTAGATTCATGGAAGGCAAGTCCATTGCTTCAAGTACAATCCAGAATACTGCCGCTCTCTGTTAGTTTACATAAGCACGATTTTGGGAAAGTGCAGAACTAGCTGTCTGTATACTGGTTGCATCAAATTGCTTCATATATAATAGTTGATCCCCAATAACAGAAGGAAATGCTTAATCAGGCACACCAACTACGATTAGCTGTTTGATATTCGGAATGCTTAAATCTTCGATATTACAGTTCAGCTTATAGGTCCTAGACTGGTCATGTCCTCTTTGGTTCGTTCTTTTTTTTTTTTTTAAACAGTCATTTAGCCTGAGAAGTACTCTACTGAGAAATAATCAAACAATTTTAGCTTGATCATTAAGTTCCAATGAAGTTTAATCCTGTTCCAACTACAGCCAAGATTTTTTTTTCCTCATCGGTGTGATGTTGAATTATTTTCTTCAAAAATTAAGAGTTTGTGAGACAAGTTTGCTCCATCTCTGTTAAGCAATTCACAGGTTATGATTTGTTTGTCATCTGTTCAAGTAGTTCTTGCTAGGGTAGGTAAATAAACACTGATTGGTCAAGGTGAACTAATAAATGTATGATAATTAATCCCCCATCAATTATTAACTATTGAGACATTGACTTTTACCATTAAACCATATTAGACAGTGTTATATAAAATCAAGTATCAATATTTGCATATGAAACATAAAATTTGATATACTGAGTGAGTTTATTAAAAAAAAAAAAAAAGCATGTAAATGATGGGGAGAAGATACAACTATCACGTGACAACATATATTTATAACCCAAAAAAATTGCTACAAAATTGTGAAAGGTGACATCAAACTTGAATGAACTTCATTGGAAGCCTCAGGCTCAGCAAATACAGTTTCTAATAAATGGGACTGATACTCGTGCCAACATGTATCACTATAGATAAATAAATAACAATATTTATTAATTCCAAAATAAATAAATAATAAATATTTATTATGTATGGTTTGCAAAGAGTATATATCTACATTTAAAAAAGAAAAAAAGAAAAAAAAGAAGAGAGAGAGCATATATCTGACAATAAAGTATTTATTTTAAGGTAACACAAGTCTATTTTTTAAATTTAAAAAGGGTCAAGTTAATTCGATTTAAATTTGTGATTTAAAATTTTATATTCAAATCTCAACCATTCATATACTCTTAATCTCATGGCTATGATTTATAAGCATTTGCAACTCTTGGATTAAGAGTATATGTATGGTTGAGATATTGAAATTAAATTTTAAGTCATAAATTGAAATTGACTTTTAAAAAATATTTTGCTACTTAAGAGTTTTTTTTTTTTTTTAATAATAATATTTATTGCATTTTAAATTATTGATTAAAAAAATCAAAAGTTTTATAAATAAACAATTCTAATACTGAAAAGAGATCTCACTAACTCAGTAATGTGATAGTTGCTTTTTGAACAAGAAAAAATACGACCTTTCAAGTCTTTAATCGAATATATATATATATATATATTTCTATTATCAGTTGGCCCTATCAAAACGAAAAATGTGGACCATTAGATTTATATATTTTGACTTAAAGTGTTCTATGGTCCATATTCTTCGTCCTAATATATTTATTGTCAGGTATATCAAAACGAACCGACAATAGAAAGATAGTATATGTACGCGTGTGTGTATATATAAAATAATAATAATAAATTCAATAGTCCGGAAGAAGACCTCTACTCTCCTCAAGATCAAGGGTTTAAGAGGGTTTAAGCAGTGATGGGAACAATTTTTTCTTCCACGGACAACCCGCCCGATTCTCACAATCACGACTCACCAACTCCTTCCGATTCTCAAAATCCCAAATCGTTACCGAATTCACCGAAGCCCAACATGTCCTCAACAGATGAAGATACACAAAAGACCCTCCAATCAAAACCCCAAAACCCTGAAGAAGAAAAAACCCAAACTCCAGATTCTTCAGTTGACACCAAAATCGACAAAACGACCCAAGAAGAGATAAAGACCCAAGAGGATATAAAGACAACGAATGATAATGGAGAAGAAATCGAAGGTGAAGGAGAAGGAGAAGAAGAAGAGGAAGAGGGTGAATGTGGGTTCTGTTTGTTTATGAAGGGCGGTGGTTGCAAGGAGAGTTTTATAGCTTGGGAAAATTGTGTCGAAGAAGCTGAGAAGAACAAGGAAGATGTTGTGGACAAGTGCTTTGAAGCTACCAGTACTTTGAGGAAGTGTATGGATGCTCACGCCGATTACTACGAGCCTATTTTGCGTGCTGAGAAGGCTGCTCAGGATGAGGTCGTCAAGGAGTTGGAGAAAGAGAAGGAAGCCGAGGAATCCGATCGGCAGAATAAGGTCGAATCCAACGAAAATGCAGCTGGAAATTGAGGTCGATTGATCATTAACTTTTGTTTTTTTCTTTGAAAAGGAATTATTTTTATTTGATGTACGATTTTTGCTGCTAATGCGCATGACTGCGTTGGATTTTGAGGGTAATAAGGTTCCTGGATTTAGTTTTATTATTGATACTGAAAGAAGATTAAAGGTAGTTGTGAGATCATGAAAAATGATCAGCTAATTTCATATTTATGATACAATAATTTTGGATGGTGATTTTTGACTTGAGAATCAATTATTATTCGAACTCGTTATGTTTATCGATTTCTTTGATTTTCATCTTTGTTTTTCTGTTACTTATGCAGTAAACTTCAATTACGTTTCATTATTTTTTTTAATATTTTAGGTGATATGATAGCCAGAGCCTAATGACATAAAATAATGTGGTTTTTACTGTATTCATAAAGAGAGAGAGATTTATAATCTTGCTATGATAATTGCTCATTTGAGGGTTTTTAGTGCTTAATTAAATGGCAATTTGAGGTGCACTTGAGTCACTTGACCATCTTTAGCTGTGATCTTGTGTTTATGTTATTGCCTTATTGGTATAGTAGTACTCGTGAGTTCAAGCTCCCTAATTTCAAGGTGATCACCATTAATGTATATTTGTGTCATCATGGTGTTGCCTGATATTTGGTTCCTGTAAGGCTCTTTCAGTTATAATTAGTGGTAGTGAATCTAGTGATATTCTTACTCTGATAGTAATGTTTATTGTTTATTAGTTGGTTGATTCATTAATGTGACGATTTAACTAGAAATTATAGAACTCCAACATTTTTGAATCCTTTGTGCTTAGACTCAACGAGGAAAGAGAACTTTTCTTCTCAAGCAATATCAGATTAGTAGAAATCATTGGTTTAAGTGTTTAAAAAATCTTGTCTTATGTGGCACATCTGTATTGGTAACTTACTGGGAAACCGGTGTTATGATATTTGGGGATATCTATCTCCGACCAGTGTTTTCCTTCAATCTGAATTGTTTAAGTCAACGTGGAGTCTTCATATGGCATATGTCTATGAAACTTCTAGGATTTAGGGAAAGAAGTTTCTGTTGGTTTTCACAATGATCAAAGTTTTTATATGTTTTTCTATCTCATCCCTATCCAATTTGCTATAGTTCATCATTTACAAGTTATCTCAAAATTATATTTCAACATCTCTTGTAATGTCTCAAACAGCTTGTTGTGGTGCTATCTATCTGTTCTAAAGTTGACTGGTGGTATCAGATTTATTAGTGTGGTATGTATCTATCTATACTGTGTTGCTTCATCAGTTATGATACCTATAACAAGTTGAAGGGCAGTGATGTTTCATGTGAAGAAATTTCAAGGGGGGCTAATGTAGGAAGTTTCTAATTCAAGACCAGCAAGACATGTAACGAAATAAGATAGGCTAGTTAGGCTAGTGGTAGAATATTTTATAAGTATGCAGTCCTACAACTAATCTAAAGAAGTTCAATTTCAAATGTCGTATTTTCATCAAAACTATTATAATCAGATTTCTGATTGTTTATTCCAGTAAAATGAACAAATGTTTCTGTGATTAGATTAGATAGGTATACACTAATGATTCTAAAATGTCAGAGTCATTCGATGGTCAACTGCCCAAGGCTGATCACAGCCACACTCCTTGAAAGAGGGCCTTTATTAAGCTTCTCTACCAGATGCTTAACTATCAAAGTCAATTTGGAAGTTGTTCCTCTGACATGGTTTGAGATTATAGCTTGCTGATCTGAAAAGCTGAGGTTTTCCAAGATCTATTTCCTGGAAAAGAAAAAAAAAAAAAAAAAGTAGAGAATTTTGTATGAATTTTATTTTCTAGAGGTCCCTGTTATAAAACTGGAATCCATTTTATGAATATTATTGAGAGTGTGATGAGTAGGTCATGTGTTAAACATCTTTTAACAAAATGCCCTCAGATTACTTTTTGTGTTTTGTTCTTCTGCTAGCCCGATTAGATTTCCAATGATCAGAATTAGAAATGCTGTATATGTGATTTAATTGATCTAGATTGTGCTAGCATAAAGGATGCTCTAGACACAATGGTAGATATCTAACATGCTAGAGACAAAGAGATTAGCTTGTAATTTTGGATTTGGAAGGCAGAGCATATATGGACTAACAATGAAAGAATTCGTATTGGCTTTGAAACTCACGGTTCTTGTGTAACCTTGAAGGTCGAAGTAGGTTATCATTTAAGATTTGTAAGTTATAGTGTGAATGTTGCTTCTTAGCTCAAGTGTGATGCTCTTATGCATACATGGCATACAAACAACTATGACTTGTTATTGCTGTGATCTCATTCTAGTAATATAACAATGGAGACTGCGGATGCTTTTCATGTTGGACAGCAGATCCAATAGTTTATTGTTGTTGGCGGGTCTTCATGTTCTTTCACAATATTTTCCATCGCCTTTTCTGTTCTCGTTTGCCATTTTTTTTCTCTATAAGGAACTGACTGTGAAACAAGCTTGTAATGAAGAAATCCCAAATCTTTCAGGATTCTTAAAATTTATGGCATCTATTGGAGCTTTTGAGCTGCAATTGTTAATCTGAAAAATGGTCGTCTTTGTTCTCTAAAACTGTGTAATTGATAAGGGAGTGCTAGAGTCAAAGGGGTTGGGCAACTTGAAGCCCACAATTGTACAACCTGCCTTGTGTCCAAACCTTCAGTAGCAGCAATGGAGGTTAGTAGGCTTGCTATTTAGGTCTTCAAGCCCAGTGAGCCCGGCTTGTAGAGAATGATATAATATATAAATATTTTATATTAAATATATTTATTATATATTATAATAATATATATTTCATAATATAATATGTAATACACACACGCACATATATATATATAATATTATTTTTGGAAAAGAGGGTATTTTTGGAATGGAGTTGGGACATATGAGGGCATTATGGAATACAAATTTTAGTTTTGAATGGAATGGGCATTCCATTGGTCTTTGGATGGAAAACCCATTCCACCAAAATATATAGTAGTATAATATATATACATATAATAGTATAATATATATAATAATATAATATATATTTGGGTTATTGGCACATTTTTCCCCTAAATTATATGCGAGTTTGTATTTTTCCTTCTATACTTTTTTTTTTTTGGGGGGCATTAAACTCCCTAAACTCTTCTTTCTTTACCCTTTGTTCAAAACCCTAACGCCATCCATTTTTCTGTTAGGGCAAATTACACTAAGTTCCTCTGATTATATGCATAATTACATCAAATTGAAAACAATATAATAATATAACTCAATTACCCCTCTGATCAAATTTTAAAAATCAAATTATAAAAATGAAAATTTAAATTTTCAAAATTTAAATAACGGTTAAATAATAATAACAATTATTATTATTATTATTCAAATATCCCTAAATATTACTTGTTCATTTATAATAACAAGGGTATTAATAATGTCAAAAACAAAATAAAAAATTAAATAATAATAATAATAATAATAATGACAAAGGTATTAATAATGTCAAAAAATTAAAAATATTAAATAATGATGATGATGATATAATAATAAAAATAATGATAAATAATAATAATGATAATAATGATAATAATAAATAATAAATAATTATGATAACAATAATAATAAACTAAAAATAATAAATAATAAAATAATAATTATTATGATAATAATAATAATAATAATAATAATAATAATAATAATAATAATAATAATAATAATTAAAACATTTGTTTTTTCAATCTTCTTCTTCTTCTTCTTCTTCTTCTTCTTCTTCTTCTTCTTCTTCTTATTATTATTATTATTATTATTATTATTATTATTATTGTAATTTGATCACCACCATGAATATTTGAGATAGATGGTGGAGATCAATCTAAATATCCACCTTTCTTAAAAAAAAATTATTATTTTTTATATTACTATTATTATTTTTTATATTATTATTATTATTATTATTATTATTATTATTATTATTATTATTATTATTATTATTATTATTATTTTATTACTATTTTATTACTATTTTATTATTATTTTGATATTATTAATACCCTTGTTATTGTAAATGAACAAGTGATATTTAGAGATATTTAAATAAAAAAGATAATTTAAATGATAATTCATCTAGGTTTTATATTTATGGATATTTAAATATAAAGATAATTTAAATAATTGTTAAATCAATTTAATTTTTTAATTTCTATATTTATTTAATTTTGTTTGTCAAAAAATTCATAATGTTATTATTATTTAACCATTATTTCAATTTTAAAATTTAAATTTTTATTTTTAAAATTTGGTTAGAGGGGTATTTAAGTTATATTATTATATTGTTTTCGGTTTGATGCAATTATGCTTATAATTATGGGAACTTAGTGCAATTTACCATGACAGAAAAATAGATGGTGTTAGGGTTTTGAACTAAGGGCAAAGAAAAGGAAAGTTCATGGGGTTTAACTCCTAAAAAAAAATTCAGGGGGAAAATGCCAACTCGCATATTGTTTAGGGGCCAAATGTGCCAATAACCCTATATATTTATATATCATTAATATAATATATAATGATAATATATTATTTTTGGAAAGGGGGGTATTTTTGGAATGGAGTTGGGGCATATGAGGGTAATTATGGAATACAGATTTTAGTTTGGAATGGAATGGGCATTCCATTGGTTTTTGGATGGAAAGCCCATTCCACCAAAATGGTGGAAACACCATTCCAATAGAATGCCCTTTCCATTAGATTTTAAGCAACCAAATATTGAGAATGGGATCATTTCCATTCCATTCCTTTGCTTTCCAGCCAACCAAACATAGCCTATATATAATTTTCATAATTTGCTCGGTTGACTTGGCAAATTGGTTTGTATCAACCATATCAGTTATGAAATTATGTATTGATGATGTAATTGATATGAATCAACTTTTTTGATAAAACAAGGATAGCAGCTGGGTGATAACTCTTATTTCTACATGAAGTGAAGCCCCCTTATTGGTATCTTTTATGCTCAAATCCCGGGTAAAACCGTGTTTTTAACGGCTTAAATAAGTGTTTTAGGATTCCTTCAAGCATAGGGACTTATGTGCAAAAATGCAGGAATTCTAGGGCAAAAGCGTAATTTTAGAAAGTTATTCTACGACCTTAGTGGTTTTGCGTTTAGGGGTTGCAGAAAAGAGACCAGAAGGTCCCATTTTTGTCACCACTTCTGTGCCCTTGATTATGCGCCCTTGGCCATATAACAGGGCGCATTTTTCTTGGTAGATGATCACTTTTTGTAATTCTGCTCCCTTGGCCGCAGAATAGGGCGCAAAACATGATGCATAATTTGCCCAATGCTGTCAACTTCAGTTGCCATTTTCAGATCCTTGGGCCTCAAAATATCGGTCAATCAGAGATCTTGTCTCTGACCTTGGCCTTTGCTAAGAGAGGGGAGGTAATTATTAGGGGATCTTGGTGGGCCCTCTTCATTTAAGAAGCATGGAGATGCTTGTCATTAGAAAAAGAGGAGGAAGACTTTGAAGAAGACCCATTCCATTCTTCCTGGGGGAACACACACGACCACACATCAATTCTCTCCAGCAAAACCTTCTCTTTTCTCTCTGTTTTGGTGGTTCTTCATCAACCTTGGAGCTTTGAGGAGTGATTCTTGGAGAAGGAAGCCATTAGAGATCAAGCATTGCAAGAATGAGATCATCATCTTAGTTTATCTCTTAAACTCTACCTTTTATCTTCTTGTATTAGTTATGGTCTGTGTTTATTGGAGATTTTGTATGGTTTTTATGTGTAATATGAGCTAAATACTCTTGTGCTAGAACAAAGATGAAACCAAACCCTTAGTTTATTGTTAATGATTCCTTAGTTTCTCTACAAGTGCTTGTGTAGTTATATGATTGTTTTGTATGCTTAATGCTTTTGTCTTGATTGACCATCTTGTTGAATGATAACTAGATAAACAAAACATTCACTATATATGACTAAAAAGTGAGAGATACACTAGACTATCATATAGGGTTCATGTATGTGTTCCACTAATCTTAATGAGTTCATCCATATTATGTATGCTTGGATACAATCTCTAAGACATCGAGAGAGATTAGAGATTGATTTAAGGGAATACGAACCTATAAACTATACTTGCACAAATGAGGGATTAAGTGAGTCAAGAGTTAATTGAAGGGTTAGGTGGATTCAAGTTCTAGCACACTTTTCTCATATCATCACATTCACTTTAGTTGTGGTTAGTGTTTTATTTGCTTTAGATTTAATCTTTTTATTGTTAGAAGTTAAAAACTCTCATTTTCAATTGTCCAAATAGTATATAAGCCGATAAAAACCGGTAATCAATCCTTAGTCCTCGTGGGAACGATCCCTACTCGGCCATTGTATTACACTCCAACCTCGTACACTTGCGAGAGTCTTACTGTGTGGTTGTGGACCGATCACTGGGCTGCCGGTAACAACAACAAGAAAACCAAACAAAACAGCAATAGGCCAACAAAGCCAAGGAAAAACAACAACAACAAAAAGGAAAGAACAAACAACAACAGAAGGAAAAAACCAGGAAACCCAACAAAGAACTACTTATGTTTTTCTGCCTTAACAATTCTCCTAATGCAACTCGGATATTCCTCCATCCAAAACCTGTCTTCAACCATGCTCAGCGCATTTTTCGCAAGACTCAAGACAGTTTTGTTAGCCAAGGAAGGGATATGACTAAAACTCATACCTCTTATTTCAGCATTCATAACATTAATATCTAATAAAATCATACCATAATCTGTATCTCTATGAAGACCAAGATTAATCCATTTGACAACCGTCACATCGTCTACCTCAATCTTACTTGGGGTTAGACCACACTCGAAACCGTACTAGAATCCCCTTTGGATGGCCACTAACTTAGCAATTTTCGTACTCATGTTGGCTTCCAACGTTTGTGAGCAACAAATCCCCAGTGGAGTTTCTAACAATAATACCCATACCAACACGCCCACTACTGTTATCAACAACCGCCCCATAGTTAGTTTTATAAGCTCCATCATCAAATGGAGAACAGTCATTCATCGAAGTCAAGTTACAAGTTGAGTCACTGCTCACATGCACATTACCATCTAGGTTAGAAGTTCCTGGATGATTACCATAATTATTAGAGTGGTAATCATCCAGGAATTTCCTACTCCACCCAATCATATCCAACATATCAGCAGTAGGGGTGTCATGAACAGAAGAGTTACGGCAAAACCATATTCTCCAAAGTAAGACACAAAATAATTCCTTCTCATCCCTATTAATCTTAAAGAGGTAATCAAAGACACAGTCGAAGAAATCGATAATATCAACTCTTAGAGTCGGGTTCTTCTACAAACATTCCTTGTGGTTTTTTTTTTTCAACCTGTTACAAGTAGTCTCTATAGAAGTCTTACAAGTAGCACATTTGCCATCCGTCTGAACCCTTCTTCTAGCGATATTAAAATTTGTAGGTATCCAATCGTGACAGGCTCTCCACAGAAAAATCTTAAGGGGGTGTATTCCACCTATATTTCAATGGATTTGATTTGATTCTATTGGATTTTAGAAATCTTGGTGTATTAGATTCAAATTTCATTGGATTTGTTTGAAATCCATCAAAGTCTGAGGGTATTCAATCTAGATTTCATTGGATTTCAAACAAATCCAATGAAATCCAGGTGTATTCAACTTAGATTTTGAAGAATTTCAAACAAATCCAATGAAATCTGGGTGTATTCAAAATCCCATGGATTTGGATGAATTTGTTTAAGTGATGGATTTGGAAAGGAAAAATATAAATGTAGAGGTAATTCACAAATCTTGCCATTTATGCAAGGATTTGGATGGATTTGCTTTGAATCCAATTTTACTCCTCTCTGCTCAAGAACACCACCATTATCTATCTGATGACCATCTCCAACCATTCTCTCACCACTGCCTTGCCTCTCTCTCTCTCTCTCTCTCTCTCTCTCTCTCTCTCTCAAATCTTGCAATTTGTGTTTGGTTGATGAGAAAGTGCAAAAATTTGGGGATTTTGTGATTTATAAGTGATAAATCTAGGGCCTTTGTGATTTTATTATCAGTTTTATGGGGTTTTTATTTGGTTGAAAATAGAGTCATTGATTTGGTTTTGATTCGGTTGAAAATGGAAGTCGAAGAGATGGTTAATTGGTTGACAGTGAAGAGGAGTGTTGATCGGTCATTTATTGTATATGTTTTTGGTCCCCATCCCTCTAATCAATTGCTTATTTCTCAATTTTTTTAGGGTTTTAATTTGTGTGTTTGAGCATTTTCAGGTTGTTGGATCCAAGTGATGTGTTTAAAGTATTTCAGAGGAAAAGAGCAATTTTAAATGATTCAAGGGACTTTTACGTAATTTGCCACCATCCACCATGAAAACCACTGTGAATTTCCACAGCGGCACCCAAAGCGCTCTCAAGAACAATGAAAACCGATGTGATAACCGCTATGGCTTTCATAGCGGTAGTCACAGCAGTAGCCTGTGATAGTGCAGATGAGCCGTGTTGCGAGGGATATATCTCTCAGCTCCGATTGAACTGTATGTCCAGTCACCTATAGATTTGAAACCCCGGAAGTCTAGTTCCCAACCCAATTTACAGCTCATCAATCCAGATTTTCTAGAAGAGGTTATGCTTGTATTAGTACCTGAAGGTCAGATCAGTCAGTCATAAAATCCGTGAATACTTACGGGATTTGTTTCGCAAGTTGTCGGAATGGGAAATATTAACTTCTCGAACATGTGTGAGAGTCTTGGAAAGCAAGTAGACATCTAATCCTTATCTTCCTTCAATAAGTAATCAATTTGGATAGATTAGGAAAGAAATAGAATTCCAAATAGGCTTGTATTCTCAAAGGGAATAGATTTCATTGTTGTTTAATGGCATGACCTAACCACTACACCTATTTAAACCCCTTTGTGAACCTTAATTTCGGGGAGAGCTGGACCAGCCGGGATAGAAGCCACCAAGGGGGTTGTCCCTCATCACACCACCACCATTGTTGCACTTGGAAGCTTGAAGAAGACACTCATGGGTTTTATCGACTTTTTCTCCTCTTCTTTTAATCTTTTCATGTGTAACTAATTCCATACTAGGGAATCAATGTGAACCTCTATGAATGCTCTTTGTTAGAATTGACTATATTTTCTTAATTCAAGTTTTGGTTCATTCAATTCATCATATGTCATAATTCTTTATTCTTGCTCATGTATGTTGATGCTCGGCAAGAATTTAGGGTTTTAGATAATTTAATGGTTGAGTTTAGAGTGTGTTTACACCACTCTCAATCACTATTCAATTGAATGGGTAAAACTAATCATAGCAAGTTTTTGCATGTTGGTTTTGGTTCACTTGTTCATGCACTTAATGAGTTCTCGGTTTTAGTTTACACATCAAGTTTTTGAGGTAAAATATAATTGAGAACACTTGATTCATCACAGGATCATACAGTAACAATCATACTTAATTTTAGAATGAACCCTTAGCTTGATTAACATCTTTTATCAAAGTCAATTCGAATTGAGTAAACGAAGTTGGGGAGCATTGATGACCTAGTCCTCTCACCTCTTGATCACATTCACATATTCTTGTTAACTGTTTTCTTAGTTTTATCTAGTTTTAATCAATCAATCAATCAATCAAAATCTCTTGGGTACTTTTAATTGCTTAGCTTTAATTAGAATTAGTTTTAGTCGATAAATCATTTTTCCTTGTAGGAACGATCTCTACTTGTCACTGTACTTATCTCACGATTCGTGCACTTGCGAGTTAGAATTTTATAACATGATTTTATCCATCAAGTGTGGTTCATGGTGGGTGAAGAGGAGTGTGGCAGCCCGGTTGCTATTCTTGTTTTATAAAAAAAAAATAAAAATAAATGAAAAATAAATAAAATTGACTATTATTATTAGGGGCAGGATCCATGGCTCCAATTTTTTACACAATTTTTTACACAACTTCTTGGCCATAGGATCTTGCTTCTTTTAATGGATATGATTTATTCTCTTTTTCTTTCCTTATTTATTATAGACATTATCTCTCTCCTAATTAATAATTTATCTCTCCAACATATTATTATTTTATTAAATTCTCTCACCTTAATTAATTTTATGTCTTTAATTTATTTTTCTTTTCTTTTCTTTTTTCCTTTACATGTTTTTTTTTTTTTTTTAACTGCTGAAACCAGAACATATCACTCTCACTTTTAAGTCTTTAAAATCCCTTTATTTTTATTTTTATTTTACTATTTTTATTTCTCAATTTACTTCATCTAAAATCAAAATTTTTATACATGTAATCACTTTCCTCTTAGAAATTACTTTGGTATGACTACTGTATATAGATTTAACTATCATAAAATCTATTTATAAGAATAGATATCATTACATCTATTCGAAAAGAAGAAAAATAAACTAAATCATTTTTTTTCCAAAGCAAAAAATTAAAAAGAAATATAACATATCAAATCTTACAATGAAAATTTTAATAAGATTGTATCAGTCTTATTTATACAATTCCAAAAGAACCAAAATATTTGTTCTTTCAATCTTTCTTTTATCATTATTAACTAGAAAATAAGAAGATACAAGATAACAAAAATAACTAAATAAATATAAAAATTCGAAGAATAGAAAAAATACCTTAGATAAACCATGAGCATATGTTGATAATTCTTCTAATTCCAATATTTTTGACACTTTTGAATATCCAATGAAAGAAAAAGAAAATAAAGACAAGAAAATGAAAGATTTTAAAGATTGAATAGTGAAAGTCTAATGATATTCTGATTTCAGGTAAAATAAAATAATAATAAAAAACGTGTAAAGGAAAAAAGAAAAGAAAAGAAAAATTAAAGACAAAAAATTAAATAAGGTGAGAGAATTAAATAAAATAATAATATTTTGGAGAGGTAAGCTATTAATTAGGTGAGAGATACAATATCTATAATAAATAAGAAAAGAAAAAGAGAATAAATCCTGCCCAAGAAGTTGTGTCAAGAAGTTTTGTCTAATGACCAAGAAGTTGTGTCAAAAATTGTATAAAATAATGTGGCTATGGATCCTGTTCCTTATTATTATTATTATTGTTATTTAAGACAAACCTTTACAAATCCATCCAATTCTACGTAACGAAATCTAATACACTTCAATGAACTCTTTACACAATTCCGACAAAATCTAATGAAATCTATGGGATTTGTGAATTCCATCAACATCCATCATTTAAAATGCATCTTTTTCTGCTTCATATTACTTCCCCACTGGAACCTAGTGCACAACCTTTGGATTTCAAGAATTAAGCCTTTAGGGAGGCAGAAAATCGTCATGGCATATGACGGAACCGCTTGGATTACTACTTTAATGAGAATCTCCTTGCGACCAATAGAGAGCATCTTCTCACCCCAACCTTTTATTTGTCTCCAAACTCAGTCAACTATATTGCAAAACAACATCCTTTTACTTCTCCCTGAAAAGCATGGGAGCCCCAGGTACTTCTCGTGGCACTTAACTCGTGGCACTTAACAAGGTTCACACCGACCAATGAAGCCAACCTCTGGCCTTCACAAGGCGAGATAGAGGGACTCACACACAAAGTTAATTTAGTCTTTAAGAATTGTTCTAATGGCCACACAGTTCCCACCTAGCCTGAAGCCCTCGTATAGTCTTTAAGAATTGTTCTAACGGCATGTCGTTATTGTCTTTTGAAAATATATTAATATTATATTTAAAGCACCTCATCCCATACACCCACCCCTACCGACTCTTATTTCATAGCTTTTAATAATTCGTTCACATCAGTTGTCGAACCTGAGACCTCAAGATGTTCAAGTAAAGCCTTGACCAATTCTACTACTCATTTGAATTTGTTAATATTTGCATAATGTTTATATATAAACTGTAGATGTTATTAAATTTTTATTGATTATTTTTAAATCAAAATTTTTTTCCAATAATATAAATTTTATTTTATATCATAGACAAAAAAACATTTATTTTAACATTTAATTTTTAAAAATTAAATCATATATTTTCGAATCAAAAGATATTGGTTAATCATACCCGAGATAGAGAAATGTTTCTCTACATTTTACAATTTAATAGATAAATGTAAGACTTGAATCCCTATAACAAAAGGGAAGGGGAAATGTAAATGGACTTTTCTAAAAAGTGATTTTGCATTTTAGATTCTTATTATTATATTTATAAATGAAAATAATATATTTTTTTGTAATTTTTTGAATTAATCAATAATAATTATTATACAAAATTGAAGAAAATTTAATTATTAATCTTTCTCTTAGGAAATACTTAAAAAAAAAAAATAAAGATAAAAAAGGGAAAATGTACTCCCTAAAATCATTATCATCAACAAATATTATTTTGTCCCAAAACACCCACCTAACAAAAAATTAAGTTTCAAATCTTAGTGTTCCTCTTAGGAGCAAAAAAGCTTGTTTATGATAAATGTATATATAGCGTGAGTTATATGTCTTAAAAGACTCTCAAATAAGACACGCAACAGGTAAGCCGTAAATAATCTTTTTTTTTACGGTGTTCTTCAAATGTGTGCCGTCTTTGAGAAATGATGTATCACTATTACGACTTGCACTGAATGCAGTAAATAGTTATTCACTTGTTTCTGAAAAATGTATGCATAGCATGAGTTGTAAGTTTTAAAAGACTCTCAAATAAGACACGCAACAGGTATCAAATAAGACACGCAATAGGTAAGCCGTAAATAATCCTTACAACGTTCCTCAAATGTGCGCCGTCTTTGAGAAATTATGTATCACTATTACGACTTGCACTGAATGCAATAAATATTTATTTACTTGTTTCTGAAACATGTATACATAGCGTGCGTTGTATGTCTTAAAAGACTCTCAAATAAGATACGCAACAGGTAAGCCGTAAATAATATTTTTTTACGGCATTGCTCAAATGTGCACCGTCTTTGAGAATTGAAAATGTATACATGGCGTGCGTTGTATGTCTTAAAAGACTCTCAAATAAGATAAACAACAAGTAAGCTGTAAATAATCATTTTTTACGCCGTTCCTCAAATGCGAGCTGCCTTTGAGAAATTATGTATCACTATTATAACTTGTATTGAATGTAAGTCGTTATTAATAACATTTACGACGCGCCATTTATATGCGCCGTAAACATCAAGCCGTAAAAAGACCCAATCTGTTGTAGTGCGTCATTTGCTCTAGTGAACAGGAGGCTATATCATTGGCGAAGAATAGGTGCGAAATAGTAGGACCCCCTCTGCTACATTTGAAACCCATAGAGCACCATGAGCTTGAGCTTTCTGAATAAAGGTGGTAAGACCTTCCGCACAAAACAAGAAGAGAAAAGGCGAAAGGGGGTCTCCCTGCCGTAGCCCCATAGTGTCATAGCGAGCTTGATATTCCCGTGCAAACCTCCATTGATCTGAGCTCTGTAGGTGACTGAAGAGACACGTTTCATCACCAAGCTAACCATTTAATCCAAAAATCGCCAGTCTAGCATTATTCAATTGGCCACTCAAATTGAAGTATGAGCACTTCCACATGACCCAACTCATAGCCAAGTTGGGTATAAGAAAATATAATCTGAACCCTGTATTTGAAATCTTTATAAATTAAGGCAATTGGATCATCACGAATAGATAAATTCGGCTTAAGAATGGATATAATGATTAATGGAAGTTAGGTTTAAATTAGCCTATTAGGTTGGGATTGTACATAGTTAACATGACAAAGAGATGTATAGTTAATGTAAGGAGGGTCGATATAACACAACTGCAATTTGCCGACCATTAAGTTAATGAAAATGACTCATATGAAATTTAGAATAGAGAAATAACATCAAGTTGCTTCTGATGGGAGACTCATGTGAAATTTAGAATAGAGAAATAACATCAAGTTGCTTCTGATGGGAGACTCATAATCAATGAAAATAAAAGCAGGTGCAGCTACTTAATTGCGTGAGTCAGCAAGATAAAAACCCGCCAACTATTTCCCAAAACAAGAAACTGCTTTGTGTTGTAGCAGTTTTTACACGTCCTCAAAGTCTAATCACCTTTCTTTGCATTAACTTCAAATCTTCAAGTTGCCAAAATCAATCCAGATATTCTAGATGATCGGCCAGTGGACATATGTCTAGTGGTAATTTTTTAGTTAAAGACAACAAAGATTGACAGCAGTTTCTTAATAAATTTAAAACTAAGAAAATCTAGAATGGCATCTTCACCCACCATCAAGTGGAGAATGGAGATCCTGAACTGATCCTAGCTTCTTGAAGAAAATCTAGTGGTCCTATCGACTCTTTTCACTGGGTTATGCACAAATGGAAATGTTTCAAACAATTATGTTTGATTTTGTAAAATTTTAAGAGGAAATATTGATCTTGGAACTGTTGTAATGGAAAAATGTAACTCTAGTTTCTTTAAATTTGCAATGTTTTAGCATATTCCTCTGTACTCTTTTATATTATTTTTTCTTATAAATTTCATTTCTAGGTCTAAAAAATAATTCATTTCTTGCTTCTAAAGAGCACAATCATGCCCAAGCAACCAAAAAACCGACCTAACCCAAACTGATCTTATAGTGTTCGCAGAGCCGCCTTCAGACATTTTGGAGCCCAATATATTTAATGATATTAACAAAAATTGGGACCTCATAAAAAAATTATTATCATTAACATAAAAAAAAAAATTAAATAAATAATTCTTTCATTTACTAAACAAAATGTAATCTACATAAATACAAACAAAAAATATTTTTGTTGTAATAAAAATGGATAATATCAATTCCATAATTATCCCCGTGTTTAGTTGTTTGTGTTGTATCAAATAGGGTAGTTTCACACTTTAACAACTCAATTGGGTCCTGACTTTGAATTGAATTATTCAATTGGATCTGACTTTAAAAAAAGAAAATCAATAAAAATAAAAAAAAACTAAAAATCAAAGAAAAGAGAAAGATTGAACTATTTTTGAACTTAGGAATATTGGACCTTGATTTCAAAAAAATAAATAATAAATAAATAAATAAAATAAAAATAAAGAAATAGATTGGGCCTGGGTTGGGAACCCAACAAAATACTGGATTTACTGCCCCCATGGGCCAGCCCTGAGTGTTCGGTCCTTGTCCATTTCCTCATCCGAGTGCAATGCCCACCTCTAAATTATTGAGTAATGACTAGTGAGCCGGTAGTGCCCATAATTAAGTTATTAAGGCGGACCCAAAAACCTAAAATAATAAATAAATAAATAAAAACCAATCTCCTGACCCCTGAGTCCTGACCATTTGATTTCATGTCATAAATGCAGTGATAAATGCTCAATAGGGGAGATCAGTGTGGCTTTTTGGAAACGTAGTTCTCGTATGTAATTTTAATCACACTTCAGGTAGTTAGTTGTAATTACATCTAAAAATAATAATAAACAATCATTTAAGACCAGTCAAACTAAAAATTTATCACTTTAACATTTAATTGACCGAGACAACTTACATTTTTACAAAATAACAAAATTTATAAAACCAAGAACAAGGAAATATATAGTTTTTATTCACCCTAGGCCTAAATGGTCAAAGAACGTAAGCTGCTGATGAAGATTCTCATGTTTCTTTCTGGCTCTGCATATAATAATTCTCGATCTCCACTTCCTACTTCATATATATGTGTATATTTTATCCGAAGGTCGGCGAGGCATCTTATTCATCTTTGTCTTCGTCTTCATCGTAGTTGAAAGGCAGTGGCACAGACTTGAATGCTCTATACTTACCCACATTGTTTAAGTGTTCATTCTCCAACCTAATGTATAAAAAAAAAAAAACAAAAATAATTAAATTAAATTAATATGAGTAGCATGAAATTTTTTATGTTTAAGTTTATTTTCGAGTCCTACTGCATTCCCTAATCCTGAAACAGTGTAACAGTTCAAAAAAAAAAAAAAAAACATTACCTAAAGAAATTCCATATGCCACGACGGATGATTTCTAGGCAGGCAACAATTGCAGACACGGTTTGTCCATGTAAAATGTCCAAACCAATACCTAACACAGTTTGCAGCCATGCAAATCTAAGCAAAATGTTCAAGAGCTGCAATTAATGAACTAGGTTAGAAACTAAACATATACAGGAATAATTATAATGTAAAGTCAATGTTAATTCTGGATTTCTTACAATGGCAAGAAAATATATATTTTTGTTGGGGACAAGAAGCTTGTCTCTCAACCAGCGGTTCTTGGATTTTCGATTAAGAAGACCCCAGTCATAAACAAGATCCCAATATGTTCCAACAATGGCTGCAGAAAGAGAGAAGATCCAGGATGTTATTATCCATCCAAGATTAGTCTTGTCCATACTCAGAGCCGTCCTCATACAAACAGCAACGATTGTGATGAAATATTTCAACCCATTCCATCCTTGCATTGCATCTTTTTCTTCAAACATTCTTCGTAGGCACTGAAGTAGCCGAGACATGTAGGGAAGCACTGCCACGACAAAGAAAAAAAGGTTGTATAACCCGTAAGAACTGCATTTGTTCCTGCGGTGAACAACGTCTCCCCACCCGTAGTAGCAAATGTAGAACTCTAGACTTCTCAGGGCTTGGACCTGGCTAGTGAATTGATCTGCCAAGAGGAAATCTGGTAGTGTCACCTTGTAGAGAGGAGCAGCAATGGAGTGAAACAAGCATGTCAAGAAGAAGAAGCGACTTGACCGATACAAGATGTTGAATGGCATGAACAATAACACAATTAGTAGCTGCATCCACAAAACAAGAAAAAAAAAAACATCATTAGTTGATTGAAAATCAAAATATTGGAAAATTGAATTGGATAAGTTAGTTATATCATATTGTTTTTTTTTTTTTTTTTTTTTTTTTTTTTTTTTTTTTTTTTTTTGCTTACAATAAGTAAGATTAGTGGGAAAGATTCAGTGAATCCATTGTAATCCTGTGTTTTGGGATCGGCCTCCATGTCAAGGTTGCCAATAACTGTGAGTAAAGCCAACATTGCAATACCAAAACTGACAAGGAACACTTGTCGGTAGCCCAATTCAGTTCCTTGTTTGAAACCAAATATGAAGGAGTAATTGACTCTGTAACGCCTCCAGTAGAATATGTTGATACCATACATGATCGTGTGCAACACAAGGAACCCAAACAAGCTGCAAAACCAAAGCATTGATTGATAAATTTCCATAACTTAGTTTAAGAACTTGAAAATTTAGTAGAAATAAATATTATTGTTTTGGGACAAATCTGGGTTGCTTGTTATACCTATAAAGAGGGAACAAGTTGTCCATGTACTGTGTCTGTCCTTGTGATTTGTCCCGATCAAGAATACCGTGGGCACGTATGATTGTAACAAGGGCTATTAAAAGAGCAAACGTGCAACCAGCGAAAAATCCTGAATATTCCATTGGACATGTTAAAGACAAAGATCAAAACAACTTAATAGAGATCCAAATTATGTCAAACAATTAATGGAAAGTAACTCACCAGTGGAAAATGTAATTCTGTGCCTTTCTCTTTTGGCTTTTGGTCTTAAGACGTTCATGCCTTTAGTGCGGTTTGCATTTGAGAAGTGTTTGATGAATGTCACTTCTACTCTCTCCATAAGCTTTGTAACCTCATCAGAGCTACCAAGGTAGGAATTATCCACCATTTTCATGTAAGATTTTAATGCACTTCTTGAAGTTATCTGCAGTAATTAAACATGAAACCAAAAAAAAAAAAAAAAGGGTGAGAAGACTAATCAAAATTAAGAACATAATTTGAAAAGATAATATCTGGGTTTTTTTAGAGGGAATATACCTTATCATATTTCTTCATAATCTTTGAAAATGCCATCGTATTTAGAAAGCTGTAATTCATCACAAACAAAAAAATATATCAAACACCATGTTAACGGATTTTAATTATTATATATAAAAAGCAACAGATCGAGAGACAGTCCAGTCAATAATTAATTACCAGTAATTCTTGAGAAGACGAAGCTTCTGGTAAAATTCAATAAAAGCTCGTATAAGTTGATCTTCGACTTTCTTGAGATTTTCCCTATTAAACTTAAGCTCTGTCTGTAGAGGAACTTTGAGAACAGTCTTGATGGTGGACCGTGGAGTCTCTAGAGTGTTGTTTATTCTCACGTGGTTGAGTACATCTAATGGAGCTGGTCTAGCTTTCTTCATGTTCTTTGACTTCGGTGGTGGTTTCGGTGGTTGAACCGTCTGTTTCGCAGCATTATTGCTCTTCTCCGGAGCCAGCTTCTCGTCGCTGTCATCATCATTTGATTCTTCTGACAGTCCATGGCTGCTCTCACCAGTCTCTTCAATAATCTCCATGTGATCAGCTGCTCTTCCTGCTCGTCATCAAAATCAATTAGTTTCTTATAATAAACAATAATGAAAATTTTCAGGTGTAGGAATTCCCGTACAGAATCATGCAATCCAGCAAGTACGATAACAATCGAGGATTCGGTACTGGAAATCTCGCACCATAAAGTTACTATAAACAAGAATTCAATATTAAAATTTTGTTAAAAAAAACGTACTGCTTGCTCTGGCTCCGGCTGGGACGGAGATATGTAGTTCGGCGGCGGAGCTGGCGATTTCGGAAGCAAGACGAGTCATCTCGACCGTCCGATCAAAACCCGTCATGGGTGGATTCTCAACTTTAATTCTAAAAGCAATCAAAGCATCCATTTGCTTATTCAAAACCTCTGCTTCTTTCAAAACCTCCTTAACCTTATCTCTGTAAAACTTGTCGACTTTATTGAACTCATCATCAAGTCTCCTAAAATAAACAAGCTCGTACTCTCCTCCGTCGTCGGAAGACATCAAGAAAGTGGTTTCGTAACTGTGAGATCCGTCTCGGTTGACAGAGTTGACCAAGATTGGCTGGTTTTCGAGGTCGGGAGATGGGCTGCTTAGGTTGGTGCCATGTCTTGGCATCGAGATTAGGCCACTGAAGGCTCTGTAAAGTGTCATCTTTCGAGTCAGACCAGTTGATCCGGCCGCCGGTGGCTGGCTTCTTTGCTTAAAAAGAAGGATCTCTTTGAGAAGAGCTTTGAGAAAATCGTAATCCATGTATTTTTCTTGCCATTCCGGCACCATCTGCGACGCGAACTCTTTCCCGAACTTCATTTTTCTCCGTTTTGTATGCAGTTAATGTAGCTATGGTGGTGAGATATAGCTGTTTAATGACTCTAACAAGGAGGTAGGTGTGGTTGTTGACTTTGTGTTGAAGTTGCAAGGAAGAAGAGGAAGTTGAGAAAGAATTATGAGAAATGAGAAACAAATAATTTTGATGGGTTCTCGACTTCTCGTACAAATTATATGTCTATTTATATAGATTTGAAAGAGACCTTCTTAAAAGAGGAAATAGCACCGAAGTCTATTAATTGGTTGGAGTCCAAAAATGGCCCTTCACTGTTTAAATTGTTTTGAGTTTATTATTATTTATTTTTTAAATAATTGTGTTTTGTGTTTTTGACTGATCAATTAAAATTTATACTTTCAATTTAACTTTTTTATTACCCCATAGTTAAAAAATCATAAAAAAAATTCTCATGTTCAAATAAACGTAATTATGTGACATTTCTAGGAATCTGACATAATATTCTTATACGTAACCAAACACTAGTTATATGTTTATCCAAAAACACATTACTGTGTCCTCATACCAAACAGTTCCTGGACAATGTAGGATAGGGCGAGCATACCTTTAGACTCTTGCTCTGTTGTTCTTGAGCCCATTTATCATGATGTACCACATGGCAGCAGACCAAATTTCGGATATAACAATTGTAAAGATACTTCTTAAAAACATAAAAATATCAGTCAACATATGAATGTATGTTCGTTGAAAATTAGCATAAAAACAAAAAAAAAAATAATTCTTTCTATAACTCAAGTGCGAAGCAACCTCTCTTCATTAGTTCATTTTAGGCCAATAATGGTCATGTGTCGCTTTTAGATTTGGTGTAACTACTAAAAAACAAAAATTAAACTATCATTTTAGAACTAAATATATGAATTAATTAAGAAAGCTTCTCTTTACTATCTATAAATTATATATTTTTACTCTATTTTTTTATAATGCCAGTTTAAAGTTGAATTAAAATTAGGGGTATTATTCATTTAGTTCCTATTTTTTTTTTTAAATATCTGATTTTCACTCACTTATTCATTTTTCACTGGATTAGTCGGTATATTTTCAAAAAACCACTCAATTTGGTCTCTCTGACCAGATTTTTAAAAGTCACCCGCTACTGAAAAAGCAAAATGACACTTTTACCCTTAACTTAAAAATCAAAATAAAATAAAGGGGTATTAGCTTTAAAATCCAAATTAAATTTGACTAATGGTTGATCCATATACGTATTACAAAATAAAATAAATATTTTATTATAAATTATTGTGGTAGCCAAAAATGGCCCACTGGCCCAAAATGTAAAGCTCAAACTCAACTCACTTGGGCCTAATTTGAGTAGCCCAACGAGAAAGGCAGCAGCATGACTTGGTCGTCTGGAGACCAAGTCAGCCAGGAGTGTGTCAAGTAACGAGATTCTTGGGGAGAAAATCTCTCCAAGAATCTCGCCCACAATCAGGCCATGATTCGATCTATCTGTTTCAAACGGTAACTTGGAGTTTCCTATAAATAGCAAAGCATTTTTCACACTAAAGGGACGGAAAAAAAAAGCTAATAATAGCATACTGAAATTCTGCACAAAAGAATCCCAGCCACCGGAATCTGAGTTTTACGATCATTATAAACTGTTGCTCAACCCAAGCATAACTAAGGCTAACGATCTGATCCCACCTTCATTTCTTTCATTTTATCATTGTTATTTCTGTTCTTGTTCTTTTTTGCAGGTTCAATATAGAAGTCTATATTAGGTCGATCGACCAAGTTCATCTGAAGGGTTCTAGCGACAACATCAGACTGACGGTTCAACCCAAGTTGCCTTGAGCCTAGCAAAACACGACCCGATCCACTTCGATTGTAGGTCGACCCCCTACAGTTTGGCGCCCACCGTGGGGCCCATCGCAACTTCACAAGTCTATTAATCGAAACTTTCAAACGAACAGCAACGATGTTTGGCGAAGGAACCATCTCAACCATTGAAGAGCAGATCGCTGCATTGGTCGCTCAAACAGCAACAAATGCAGAAAAGTTGAGAGCATTGGAAGCTAAAAAAACTGCAATCCGGGCTACTAATGAAGAATTGCGAGCTATAGTCGATGGCGTTGTACCCGATAGCGAAGATGTGGAGCATCCAATTCCGGTCCTAAACGTCGAACAAGAGGTCGACCGACGAGGTCGAGACGCTCCGACGGGTCCAGGGATCCTAGACGCGAACACAAATGTCGGGCAAACCCAACAAACACCCCAGACTGCTCGAGTCGACATCGACCTCAATAACTTGCCTGTCCGAAACGACAACGAGCAAGATCCTGTTATGGGAAGGCAACCTGAGAATGTCTTGGGAACACCCGTGTCACTCCAGTCGACACCAGGTTTGATAAAATCTGGACTTGACCGATCTACCATTGTTAATTTGGAATTTTCTCGCAGGTTTATAGAGATGGAAGCCCTCATACAAAGGATCCCGGGTGTCCCAGCTCTAATTAAAAGGAGCAACATGATCAGCTTCGCAGACTCACCTTCTGTCGATGCGATAGCACTCATCGAGATGCCTAAAAAATTTAGCTTCCCAAATATGAAGCAGTATGAGGGGACGATTGATCCAGACGACCATATAGCACAGTACAAGCAAAGAATGTTCGACCTACGAGAAGCGTGCATGTGCAAAGCCTTCAGGTCTAGTCTCAATGGTCCAGCTTTGCAATGGTACACAAATTTACCAAACAATTCTATTAATTCCTTTGCGCAGCTTACATACACCTTCGTGGAGCAATTTGCAAGTAGTCGCAAGCTGGAGAAACAGTCGGACGACTTGTACACGATAACGCAGAAGCATGGCGAAAATCTAAGGACTTATGTCGGTCGCTTCAACAGAGAGAAAGTTCAAATCCCTCACTGCAATTAGGCAACCGCGATATATGCCTTTAGAAAGGGCCTCAGGTTTGACTCTGATCTTTATAAAGAACTAACCAAATATCCATGTAGGACAATGGAAGATGTATTGGCCAAAGCATGGGCCCAAATAAAATTGGAAGAAGATGAAGCTAATTACATTGGCAAAATAAACAATTATTCAAACCGTAAAAACAATCGAGTGGATAGACAGTCGAACGATAGAAGGGTAGAACCTTACTCGACTGGTGAAAGAAGATCCACTCGACAATACGGCGAAGGTTCAAGCGATAGTCGACCATACAAGAGAGATTACCCAAAAACCAGTCGACCACGAGCAGAAGTACCAAAATACAATTTAAGCATCGAACTGGTCGACCTCGTAGCGGTTATGAGGGAAATTGGCAAGACAATAAAATGGGCAAGGAAAATGAATGCACTTCTAGAGCATCGAGATGCAAAGCTGATATGCGAATTCCACGGAGATCAAGGCCATCGAACTGAAGATTGCATCACCCTCAAATTCGAAGTTGCAGAACTACTGAAACAAGGACATCTACAGGAATTTTTAACGGAAAAGGGGAAACAAACCCTGGCAAGACGAAACGACAGAATGACCAACGCAAACGACAATCCACCAGAACCACCTCGACAAGACAGAGTTATAAATTTCATTGCAGGAGGTTCTGAAGTGAGTGGTATTAGTTACTCAATAGCAAAGAGACACATGTGACAGGTGTTAAACACAGAAATTCAGCCAAGTAGAGAGCATCCGTCAACCTTCGACAAGACCGTCATCTTCAAATCTACAGATAAATCAGATTTGTTTTCTCCTCATCACGATGCACTTGTTATTTCGTTACATATTGCTAACTGTTTAATAAAAAGAATTTTGATTGACAATGACAGTTCGTGTAATATTTTATTTAACAGTACCCTAAGAGAAATGCAGGTCGACGAATCCAAACTAAGTCGTCGGACGACAATGCTGACAGGATTCAGTGGGGAACAAAAAAGTATGTTAGGGGAAATTGTATTACCAATCTACGCTGAAGGCGTGAACCTTTACGTCAACTTCCTAGTGCTTGACTATCAGTCCCCCTACAACGCAATTCTAGGAAGACCATGGATTCATGAGATGAAGGCAATCCTTTCGACTTACCACCAGATGATAAAATTCTCAACAATGTAGGGAGTTCGCGAGATAAAAGGAGAACAAAGGGCAGCCAGAGAATGTTACCAAAACGCCATGAAGAAGAAAAAAGAGTCGTTATAGCAATTACAGGACTCCAAAGTCGAGTCGACTCCAAACACGCCAAAGATGGAAGATCTGGATGAGGTTTCGATCGACACAAGTCGACCTGATCGAAAGGTTTATATTGGATCCAGACTATCGAGAGAAACTAGAGAACAACTGATCAACTTCCTAAAGGAACGACAAGGTAGCTTTGCATGGTAGCACTCGGACATGGTCGGCATCGATCCAGAGGTAATTGTCCATCAGTTGCAGGTCGACCCCGATCATCAACCGGTAAAACAAAAGCGGAGAAAATTCGCTCCGGAAAGAAACAAAGTCATAAACGAAGAGATTCAGAAGCTGATCGACATTGGCTCAGTGAAAGAAGTTAAGTATCCCGATTGGCTAACAAATGTCGTAGTGGTTAAAAAGAAAAACGGCAAGTGGCGGGTATGCATCGACTTCACAGACCTCAACAAAGCATGCCCTAAAGATTCATTCCCTTTGCCCTATATCGACATGCTTGTCGATGCCACAGTCGGACACGAACTACTCAGTTTCATGGACGCCTACTCTGTTTACAACCAGATCCTGATGCATCCAGACGACCGAGAGAAAACCGCATTTGTAACAGAGCGAGGTACTTTTTGTTATAAAGTAATATCGTTTGGTTTGAAAAATGCAGGTGCCACCTACCAACGACTAGCGAATAGAATGTTCGCCAAAATACTTGGCTCGACAATGGAAGTCTACATCGACGATATGCTGGTTAAGACACTTGTGGCTCAACAACACATCGACCACCTTAGACAGTCGTTCGACGTCCTCGATAAATATGGTATGAAACTAAACCCTACGAAATGCTCTTTTGGTGTGTCATCAGGGAAATTTTTAGGGTACTTAGTCACTCAAAGAGGCGTCAAAGCAAACCCAGACCAAATCCAATCAATATGTGGGATTAAGTCGCCTAGATGCATTAAAGACGTACAGAAACTCACTGGTCGAGTAGCGGCACTGAACAGGTTCATTTCCAAGTCGTCCGAACGATGCCACCCATTTTTTAACACCTTAAGGAAAAACAAAGCTTTCGAATGGAACGACGAATGCAAGAAGGCATTGCAAGATTTGAAGGAGTATTTGACTTCACCACCACTGTTGTCAAAACCAAAAGACAATAAAACATTACTCATGTACTTGGCCGTTTCAAATACAGCTGTCAGCGCCGTGTTGGTTAGGGAAGAAAACAATCGACAATATCCTATGTATTACGTAAGCAAGGCATTGCTCGACGCAAAGACAAGATACAGTCGACTGGAAAAGCTGGCATTGGCCTTGGTCGTTGCAGCCCGAAAATTAAGGCCGTACTTCCAATGTCATTCCATCCAGGTATTAACTACTTATCCTCTCAAAAATATCTTGCATAAACCTGAACTTTCAGGTCGACTGACGAAATGGGCTATCGAACTGAGTGAGTACGACATCAGCTTTCATCCGCGAACGGCATTGAAATCACAGGTACTAGCTGATTTTGTTACGGATTTCACCCCTAACGAGAATTTGTAGGCTGAAAAAGAGTTGGTAGCTCTTACGGAGATAACGTCGAACGAGAAATGGCCATTGTCGGTCGATGGATCAAGCAACATAAAAGGCAGTGGACTAGGATTGGTGCTAAAATCTCCTCACGGGGACATTATAGAGCAATCCATCCACTGCGAGTTTCGTGCGACAAATAACGAAGCAGAATACGAAGCGTTAATTGCTGGGCTTGACCTTGCTAAAAACTTGAACATCAAAAACATTCAAGTATTCAGTGACTCTTAACTGGTCGTCCGACAGATTAATGGCTCGTATGAAGCAAGAGATCAAAGGATGACTGCCTACTTAGCCAAGGCCAAACAGCTTCAATCAACTTTCGACGAATTAACTATACAACAAATACCAAGGTCGGAGAACTCCCGGGCAGATGCATTGGTGTACTTAGGCTCGACAACGACCAACGGATCAAAATCAATTCCGGTCGTACATCTTACATCACCAACTATCCAAGAAGCAGAAATAATTGCCCCAGTCGACAACACAAGAAATTGGATGGACCCATTGCTGGACTATTTACGAGCCGACATTCTACCTGGAGACAGAAATGAAGCGAGGAAAATCAAAGCAAAAGCCGCTAAATTCTGCATCATATATGGTAAGTTATATAAGAAATCTTTTATAGGACCATACTTGAGGTGTGTGACCCCACGAGAAGCGTACGACGTTCTCAAGAGTCTACACTATGAAGAATGTGGAAATCACTCTGGAGCTCGAAGTCTGTCGAACAGAGCCATCACTGTAGGGTATTACTGGCCGACAATGCGTTCCGACTCTTAAAATCATGTGAAGTCGTGCGACAAGTGTCAAAGATTCGCACCTGTGTGCCATATTCCCCCAGGTATGTTAAACTCAATTTCAGCACCTTGACCTTTTATGAAATGGGGGATGGACATTGTAGGAAAACTCTCAGCCGCACCTGGAGGTGTCGTCTACATGTTGGTAATGATAAACTACTTTACAAAATGGGTAGAGGTCGAAGCTTTACCTCAAGTACGCGACATTGAGGTACGCAATTTTGTGTGGAAATATATTATTTGCAGGTTTGGGGTTCCACAAGAAATAGTGACCAACAGCGGATCCCAGTTTATTTCGTTCGACTTCAAGAATTTCTGCGACAAGTATGGAATAAAACTGAGTTTTTCGACTCCACGGTATCCCCAAGCCAATGGACAAGCTGAATCGACAAACAAAACGATAATTAACACACTTAAGAAGCGACTAGTAGCCGAAAATAGTGAATGGGTAGAAAAGCTCCCAGAGATCGTTTGGTCGTATCGAACTACTCTTCGACGGTCGACTGGGGATACTCTATTCTCCCTTGTTTATGGATCTGAAGCAGTAATCCCCATTGAGACACGACTCGCAACTGCATGAAGTGAAAACCCTAACGAAGCCCAAAATAGCCTTGAGCTCGCTTTTGAATTAGATCATTTGGATGAACGACGTGATCGAGCGACTCTAATAGTTCATTCGTATCAACAACAGGTCGCACGACATTACAACAAGAAAGAACACATTAGAACCTTCAAAGTAAACGACTAGGTGCTACATCGTGTTTTCCAAAACACTAGAGAAGAGGGAGCTGGTAAATTAGGGCCATCTTGGGAAGGACCTTATTAAATAACAGATGTCGTTGGTAGAGGAGCATATAAATTGCGAGAGCTCGACGGTCGAGAATTACACAACAGCTGGAACGCCTTACACCAAAAACAGTATCATTTCTAAACTTGAATTGTTGATTAATTTCAGTTTTGATAAGTTTCAATTTTCATTTGTATCTTATAGAGGTGGCACCGGTTCGGTTTGATTCCGGTTTCGGTTCCAAACCGTCAGTTTTGGGTGGTTTTGGTTTGTAAGACACCCAAAACCGAAACCGAAACCGAAACTGGAAAAACCGGTTTCAAACCGTCGGTTTGGTGGTTCCGTTTTTTTTTTTTTTTTTTTTTTTTTTATCCCAATCAAATAATCAATATTTTAATTCTTCCCAATCATAATTCCAATTTCCAATGACCAAATTATTAAATAAAAATATATTTACAACCATTTTTTCTTTTTCTTTTTTTAATTTATTTTTCAAATCTCAATCAATATTAATTCTTCCCAATCATAATTCCAAATTTCCAATGAACAAATTATTAAATAAAAATACATTTACAACCAATCAATATATTTACAAACATTTTCCATTAAAGTATTTAAGTAGTTCACAATGTTTAGAAAAAAATAAATTGACATTTATTAATAAATACAACTTTACAATTTCACAAAAAATAAAATAAAATTAGAAATTGGCCTTGAAGGCTTGAATTCAAATATACAATATTATAATGTAATAAAGTTAAAATTAAAATATATATATATATATATATCGGCATTGCACTTAATTTTTTACCATAATTAAGCTGCCTACGTATCCTCCATCAATGTAGAGGAATCAAAGGCCACGTAGTTCTTTTACCTTTAATTAGTTGCTCGGTGTTGGAGGTTGGATGTTGGAACGGAATCTATTCACTGCCTTCCGTTCCCGTCGTTTGTTCATCTTCGAAGAAGTCGTTCGCTATCTCCGGCTGAAGTTCTTGTTGTCTATATTTGGCCTTTGTCCAATCATCAACACACGCTTGCATTTCAAGTGATTGTGGACACATAGATGATCGTCTTGGGTCCAAAATATTTCCACCTGCACTAAATTCTTGTTCCACAGCAACTGTAGAAACCGGCATTCCAAGAATTTGTTTGGCAATAATTGCCAAAATTGGATAATCTTGTTTATGACTCTTCCACCAAGCCTGGATACTAAATTCTCCATCTTTAAATTTATGAGTGTCTTGTAAATACCGGTCAACCTCGGATTTCGTTGAGGATGAAGAAGATGTTCGAAATTTTTTGGTTCTTTCGGAAAACAGTCGATCCCCTAAACCCCTTAATGTAAATTTTTCAAAATTACTAGTACCACCATATGTGGGTTGGGGTTGTGAAACTGGCACATTCAAAGATGGACCATATATTCTAAGATATTCATCGTATAATTCATAAAGCAATTCCTTAACGGAATCACAATACTGAAGAACATCAACTTCTAAATCTAAACATTTGTAATAACTAGCTAAATAAACCTGCAAATATTCAAATTTAAAGTGTGGATCTAAACACGGTGCAAGCAAGTAAATATTTGGAATCTGCCCATAATACTGTAACCATTTTCTCCTCATGGCATCAACACATGGACTCAATTTAAGATCAACATCACAATCATTGAATGCACCAACAATATTAACACATTGAATAAGAAATGAATGAGTAGTGGGATAGTAAACACCAGATAAAGCGACGGTAGCATCATTAAAAACACGTAACAATTCAAGAATTTTTATACATACATCCCAATGGTTCAATTGAAGAGAAATTGAAGGAACATTATAAGTAATAAAAGAAACTAATAATTCCTTATATTCAACACTTTCACAAAGCTACTTATAAGTTGAATTCCAACAAGTGCTAATATCTCGAGAAATTTTTTTGGGATGCATATTATTCATAGAGCAATATTTTAACCATTGTTTCTGGATTTTGTTATGCCTCCAGATATAGTTAATACTATCTCTAATTGGTCTAATAAAAGTAGAAAGCTCTGCTAATCCAGCTTGAACACACAAATTTAAAACATAACATGCAGAACGTTGATGAAATATTTTACCCCCAAAATAGGGATTGCACAATTTTTGTAACATAGGAATAGATGCAGTATTGCTTGCAGTATTATCAAAGCCAATAGCAAAAATTTTGTTTAGGATATTATACTCTTGAAAAATGATTTTAAGGAGTTGAAAAATATTTTTAAAATCATTTTGAGCTGAATGCGAGTCATCAAAAACACGAAATGCAAGAATTCTTTTTTGCATGTCCCAGTTATTGTCTATATAATGACATGTGACACCCAAATATGAATAACTACCAAAATTGTCACTCCATATGTCGGCACATATGGAAACGCGACCTTGAAATTCAGAAAAATATGTTTTCAATTTGTTTTTTTCTCTTCTGTAAATGCTATTTAGTGTACGTGTGAGAGTGGAGGTAGGAACACGTTGCATTGCAGGATTTATGCATTTTGACAATAATTAATAAAACCTACTTTCTCACCAAAACCAAAAGGTAAGTGTTCAGTTGCAACCATTAATGCTAATTGTTCTGTATTGTTTTCAGTCGTGTAATAAAATAATTGATTAGAAGGGGTTGCGTACCTGGAGATTTTTGATTGGTTACTCGCTACCGTGTATTCAAATGAGTGATTTTTTTTTATATGGGACCATAATGTGCCATATCCGAAGTTTCTTACAACCTTATATTTTCTGCCGCAGTGATTGCACTGGATTTGGAAACCATTATCTACCTTAGTTTTCTTCATATGCACTTTGAAGAGTTCGGACTTCATCGACTTTTCTTCTTCACCATCACCTGCAAAAAAAAGCATCCGAAGAGGCTGTGGGGTTAGAATTAGATAGATTTTCAGGGGGGGTATTTTGAGCGGGGTCAAGTTCGTTGAACTTGGGAATTGTTAGAGGAGGATTAGGAGCAGAAGGGGGATCGGATCCAAACCGATCTAGAAGGAATTTGTGAAAATTCAAATCGTCGTAACTGACAGCTTCACAAATATCTTCCAACAAGTTTCGCATTTGACCCTTTCCTTTGTCCACATTTCTTGAACTATCTCCCCCACTTGCCATTGAAAAATATGAGTAAAAAATATAGAGTAAACAAGTAAAAAATAATAATAAATAAATATAAATAATAAAATATAGAGCAAAAAAAAAAAGATGATTGAAAAAATATATATTTTTGAATATATATATATATATGAGAGAAAAAATTATATTGTTGGAAAAATATATATATAGAAAAAATTATATTGTTGAAATAAATATTGTAAATCAATTTGATGATTGAAAAAATAGTAGATAGTAAAAAATATAAGAAATAATTTATATATGAATGAGAATTAAATAAAATTGTAGAGAGAATTGAGAATTTGAGAATTGAGATTGAGAGGAGTTGAGAGAAGTTGAGAGAATGAGAGTGGTGTGAAGAATAATGAAATATGGGGGGGTGTTATTTATAGTATAGTAGAGAGGGGTGATTATTCAAATAAGAGAAATGAAGGGGTGAAAAAAAAAAATTGGCCGTTGCCCAGTCAGAAAAATCAGAACGGTCAAATTTTTTTTACACGCTGCCACGTGGCAGCGTGTGATTGATGGATAATTTTATTTTTTTTTAAACCGGTCAGAATGGTCAAAATTAAATCAGACGCTGCACTCGGCAGCGTCTGATTGGTGGACTATTATAAATTTTTGAAATCTGTCAGAACGGTTTGATTTTCAATTAGACGCTGCCACGTGGCAGCGTCCGATTGGTTCTTTTTTTTTAAAATTTTTTAAAAAGTAAACGGTAACTTTTTAAAAATAAGACGCTGCCACGTGGCAACGTCTGATTGGTTGATTTTTTTTTAATAAACCGGGTTTCGGGCGATTAAAACCGTCGTTTTCGGACGGTTAAATTGTCAGTTTCTGACGGTTTGGAGGACTCCCGAACCGAAACCAGAACCGGAACCACCAGTTTCCATCCGATTTCCAAACCGGCAGTTTTTATTTTGGTTCCGGTTTGGCCAATCCGGTTTCGGTTAAACCGCGGACAAAACCGACTGTTTAACCGAACCATCGTCACCTCTAGTATCTTATACTAACGATGCACAAAGAGCAATGATGAAAAACCTAGTACTAAGTTAAGATCTGAGCTCACAAAAATCATTTTTTCATACTTCAGTCAACTTCGACACATTATATTGCTACGACACTATATTGTTACTATAGCATTGACAGGTTGTACCCCGACGTCTACGAAACAAAAACATACTCCCAACATTCTTATTTGACAAACGATCGCCGAGAGTCAGGGGGACATCACTAGACAAAAGCAGATGTCGACTGAATCACGATTATCAGATGCAAATTGTTGACTAAACGCATGTACGCGATGTAAATTGTCGACTAAACGCATGTACGTGATGTAAATTGTCGACTAAACGCATGTATGCGACGTAAATTGTCGATTGAACGAATGTACGCGATTATTCTATAAATATATCAACCATGTTTTTTCACGATTTTATCTAAACTGTGACGTCGTCCGACTTACGCATGAACATAAGTTTACAAGCTTATTTCATTCGGATATTTAATCTTGTGTAAACCTCATTATAAGATGGTCGTGTCGTCTACACATGAAAACAAATTTCATACTTCATAAATATCGAGGACATGCAAAGAAATACTATGAATATCGATACGACTAAAGTAATTCATGATAAAATTATAACTGGTCGAAACGACCAAATCATCATCCATTACAGACTTTTTAAAATAAAAATTGAGTCAGTTCTCAGGTGGGTCAATAGTTGAAGCGACACTTACGGGATTTACAGCAGCTGGGTCGACAACAGGAGGATCGACAAGGAGTGGATCGACAAGGGGAGGATCAACCAAAGGCAGATTGACAGCATCTACATCTTCAAGGAGTGCATTCTCATCAAGTGTTTGCTCCTCATCTTGTTCAGGCGAGGACTCCTTTAGCCTCAACATCTCCTCGTAAGTGTCGATCATTTCCTTCATGTCGACTTCATTCCAATTAGCATGCTCGCCTGACATATATTCCTTGTAAAGCTCGGCTTTCGCCTTACATATCGCGGCAGAAGCAATCGACGTTAATTGCTTCTTTAAGTCAGCGATGATGCGCTGCTGTTCAGCTAGAGCCGCACGAGTTTCAGTCAACTCCAAGGAATGTCGGTCCCTCTTTGCTCTCACCTCCCTTAACTCTTTTTCAAGAGCTAAGTTCTTGAGCTCCAAATCTTCAGTAGCCTTGTCGACTTTGGCCTTTTCCAGCTTCATAACGTCAATCATCTTCCGCTGCTTCCCACATCTGTCGTTCACCATCTTATACCTCCCATGCAAGTGTAGCGAAGCCTGCAGAGCCTACATAGCGATGAAAGTTCACATAAGAGAAATAACACATCATAAAATCTAAAATAAATCAAATAACTTACATGAAAAGCCGAAAGGATGGTTGTGTCGAACACATCCTCAGTCTTCTTCTTCTGCAGATACCTTTCATCCGCAGGGAGAATATAGTCGAGTGACTTCTCTAGGAAAGTAGTCGGCTCATCGAATGAGGACAGATCGGAAGGAAGTGTTGTCGATGAGTCTGGCTGTAGAGCAGCTACTTGCCTCCTAGTACTCGACTCGACCCGACCCTCTTTCTCTTGTTGACAGGCAGATCCTTCCTTTGCCTCTTCTTTTGAGGAGATGGTTCGGGAAATGAAGCATATATGTGTTCGAACGACACGACAGTGCCTTCCGTCGACTTCCCGGCAGCTTGCTTCTTTTTCGCTGCTGCTCTCTTCCTGGTAAGATCTTCTCTATAACGCTTCAAAACGTTAGCATCATTTGGCATGTTTATCCTTGCGCTTGCCATCGACGTCACTGCGAAACGACATTCATTATTAGATACAGGCGACAAGAATTTCATTTCATATTGAAGAATTTCGAAACTCCTCCTAATTCAGACATACGACACGAAGTCTTTCACACTAGGATAAGGCGCTCGCGACCTATTTAGAGTCGACCATCTCCATAAACTGCTAGGCCTAAGATTACCTTCTGCAAGCAGCACCTTACAACTTCTATCTTTTATAGGAATATTTAGCACAGCCTCAGTGCGAGCAGGAGCAACGTCGCACGACGGTTTACTCTCTATACCCTTTATTTCTACAAAAGGAGCTAAACATCAGCGAGAATAATTTTAAAAAAATGAAAAGCAAGAAACGACAATAGTAGAACAACACTCACCAAACCGACTCCAAGTGCGACGATATTTGTACGTCTCATCCCCTATGAACCATGGACCATCGATCGGAGGACCTTTTGTAAAAAAGTAAGTATCTTTCCAATTTCGATCGTTCGTCGTCGTGTCGGAAATGATCTGCTGCTCCTTACTCCTAGGCACCAACATATAACGACCACGGTCGCTTATGTGCTCCTTCAAATAATAGTTATGGAGGAGGCTACCCATCCCAAAAGGTAAGTTATATCTCTCACTGAGAACCCCCAAACTCAGCAATATTCTCCAAGTGTTTGGCATCAACTGACCTGGAGCAAGGTCGTAGTATAATAACATCCGTCGCACCAATTGTGGGACAGGAAATCTAAACCCTAAACGAAAGGTGTATTCGTAAAAACACGTCCACCCTGGTATATCCCAGTCCGCCCACTCATATTCCCTAGGTGCGCGTAGCTCGACATCTTTTGGGATGCCGTAAATCTCCCTCAACATACACAAATTGTCCTCTGTAATCAAACTAGCTGGACTTTCATCAAGGACACCTAGTGGTCGATCGGATGTAGTAACTTCATCTACATCGACATATTCAGAATGGTCGACTATCGTTGCAACGACACGTACGCCACCTTGTTCAAGTATGCCTTTCGTGTTTATGGCAACGACATTCGACGGATCCTCTATAGTAACCTGTCGATCTACATCTACCATCCTTCTATCAACTCCATCAACACTATCTTCTCCCTTGCTTGTAGTTCAATCATATTGTGGGTCAGAGATCATACCGTCGCTCGACAGGTTAATAACGTCGTTCGACATGATGCCTCCTAAAGCTAACAATGCAAAAAATGCACAAGTCAGAAACTAATGCGCTACAATCACAACCTAGGGTTTCTAAAATCATATCCTAGGGTTTTTCGGCGAAAAAGCATCCAATCTTAAAAGCTAACCTAACCCTACAGGTTCTACCGCCCTAAGAGTCGATCGAATGAAGCACTCGTCTACGATTGTCACGACATGCGAAAAACATCAAACAGCACAGTTGACTATACCAAACAAGATCAAACAACAGATATAATCGAAGAACAGCAAGCAATATCATCAAGAACAATGAAGAACAACTAGTACAATGAAGAACAGCAAGTATAAACCCAGAACTTATACTAAGTAACTCTACATCGTTTGTATATTAACATATTTTATGCAAGAAAGCAAAATAGAAGAACAAATGTAATCATTACTGACCTTGAAGATTTTCTGAAAAACTCTTGAGAAACTCTGAAAATCTCACGAGAGTGCTGCAAACAATATTTGCGGAGAGAAGAAAATGCGAACAAAGGGGAAAAGTTACTTACTTCTTTGGAGGCTCACTGTAAAATGACTTGGAGAAAACGAACGATTTACTTATAAACCTATTCTCAACCACATTTGCCACGTGGCAATTCCCCATCAATTACTACCCAACCAAGGTGTAACCAAGGTACCAAAGTAACCGTCTGTAATGATGACTAAAAGTTCAAAATTTGAAAAAGCCATATCTTGAACAAAGCGAGCACACCCAAATTAAATGCAAATGACGTCATCTTAGGAAACTGAAAAGATAGGCGTCTATTTGATGTGACCTTTGATTAGGCCAAGTTCAGCAGAAAACGTTTGTCGAACAACATTTGGCACTAGCTGGAAAAATCGGCTATTGATCAAGGCAACTCAAATGGGGGAGCTCGACAATGGTCAATTCAATGGAAGATGTTTTCGCTCGACAACGATCGACTCAATGTGAATCACTCTCTACTTCGTCGATAACTCTTAAGAGAGTGAGGGACAAACTGTGGTAGCCAAAAATAGCCCACTGGCCCAAAATGTAAAGCCCAGGCTCAACTCACTTGGGCCTAATTTGAGTAGCCCAACGAGAAAGGCAACAGTATGACTTGGTCGTCTGGAGACCAAGTCAGCCAGGAGTGTGTCAAGTAACGAGATTCTTGGGGAGAAAATCTCTCCAAGAATCTCGCCCACAATCAGGCCACGATTCGATCTATCTGTTTCAAACGGTAACTTGGAGTTTCCTATAAATAGCAAAGCATTTTTCACACTAAAGGGATGGAAAAAAAAGCTGATAATAGCGTACTGAAATTCTGCACAAAAGAATCCCGACCACTGGAATCTGAGTTTTACAATCATTATAAATTATTGCTCAGCCCAAGCATAACTAAGGCTAACGATCTGATCCCACCTTCATTTCTTTCATTTTATCATTGTTATTTCTGTTCTTGTTCTTTTTTGCAGGTTCAATATAGAAGTCTATATTAGGTCGATCGACTAAGTTCATTTGAAGGGTTTTAGCGACAACATCAGACTGACGGTTCAACCCAAGTTGCCTTGGGCCTAGCAAAACACGACCCGATCCACTTCGATTGTAGGTCGACCCCTTACAATTATAAACAAAAAAGTTAACAAAATTAATAAAAAATCAAAATTAAAACTCCATCTCAATCTTCATCTTCAACATCAACAAACTCCATCTTCATCTTCAATATCATCACCAATCCATCAATTTTTTCATCACAAACAACCACCACAAAACACAAATTACAAATCAAATAAAACTATATATTAAAAAATAAATAAATTAAAAAAAATAAAAACTAAATACTCCTCTTTTTTTTTCCAGACACTCTCTCTCTCTTTTTATGTTTTCTCTTCAGATTAGATCCTGATTTCAAATCAAAGATCCCTCATCTCTCTCCTTCTTCCACTAACCCACTCCTCCCCTCACACATCTAATTTAGGGTTTAGATTTTTTATTTGTGTTTTGTGTGGATGGTTGGAGCGGCTGGTGCAGCAATTGGACCGTCGCGAAGGGAGAGGTCGTGTTCTAGTGGAGGGAGAGGTCGTGTTCCTCAATTCACTATGGATTTGGATCTGTTTTAGGGATGGTAGGTGTTTCGGTGGTCTGGGTTTGGTGGGTGGGTTGTATGGTGGTGGCTGGATGTTGGGGTGTGCTGGTTCGCAGTTGGGTCTCGATTTGGAGGCGGTGGCTCCATTTGCTGTGAAAGAGAGCCTCCCCTTCCATTGAGTTCATCGTTGATCTGGTCTAGGTGGACTTTTTGTTTTGTTTTTGTTTTTTTGGAAGGATGGGTAATGATGTTTGAATGGTATTGTGTTTGGTTTTCTGGGTTTGTTGTTTATGAATGTGTTTGATTTTGATTTTAATTTTATGGGTTTGTTTTTGATGAATGGAGGGTTTTTTTTTTTTTTTTTTTTTTTTTTTTTTTTTTTTTTGGGTCATTGTTTGATTTTCTGGATTTGTGTTGATTGTATGGGTTTGATTTTCTTGATTTGTGTTTACTGTGATTAATATTTTGATTTTCTGGGTTGTTGGAAATTCCCAGATTTCTGATTATACAATTCAAAACGATTATCCACTGAATTGCATAAGATACATAAACCTTCAACCTTTTAAGAATAATTTTATTTTTTTGAATTGTATTATAATTTTTTTGAAAGTAAATTATATTATAAATATTTAAAATAAATTATTTTCTAATTTTGTGGTGTTGACACATGGCATGTTTATGGTTTAAAGACAGAAATACCCTTCAAACTGTTAACTTTGACTAACAGTTGACTCACATAATGGACCAAAATGAGTGGTTTTTGAAAACATAGGGATCGATCCAATGAAAAATGAATAACATAGGATATAATTCAGAAAAACATAGGGACTAAATGAATAATACCCCTTAAAATTACCAAACAAGACAAAAAAAAAATTCTAAAAACACTTCAAACTACCATATTAAACTCTCTCTCCTAAATTACCATATTAAACACTCTCCCCTAATTACTAAAAAAAAAAAAAAAAAAAAAAAAATCATATCTCCATACTTTCTCGATCAATCTCTAGTTAATAGTCAAAGAAAAAAAAAAGTTATGAATATTTTGGTTTTTTACTAATAGTAATATATATATAGCTCCGTTCTCATGCGGACGTCCTGATATAAATATTTTGAGTCAAAACATGTAAAACTAGTTGCTCACATTCAATATCTTCATAAAATTATATCATGACGTCCTCATTTGAAAAAATATATATATATTAAACAGTCAATAAAAATACCTTATTTTTTTTTATTAAAAAAAAAAATTGATATATGAAAACTTGATTTGTTGCAACAAGATTCAATTAAACTCGGAATTTTTTAGACTAATAAAAGAATTAAACTTCTCTAGACAATCACATACCTACAGAAGTAACAAAAGACATTTTCATATTTCAAATTTTATTTTTAAAACAAGGTGCTTGTTTTTGATTTTTTTTTTTTTTAATATATACATATATACGGTTTCTAAAAATCAAGCTTGTTCATAAGTGTTTCTTTAGTCTTGTTTGAGAAAGAATGGAGATAGAAACTTAAAGATATTTATTGAAGGAGAGATAGTTTAATATGGTAATTAAAAATTTAAGAGATAGTATTTAATGTGTAATATTTATCTAATGATTTATGAGAGTTAATTTTTTTTTCTAATAATTTAATTCAAAAAAAATTATTCCTCAGATGAATTCAAAGTCTACGATGGTTCGTTCTAACTTTTATTAAAATAAAATTAAGTGTCTTTAGAAATTTATTTTATAAAATAGAATGCCTATAGAATAGCATTGTCAAAATAAATAAATAAATAAATAATCTAGGAATAAAAGAGAGTATCTAGAATTTTTTTAATTTAAAATTTAAGAATAAAGTGTCTTTAGAAACTAAATGTAAAAGGAGAAAATTGAATTATCAAAAAAAAAAAAAAACTTTCATTGATAACAGGTCCCTCGTTTATGACCTTTACATTGAGTTGACCCACAAAAAGTGAACGATACAAAATTGATACAATCAAGAACAAAGAAAAGTAAGAAAATTTTCCCAGTATATAGTTTTATTCTCTCTAGGCCTATGATGGTCAAATAACATCAGCTGCTGATGAAGATTCACATTTTTTCTGGCTCTACATATAATAATTCTCTATCCCCACCCTTTTCTTTATATGAGTGTATTTTGTCCATAGGTTGGTGAGACATCTTATTCATTTTTGTCTTCATCTTCGTCGTAATTGAAAGGCAGTGGCACTGATTTGAATGCTCTGTACTTGCCCACATTGTTCAAATGTTCATTCTCCAATCTAATGTATCATAAAAACAAAAAACAAAAATAATTAAATTAAATTAATATGATTAGCATGGAATTTTTTATGTTTATGTTTATTTTTGAGTCCTACTACATTCCATAATCCTGAAATATTGTAACAGTTTAAAAAAAAAAAAAAAAAAATTACCTGAAGAAATTCCATATGCCACGACGGATGATTTCTAGACTGGCAACAATTGTAGTCATGGTTTGTCTATGTAAAATGTCCAAACCAATACCTAACACAGTTTGCAGCCATGCAAATCTAAGCAAAATGTTCAAGGCCTGCGATTAATGAACTAGGTTAGAAACAATACATATACAGGAATAATTGCAATTAATGAGCTGCAGTCAATAAATTCATTAACTTGGTTAGAAACTATATATATACAGGAATGAATAATTATAATGTAAAATTGATGTATACTTACAATGGCAAGGAAATATATATTTTTGTTGGGGATAAGAAGCTTGTCTCTCAACCAGCGGTTCTTGGATTTTCGGTTAAGAAGACCCCAGTCGTAAACAAGATCCCAATATGTTCCAACAATGGCTGCAGAAACAGAGAAAATCCAGGATGTTATTATCCATCCAAGATTAGTCTTGTCCAGACTCAGAGCCGTCCTCATACAAACAGCAACGATTGTGATGAAATATTTCATCCCATTCCATCCTTGCATTGCATCTTTTTCTTCAAACATTCTTCGTAGGCACTGAAGTAGCCGAGACATGTAGGGAAGCACTGCCACGACAAAGAAAAAAACGTTGTATACCCCGTAAGAACTGCATTTGTTCCTGCGATGAACAACGTCTCCCCACCCGTAGTAGCAAATGTAGAACTCTAGACTTCTCAGGGCTTGAACTTGGCTAGTGAATTGATCTGCCAAGAAGAAATCTGGGAGTGTCACCTTGTACAAAGGAGCAGCAACGCAGTGAAGCAAGCATGTCAAGAAGAAGAAGCGACTTGACCGATACAAGAAGTTGAATGGCATGAACAATAACACAGCTAGTAGCTGCAGAAAACAACAATAAAAAGTTAGTTGATTAGTTGATTGAAAATCAAAATGTTGGATAAGTTAGTTTTATATTTATATTTTTTACTTACAATAAGTAAGCTAAGTGGGAAAGATTCAGTGAATCCATTGTAATCCTGTGTTTTGGGATCGGCCTCCATGTCAAGGTTGCCAATAACAGTGAGTAGAGCCAACATTGCAATACCAAAACTGACAAGGAAGATTTGTCGGTAGCCCAATTCAGTTCCTTGTTTGAAACCAAATATGAAGGAGTAATTGACTCTGTATTTCCTCCAGTAGAATATGTTGATACCATACATGATCATGTGCAACACAAGGAACCCAAACAAGCTGCAAAACCAAAACATTGATTGATTATTTTCCATAACTTTAGTTAAGAACTAGAAAATTAGTACAGATAAATATTATTATTATTGGACAAATCTGGGTTGCTTCATGCTTGTTATACCTATAAAGTGGGAACAAGTTGTCCATGTACTGTCTCTGTCCTTCGGATTTTTCCCGATCAAGAAGACCATGGGCACGTATGATCGTAACAAGGGCTATTAACAGAGCAAATGTGCAACCAGCGAAAAATCCTGAAAATTTAAATTAATAGAAATTAATATTGATAGAAATTAATATTAATCAGGTTTAAATTAATATTGATAGAAAGTAACTAACCAGTTGAAAATGTAATTCTGTGCCTTTCTCTTTTGGCTTTCGGTCTTAAGATGTTCATGCCTTTAGTGCGGTTTGCATTTGAGAAGTGCTTGACGAATGTCACTTCAACTCTCTCCATAAGCTTTGTAACCTCATCAGAGCTACCAAGGTAGGAATTATCCACCATTTTCATGTAAGATTTTGATGCATTTCTTGAACTTATCTGCAATAATTAAACATGAAACCAATAAATAAAAAAAAGTGAGAAGACTAATCAAAATTAAGACCATGATCTGAAAAGATAATATCTGGGTTTTTTAGAGGGAATATACCTTATCATATTTCTTCATAATCTTTGAAAATGCCATCGTATTTAGAAAGCTGTAGTTCATCACAAACAAAAAATATATCAAACACCATGTTAATGGATTTTAATTATATATTGAGAGACAGTGAATAATAATCAATTACCAGTAATTCTTAAGAAGACGAAGCTTCTGGTAAAATTCAATAAAAGCTCGTTTAAGTTGATCTTCAACTTTCGTGAGATTTTCCCTATTGAACTTGAGCTCTGTCTGTGGAGGAACTTTGAGAACAGTCTTGATGGTGGACCGAGGAGTCTCTAGAGTGTGGTTTATACTCACGCGGTTGAGTACATCTAATGGAGCTGGTCTAGCTTTCTTGGCGATCTGTGATATCGGCGGTGGTTTCGGTGGATTAACAGCCATCGGTTTCGCATTAATGCTCTTCTCCGCTGGCTTCTCGTCCTTGTCATCATCATTTGTTTCATCGGTCTGTCCATGGCTACTCTCACCAATCTCTTCAATTATCTCCATGTGATCAGCTGCTCTTCCTGCTCGTCAAACAAAACCAATTAATATCTTACGGGTTTTGCTACGTTGCAATTAATTGCGATATTAATGAAGTGAAAATTAAGTATTTGATTTTAATATTAGATCTGATTTTTAGGGTATATACATTTTTCTATAATTAAACATATATATACATTTTCTACAAAATTTTAGGGTTTAAAAAATAAAAATGAATAAAAAACTAAAGTCTTATAATATTAGATCTGATTTTTTGCCTACTTTTATAAAATTTTAACTTTTATAATAGGTTCCTCAAAAAAAAAAAAAAAAAAAAAAAAACTTTTATAATAGAAGAAAAATTGTCTAATGACTTCATGTGCTTCAGGGTTAGATTCAGATTCAGATATTACTCGTACTCGTTTGTATAATATCCGTTGTTTAAAAAAAGAAGAAAAAAGTACTCACTGCTTGCTCTGGCTCCGGCTGGGACGGAGATATGAAGTTCGGCAGCGGAGGTGGCGATATCGGAAGCAAGGCGAGTCATCTCGACCGTCCGATCAAAACCCGTCATGGGTGGATTCTCGACTTTAATTCTAAAAGCAATCAAAGCATCCATTTGCCTATTCAAAACCTCTGCTTCCTTCAAAACCTCCTTAACCTTATCTCTGTAAAACTTGTCGACTTTATTGAACTCATCATCAAGTCTCCTAAAATAAACAAGCTCGTACTCTCCTCCGTTTTCAGAGGACATCAAGAAAGTGGTTTCGTAACTGTGAGATCCGTTTCGGCTGACAGAGTTGACCAAGATCGACTGGTTTTCGAGGTCGGTTGAGGGACTGATTGGGTTGGTGCCGTGTCTGGGTATCGAGACTAGGCCGCTAAAGGCTCTGTAGAGTGACATCTTTCTTGTGAGACCAATTGGTCCGGATGTCGTTGGCCTGTTTCTTTGCTTAAAAATATGGATTTCTTTGAGAAGAGACTTGAGAAATTCGTAATCCATGTATTTTTCTTGCCACTCCGGCACCATCTGCGACGCGAACTCTTTCCCGAACTTCATTTTTCTCTGTTTTGTATGCAATTAATGTAGCTATGGTGGTGAGATATAGCTGTTTGATTGATTGTAAATGTTGTTAATAGTCAGCTTTAATGACTGTAACAAGTAGGCTGGTGTTGGTTGCTGTGTTGAACTGTTGAAGTCTGTTATAGCAAGGAAGAAGATGAAGTTGATAAAGAATTATGAGAGAAAGAGAAACAAATAATTTTGATGGGGGTTCTCGTACAAATTATATGTCTAGTTATATAGATTTGAAAAAGACCTTTTAAAAATATATTAATATCAGTGTCGTTGAAAATCCGTGTTAAAAAAAAAAAAAAGAATTCTTTCAAGCAAGAGAAAGCACTAAGCAGCCTCGCTTGGAGGGCCATTTGGTAAATTGGTCCTACAAATCTCAAAACGCGCGTAAAAAAACGTCGGATTTGTTGCGCCTACCTGATCGTATATTCGTATGTGGTCCAAAGTATTTCGATTGTGGCCTGTGACCTGGTTGTAAATTATATTTTCACTGACACGAGGACTATTTATTATAGAGTAAAAGATTAATGAATGTGTATACTGTATATGTTTAATCACTTGAATTGAATTGTTTTTTATTTATTTATTATTATATATTTTATGCGATGAGAATTTAATTTATTAAACTTCATGATTCATGTTATATTGGTAAATAGATAACAAATCACATAATTTTAAAAAAAAATCATAAAATTTAAGACTAAAGTACTAATATATATATATATATATACATTATTGTAATAAAGTTCATCAAAGAAAATTATTAAAGGATTTAAATAATATCAATTATATAGTAATTATCGACACCGAGAGTTAATTACTTTGGTAGTTGAAGGCTTTAAAATGAAGGTTCAAATCTTGATATTTGTAAATTTGTATACAAATTTGTTTATTAAACCATGAAGTGGACTTTCGACTTACAATGATGTCTGTTTTTTTTTTATTATTATTATTAAAAAAAAAAGAGTAATTATATGCACAAATCACACCAGATGAGAGAAAAAAAAATCAGTTTTAAAAGTTGTTTAACTAACCAACCCATGAAGCACTCTTCGATTATAAAATTACTGAAGATTAATTAAATTATATAGTGATATAATATATATATATATACAATTTTTTTATCATCAATTCGACCTGGTATAAAATATATCAGGACGAACTGATAGTAAAAAAACTATATATATAGTGAGTCTCGTATGACTCATGAGGTATCACGTATTTTAATTTCGGTAATAATCATGATGAAAACACATCAATTTTAATGAATTTTAATCTGAATTTTTTTATGGATGATGAGTTCAATGAAATCAATATATAAACAAAATTTGAGAATTTTCCGAATAGTGAAACTATTTATCCAAATTTTGTTAAATATGAAGGTATCGGAAAATAGATGAAATATAGGAAAGTTCAAGAAAAATAGTTATAATATTCAAAAAATTCTCAAATTTTATTCATACGTAGATTTAAATAAACTCATCATCCACCAAAAAAAGATCAAAATTTATTAAAATTGATGTATTTCCATTATGGTCCTTACTGAAATTAAAATAAGGGATCTTTCATGAGAGATTCAATATATATAAATATAAATGTTCAAGTTAGTACGTATTGATATAATTTCGTTAGTGCGTTAGATGTAGATCATTAGATTTACATACTTTGACTCAAAGTATATGCACTTGTCAAAACTTCTCCATAATCAGTGGTCCACATATATTGGTATTGATGTAGTTATATCAATACACACTGATGTGAACGGAATCATATATGTCTGACGATTGAAGTTATTATGAAAATCGTATGTAGGATTATGACAGTTTGGTAAAGGATAAAAATTGTTGAATAGTAATGATTGTAATCATTACTATTCAACAATTTTTATCGGAAATAAAAATAAAAAATAAAAAGAATTGTTGAATAGTAGATTATAAGGGTATTCCGGTAAATTACAATGTTGAATTTGAAGAATTAGAGGCAGGCAGGCAGGCAGCCAGCCAGCCAGCCAGGGTTGACCAGTTGAAAAGAATGGACGCGAACTTTTTTGTCGATTTTAGGACAGTCTCACTGTGTTTCTGTGTTCCCTAAACGTGGTCAAATTTTCTATCCAACCCACAACCCAGCCTCAGAAGTCAAACTTGGGGAGTAGTTTCCATATTCCATTTTCCAATTAGCACGTGCTTACTTGGAATTTAATTCGTTCTTATTGGGTTAGTGACAGTTAGTTAACGACATATATTATAGGGTTGCTTGTGACTCACAATTATAAGGTAGCTCTTGTCATTTTCTTTAAGGCCATATCTGTTTCACGTACGGTTTTTGGGATTCCGACTTTTTTTTTTTTTTTTATATCACGTGATTTGTCAGCAACCCATTGCCTGGGCTTATTATTATTTTTTAAAAAAAAGATTTTAATTTCATTTTTTTAAAAAAAAATTATACCATTTGGGTTCTTATTTTATCATGTAAAGATTTTTTTTTTTTTTTTCTTTAAGATCATGTAAATTATTTTTTTAAATAACGACAGTAGTCAGTAGACAGATGTTTTCAAATTTTATTCATTTCATTAATGCATAATATTTTATTATTGATTTAAAACAGAAGAAGATATGGTTTAAAAAAAAAATAGTAAGATGATATTATAATTGAATTGTTATCCCAAACAAATTAAAGGATATTATGTTCAATTAATATACATATTAAGGGTGTCAATATTGCCATCCATAAAACTAATTAGTATACTGATATTTTATTAAAAATTTTAATTATAAAAATAGACAAATATTTTTTTACTAATAAGGACAAATTACATTAATTAAACCCTAATTTTTTTAAGACAGTGTGAGGTTGATCAAGTGATTTACCTCTTACACCTACATCATCATAATGTTGTGTGTTCGAATCTATCCCCTCCCCAAATCCCGAATTATTGTAATTAACAAGTATACATGTATATTAAACCACAATACATATACATCATCTAATAGCTTAAATATATTAAATTAACAAGTATATATATATATATATAATTTTTCTATTGTCAGTTCGTCCTGATATAAAATAAATATATCAGGATGAAAAATGTGGACAATTAGATTTACATACTTTGACTCAAAATATATGTATCTGTCAAAACTTCTCCATAATCTATGGTTCATATTGTTCGTCTTGATATATTTTATATCAGGACGAACTAAACGTAAAACGACTATATATATTAAAAGTAATTAACAAGTATATTAAATTAACTCAATTACAGATATATTTTTCTTAGGACAGGATTAAGTTAAATGTATTCAAAATCTAAGCAAAAAAATTATTTCTATTTCAAAATATAGAAGAACTAGTCCACTTTTATATATAAATGTGGAATTACAACACACACACAAAAATCCCTTATAATAAGAAAAAAAATTTCGAATAATATATAATCAATATCCTGATCTAAAAAAGACTAAATACAAAGGGAAAATTGCATAAACTTACCCTAACGTTTCCCATTACGGCATAATATTCAACTAATACACTTAATTGCACAAACAACCCCTCATGTTAGTCAAACATGGTTAAAAATAACCATTGACCATTATTATTTTTTGAAAGCCCCAAATTGCCCCTTCACTTTATTACAAAAAAATCTAATTGCGCTTTATTTAAAACATTATCTACTTTAAATTATTATAATATTAAAAACAAAACAATTTAGGAAAACTTTATTTTGAGAAAATACAATTTAATAATATTTTAAAAACAAAACAAAAAAAAAATGTTATTTTGAGAAAATATAATTTAAAATTATGCAAGTCCAATATGAATAGTGGTAATGTGCTATATATTTTTGAATTTTTTTTAATTTAAAAAGGAATATGTTTAGTATTCTAAACACAAATATAAATAAAATCATCAAAATTTTGAAATGAAAATATAATCATTTGTCATAATAAAATACAGTAGCACCGAAAATTTGTTCAATGTTCATCTCTATAAGACAAAATAATTTGACTCAATATAAATTACACATTATATTTTGATTCAAAAATAAAAAAATAAATACTAAATATAATCCTTTTTAAATAAAATAAAAATATGTTTTAAATTTCAAAAATATATAGCACATTACCACTATTCATATTGGGACTTGCATAATTTTAAATTATATTTTCTTAAAATAACATTTTTTTGTTTTGTTTTAAAAATATTATTAAATTGTATTTTCTCAAAATAAAGATTTCCTAAATTGTTTTTTTTAATATATTATTTTTGAATTTTTTTGATTTAAAAAGGATTATGTTTTTAGCAATACGTGTTGATTTAAAAAGGATTATGCTAAATTGCTAATAAGATAATGTATAAGATATAATTTCGTTAGTGCGTTAGTGTGTTTTTGAATTAGTATTTATTTTTTATATTCTAATAATTTAAATTAGATAATGTTTTAAATAAAGGGCAATTAAGATTTTTTTGTAATATAGTGCAGGGGCAATTTGGGGCTTTCGAAAAAAAATAATGGTTAATGGTTATTTTTAACCATGTTTGACAAACATGAGGGGTTGTTTATGTAATTAAATGCATTAGTTGAATATTATGCTATAATGGGAAACGTTAGGGTAAGTTTATGCAATTTTCCCAAATACAAAATGTAATCTTCTTATACATTATCTTATTAGCAATTTAGCATTTTGGAGGAATGAGGACTGTGTATTTTCTTATTAAAATGGTGGGGCAGCCTCCGAAAAAGGAGGTCCTAACAAATTTAAGATGTTCACAAGATAAGGTTCAATGGATTGAATAACCCGTCATCTTTCTTGACTACCTAACTCTATACGTATTATTATATTGCTGGACATTTTAACGACATATTTGAATTTTTTTTTTTTGTTTTTATAGCATGACTTCAAGTCTTCAATGGAATGCTAGGTCAAAAATAATTTTTTCTGTTTTTTAGATTTTTTTTTTTTTTTTAATAATCAAATTGACTGGATACCCTTTCTATATTTCAAATTTCAATACATATTTGTTTATTAGTTGTTTGTTATTTTGTAATTCAATATTATTAAATCTCTTTTGTAATTGACAAATAATCAACTCTCTGTTTAAATAAATATTTGTAAATTGTAATTGATACCGAATATGAAGTAGAGAATTTGAAAACCATTGCATTGATTAGAAACTTCAAATTGAAGCTCCACTATCAGGTTCAAATCCTAGTATGTGTAAATATATATTCACATTTACCCATTAAACCATAAAGCACGGGAAGACCTCTTCCATCAAGTGGGAGTTGCATTTTAGACCGTTTTTATAGAGTCCAATCCCGTCAAGTTCTGGAAGATTAAAAATTTTGGAAGATTAAAAAAAAAAAGTAAAGAATTTGAATTTTTTTTTTATAAATAAATAAATAAATAAAACCAATATTGACTAGCTCTTACTCCTAAGAAAATTTGTTGTGCTCCCACCGGTCAATGGTCAATATCAATCAACCTAATAAAGGGTTTTGTTTTTTGTTTTATTTATTTTGTTTTTTTTGGAAAGACAACCTAATAAAGGTTTTGCTTTTGCTTTTGCTTTTGTTTTGTTTTGTTTTTTTAAATAAATATATTAATTAATAAAACGATGATTAATTAGATGAAAATAGTATACACGTGATCCTACATGTATTTTTTTATGTTACATGGACGCGTTCAATTACAAGCAAAATCACAAGAACAAAGATACATGTAGATACGTTCCAAACACTTGAATCTTTGAAAAAATATATATATTTTTTTTATGTCTTCTAGACATTCGAAAAAGCTTTTCAACACATTTTTATGTTCCCAAAGTTGCTTGCAATTATGTTAGATACATTATTGTTTTTTTAGGGAAAATATCGTTTTAGTCCCTATGGTTTACCCTATTATCCGTTTTGGTCCCCGTCGTTCCAGTATTAGCCAGTTTAGTCCTTCCGTGACGTTTTCCATGAAAATCAGACCACCTGACATGTGCAGAAGGTCAAATGACTGTTATGCCCCTAATAACGTATTATTAAGGGAAAATATCGTTTTAGTCCCTATGGTTTACCATATTATCCGTTTTGATCCCCGTCGTTCCAGTTTTGACCACTTTAGTCCAAACGTTCACTATTAACTATTAACTATTAACTATTTTTTTGGTCTCTACCGTCAGGTTCTGTTAGGGTGCCGTTAAACAAGTGAGGGTATATTGGTAAATTGATTGTTAATCATTTAATCAAATTAATAAATATAATTAAATTAAATAATACAAATTAAAATATTTTAATGAAAGATTAATATTAAAAATAATTAAAAAGTAATATTAAAATAATAATATTAAATATTTATGAAGTTAATAAAAAAAATTAACTTAAAAAAAATTAAAAGTGAAAACCCTAATCTCCTTCTCTCTCTCTCTCTCTCTCTCTTCTTCTTCTTCTTCTTCTTCTTCTTCTTCTTCTTCAACCCACCACAACTCACTAAACCCTAACCCTAACCGTTGCCGCCGCCGCCGCCGCCACCACCCAAACACCACACCCTAGCCCCTCGAAACACTACCCACACCATTCTTTATCTCTCTTATCAGACCCAAACCCATCTATATCTCTTTGATTTCTTATTTTTTTGAAAATCAATCTCTCACTCAATCATCTTCCTTCTTTGTAAATCAATCCACACACCAAACATAACCTAGTCCTAAACACAAACGGCGGCAAGAACAAAGACGACGGGTTGACCCCTGATCAACGCCGCGAGAGGGACACCAAGGCTTTGCAAGAAAAGACAGCCAACAAGGCGGCGCAATCGACATTTGGTAGGGATGCCGAAGGTAAAAACAATATTAAGAAATAATAATACCTAGATAGTTTGTGTTGATTTGACTTTTGGTACTGGGGTTTGATTGAGATTTCAGTGATCTGTTTGAAGCTTTTATTGGGTGTGTTGACAAATCAATTTGATGTTGTATTAATTCACTCTTGATACTGGGGTTTGATTGAGATTTCAGTGTTCTTTTAATCTGGGTCGTGATTTGGTTTATATTGGTCCCTGGATTTTCTTGTTCTTCTTGATCTTCATTTGTTTATGAAGCTATTTCTGGTTATTTCATTGTGTGAGCTTTTGGTTGAGATTCATTTATTAGTCACATAATACCTGAAAGGCTAAAACTATATAATTTAGGTGATATTTCATTATATGGAAACTAATCATTGAAATGAAAACTTTCATTCGATTTTCTATTTTTGTTTCTAAACCTTACTTTCTTCTATCACTGGTGTATCAAGGATAATTGACTAAACAATTTTACTTTTGCTGTATAATATACATAAGCTTTTTTTTTTTTTTTTTTTTTTCTTCTTTTCCGATCTAGGTTTGTTTATTGAACGAGATAGAAGAGAGTGTCGATGAGAGAAGATCAGCTCTCCTCGCTAGGGACGTAGAGAGAGGGAGAGAAATAATGGGAAGAATACATAGAGAAACGAAGAGGGTGGGTAGGAGAGAGAAAGTGAGGTTTTTAAATTTATTTATTATTGTTTTAATTTGCTTTATATAATTTTAAAATTATTATTTTTAAAATTTAATTAAAACGGATTTATTATTATTATTTTTAAATCGTTATTAGGGGCATAACGGTCATTTGACCTTCTGCACTTGTCAGGTGGTCTGATTTTCACGGAAAACGTCACAGAATGACTAAACTGGTTAATACTGGAATGACGGGGATCAAAACGGATAATAGGGTAAACCATAGGGATTAAAACGATATTTTCCCTAAATGATTAACAATCCATTTACCAATATACCCTCACTCGTTTAACAGCACCCTAACAGAACCTGAAGGTAGGGACCAAAAAAATAATTAATAGTGAACGTTTGGACTAAAGTAGTCAAAACTGGAACGACGGGGATCAAAACGGATAATATGATAAACCATAGGGACTAAAACGATATTTTCCTTTTTTTTTAAAAGAAGTTATATGTTAGAAGCTCTAATCTGAAAAGTCAATTAAATAATTTTAAATTAATTAGAATTTACTATTTTATTTTTTTTTTGATGGAAATTAGAATTTACTACTTTGATTTGATATAATTTGAGAAAAAAAAGTTTAATGAACTTGGATTGACATTGAGTGATAACTAATTTTTTTTTAAGTAACTAAATTCAATTAAACAGATCAAATAAAAAAATAACGATTTACTCCGTACGTCAAATATTTTGATCATTGAAATCCCCGTATGTCAACTATTTGATTGTTGAAATCCCGTAAGTCAAATACTTGATCGAATTGTTTGATTTTTCTTCGTTTTACTTCAGTAAAATCATATAAAAATAATAAAAAGCAATTAATGTAGAGTTGAATTGATCAGTTCGGCAATACTGGAACTGGACTTTTTTAGATTCTTAGAAGATTTATTCCACATATTAAACGGCATATCATTAAAATATATATTTTACTTTGTCACCTTGTTGAACAGCAATAACATATGGATAATTTATTTATTTATCTCTCAGTGGAAAATTTTACATTCAAAACAACTGACTTTTGATTATTAATTTTTTTTTTCCAATGAACAGGAATTCAACACAAATGATATATATAAATATATGAAATATGAGTAATTATCAAATGAGGTATACCTTATTTTAATTTCGATAAGGACCTTGATGGAATTACATATATTTTTATGAATTTTGATCTAAAATTTTTTGTGGCTGATAAATTTATTGAAATATACCCTATGAATAAAATTAAAGAATTTTTTAAGTACTAGGACTATTTTTTTTTTTTAAAAAAAATTCCTATATTTATCTATTTTTCCAATGCTTTTATATTTAACAAAATCGGAATAAATAGTTCCAGTGCTTGAAAAAAAATCTCAAATTTTATTAATAAGTAGATTTTATTAAATTTATAATTTATAAAAAAATTTAAATAAAAATTAATAAAAATATATGTGATTTCGTTAAGGTTTTTATCGAAATTAAAATAATTTATATCTCATTTGGTAAAAACTCTATAAAATATTATGTTATCCGAACTCCCAACGGATTTGATTTAGTTGATGATCTCTTCGATCTATTCAATTATGACCAACTCCTTTTAGATTTTTCAAAGACATCTAAATATCTTTCGGCCAATTCAAACTTATTAAATAATAAATATCCACATATTTGATATTTGTGGATGCATGAGTTGAAAAGCAAGACAAGGACCCAGTTGTGCATTAAAGAGTAGAAATAGTACACTCACGTACAGTAGTCACTGTTCATTAATTACATATAATTAATTTGGTTAGGTCGTAATCGTCGTGGATATGAGAAGTAAGACCCACCACCCACGTACAGTAGTCACTGTTCATTAATTATATATAATTAATTTGGTTAAGGTCGTAATCGTCGTGGATATGAGGAGTACTACTAAGACCCACGTAAGTTTTTAAAGAGATGTGCTCCTGTACGTATTGTATTAATCTTCGATATCTGCTTTTGTGGCTGGTCCACAATTTACACGCGGGACTTTTTTATATTTCTTTATTAATGTCTATAACTACTACACGTCTTCACTTTAATTTATAATGGGTAATTACCGACTTGGTCTGGGACTTCTTTTTAAATTCTAAATTATTTGTGTTTTATAAAAGTGATCAAATTGGTCCTTGTATTTTTCTCAAATACCAAATTAGTCTCTCTCTTTTTAAAAATGACCAAATTGGTCCCTCTAACGGTTTAACGGTGTTAAATATAACATTTGATTTAACAATTTTAGTTAAAGCATGTAAATACCCTTTATTTGTTATATTAGAGCAAATTTTTTTTGTCTTTTACTTATTAAATTCATCATTATAATTACAACAAAATCTAAAAATATTATTAATGAAACACTATTCGTACATTTTTTAATTAAAATTTTCTAAAAAAATCAAAAAATATTTTAATGAGACAATATCAATTATACCCTTAGTACCATTCATTCCCATTTTAGTCGTTTACCATTTTTATATAATAATTATGTTTTTGTTAATATTATACAAGTACTGTTGTTAAAAGTATTCAAAAAATAAATATATACATTTATTAAAAAAAAAAATTGTGTATGTGTCATTATTATATTGTTTAGGAGTAAAGTACAATTTTACCCCTACACAGTTAAAGTTAATTGACATAACTTAGTTAGATGGACTAATTTGGCACTTGGGAAAAATGTAAGGACCAATTTGACCACTTTTGTAAAAGTTGCAAACAACTTGAAATTAAAAATAAATAAAAAAAAGTTCAGGATCTAATTGTTAATTACCCATTTATAATTGAAAATTTCTTAAAATATAGTGCAAAGATTAATTAGCAATATAATTATATGTTAATGATAACATCAGATGCTTGACATGATAACTAAATGACAACGGCACGCATCAAAAAGAAAAAAATTAAAAAAAAAAATTGAAAAGTAATAGTACGAATTGATTAAAATTAACGAAAATTAACAAGTTGATCATGATCACCAATTATTTAGTGGTGTACTTAACAATAAATAAAAAAATGAAAATAATAAAGTTAGAAAAACAGAGGGACAAAGATGTTATCAAGTTGATCAATAGGACAATAATTGTCTCTAAAGTCTTATTAAGTCATCTTGAATTAAAGAAAGGGGGGGACTTAATGTCTCCATATATTATTATTTTATTATTTGTGACTTGTGACTTGTGAGTCTCATGACTATAGTAGATCATGTCTATTAGGTGTTCGAGAAGAGAGAGAATGATATATATATCGAAAGATTTCGTATAATGCAAGATTAATAGGTATTAATGGTTACATAGGAGAATCATCAATCATCTAACAGACTGGAATTTTATGTTGGCTTGGTTCGACCATTAACTCACGTAAATATTATGATGGTAATGCCTTCTGAATATGTCATAGATAAAAAAATCTTACGTATAATAATGCATTCATTTAAAGGATGCATGCCATGTGGTAAGAAAAACCAATCAAACGAGTTTGCTTACCACATGAGATGCACCCATTGATTAGCATGCCACCATATAATATAGTTTTTGTCATTAATACTTCGTGATTTATTATTTTATTTATAAAAAAAAAATATAAAAAAAAAAGATTTTATGAAACACTAAAAAAAAGGGTGATATTTTGTTATGAATTCAAAACATGTTGCAATTCGTGATAAAAAAAAAAAAAGTGTTACAAATTCTATCGTGTGGCAAAAAGACAATGCAAATACTATTTTGGATAAAAGTTTCAACATTGAAAAATCATTTTGTCGCAGCAAATGACTTGAATCTGCAGCAAGAAATTTTTTTTTTTTTTTTTTAATATCAACCACAAATATAACATTTACTTGTAGTGAATAAAAACCCTATTAATAGATAAGAACAAATTCCAACCGATTTTACAAACTTGTAGATAGTAACTAATCCCATAATTGAAGTATTGAAAAAACTCATACAAGTAAAAAATCTCAAATAGTACACTTAAATTTCCTATTGGGTCACAATTATGACCTAACTACTAAAAGTAAAAAAAAAAAAAAAAATTCTATTGATCCTTACTCCAAATCAATACTTCAAATTTGTATATGTACAAGTTCATTATACCAAAAAAAATAAAATAAAATAATAAGTCTGTTCGTTGTTTGTCATATAGTGAACTTGTAAGCTGTAACAGTTACAAATTGCAATACTAATAAGTACAAAATTAGTGTGTTTCAAACTTCCAAGGAACAGAAGAGTAATACCAATAGGAAATAGCTCTTAAAGTAAACCTTTTGAAAGAAACATCAAACATATCCTAACTTTATTGAACAATAATTGAACAAAGTGAGGACTCTGAGTCTCTCATCCATCAATACTTCTTCACTAATAACAAAGCAAACTTCAGAGAATGTACATCGATCAATTTAACTTTTCCAGGAATAAAATGACATAAAACACTGTAAATGTTATAAATAAAATTAAAGACAATAGATGAAATAAATAAATGATAGATGAAAGATAAGAGAAGAGATGAAGAGAGGGACACGAGAGAGATGAAAGAAATGAGAAAATATATGCATTGTTTCATTGATAGTGAGAACCAACCTTTACAAGAGAGAGAACACACACACATATATATATATATAGTGTCTTTGGCAAACCCCACTTGTTTTACAATTAATGGAGATTAGAGGCGGTTGATGCCACTTGCCAAAATTTGGATCAATGCTTTGACCATGCATTATTTAATGAGCAAGTCATACGTGTGAGAAGAAAATGTGGAAAGCCACACATATTACAACACTTCCCCTTGGATTTCCACTGTTTGTATTTTAATTTGTTAGAAAAAACCCAATGGGATAAAAAACCTTAGCAAAATATATACAATGATTTTCTAAATCAAGTGGTGTGGATGTGTTCAGAACTGACTCATTAAAACCTTTTCGGTAAAACTCAGTGGGACAAAATTCGGTAGAAGGAAAACGAGTACAATACACATATATCCATTAAAATTTTGCTCCCCCTGATTGAACGCTCCCCCTAAATGAAACTTCAATATCAATCCTGTAATTTACAGAGTCGACGCATGCCAATCCTGTATACCAGTTTCTCAAAAGTTGATGTAGGTAATGTTTTGGTAAACAGATCTGTAAGATTATCTATAGACAGTATTTGTTTAACATCAATCTGTCGGCTCTGTTGAAGTTCATGAGTATAGAAGAATTTAGGAGAAATATGTTTGGTTCTATCTCCTTTGATATAGCCTCCTCTAATCTAAGTAATACAAACCACAATATCTTCAAATATTGGTGTCGACATTCCTGTAGATAATTAAAATCCACATGTATTTTGAATATGATAAATAACTGACCTTAGCCACACGCATTCTCGGCTTACTTCATGAAGTGCAAGGATTTCAGAATGATTAGAGGATGTAGCAACAAGAGTTTGCTTTTGTGGAGCGCTAGGAGATTGCTGTGCCATTATAGGTAAAAACATATCCTGTTTGTGAATGAGGTTTATGGGGATCAGATAGATACCCGGCATCAGCATAACCAAGTAAACCTGAAAAATTGTTAGATTTTGAAAAATATAATCCTAAATCTTTCGTTCCACGAAGATAATGAAAAAAATATTTAATCTCATTTCAATGTCTTCGAGTTGGTGTTGAACTGAATCTAGCAAACAAATTTACTAAGAATGCAATCTCTGGTCTAGTACATTGAGCCAGATATAATAAAGCACTAATTGCATTGAGATATGATACTTCAGGACCAAGTATCTTTTCACCATCTTCTCACCATCTTCAAGTGGTCGGAATGGATTTTTCTCAGGATCAAGGGTTCTAACGATCAAGGAGTACTTAATGGGTGAGCATTGTCCATATTAAATCTTTTCAGAATCTTTTCAATACATGCTGATTGATGGATAAATATTTCGTTTGATTTATGCTCAATCTCTAGACCAAGATAATATTTTATCTTTCCCAAGTCTTTCACTTCAAATTCCCTTTTTAAATATTCAGCAGTTTTCAGGAGCTCTCCAGGAGTTCCAATCAAATTCATATCATCAAGATAAACTACTATAATAGCAAATCCAGATTCTGATTTCTTTATGAAGAACACATGGGTATATAATATAATTATTATATCCTTATTTTATCATATATTTACTGAGACGGTTACACCACATCTGTCCAGATTGTTTTAATCCATATAAGGATTTTTGTAGGTTCATCAAATACAGATTACGAGATCTCGGCTTACATGCTTCTGGCAAAATTAATTCCTTCTAGGATTATAAATATCTGCATTGAGTGAATCATATAGATAAATGATTACTAAGTTTAGAAGACGTATTTCAAGCCTTTTAAAGGCAGCTAAATTTATCAAAAATTCAGAACGTAATCGTATTCATCACTATTGAATACTAAGTCTTTGTGAGAAACCTTGTACTACGAGTCGTGCCTCATATTTTACGATCTCGTTTTTCTCATTACGTTTCTGTATAAAGACCTTTTAGTATCCAACTAGTTTGACATCTTCAGGTGTTTGGAGAACTATTGGTCTAAATACTTTATGTTTGACTTATGAAGTCAATTCTTCTTGAACTGCTTCTTTTCATTTAGGCCGATCATGCCTTTGTCTACAATCATCGCTACTATGAGTTTCATAATCATTATTTCAGTAGCTACTGCATTTGAAAATGTATCACTGATGATTGTTTCTTCACTATTCAACATTCTCTCATATGATTTATAGAAATTTTCTCAATTTCAATATACTTGAATCTCTGTTGAGATTTCTTCTATTTCAATGGATTTAGTCACTTCATGGACTTTGTGTCTCTTTAGATATATCTAACTCTTATAGAGTTAATTTAGAGAAAGTGAATTTATTCATAACTTGAGTCTTGTTTACATTAGGATCATGATAATTTATTTTCCTCTTCTAGGAACAATACATTTCGAAATAAAAGGTTTACAAACTAATGATATGCATCAGATGATTTATTTATTGCATTTTACTTAGATCGTTCTTTAGGAACAATCACCCGGCCGAGGTTTATGAGATAGCAACTTATAAAATTTTGTCACCTTTAGTATATCAAATAACTGATTAATAATTATCTGATGATCAGTTATCTTAAAAATGAGCATGTCTATGACCAATTACAAGTTGTAATGGTAAGTAATAATGATAAGCAGTGGGTCAGAGATGAATAGAATGTCTCCATATAAGAATTGATAAATGTATCGAAATAATAAAGTTCTCGCAATTACCTGGAGATGCTTGATAAGTGACTCTGCTAATCCATTCTAAGTATAAACATGTGGAACTAGATGTTCAACATCAATCCCAACTGATCTGTAATATTCATCAAATATCTTAGAAGTAAATTCACCAGCATTATCAAGACGTATTGACTTAATCGGATGATCAGGAAAATGTGCCCGAAGCCTGATAATATGTGCAAGTAATCTTGCAAAAGTAATATTATTTGTTGATAATAAGCAAACGTGTGACCATCTGTTGGATGTATCAACTAGGACCGTAAAATAGCAGAACGGTCCACTTGGTGGATGAATAAGTCCACATATGTCCCCGTCATGGGTGGATTCTCGACTTTAATTCTAAAAGCAATCTAAACATCCATTTGCCTATTCAAAACCTCCGCTTCCTTCAAAACTTCCTTAACCTTATCTCTGTAAAACTTGTCGACTTTATTGAACTCATCATCAAGTCTCCTAAAATAAACAAGCTCGTACTCTCCTCCGTTTTCGGAGGACATCAAGAAAGTGGTTTCGTAACTGTGAGATCTGTTTCGGCTAACAGAGTTGACCAAGATTGATTGGTTTTCGAGGTCGGTTGAGGGACTGATTGGGTTGGTGCCGTGTATGGGCATCGAGACTAGGCCACTAAAGGCTCTGTAGAGTGACATCTTTCTTGTGAGACCAGTTGGTCCGGATGTCGTTGGCCTGGTTCTTTGCTTAAAAATATGGATTTCTTTGAGAAGAGACTTGAGAAATTCGTAATCCATGTATTTTTCATGCCACTGCGGCACCATCTGCGACGCGAACTCTTTCCCTAACTTCATTTTTCTCTGTTTTGTATGCAATTAATGTAGCTATGGTGGTGAGATATAGCTGTTTGATTGATTATAAATGTTGTTAATAGTCAGCTTTAAAGACTGTAACAAGTAAGTTGGTGTTGGTTGCTATGTTGAAGTCTGTTATAGCAAGGAAGAAGATGAAGTTGATAAAGAATTATGAGAGAGAGAAACAAATAATTTTGATGGGGGTTCTCGTACAAATTATACGTCTATTTATATAGATTTGAAAAAGACCTTTTAAAAATAGGCTAATTAGCACGGATGCCCTTTGAACTATACCCGAATTTGCACCTTACCTCCTGAACTTTTTTTTTGGGCATTAAACCCCCTAAACTCTCCGAAATTTGCAATTGTTAACGGAAATCCAACGGAAACCTAATTCCGTCCAGGAAAATTACACTAAGCTCCCCTAATTATATATATAATTGTAGTAAACCCCAAAAAATATAATAATATTACCCGAATACCCCTCTGACCAAATTTTAAAAATAAAAATTTAAAATTTAAAATTTAAATAATGGTTAAATAATAATAAAATTTTGAATTTTATTTTAAAGACAATAAAATAAATATAGAAATGAAAAAATTAAATTGATTTAACAATTATTAAATTATCTTTTTTTTTTTTTTTAAATATCCCTAAATATAAACCCATATAAATATTTAAATTATTAAAGAAAAATAAAATAATGGTTAAATAATAATACAATCCCCTTTCAATAATAATAATAATAATAATAATAATAATAAAATTCTTATTTTTTTTATAAAGACAATTAAATAAATAGAGAAATGAAAAAAAAAACTCTATTTATTTAATTGTCTTTATAAAATAATAATAATAATAATAATAATATTTATTATTATTATTATTATTATTATTATTATTATTATTATTATTATTATTATTTATAATTTAAATAATGGTTAAATAATAATAAAATTCTGAATTTTATTATAAAGATAATTAAATAAATAGTGAAAAAAATAAATTGATTTAACGATTATTTAAATTATCTTTTTAGTTAAATATCCCTAAATATAAAAACCTAGATAAATATATAAATTATTTAAATAAAAATAATAGTTAAATAATAGTACAATTCCCTTTCAAAAAAAAAAAAAAAAAAATACAAATCTGACTTTTTTAATAAAGAAAATAAAATTTTAAAAAATTAAAATATCTTTAAAATCTCAATCATCCATCTCATAGATGGACGGTGGAGAAATATTTATTAAAACAAATTCAAATAAAAAAAAACATTTTTTGAAATAGATTGATTTATCTCAATTACAAAATAATAATAATAATACAAATACAAAATTTAAAAAATTGAACATCAATCCAATTAAAAGCACATATAGAAGAATTAAAAATTAAATTTTTTATTTTAAATTTTCTGGGTATTGGAAATTTAAATTTTTTATTTTTCTTTAAAGAAGGAAAATTTTTAAGGATTGGATGGAGAAACAGGTGTTCATTTAATTAGATGGATCGAAGTTCATTTAAAAACATTTATTCGAAATTTTTTATTTTAAGGATTTATCTTCTCTATGTTTATTAAGTTAAAAAATTAATTTAAAAAACACATTTCACAAACCAATAAATGAAATCTAATTATAAAAAAAATAAAAATAAAAAATAAAAAGAAGAAGAAGAAGAACATTGATGGATCTTCATATCTTCATTAATGGAGAAACTTATTATTTTATTTTATTTTTTTGTAATTGAGATCAATCAATCTATTTAAAAAATGTTTTTTTTTTTTAATTTGAATTGTTTTAATAAATATTTCTTCACAGTCCATCTATGAGATGGATAGTAGAGATTTTAAAGATGTTATAATTTCTTAAAGATTTTATTTTCTTTATAAAAAAAATAAGATTTGTATTATTATTATTATTATTATTATTATTATTATTATTATTATTATTATTATTACTACTACTACTACTACTACTACTACTATTATTATTGAAAGGGGATTGTATTATTATTTAACCATTATTTTTATTTTTCTTAAATAATTTAAATATTTATATGGGTTTTATATTTAGTGACATTTAAATAAAAAAGATAATTTAATAATTGTTAAATCAATTTAATTTTTTCATTTCTATATTTATTTTATTGTCTTTATAATAAAATTCAAAATTTTATTATTATTTAACCATTATTTCAATTTTAAATTTTAAATTTTTATTTTTAAAATTTGGTCAGAGGGGTATTCGGGTAATATAATTATATTTTTTGGGGTTTAATACAATTATATATATAATCAAGGGAGCTTAGAGTAATTTTCCTAGACGGAATTAGGGTTCCGTTGGATTTCCGTTAACAATTGCAAATTTCGGAGAGTTTAGGGGGTTTAATGCCGGAAAAAAAAAGTTCAGGGGGTAAGGTGTAAATTCGGGTATAGTTCAGGAGGCATCCGTGCCAATTAGCCTTAAAAATATATAAATATCAGTCAACCTACTGTTGTTGAAAATCCATGTAAAAAAAATAAATAAAAAAATAAATAAAAATAAAAATTTCAAGAAAGAGAAAGCACTAAGAGCATCTACAATGGTGGAGACTCAAACATAAGACCCATTTTTACCACATCATCAAATATGGGTTTTGTTTTCAAATAATGGGTCTTCTCATTTGGGTCTTATTTATTTGGATCTTTTTTCCCCACGATAGGGCTAAATTAAAAACAGAGAAATTGATCCACTTTTTTTACTTTTTTCCGAACAATCATTACTTTTCTTTAAAATATTATATATATATATTAATAAATAAATTAAATATATTTTAAATATCAACACTATCAATAATTATTTAACAAATTATAATTAATTTAAAATAATAAAAAATTATTAATTTAAAATTATCACAACCGAATTAAATCAACAATAAAAATAAATATTTAAAACAAAATATTATATACGATTAGACATGGCGTCGGTTTCGGTTCGATTTCGATTTCGGTTTCGGTTCGATTCTAGCTTCGGTTCCGAACCTTCAAAATCGGCTCCGATTCCAGTTTTGAAGGTTCGGTTTTGGTTCCAGTTTTGAAGGTTCGGTTTTGGTTCCAGTTTTGAAGGTTCGGTTCCGGTTCTGGTTCCTCAGTTCGGTTTTAAAGGTTCGGTTTCGGTTCCTCGGTTTCAGTCCAGTCCGGTCCAGTGAGGTCTGGTTTTGGCGGTTCCGACTGTTCAGGTATGGTGTTCCAACGGTTCGAGTCTAGCGATTCCAATGGTTCGGGTTTGGTGGTTTCGACAGTTCAGTTTCAGTTTCGGTCCTATCTTAGGCGATTACGACGGTTCAGTTCCGCTTCCGATTTCGGTTTCGTCGGTACCAACGGTTCGGTTTCATTACTTTTTTAACTTTTTTTCAAACAATTATTACTCTTCTTTAAAATATTATATATATTATTATATATATATTAATAAATAAATTATATAATACATTTAAAATATCAACACAATCAATAATTATTTAACAAATAATTTTTAATTTAAAATAAATAATTTATTAATTTAAAATAACCAATTTAAATAATTGAAATATATATATTAAATTTATATTTTTTTTCATTATATATATATTTTTTGAAATTAATAATTATATATTTTAATTTAAATTATATATATATATAAAATAAAAATAAAAATAAAAAAGCCCAACCCAATGATTGGAGAGGGTTGGGAACCCAACCTCAATCATTAGGCAAGACCCAAATTGGGTTCCAAATTTGGAACTCCATTTGGATCTACTTGGGTGGAGCCCACTTTTGGATCTCTTTATTTGAATCTCATTTGACACCATTGTGGCACAATTTTATCAAACTCAAAATGGGTCTTGTAAAAGTGGGTCTCTTTTTATTACCAATGTGGATGCTCTAAGTAGCTTTGCTTATAGGGCCATTTGGTCCTACAAATCTCGAAACACGCGTAAAAAAACCTCGGATTTGTCGCGCCTACCTAATCGTATATTCGTATGTGGTCCAATAAAGTATTTCGATTGTGTATACTGTATATGTTTAATCACTTGAATTGAATTGTTTTATTATTATTATTATTATTATTATTATTATTATTATTATTATTATATATTTTATGCAATGAGAATTTAATTTATTGAACTTCATGATTCATGTTATATTGGTAAATCACATAATTTTTTAAAAAAAATCATAAAATTTAAGACTAAAGTACTAATAAATATATATATTATTGTAATAAAGTTCATCAAAGAAAATTATTAAAGGATTTAAATAATATCAATTATAGAGTAATTATCAACACCAAAAGTTAATTATCTTGGTAGTTGAAGACTTTAAAATGAAGGTTCAAATCTGGGTATTTGTAAATATATATACACATTTGTCAATTAAACCACGAAGTGGACTCTCGACCTACAATGATGTCGGTTTTTTTTTTTATATATATATTATATATATATATAGAGTAATTATCTGCACAAATCACACCAAATGAAAAAGAAAAAAAAAATCAGTTTCAAAAGTTGTTTAACAGACCAACCCATGAAGCACTCTTCAACTATAAAATTACCGAAGATTAATTAAATTATATAGTGATATAATATATATATATATATACAATTTTTTTATTGTCAGTTTGACCTGGTATAAAATATATCAGGACGAACTGACAGTAAAAAGATTATATATATATATAGTGAGTCTCTCATGACTCATGAAGTATCATTTATTTTAATTTCGGTAAGGACCATGATGAAAACACATCAATTTTAATGAATTTTAATCTGATTTTTTTTTTTGGATGATGAGTTCAATAAAATCTACATATAAACAAAATTTGAGAATTTTCCGAGTAGTTAAACTATTTATCCAAATTTTGTTAAATATTAAGGTATCGAAAAATAAACGAAATATAGGAAAGTTCAAGAAAAATAGTTATAGTGTTCGAAAAATTCTCAAATTTTATTCATATATAGATTTCAATGAACTCATCATCCATAAAAAAAAAAAATAATAAATAAATAAATAAATAAATCAGATCAAAATTCATTATAATCGATATATTTTCATCATGGTCCTTACTGAAATTAAAATAAGAGACCTCTCATGAGAGACTCAATATATATATATATGTTCAAGTTAATACATACTAATATAACTTCATTAGTGCGTTGGATGTGGACCATTAAATTTACATACTTTAACTTAAAACTTTTCTATAATCAGTGATCCACATGTATTAGTACTGATGTAATTATATCAGTACGCATTGATGTGAATGAGACTATATATATATATATATATATATGATGGTTGAAGTTATTAAGAAAATCGTACGTAGGATTATGACAGTGTGGCCGAGAATAAAAATTGTTGAATAGTAATGATTAATGAGTAATCAGCAGAAATAAAAATAAAAAATAAAAAGAATTGTTGAATAGTAGATTATAAGGGTATTTCCGGTAAATTATAATGTTGAATTTGAAGAAGTAGAGGCAGCCAGCCAGCCAGGGTTGACCCGTTGAAAAGAATGGACGTGAACTTTTTTGGCGATTTAGGACAGTCTCACTGTGTTTCTGTGTTCCCTAACCAACCCACAACCCAGCCTCAGAAGTCAGAACTTGGGAAGTAATTTCCATTTTCCATTTTCCAATTGGCACGTGCTTACTTGGAATTTAATTCATTTAATTTACCACTTGTTGGGTTAGTGACAGTTAATTAAATACAATAATACTTTCGATATCATCATTTATTTTCGACATATATTATAGAGATTATGAGTTGCTTGTGAGTTGTGACTCACAATTATAAGGTAGCTCTTGTCATTTTCTTTAAGGCCATATCTGTTTCACGTACGGTTTTTGGGATTCCGACTTTTTTTTTATATCACGTGATTTGTCAGCAACCCATTGCCTGGGCTTATTATTTTTTTTAAAAAAGATTTTAATTTCATTTTTTTTTTAAAATTTATATCATTTTTTTAAGATCATGTAAATTATTTTTTTAAATAACGACAGTAGACAGATTTTAAAATTTTTTTTTTTTTTTGGTAAAAGAGAGGGCTAGCAGCCCAGAAAAGGAACAAAGAAAGAAGCAAAACTAAAAGCTAGAACAAACTCTAGCAAAACCAACCCCATTAGCATCATTCCTCAGACAATCAGAAACCGGGAGGGGGGGAGTAGAGAAAATAGTGCAGCCCAGCTCAAGAGAATGGCCAAGGAAGGCCAATCTGTCGGCAACTTTATTGCTTTCCCTGAAGACATGCTGTACATAGCAGCTCCAATCCTTCTCAATGATCCTCTTGCAAGCCTGGATGATGCTAAGAAGGGGATGACAGCTTGGCGCACCCTTACTCAGCAGCTCCACCGCCGAATTCGAATCAGATTCAACAATAACCTTTCTAAAACCCATATGCCAAACCAACTTCAGACCCTCCAAAATACCCCACAGCTCAGCTTCAAGAACAGAGCCTGTACCAATCTTTAAAGCAAAACCAGTCAACCAGGATTTGCTGTGATCACGAACCACACCACCAGCAGCAATGGAGCTCATCTCAGAACTCATACTACCATCAACGTTGAGCTTCACCCAATCCATAACAGGAGGCCACCACGAAACCAGACAAGTATTCACACCAATGGCTGTAACATCACCAGTATTAGCCTGAAGCCAATCCTCCACATACATGCAAATGATCTGATCAGGCCTAGAGGGAAGGGTAAAATCAAATTCAAAAACACGCTTACATCTCCATTTCCAAAGGAACCAGAGAGTGACACTAAAAATCAGATAGTTAGGGAATCTCCCCAACACCAAAGTTTTGCACTTAAGATTACTCTGAAGCCAATCAATCCAGTCAGACCCAAAATCATTTGTCCTGGTAACACCTCTGCAAATACCTTCCCACACACGGATAGCAGCATCACACCCTCTAAAAACATGATCAGCATCTTCACTACTCATGTTGCAATTCAAACAAGTAATGTCAGAAGTTAAGCCTCTAGCAGCCCTATGACAGTTCGTTAACAATTTCCCATGGAGAAGGGTCCAAATAAAATAGAGAACTCTAGGAGGAATCTTAAGTTTCCAAATGAAACTCCAATTCCAATCCGCAAACTCCTCATTATTAAACTGGCCAGCATAAGCAGACTTCACCGAGAAGGAGCCATCTTTCGAAGAACCCCACATAGCAGAATCCTGGCGATTAATAGAGCAATCCACATGAATACTAATAATTCTGGACACCACATGCCACGGGAGAGCAGCAGTGAGCTTCTGCAGATTCCAAGTGCCATCAACCAAATAATCGCTCACTTTCTCCTGAGCTCTGTCATCCGAAAGATTGGAAGAAGAAAACCTATGAAGCTTACCAAAAGAAGGCACCCAATCATCATACCAGAACCCAACACTTCTCCCATCACCAATTCTCCACATCATACCCTCCAGAAGAAGCTTAGCCCCAAAAAGAACTCATCTCCAAGTACTAGAACAATTTTTAGGACTCAAATCAGTTAAATCAAATAAATTCCCACCTTTGAGATACTTATCCTTGAGGATCTGACCCCATAAGCCTGAATTCCTTTGGTGGAGACGCCACCCAATTTTAGCAAGCAGAGCTTGATTCATCAACTTCGTTTTTTTAATCCCGAGACCACCCAAATATTTCGGCAAACACATCATATCCCATTTAACAAGATGGACTTTCTTATTACCAGTAGAACTCCCCCACAAAAAATTCCTATTAATTTGATCAAGCTTCTTAGAAATATCAGAAAGAATCTTGATGGATTGCATAGCGTACACAGGAATAGCAGACGAAACCGCTTTGATGAGAGTGCATCTACCAGCAAAAGAGAGTGAAGCACTCTTCCAAGTAGCCAGCCTCTTTTGAGTCTTCTCAAGAATATCTTTATAAGTATCACTCTTAACACGCCCATGAATGAGAGGGACACCAAGATATAACCCAAGATTCGTAGTAACAGGGGAACCACATAATTCAACTAAAGCTTTAGCACTGGAATTGCTAACGTTACTAGAACAATAAACTCTGGATTTAGGGAAGCTTACTTGTTGACCGGAGATATCACAAAACATATCAATACACTCCCTCATAACACATGCTTGTTGAGGAGTAGCCTTCCCAAACAGAATAAGATCATCGGCAAAGAAAAGATGAGAAATATTAGGTCCCCCTTTGGAAACCTTCACCGGACTCCAGGACTTCTCATAAAGTTTCTGATTAATAATATGTGACAACTTTTCCATGCAAAGCACAAAAATGTAAGGAGACAGAGGATCACCCTGTCTGATACCACATTTGGGAATAAAGCTCTCAGTCAACTCACCATTCACAACCACTCTATAGCTAACCTCAGTAGTACAGCTCATCATCAGATCGTTTAACTTCCCAACAATACCGATTTCCTCCAGAACCTGCTTAATAAAACCCCACTGCAACTTATCATAAGTCTTCGCAAGATCGATTTTCCAAGCAATATAACCCACCTTTCCCTTCATAGTTTTAAACTTATGAAAAACTTCCTGAGCAATAATGATATTATCCTGAATTTGCCTTCCAGGTACAAAAGCAACCTGATTTGGACTGACCAGATCAGGCAACAGGACCCTAAGCCTCTGAACCAAGATTTTGCTTAAGACCTTATAAGTAGTGTTACACACACAGGCTAATCGGACGAAACTGCATCATACTAACCGGGTTGGGGACTTTAGGAATCAAAGAAATAAGAGTTTCATTTAACTCTCTAGGCACACTTCCCAAATTGAAACAATCAGAAACCATCTTGTATAAATCAATTCTGCAATTATTCCAAAATTTTTGGAAAAAAAATAGCAGGAAGACCATCAGGCCTAGGAGCTTTGAGCCCCCCAATATTAAAAAGGCCCACCTTGACATCATTCTCGCACACAGGAGTCGAAAGAGAAGCAAAATCCCCATCTGTCAATCTAGGGAAAAGCCTAGGTAACTGAGAGTACTCACCATGACTTTGCTTCATATCAAAAAGATTAATGAAATAATTAACGGCCTCTGTCTTAAGATCTGCAATATCTTCAATCCAGTTACCACTCTCAGTCCTAAGACCCTCAATTTTATTTCGTCTACGCCTGATAACAGTGGATAGATGAAAAAACTTTGTATTTCTATCCCCCTCTTTCAACCAGCACTGTCTAGATTTTTGCTGCCAAAAAATTTCCTCCTGCTCAAGGATCATTTGATACTCTTTAGTGAGAGACTCCTCAAGATCAGAAAGACGCTGGGAAAATCTCACACTAAGAATCTGTTGAATACCATGAATCTGACCAATAATTTTCCTTTTATTTTGAAAGATATTCCCAAAGACATCCGCATTCCAAGATTTCACAGTACTAGTAAAGAGGCGAATTTTCTCAAAAACCGGGCAAGCAGAAGGAAGCCAACTCCTTGAAACCAGCTCATCAAACTCTTTATGTTTAAGCCACATTGCTTCAAATCTGAAAGCTTTGGTACTCCTCCTAGGGATTTGTTTACTCTGAAGTTCAATAAGAATAGGACAATGGTCAGACAAGAGTCTAGGCAAATGTTTCACAAAACCCTCAGCAAAAGTAATCCTCCAGTCCATCGAGCAAATAGCTCTGTCAAGTCGCTCCCAAATTTCCTCTCCAATACCCCTTTTGGTCATCCATGTAAATTTAGGCCCAATAAAACCCATATCAATCAGCTCATTCCTATAAATCCAGTCAGCAAAACCACTGTTAGAGTGCTTAGGTCGACCTCCTCTCTTTTCAGTACAGCTAATAATTTCATTAAAGTCACCTGCAATAAGCCAAGGCAATTTAAAATGAAGTCTAATAGCGTCAAGATAGTTCCAAAGATTTTTCCTCACAGTAGAACAAGGGTTAGCATAAACTACTGTAAGAATCCACCACGTCTTATCAACATCAACTAGCGCAGTGACACAATGTCTTGTACTAGCGACCACATGAAGCTTAATTTTATCATCATTCCATAGTAGCCAAATGCCTCCAGAAAAACCCTCAGCATCAACAATAAAACTACTAGAAAAACCAAGTTTATTAGAAATCTTTCTGGCCTTAGAACCACTAATCCTAGGTTCAAGAATTGCCAAAATTTCGAAACGGTGCCCAAGAGTTAAATCCTTAATGCACCTTGAAAAACCCTTTTTACCGGCTCCCCTAACGTTCCAAACACAAATCATGGGGAAAAAAACCAATTACTCAGATATCACAGCTAAAGCCTCTTTAAGATTAGAGGCCACCAATTCAAAATTTCTATCCTCATTATTAGTAGAAGAAATAACCTCCTGTTGAGCCAATCCCTCAACAGTATCCATAGGTTCGGTAGACTTTGAAGCAAACGCATTAACTTTAAGATGGAGGTGTCTCAACACACTAGCACTATCAACATTATCATCAATAACAGCATGCTTAGACGGAGAAATGACAGGACCACAATTGACCGGAATACTCCCCCCACACGGGCTCTCTAGAGTTACACTCTTCCCGCCAGAAGTAATCCCGGCGCCCCCTTTCTTGCGAATCTTTTTGCTGCTCAAAGAAGAAGATCTGGGCAGAGACTCACTCTGTTTACTTGCAGGATTTGTGATTTCAACCAGCACACCTTTCCCTTTATGATTAACAGCCACGCTACTTTTAGATAATTCACTATGTCTATCATCCATCAATAAAGGAGAATCCTCAACACCCAGAACATCAAACCGAGAGCCACTGCCTCTCCCACTATTGCTAGACTGACGCAACACAGCATTGTTCACTCTAATTCCATGCTTTACCTGGATAAATTTATCAGACTTGTCCTCCACAGAAATGTCACCCAAGACGCCACTCTCCCCTGAATTTCTACTGCCACTGGTAACAACTTTCCCACTGCCATTCATTAGATTAGTCCTCTTACCACTACCACTAGCTCTATCTTTCCCAACGCCTCCCATGCCGCCCATATTTCCCTGACCACCATTGCCAAATCTACTATTTTTCCCCTTATAGTACGAGCTACCCTGCCGCCCATAGGACACCATCAACCACGGACCATAAGGAGAGGACTCCTTCTCACTAGCCACCTCCGTACTGCCCTCACACACAACCTCAGCAACAGGCGGAGTCCCTAACCCCTCTCTACAGGATTCCTTGTTATGACCAAATCTCCCACATTTAAAGCAAACCATGCCTAGGCTTTCATATTCCACTTTAATAGTTCTGTCTTCAATCTGGAGATCACCAATGAGAGGTTTGGAGATATCAATTTCAACACAAATGCGAGCAAACCTGCCACGAGCCTGGTTAACAATAACAGGGTCAACTTTACACATCCTCCCTAATAACCCTCCAATATTCCATAACAATTCAGAATCCAACCATTCAAGAGGAATTTTAGTTAATCTAACCCAGATAGGCATACTTTGGACTAACTCATCCCCAGGAACGAAATTCGGTTTCCATCTCTGAACAGCCAAATACTGATTAGCAATAACCCAAGGGCCACTCGTTAGGACATACTCTAAATCGTCTTTCATCTGGAACCGGGCCACAAAATATCCCTCGCCTAAGTCAGTTAGCTGCCATTGACCAATAAACGACCACTTCTGAGTCAATTTCGTTAACATGAAACTCAGAGTATGAATACGCCCCATGTTTTTCAAAATCAGAGCATTAGCCCATAGTTTCTGTAATTGGTCTTTCAATTTGGGGGAAAAATTCATTCTGCGTCTGCCTGGACCATCTGAAATTAAGATATCCTCCTGATCAATTGCAATTTTTCCGTTATTAATGCCCAATCCCGACCAAGATTTAGGGTTTGACATATTCAGAAGTTTAGATTTGAAACTCCCCATGCCATCTTTGCTCAGATTATCAGTAGCAGCACTACGCCCACAAGAATGAAATTCTGCCCTAGCCCGCTTCGCAGAACCATTAATCTCCATAGGATCACTCAAAACAGGATTCACGGTTGTAGAAGGGGAAGGTTGAGCTGCGAAGACGAACGAATTCGAAGAAGAGTCCATATCCAAGAAAAGCAAACACACAGAGAACCAGCAAGAAGAGTCAAGAAGCGGAGAAGAGAAGAAGAGCGGCGGCCAGAGAAGGGTAACACAAGAAACGCACCTAGCGCGTTCAAAAATCAACCCCACGCGCTCATCGTTCCTGCAGTAAAGAATAGATTTTTAAAATTTTATTCATGTTATTAATGCATAATATTTTATAATTGATTTAAAACGGAAGAAGATATGATTTTAAAAAAAAAATAGTAAGATGATATTATAATTGAATTGTTATCCCAAACAAATTAAAGGATATTATGTTCAATTAATATACATATTAAGGGTGCTGATATTGTCACTCATAAAACTAATTAATACACTACAAATTACTTTAATTAAACCCTAATTTTTTTAGGATAGTGTAAGGTTGACCAAGTGATTTGCCTATTACACCTACATCATCATAATGTTATGTGTTCGAATCTATCCCCTCCTAAATCCCGAATTATTGTAATTAACAGGTATACATGTATATTAAACCACAATATATATACATAATCTAATAGCTTAAATATATTAAATTAACAAGTATATATATATATAATTTTTCTATTGTCAGTTCGTCTTTATATAATATAAATATATCAGGATGAAGAATGTAGACCATTATATTTACATACTTTAACTCTAAATGTATGTATTTATCAAAACTTCTCCATAATCTATGGTTCACATTCTTCGTCCTGATATATTTTATATCAGGACGAACTACGACTATATATATATTGAAAGCAATTAACAAGTATATTAAATTAACTCAATTACATATATTTTTTTCTTAAGAAAGGATTAAGTTAAATGTATTCAAAATCTAAGCCAAAAAAAAAAAAAAAACCTATTTCTATTTCAAAATATAGAAGAACTAGTCCACTTTTATATATAAATGTGGAATTACAACACACACAAAAATCCCTAATAATTTTTCGAATAATATATAATCAATATCCTGATCTAAAAAAGACTAAACACAAAATTTAATCTTCTTATACATTATCTTATCAGCAATTTAGCATTTTGGAGGAATGAGGACTGTGTATTTTCTTATTAAAATGGTGGGGCAGCCTCCGAAAAAGGAGGTCCTAACAAATTTAAGATGTTCAAAAGATAAGGTTCAATGGATTGACTACCTAACTCTATACGTATTATTATATTGCTGGACAGTTTAACGACTTATTTGAAAAATTATTGTTTTTATAGCATGACTTCAATGGAATGCTAGGTCAAAAATAATTTTTTCTGTTTTTTAGAATTTTTTTTTTTTTTTTTTTTAATAATCAAATTGACTGGATACCCTTTCTATATTTCAATTTTCAATACATATTTGTTTATTAGTTGGTTTTTATTTTGTAATTCAATATTATTAAATCTCTTTTGTAATTGACAAATAATCAACTCTCTATTTAAATAAATATTTGTAAATTGTAATTGATACCGAATATCAAGTAGAGAATTTGAAAACCATTGCGTTGATTAAAGACTTCAAATTGAAGCTCCACCACCAGGTTCAAATCCTAGTATGTGTAAATATATATTCACATTTACCCATTAAGCCGTAAAGCACGGGAAGACCTCTTCCATCGAGTGGAAGTTGCATTTTAGACCGTTTTTATACAGTCCAATCCCATCAAGTTCTAGAAGATTAAAAATTTTGGCTCCTAAGAAAATTTGTGTGCTCCCACCGGTCAATGGTCAATATCAATCAACCTAATAAAGGGTTTTGTTTTGTTTTTGATTTTTTTTGTTTATTTATTTATTTTTATTTTTTTGAAAGACAACCTAATAAAGGTTTTGCTTTTGTTTTGTTTTGTTTTGTTTTTGTTTTTTTGTTTTTTTGTTTTTTTTTTTTCTTTAAGCTACTGTTAAATAAATATATTAATTAATAAAACGATGATTAATTAGATGAAAATAGTAAACACGTGATCCTACATATATTTTTTTATGTTACATGGACGCGTTCAATTACAAGCAAGATTACAAGAACAAAGATATACATGTAGATATACATGTAGATACATTCCAAACACTTGAATCTTTGAAAATATATTTTTTTAATTTTTTTTATATATTTTGGTTTTGATTATGTTTATGGTACTTAGCAGTCCCATTTTGGCTTATTATTGCTGTGGGGATCATTTTCTTAAAAAATTCCTTAAGATTTGATTAATAGATCTCAATTCTATTTCTAAATCAGAATTCTATTCAACTTACACAGAATAAGTGAAATTATTACATATAAAAAAAAAAGGGTGTTGTCTTTTCTCTGTTTTCTCTCTGAGTAAACAGTGTAAAAGTAGAGGGTCTTTTAGAAGAGGTCTTTATTAGTTGAAGAAGCGGTGGGTTATCTGGGTTTTTTCTAGATCTTCCCAAGACTGGTTTTTATAATGGAATTAGAGATAGCACAGCTGTATATGAATCTTTCAATTGAAGATGAAGATGTGGAGGTTCATGAGCTGCCAGAAGAAGCTCAAAGAGATAGGGAAGCGGAAGTCAAGCTTTGTTTAGTAGGGAAAGTTCTTTCTGGAAAGAAGGTGAGTATGGAAGCTTTCAAAGGTGTGATTGAAAAATTATGGAGTCAGTTTGGGGTTGTTGAAATTGAAGCAGTGGGTGAAAATATTTTCATGTTTTACTTCATGAATCAGGAGGAGAGGAATCAAATATGGCAAAGAGGTCCCTGGTATTTTGATAAAAGTCTTCTAGCCCTAGAAAAATCGACAGGTATGGGAGATATATCTCTGTTGGGGTTTAATAAGGTCGAGCTTTGGGTTCAGATCCGTGATGTGCCGTTAATGTGTATGAATAGAAAAATAGCGAAGTAGTTGGCTGAACAAATTGGAGAAGTAATAGAGATTTCGACGGAATCCAAAGAGTGTTGGGGAAAATTTATGAGAGTGAGAGTCCAAATAGAAATTCCCAAACCATTGAAGAGGTGGCTTCGTTTGAAATTAAATAAATCAGAAAATATTGTGAGGGTTGGGTTGAAATATGAACGGTTACCAGAGTTTTGTTATGTGTGTGGGAAAATAGGTCTTGTGATTAAGGAGTGTATGGATGAAGCTGCTAGAACGGAAGCTATGAAAGGGAAGCCAACTAAATTTGGGGCTTGGATAACAGGAAGGGTAAAATTCCAGCTTTTTCAGATGAGAATTTTCTTGAGAAGATTCGGCCGATTAAGGGGAGGATTGAGAAGGTTAGTGCAGATTTAAATCAACCAGATTCTTGGGTTTATGATAATCAGCAAGGAGATAGAGAAAGACAAGGGTCGGTCACATGGAAGAAGAAGGTAGGAGCAGAGTTGGTAGACCTACCCAAGTTAAACTGGTTGGATCCGAATTGGGAGAAAAAGAAATGGGTTGCAAGCCCAAGTGAGATTAATTTTAGTGATAAGGCCCATATGGTATCAGGTGAAAGTGGGCGACATCAAAGTTCTGATATGGACTGTCCAGACTTAGTAAGTGAAAATATATCAGGTATAGTGATGGTTCAATCTCAGAATTCAGTGCTTTTTAGTTCACAATTGATGAAAACTCCAAGGAAATGGAAACGTTCAGCTAGGGCAGGGCAACTCAATCTTTTAAAAGGAAGAAAGGATTTGGGGAATCAATCTGGCAAACGAAAAGGGACAACAAATTTTGTAGAAGAGAGTAGTAATTTGAAGAAAGGGAAGGTTAGTGGATCAGGTGGGGAGGTTGTTATTTCGACGGAGCCTGATAACTAGGCCCGCCGAGAGCTATGATAGGTCTAAGCTGGAACGTACGAGGATTGGGGAATCCACGTGCGTTCGCAGCCTTAAAAAGGTTGCTAAAGAACCATTCCCCGGATTTTGTGTTTATTTCTAAAACTAAGTTGTATGGGCAGAAAGCAGTTAAGGTTAGAGATTCTTTAAGGTTCGGAGATGGGTTTGTGGTTGATAGCAGAGGTCAAAGTGGCGGTTTGATGTTATTGTGGAGAAAAGATTTAGTTGTTTCAGTTATTTCTTTTTTCTATTGGTCATATTGATGCTATAATTATTATGGATGATGGTTTTCGGTGGAGGTTTTTGGGCTTCTATGGGGGTCCTTGTCCGAGTAAGAGACATCTTTCTTGGTCTCTCTTGCGTCGTCTCAGAGATATGGATAGTTTGCCGTGGGTGTGTGGAGGGGATTTTAACGAGTTGTTGAGTGTGAATGAGAAGATTGGTGGGTCTGAGAAATCTATTTTGGGTATTATTCGGTTTAGAGAAGTTATTTATGATTGTGATTTGTTTGATCTGGGTTGGTCTGGTCCAAGCCTTACGTGGAACAATAGAAGAGCAGGTCAGGGAAATGTTCAGGAAAGGATAGATAGGTATTTTGCTGAAAATCAATGGAGAGATAGGTTCAGTCAGATTAAAGTGGATCGTTTGGGATTTAATTCTTCAGATCATCATCCTATTCTTCTGAGTTTTTTCCGGGTGAAGTGTCCTCAGAAGAGAAGAAAATATTCCTTCCGGTTTGAGCCATTTTGGTTGAAGGAAGGGGATATTGGCAGAGTTGTTCAGAACAATTGGTAGGACAATGGTCATTCTTTTTCGGTCGAGGGTTTTAAAAGAAAGCTAGGTTTGTGTGCTAATAGTTTAGTAAATTGGAGTAATATTAGGTTCAAAAATTTGGGGAAACAAATTTCTGATATGAATAAGGAGATAGAGTGTTTGTATAAGCAGTGTGATAGGGAAGGAGTAATGGATTCAATAAAGTCTATGGAAAGTTCAGTTGAAGGGCTATTGGAGCGGGATGAGCTATATTGGAAGCAGCGGTCTCGAGTTGATTGGATGGAAGCGGGTGATCGAAATTCAAAGTATTTCCACGCGAAAGCCACTGCCAGGAGAAATAAGAATTATATTGAGAGGTTATCAGACAGTGATGGGCGTGTTTTTGAGACCGAAGCAAGTTTGGCTTTCGTAATTAAAAATTTCTTCTCTACTGTTTTTCTATCTTCAAATCCTTCGTCTGATGATATTCTGAGAGCTTCTGATGGGATTAAGTCTAGTCTCAGTAATAGTAAGAGGGATGTCTTGGGTGCTGTTTATTTGCCTGAAGAGGTTAGGCTTGCTGTGTTTGACCTGAGTCCATCCAAAGCTCCGGGTCTGGATGGATTCCAGGCTATTTTTTTCCAGAAATTTTGGGGTCTTATTGGGGAGGAGTTTACTAGAGTTTGTCTTCGAATTTTGAATGGTGCAGTTTCTGTTAGAGAGTTCAACTTTACTACAGTGGTTTTAATTCCGAAATTAAGAATCCGATCTCTCCTAATGATTTTCGTCCGATTTCTTTGTGTAGTGTTGTGTATAAAACAGTGACTAAGGCTATGGCTTTTAGATTAAAGGGTCTTCTTCCTGATTTAATTTCTCATAATCAGCCTGCCTTCGTTCCCCGGGAGACAAATTTTCGATAATGTAATGGTGGCTTTCGAATCTCTTCATTCTATTGCCTGGAAAAAAACTGGTAAAAGGGGTGTTATGGCAGTTAAAGTGGATATGAGTAAAACCTATGATAGGGTTGAGTGGAGATTTATTTTAGCAGTGATGGAAAAAATGAATTTCCCTAGTTCCTGGAATAAGTTAGTGATGGATTGTATTACAACCACTAGTCTTTCTTTCCTTCTAAATGGTAATATCGTGTGTTCTGTGAATCCTTCCAGGGGTCTCAGACAAGGATGCCCGATTTCTCCTTATCTGTTTCTGATTTGTGCGGAGGCCCTTTCTGGGCTGATTTATGAGTCTGAAAATAATGGTAGGAGGCTGGGGTTTAAATGTTGCGCGGGGGGGGGGGGGGGGGGGGGGGGGGGGGGGTCCTATTGTCAGTCATTTGTTTTTTGCTGATGATAGCATTCTCTTTTGTAGGGCATCCAGAGATAGTGGTTTGTGTATTAAGAGGATTCTGTCGGTTTATGAAAGAGGGTCTGGTCAACAAATTAATTTTAGGAAATCTAAAATTTCTTTTAGTCCAAATGTTGAGTGTGGGATTAGAGTCGAGATTCAATCTTGTTGGGTATTTTGGATGGTAATTGTCATGATAAGTACTTGGATCTCCCTTCTATGATAGGTAGGAATAAGATTAGGCAATTTCAGGATATTAAGGATAGGGTTGAGAAGATTTTCAGGGGGTGGAAAGACAGTCAATTCTCTTTTTGGGGTAAGGAAGTATTGATTAAAGCTGTAGCCCAAGCAATTCCTACCTATGCTATGAGTTTGTTTCAAATCCCGGTTGGATTATGTAATGATCTTTCTGCTATGTCTTCTAAATTTTGGTGGGGATCAAGAGGTGGGAAAAGGAAGATTAGTTGGTTAAGTTGGGAACAGATGTGTCTTCCTAAGAATTGTGGGGGCCTAGGCTTTAAGGATTTACAAGTGTACAATCAGGCGTTACTGGCCAAGCAAGCATGGAGAATTCTGCAGTGTCCTGAGTTTATTGCTTTCCAGATTTTGAAAGCCAAGTATTTTAGGAATGGGGATTTTCTGTCAGCTTCGGTTAAAGTGGGGTGTTCCCATGTTTGGCGTAGTATAGTTTGGGGTAGAAGTTTACTGATTAAGTGGTTGCGTTGGGTGGTTGGTGATGGTTTGAGTATTAAGGTTTTTCAGGATCCATGGCGCCCCCGGCTGAGTTCTTTTAAAACGATTACTTTTAATCCGGAGTTAGATTTATTGGTGGCTGATCTTTTGGCTAATAATAGGCGTGAATGGGATGTGGGGAAATTGAGGAGTTTTCTGCTACAAGTTGATTCAGATTTGGTTCAATCTATTCCTAATAGCTGGAGAGGAGGCAGTGACATGCTTAAATGGCACTTTAAGACGAATGGAGTTTATTCGGTTCAGAGCGGGTATCGTTTAGCTTCAGTGAACAGGTTAGCTGATTCGACTTCTAATTCTTCTTCTTCTTCTTCTTGGTGGAATTCTTTATGGAGTCTCAATGTGTCACCGAAAGTTCGGATTTTTATTTGGCGTGCTGCTCTGAATATTCTGCCTACGTTAGAGAAGATTTGGAAGAAGAGGGTGGTTGATTCTCCTCGCTGCACCCAGTGTATAGCCTTGTGTGAGTCTTCGGTCCATGCATTATTTAGATGTAAGGAGGCTAAAAAAGCTTGGAGTTATGCCAGGTTTGATAGTGGTTTGTTTAAAGTGCAGCAGGCCTCTGTTATGGATATTTTTGGGAGAATTTTGTCTACTGTTGGAAAGGTAGAGTTTAGTAGATTTTGTATTATCTCCTGGGCTATTTGGGAGAATAGAAATGCCTTCTTGAATTGTGGGAAGAGTAAGAGTGCTGAGCTGCTTGTTTCTGGGGCGGAGGCTTTTTTAGTGGAATTTCAGAATTCAAAGTGTGCTATCTCTACAAGGTCTCTCTCTAATGTGCCTCGGCAGTCAGCAGAGTGGGTGGTTCCCCCCCGCGCACACCCCCCCCCCCCCCCCCCCCCCAAAGGGCTGGTGTTAGCTGGCCGTTCTAAGCAATTGAACGGAAATTTTAGTTCTATTGAAGGTGAACTCATTGCTTTATAGGAGGGTTTTTTGTTTGCTCAGTTTTGTAATATTCGGGTAGATATTGCTGAAATTTCTTCTGTGATGGCAGTTTTAGCTATTAATGATCCTAATCCCTCTTTTAGGGATTCAAAATTCATTTTAGATGATATCAAGGCCTTTCTTTTAGAGGCTGGCTGTAGATTGAGTCCTGCAATTTCTGTTTCTGGAAATTCCTTGGCTCAAAAGCTGGCTCTAATGGCTTTTTCCTCTTATAGGGAGTTTGTTTGGCTGGTTCCCAATCCTGTTGCTTCTTTTTCTTTGTAATGTTTGTTTATCTATCAAAAAAAAAAAAGAAGTGAAATTATTATATATTCAAATGTGAATTCAATATATATATCACATCAACACAAGTTGAGATTCTTAACATTATTTATTTATTTTTTAGTTAGATCCATTTGTTGTCTGGGATTGAGATATATACATATATGGTCCTTCTTCGGTTTTGAACCTTCCTGTTGTGCAACTAGCTCTTAACTATGTAATGTGTTCTATAATATTATAAAATGACGGATCTATTTTTTTTTCAGGATCGTCCCGACGAGAAAATTATATATATATATATGATAAAAAAAAAAAATAAAAAAAAATTATATCGAGGATCTCTCAGACTTCGTCTAAACACCTATTTATCCGTCTTCCCTAACCGTGTGACTTGCTGTGGTCTATCTGTTGGATTCACGGAATAAGACAAATAATAAACCCTGACCTCATAAGAATGCAAGCAGGTAAATCAAAACTTGTATTCTTCTAGGTAGGATTTGAAATACTGATTTGGGAGCCACTCTAATCCCATATCCGTCTTTCCACCAACTGAACTAACGTCGTGGGAGTTGAACTTGTGGCCGTGCGCCTAATCATACATCACAAGCTCGCCCTTACCACCAATCTAAATGGGACATTTATCATGTTAGAATGGGGTTTTGTTTACCCATGTAATCAAATGAAACAAATGAAAATTATGAAACACTGTGTATCTCTTTTTCTCATCTATTATGTCTTGAGTTGTCATACCTCATACGTCATTGCATACGTCTGATATATTTATATATATATTCATCTCTTAAACAATGAATTAAATTGAATATTATATACGTTACATAAATTATTTTATTAAAAGATTCATTTCATTCAAATCTTATTCAATCTAGCTTCATATTTCACTATACAAAAGACATTACTTTTATTTTATAATATTCTAAGTTTTATCCTTTCCCATTTCAATATGATCAAATCCCACAATTTTATATAAAAATTTAAAAATAAAATCCCATCAAATGCAACTAAAATGTAAATTATTTTGACTGATTTTTATTTTAATTTTATCAACCTTACTTTACTTGTAACAAAAACAAATAGTTTTGAAAAATTCTAAAATGTCTCAAATGTCTTCTAGACATTCGAAAAAGCTTTTCAACACATTTTTATGTTCCCAAAGTTGCTTGCAATTATGTTAGATACATTTTATTTTTTTTTTTTTAAAAAAAAGAAAAAAAGAAGAAGAAGTTATATGTTTAGAAGCTCCAATCTGAATTTTCAATTAAATATTTTTAAATTAATTAGAATTTAGAACTTTGATTTGATATAATTTGAGAAAAAAAAAAGTTTAATGAACTTGAATTGACATTGAATGATAACTAATTTTTTTTTTTAAGTAACTAAATTCAATTAAACAGATTGAATAATTGATAATATAATATAAAAAAAATAACAATTTACTCCGTACGTCAACTATTTTGATCATTGAAATCCCGTAAGTCAAATACTTGATCGAATTGTTTGATTTTTCTTCGTTTTACTTCAGTAAAATCATATAAAAAATAATAAAAAGCAACTAATGTAGAATTGAATTGATCGGTTCGGCAATAATGGAACTGGATTTGGCTCATTAAACGGCATATCATTAAAATATCATATATAGTCAGTTACTCACCAAAAATAGATTTTTTAAATTTATTTTACTTTGTCACCATTGTTGTGACAAATCACAAAACAGCAATAACAATTGGATAATTTATTTATTTATCTCTCAGTGGAAAATTTTACATTCAAATTTTACTTTTGATTATTAATTTTTTTTTTTTTTCCAATGAACAAGAATTAAACACAAATGATATATATATATATATATATGAAATATAAGTAGTTATCAAATAAGGCATACCTTATTTTAATTTCGGTAAAGACCTTGATGAAATTACATATATTTTTATGAATTTTGATCTAAAATTTTTTGTGGTTGATAAATTCATTGAAATATACCCTATGAATAAAATTAAAGAATTTTTTAAGTACCATAATTATTATTATTTAAAAAAAAATTTCCTATATTTATCTATTTTTTCAATGCTTTTATATTTAACAAAATCAGAATAAATAGTTCCAATGCTTGAAAAAAAAAACTCAAATTTTGTTAATAAGTAGATTTCATTAAACTTATAATTCATAAAAAAATTCAAATAAAAATTTATAAAAATATATATGATTTCGTTAAGGTCTTTATCGAAATTAAAATAAGTTATACCTCACTCGGTAAAAACTCTATAAAATATAATGTTATACGAACTGCCGACGGGTTTGATTTAGTTGATGATCTCTTCGATCTATTCAATTATGACCAACTCCTTTTAGATTTTTCAAAGACATCTAAATATCTTTTGGCCAATTCAAACTTATTAAATAATAAATAGTCTCACAACAGTGCACATTCGTCTGGATGCATGAGTTGAAAAGCAAGACAAGGACCCATTTGTGCATTAAAGAGTATAAATAGTACACTCACGTACAGTAGTCACTGTTCATTAATTATATGTAAGTCGTAATCGTCGTGGATATGGGAAGTAAGAGCATCTCCAATAGATCGGAATTGGAGACCTCCTTGACTATATTTAGGGAGTCATGATCGAAAAGTGCTCCAATAGGTTCTATATCTCGCTCCCTATTTTTAATTCCGACTAAAGCCTCCTTGAATTTAGGGAGCCAAGACATCCTCTCTATTTTTGATTCTCTCTCCTCAAATGAAACGGATGGTGAGGATGAGTCCACATCACTCATTTTCAATGGTCCAAATTCATTCTCTTTATTTTTTATTTAACTCAAATTCTTTTAATTTAAACATAAATAATTCATTGTTATAAAATGAATAATAACAAACAATAATATAAAACATAAACTTAAAATATAAGAAAAGAATAAATCAAAGAGAGAATTCTTTTATTCTTCAATTGTTCTCATCAAAAGTGTATCAAATACAATGGTGAGAAACCCTTTATATAGCCTCACAATCCCACATTACATTAAGTATACATAAATTACATTATAATGAATAATAAAATTGATCATTATGGTAGAGCTAGTGGGAATACAAAAAGATGGAAGTTTCTTCCATGGACTGATGGATATACATTCATATATAATTTAATAATATTTATAACACTCCCCCTTGAATTAATGTCCATCAATCATACATTGAATATACCTCGTTAAAACCTTTGCTAGTAAAAACCCAGTGGGAAAAAAACTAGCAGAGGAAAAAGAGTGCATTATTTATCTACATCTCAAATTAACTTTTAATGGTAATGGGGGTGCAAAACCGCCTCATTAAAACCTTACTAGGAAAACCCTATGGGATAAAAACCTAGTGAAGGAAAAAGAGTACAGTATGTAATATTATCAGTAACTCCCTTTGATAAAGTGATAAATACGCTTCTCCTCATTCTGACATGGATGTTTCAATATTTTGCAAAGATATTGCATCTCAATATCATGTATCAAGATTTTGTTTGTTGAAATTGGTAATGTATTTATAAATAAATCTGCAGGATTGAAACTTGAGCGTATTTTTTATCACCACCTTTTTGGAGATCATATGTAAAGAACTTTAATAAAATCGCTTTTTGAATTGATCCAACTTGTTATATGCAACATCATGCATGTTGTTTTATTATAAAAACACAAGTTGAACTTATATTTGGTACTTCAGGACCTAAAGTTCTTCAATAACAAGAGGAAATCATGCACCACTTTAAGTTATGGAATAAACATCGAGTAACTCATTCAATGTGTTTTATCCAGGAAAAAAAATACTTCAGAACCTTTTCTTATATATGTTGATTCGTGTATTATTATGCTAAATGAAAAACACTCAACCCGGCCATTAACCGAGACTAAATATTATTTTCCAAGATTTTTCAACTTATAAATTATTCCTTATAAAAGTATAATTTTTAAGCTCATCGGGAGTATTAATAAGTCTCAAAAAATCAACATATACTTATTTGGAATCAAATTTGTTGATTCTTTCAACACAATATTCATAAAGGCGTATACACTACATGCATTTTGTTTTATTAAATTCAATATATACAAAATATACCATCAAATTACTTGCTTCAGGCATTTAAATCCTTCTAGAAGTTTTATTCATTGTCAACCTAGGTTTCGGCAGTAAACCTTTATCTTAATTCGTACGAAAAAATAATTATATTCAATAAGTTTGATATCATCAAACATTTGAACTACAAGTCCAAAAAAAATTCAAAATTATAATTCTGCCTTTTATTTTTCACCACTATGTCGACATATATACAATTTATAGTTTAAGATCATCATATATTTTTCATAATATACAGAGTAATATATGATCTCAATTTCTATATTATCAATATAATTGATTTACGTTTCATAATCCATGTGTCTCTTCAGGGGTTATTGAAATCTCTTTAATGTTCAGTACACATGCCTCTTTATACAAATATTTATTTCGGAGAAATATAATATCTTTATTTCTGGTACATGTGTCTCGACATGGACAATTGAGATCTTTTTATTTTCTACTTCAATAGTCTTATAGAAGGGATTAACATTTCCATTTGCATCTTTAGGATTTTGTTTTTCATTTGTGAGACTAATTCTTCGGGAGTCTTTAATGATGATGATTTATTTTTCACTCGAGTATTATTATGATATTTCAAATTCCACTTCTAGGGAACCTTATCATTTGAACTAAATTGTCTTTCATTAACAGATAATTTTTGCTGTCATTTCATAAATTGTTCTACAGGAACAATCACCCGGGTTTGTATATTGGCAAAATGTAATTTTATTATTTTCTTCGAATCATCTGAAAAATTATTTGCATACTATACAAGTCACAAGATGATGTAAGTCATGTAATTTCACGTCGTTTATCAATTGATGATAATTCTCCCCCTAACGACGAGAAAATTAAATTTTTATTCTTCTAGAAAATCTTTTGCATCATCGTAATTTTCTACATGACCTCATTTATTCTATCATATTGACCTTTAAATACTTACTTATATCATCTTATGTTCTTCAGGAACATTTAGTACCAAAAATAATTTTTATTTATGAAATAAATATCCATATAAAAAAATTCAATATCATGATTCATCGTTTTTTTTTTAATTTGAACTTCTAGTTCATGACATTTCTCATATTAAGCATATGATCATATGACAGAATAAACGATAAAAGAGCACATGCTTTTGGCATGAGCATGAGACAAAAATAATAAAATAATTTTAATGGACTTAAAATAATTTCTTTTGTTATAGATCCACTGGATCTAACAAATACAAAATTTTGTTTTCATCTAAATTTATTAGCTCTTCAAGAGTGTCAATTATACTTGGTAAAGATTAACAAAATATTAAGATGTACCATATGTACATAATCTTTATCCTTATATTTAACACCTATAGTAAGCAAAAAGTTTTTATAATTCTTGAAAGGTGTATTCAAAATCCTTTCAAATTTTCTTTATTTGTTTTAGTGTTATTCCACTTCTGGTGAATTGAATTAAATTTCTTGTAGTGATCACCTTAGCTTCAATAATTATTTCAACTATCTACATTCGCATCGCAACTATGATATTTTAAAAGGAACATCATTCACTTCAGGGAATGATATTAATCCAATTGGGTGATGTTTTATGGTTGAAATAAGACATGATATCAATTCAAATATTCTCAAATTTATAATCTCAATATTACTCCTTCAAGAGCAAATTAGAGGTATGTAATTATTATGATATATATTGTTACTACATGAACAAATATTAGAATCATGAAGTGTAAAATATTTTAATCATGTCTTGTCAATTGGTAGTCAAATCATTTCTCTTATCGAATCAAAAAGACTATTAAATCTTTACAATGAAATATTTATATTTCAATTCATCATTAAAAAAAATGATTACTAAATAACAACTTAATATAATTTGACATAACCATTTAAACAATAAAAATCAAAACATAAAATATATTTAATCTTAATAAAAATGTTGGATATATGTCATAACAGTAATGAATAAGTAATATTTTATTCAACAAATAAATCAAATAAGTAATATTACTCATATGCATAATTAAAATATACATACGATAATAGGTATTTTAAAAGATCGTATTTGATTATTTTCTACCTTTCATACCTTACTAAGTGAAGGAATTATAAATGAATAATACTCATTTTATTATAAAATATTTCAATTAAAAAAAAAGAGCAATTAAAATCGAATACAATTCACAGATAAATATATATCAATTATTAGATACTGCAACAAAGCTTATGAATGAGCAAAACATGATATTGTTTTCATGAATGTTGCAATTACAAGTTTAATGCAATATTTTAATATAATCCAAAACAATACAAAAACTTAATTTTAGACAACATAAGCACCAAAAATATAATATTATATTAACAAGACCATGTAAATACAAATCCACTATATAATAAAACCACCAATTTTAAAAATCACAAAATTCAAGCAACCATAAAACTATATATCTCAAAACGAATAAATTCAAATGTCAGTGAATAAATAACATAAGCAATTTGTGATTAATAGATGTGCGAAATATGAAAATTCTAGAATATGAAAATATAAGATTTCACATATGCGTACCTTTGTCAGAAGGGGAAGAAGCGAAAATAATGAATATTTCATTCACATTTTGAAGTCTCTTATTTAAAGACATCAGCTTCTTAATAAACTCATACCAACTCTTGAAACTTATGATTTGTTAATAAACTATAGGTTTATAACTAAAATTTAGAAAAATTCAAAACTTCAGGTTTTGAATAAAAATTACAATTTAATTTTTACAAATGATAAAGACCATAATTAGAACAATTTCAGACTTTTCAATTCTAATTAAATTTGATATCATCATACCTTCAAGTCTGATTAACTTAGAATTGAGAACATTAGGTTCTAAAAAGATCGATAGACAAAACTTCAGCTTTTGAATTTGTATTAATATTTAGAGCTTTAGGCCTTTGTATTTCTTTTTTCAATATACTTATTGTTAAATATCCATTTAACAATGGAAAATTGAATTACCTTTTGATTCAACACTCCATGTTCGAAAGTATGAAACTTCAGGTTCTATGTTTATTGATCAAATCCAATCACATAATTGAAATAAGAACCACTAAATATAAAAACTAAATTTACTTTTTTATGCGGAAGATCCAACATATGGCAACCACATACTTATAAAAGTAGTTGTATAAATAAATTAAGTCAAAATAACAACACATTTAACCATATTGAAATACTTAGATTATGATCAAAATGAGATAATATATATTTACCCTTCAAAATTAGATAAAATATATTTATCCTTTTGCAATTTTTGGACTTTATTTTAAGTCCATGTCCTCCTAAATAAATCACAAAAATAATTGCACAATATCCATTATCGATTGGATATTTGGTTATGATTATATCATAACACTTAAGTTCATAATTAACCATTTTGAGAACTTTATGTTTATAATAAAATTCATTTTGATAGAAGTTTAAAACTTCAATATAACTTCACGTGCATATATAAACTTCAAGTTTATAATTGGTAATAATGAATTTTAGAACTTCAGATTCCAAAAATCACTCAAATTGGAATTTAGAACTTCAAGTTCTGATTTGATGAAAATTCATTATTTCATATTTTGATTTTATTGTAATTTATAATTTCCATTAAGATTATGTTAAGTTTCAGGCCTTTTGATTTTGCAATCTCAAAATACTAAATTGCACTAAATTGAATTTCATACTTTTTGATTTTGCAATCTCCAGACATCAGATCAAGCTTCAGGCTCTTTGATTTCACAATTTTCAAATATCAAATCGAGCTTTAGGCTCTTTGATTTGGCAATGATCTTCGGTTGCAATTCATTCACTTTATTATTGCAATCTTCAGGTTGCAATACATTTAATTAATTATTAATTTTATTTCTTGGCAACCTAAATAATCTTGTAGACAAAAATAAAATGGGAGAAGAATAAAAACCACTATTTAGAACAAAAATAGTACTTTACTGTTTGTTGGAGGGCTCGATCCCAACAAGAATGTTCTATCTGTAATCACGTATCAAACTTGGATTAGATGATTTTTGTCTTTGGGTAGAAAGCTTTCAAATCTGGAAATCGAAAAAACATGGTTAGAGACTTGTGCTGATAACGTGTTATAAAATGAGTAATAATAAACAATAATATAAAACATAAACTTAAAATATAAGAAAAGAATAAATCAAAGAGAGAAGTCTTTTATTCTTCAATTGTTCTCATCAAAAGTGTATCAAATACAATGGTGAGAGACCCTTTATATAGCCTCACAAGCCCACATTACATTAAGTATACATAAATTACATTATAATGAATAATAAAATTGATCATTATGGTAGAGCTAGTGGGAATACAAAAAGATGGAAGTTTCTTCCATGGATTGATGGATATACATTCATATATAATTTAATAATATTTATAACATTCATTTATTTTCCTCCATTTTTAATTCTTTTCCACCGGCTAGCAGTGCAAAATTCAATTTTATTTTTTTTAACCCGAATAATTGTTTGCAATAGCTTTGTTCATGATTCTTTTCCAACAACTTTGTAAATAATAATATTTTAAATTTATTTTAAAATAATAATTTTTTAATTTAAAAATAAATAAATAATAATAGGGAGCCATTTTTAGGGAGACTTGTTGGAGTCTTCACTCTTTATATGGCTCCCTATTCCTAAAAGTATAATTGGCTCCCTAAATCTAAGGAAAAAACAGGGAGCCTTATTGGAGATGCTTTAAGTCCAACGTACAGTAGTTGCTGTTCATTATTCAAAAAAAAAAAAAAAAAAAAAAAACAGTAGTCGTTGTTCATTAATTATATATAATTAATTTGGTTAGGTCGTAACCGTCGTGGATATGAGGAGTACTACTAAGACCACGTAAGTTTTTAAAGAGATGTGCTCCTGTACGTATTGTATTAATCTTCGATATCTGCTTTTGTGGCTGATCCACAATTTATTACACGCGGGACTTTTCTATATTTCTTCATTAAAGTCTATAACTACTACACGTCTTCACTTTAATTTATAATGGGCAATTACTGACTTGGTCCTGGACTTCTTTTTAAATTCTAAATTATTTGTAACTTATACAAAAGTGATCAAATTGGTCCTTACATTTTTCCTAAATGCCAAATTAATCTTCTTTAAAAAAAAAAAAAATAAGTATCCAAATTGGTCCCTCTAACGGTTTAACGATGTTAAATATAACAGTTGACTTGAACAATTTTAATTAAAGTACGTAAGTACCCTTTATTTTTAATATTAGAGCAAATTTGTTTTATCTTTTGCGCATTAAATTCACCATTGTAATTACAACAAAATCCAAAAATATTATTAATGAAACATCATTTGTACCTTTTTTAATTAAAATTTTCTAAAAAAATCTAAAAATATTTTAATAAGACAATATCAATTATACCCTTAGTACCATTCATTCACAGTTTAGTATTTTACCATTTTTATATAATAATAATTATTTTTTGTTAATGTTATATAAGTACTGTTGATAAAAGTATTCAAAAAATAAAACCCACAAAAAAAAAACAAAAAACAAAAATATACATGTATTAAAAAAAAAAAAAATTGTGCATGTGTCATTATTATACTGTCTAGGAGTAAAATACAATTTTATCCCTATACAATTAAAGTTAATTGATATAACTTAGTTAGATGGACTAATTTGGCACTTAGGAAAAATATAAGGACCAATTTGGCCACTTTTGTAAAAATCGCAAACAACTTGAAATTAAAAATAAATAAAAAAGTTCAGAACCTAATTGATAATTGCCCATTTTTAATTGAAAATTTCTTAAAATATAGTGCAAAGATTAATTAGCAATATAATTATATGTTAATGATAACATCAGATGCTTGACAGGATAACTAATTGACAACGGCACGCATCAAAATTTTTTTTTTTTTTTTTTTTAAATTTGACAACAGCAAAAATATATTGATTTGTATTGGACAAGTAATAGTACGAATTGATTAAAATTAAAGAAAATTAAACAAGTTGATAATGATCACCGATTATTAATAAATTAAAAAATGAAAATAATAAAGTTAGAAAAACAGCGGGACAAAGATGTTATCAATAGGACAATAATTGTCTCCATATATTATTATTTTATTATTTGTGAGTTGTTATTGTGAGTCTCGTGACTATAGTAAATCATGTCTATTAAGTGTTCGAGAAGAGAGAAAATGATATATATAGAAAGATTTCGTTTAATGCAAGATTAATAGGTATTAATGGTTGAATATGTCATGGAAATATTACGATGGTAATACTTCTGAATATGTCATGGACAAAAAAAAAATCTTACGTATAATGATGCATTCATCTAAAGGATGCATGCCATGCGGTAAGAAAAACCAATCAAACGAGTTTGCTTACCATATGAGATGCACCCATTGATTAGCATGCCACCATATAATATAGTTTTTGTCATTAATACTTCGTGATTTATTATTTTATTTATAAAAAAAAAAAAAAAAAAAAAGATTTTATGAAACACTAAAAAAAAAGGGTGATATTTTGTTATGAATTCAAAACATGTTGCAATTCGTGATAAAAAAAAAGTGTTACAAATTCTATCGTGTGGCAAAAAGACAATGCAAATACTATTTTGGATAAAAGTTTCAACATTGAAAAATCATTTTGTCGCAGCAAATGACTTGAACCTGCAGCAAGAAATTTATTTTTTTTATATCAACCACAAATATAACATTTACTTGTAGTGAATAAAAACCCTATTAATAGATAAGAACAAATTCCAACCGATTTTACAAACTTGTAAATAGTAACTAATCCCATAATTGAAGTATTGAAAAAACTCATACAAGTAAAAAATCTCAAATAGTACACTTAAATTTCTTATTGGGTCACAATTATGACCTAACTACTAAAAGTAAAAAAAAAAAAATTCTATTGGTGCTTACTCCAAATCAATACTTCAAATTTGTATATGTACAAGTTCATTATACCAAAAAATAAAATAAAATAAAAAATCAGCAATTTGTACCAAAATAAGTCTGTTGATCGTTTGTCATGTAGTGAACTTTTAAGCTGTAACAGTTACAAATTGCAATACTAATAAGTATAAAATTAGTGTGTTTCAAACTTCCAAGGAACAGAAGAGTAATACCAATAGGAAATAGCTCTAAAAGTAAACCTTTTGAAAGAAACATCAAACATATCCTAACTTTATTGAACAATAATTGAACAAAGTGAGGACTCTGAGTCTCTCATCCATCAATACATCTTCACCAATAACAAAGCAAACTTCAGAGAATGTACATCGATCAATTTAACTTTTCCAGGAATAAAATGACATAAAACACTGTAAATGTTATAAATAAAATTAAAAACAATAGATGAAATAAATAAATGATAGATGAAAGATAAGAGAAGAGATGAAGAGAGGGACACGAGAGACATGAAAGGAATGAGAAAATATATGCATTGTTTCATTGATAGTGAGAACCAACCTTTACAAGAGAGAGAACATATATATATATATAGTGTCTTTGGCAAACCCCACTTGTTTTACAATTAATGGAGATTTGAGGCGGTTAATACCGCTTGCCAAAATTTGGATCAATGCTTTGACCATGCGTTATTTAATGAGCAAGTTACACGTGTGAGAAGAAAATGTGGAAAGCCACACATTTTACAACACTTTCCCTTGGATTTCCACTGTTTGTATTTTAATTTGTTAGGAAAAATCTAGTGGAACAAAAAACCTTAGCAAAATATATACAATGATCTTCTGGATCAAGTGGTGTGGATGTGTTCAGAACTGCCTCATTAAAACCTTTCCGGTAAAACCCAGTGGGACAAAATTCGATAGAAGGAAAAAGAGTACAGTACACATATATCCATTCAAATTTTGCTCCCTCTGATTGAACGTTCCCCCTGAATGAAACTTAAATATCAATCCTATAATTTGCAGAGTCGAGGCATGCCAATCTTGTATACCAGTTTTTCAAAAGTTGATGTAGGTAATGTTTTGGTAAACAGATCTGTAAGATTATCTATAGACCATATTTGTTTAATATCAATATGTCGGCTTTGTTGAAGTTCATAAGTATAGAAGAATTTAGGAGAAATATGTTTGGTTCTATCTCCTTCGATATAGCCTCCTCTAATTTTAGCAACACAAACCACAATATCTTCAAATATTGGTGTCAGCATTCCTGTAGATAATAAAAATCCACATGTATTTTGAATATGATAAATAACTGACCTTAGCCACAAACATTCTCGACTTACTTCATGAAGTGCAAGGATCTCAAAATGATTAGAGGATATAGCAACAAGAGTTTGCTTTTGTGGAGCTTCAGGAGATTGCTGTGTTATTATAGATAAAAACATATCCCGTTTGTGAATGAGTTTTATGGGGATCAGATAGATGCCCGGCATCAGCATAACCAAGTAAACCTGAAAAATTGTTAGATTTTGAAAAATATAACCCTAAATCTTTCGTTCCACGAAGATAACGAAAAAAATGTTTAATCTCATTTTAATGTCTTCGAGTTGGTGCTAAACTGAATCTAGCAAACAAATTTACTGAAAATGCAATCTCTGGTCTAGTACATTGAGCTAGATATAATAAAGCACCAATTGCATTGAGATATGGTACTTCAGGACCAAGTATCTTTTCACCATCTTCAAGTGGTCGGAATGAATTTTTCTTAGGATCAAGGGTTCTAACAATCATAGGAGTACTTAATGGGTGAGCATTGTCCATATTAAATCTTTTCAGAATCTTTTCAATATATATTGATTGATGGATAAATATTTTGTTTGATTTATGCTCAATCTTTAAACCGAGACAATATTTTATTTTTCCCAGGTCTTTCACTTCAGATTCCCTTTTCAAATATTCAGCAGTTTTCAGGAGCTTTCTAGGAATTCCAATCAAATTCATATCATTAACATAAACTACTATAATAGCAAATACATATTCTTATTTCTTTATGAAGAACACATGGGTGTATAATGTAATTATTATATCCTTATTTTATCAGATATTTACTGAGACGGTTACATCACATTTGTCCAGATTGTTTTAATCCATATAAGGATTTTTGTAGGTTCATCAAATACAGATTACGAAATATCGGTTTACATGCTTTTGACATTTTAAATCCTTCAAGGATTATAAATATCTGCATTTAGTGAATCATATAGATAAATGATTACTAAGTTTAGAAGACGTATTTCAAGCCTTTTAAAGGCAGCCAAATTTATCAAAAATTCGGAACGTAATCGTATTCATCACTATTGAATACTAAGTTTCTGTGAGAAACCTTATACTACGAGTCGTGCCTCATATTTTACGATCTCATTTTTCTCATTACGTTTCCGTATAAAGACCTTTTAGTATCCAACTAGTTTGATATCTTCAGGTGTCTGGAGAACTATTGGTCTAAATACTTTATGTTTGGCTTATGAAGTCAATTCTTCTTGAACTGCTTCTTTTCATTTAGGCCAATCATGCCTTTGTCTACAATCATCGCTACTATGAGTTTCATAATCATCATTTCAGTAGCTACTGTATTTGAAAATGTATCACTAATGATTGTTTTTTCACTATTCAACATTCTCTCATATGATTTATAGAAATTTTCTCAATTTCAATATACTTGAATCTCTGTTGAGATTTCTTCCATTTCAATGGATTTAGTCACTTCATGGACTTTGTGTCTCTTTAGATATATCTAACTCTTATAGAGTTAATTTAGAGAAAGTAAATTTATTCATAACTTGAGTCTTGTTTACATTAGGATCATGATAATTTATTTTCCTCTTCTAGGAACAATACATTTCGAAATAAAAGGTTTACAAACTAATGATATGCATCAGATGATTTATTTATTGTATTTTACTCAGATCGTTCTTTAAGAACAATCACCCGACCAGGGTTTATGAGATAGCAACTTATAAAATTTTGTCACCTTTAGTATATCAAATAACTGATTAATAATTATCTGATGATCAATTATCTTAAAAATGAGTATGTCTATGACCAATTACAAGTTGTAATGGTATGTAATAATGATAAGCAGTGGGTCAGAGATGAATAGAATGTCTCCATATAAGAATTAGTAATTGTATCGAAATAATAAGTTCTCGCAATTACCTGGAGATGCTTGATAAGTGACTCTGCTAATCCATTCTAAGTATGAACTTGTGGAACTAGCTGTTCAACATCAATTCCAACTGATCTGTAATATTCATCAAATATATTGGAAGTAAATTCACCAGCATTATCAAGACGTATTGACTTAATCGGAGGATCAGGAAAATGTGTCCGAAGCCTAATAATCTGTGCAAGTAATTTTGCAAAAGCAACATTATGTGTTGATAATAAGCAAACGTGTGACCATCTGCTGGATGCATCAACTAGAACCATAAAATAACGGAACGGTCCACTTGGTGGATGAATAAGTCCACATATGTCCCCGTCATGGGTGGATTCTCGACTTTAATTCTAAAAGTAATTAAAACATCCATTTGCCTATTCAAAACCTCTGCTTCCTTCAAAACCTCCTTAACCTTATCTCTGTAAAACTTGTAGACTTTATTGAACTCATCATCAAGTCTCCTAAAATAAACAAGCTCGAACTCTCCTCCGTTTTCGGAGGACATCAAGAAAGTGGTTTCGTAACTGTGAGATCTGTTTCGGCTGACAGAGTTTACCAAGATCGACTGGTTTTCGAGGTCGGTTGAGGGACTGATTGGGTTGGTGCCGTGTCTGGGCATCGAGACTAGGCCACTAAAGGCTCTATAGAGTGACATCTTTCTTGTGAGACCAATTGGTCCGGATGTCGTTGGCCTGGTTCTTTGCTTAAAAATATGGATTTCTTTGAGAAGAGATTTGAGAAATTCGTAATCCATGTATTTTTCTTGCCACTCCGGCACCATCGATCTGCGACGCGAACTCTTTCCCGAACTTCATTTTTCTCTGTTTTGTATGCAATTAATGTAGCTATGGTGGTGAGATATAGCTGTTTGATTGATTGTAAATGTTGTTAATAGTCAGCTTTAATGACTGTAACAAGTAGGTTGGTGTTGGTTGCTGTGTTGAAGTCTGTTATAGCGAGGAAGAAGATGAAGTTGATAAAGAATTATGAGAGAGAGAAACAAATAATTTTGATGGGGGTTCTCGTACAAATTATACGTCTATTTAAGTATTTATATAGATTTGAAAAAGACCTTTTAAAAATATATAAATATCAGTCAACCTACTGTTGTTGAAAATCCATGTAAAAAAAAAAAAGAATTCTTTAAAGAAAGAGAAAGCACTAAGCAGCCTCGCTTGTAGGGCCATTTGGTCCTACAAATCTCGAAACGCGCGTTAAAAAAACGTCGGATTTGTCGCGCCTACCTGATCGTATATTCGTATGTGGTCCAATAAAGTATTTCGATTGTGTATACTGTATATGTTTAATCACTTGAATTGAATTGTTTTTTTATTTTTTTATATTTTTATATTTTTTTTATATTATTATTATTATATATTTTATGCGATGAGAATTTAATTTATTGAACTTCATGATTCATGTTATATTGGTAAATCACATAATTTTTTTAAAAAATGAATGTCACTTCTACTCTCTCCATAAGCTTTATAACCTCATCAGAGCTACCAAGGTAGGAATTATCCACCATTTTCATGTAAGATTTTAATGCACTTCTTGAAGTTATCTGCAGTAATTAAACATGAAACCAAAAAAAAAACGGTGTGAAGACTAATCAAAATTAAGAACATAATTTGAAAAGATAATATCTGGGTTTTTTTAGAGGGAATATACCTTATCATATTTCTTCATAATCTTTGAAAATGCCATCGTATTGATGGTGGACCGTGGAGTCTCTAGAGTGTTGTTTATTCTCACGTGGTTGAGTACATCTAATGGAGCTGGTCTAGCTTTCTTCATGTTCTTTGACTTCGGTGGTGGTTTCGGTGGTTGAACCGTCTGTTTCGCAGCATTATTGCTCTTCTCCGGAGCCAGCTTCTCGTCGCTGTCATCATCATTTGATTCTTCTGACAGTCCATGGCTGCTCTCACCAGTCTCTTCAATAATCTCCATGTGATCAGCTGCTCTTCCTGCTCGTCATCAAAATCAATTAGTTTCTTATAATAAACAATAATGAAAATTTTCAGGTGTAGGAATTCTCGTACAAAATCATGCAATCCAGCAAGTACGATAACAATCGAGGATTCGGTACTGGAAATCTCGCACCATAAAGTTACTATAAACAAGAATTCAATATTAAAATTTTGTTAAAAAAAAACGTACTGCTTGCTCTGGCTCCGGCTGGGACGGAGATATGTAGTTCGGCGGCGGAGGTGGCGATGTCGGAAGCAAGACGAGTCATCTCGACCGTCCGATCAAAACCCGACATGGGTGGATTCTCAACTTTAATTCTAAAAGCAATCAAAGCATCCATTTGCTTATTCAAAACCTCTGCTTCCTTCAAAACCTCCTTAACCTTGTCTCTGTAAAACTTGTCTACTTTATTGAACTCATCATCAAGTCTCCTAAAATAAACAAGCTCGTACTCTCCTCCGTCGTCGGAAGACATCAAGAAAGTGGTTTCGTAACTGTGAGATCCGTCTCGGTTGACAGAGTTGACCAAGATTGGCTGGTTTTCGAGGTCGGGAGATGGGCTGCTTAGGTTGGTGCCATGTCTTGGCATCGAGATTAGGCCACTGAAGGCTCTGTAAAGTGTCATCTTTCGAGTCAGACCAGTTGATCCGGCCGCCGGTGGCTGGCTTCTTTGCTTAGAAAGAAGGATCTCTTTGAGAAGAGCTTTGAGAAAATCGTAATCCATGTATTTTTCTTGCCATTCCGGCACCATCTGCGACGCGAACTCTTTCCCGAACTTCATTTTTCTCCGTTTTGTATGCAATTAATGTAGCTATGGTGGTGAGATATAGCTGTTTAATGACTCTAACAAGGAGGTAGGTGTGGTTGTTGACTTTGTGTTGAAGTTGCAAGGAAGAAGAGGAAGTTGAGAAAGAATTATGAGAAATGAGAAACAAATAATTTTGATGGGTTCTCAACTTCTCGTACAAATTATGTCTATTTATATAGATTTGAAAGAGACCTTCTTAAAAGAGGAAATAGCACCGAAGTCTATTAATTGGTTGGAGTCCAAAAATGGTCCTTGTTTAAATTGTTTTGAGTTTATTATTATTTATTTTTCAAATAATTGTGTTTTGTGTTTTTGACTGATCAATTAAAATTTATCCTTTCAATTTAACTTTTTTACTACCCCATAGTTAAAAAATCATAAAAAAAATTCTCATGTTCAAACAAACGCAATCATATGACATTTTTAGGAATCTGACATAATATTCTTATACGTAACCAAACACTAGTATACATGTTTTTCCAAAAACACATTACTGTGTCCTCATACCAAACAGTTCCTGGACAATGTAAGATTGGGCGAGCATACCTTCAGACTCTTGCTCAGTTGTTCTTGAGCCCATTTATCATGATGTATCACGTGGCAACAGATCAAATTTCGGATACAACAATTGTAAAGATACTTCTTAAAAACATAAAAATATCAGTCAACATATGAATGTATGATCGTTGAAAATTAGCGTAAAAACAAAAAAAATAATTCTTTCTATAACTCAAGTGCGAAGCAACCTCTCTTCATTTTAGGCCAATAATGGTCATGTGTCGCTTTTAGATTTGGTGTAACTACTAAAAAACAAAAATTAAAATATCATTTTAGAACTAAATATATGAATTAATTAAGAAAGCTTTTCTTTACTATCCATAAATTATATATTTTTACTTTTTTTTTTTTTAATGCCAGTTCAAAGTTGAATTATAATTAGGGGTATTATTCATTTAGTTCCTATGTTTTTTTTTTTTTTTTTTGAAATATCTGTTTTTCACTCACTTATTCATTTTTCACTGGATTAGTCGGTATATTTTCAAAAAACCACTCAATTTGGTCTCTTTGACCAGATTTTTAACAGTCACCAGCTACTAAAAAAGCAAAATGACACTTTTACCCTTAACTTAAAAAAAATAAAAATAAATAAAGGGGTATTAGCTTTAAAATCCAAATTAAATTTGACTAATGGTTGATCCATATACGTATTACAAAATAAAATAAATATTTTATTATAAATTATTGTGGTAGCCAAAAATGGCCTACTGGCTCAAAATGTAAAGCCCAGACTCAACTCACTTGGGCCTAATTTGAGTAGCCCAACGAGAAAGGCAGCAGCATGACTTAGTCGTCTGGAGACCAAGTCAGTCAGGAGTGTGTCAAGTAACGAGATTCTTGGGGAGAAAATCTCTCCAAGAATCTCGCCCACAATCAGGCCATAATTCGATCTATCTGTTTCAAGCGGTAACTTGGACTTTCCTATAAATAGCAAAGCATTTTTCACACTAAAGGGACAGAAAAAAAAGCTGATAATAGCGTACTGAAATTCTGCACATAAGAATCCCGGCCACCGGAATATGAGTTTTACGATCATTATAAACTGTTGCTCAGCCCAAGCATAACTAAGGCTAACGATCTGATCCCACCTTCATTTCTTTCATTTTATCATTGTTATTTCTGTTCTTGTTCTTTTTTGCAGGTTCAATATAGAAGTCTATATTAGGTCGATCGACCAAGTTCATCTGAAGGGTTCTAACGACAACATCAGACTAACGGTTCAACCCAAGTTGCCTTGGGCCTAGCAAAACACGACCCGATCCACTTCGATTGTAGGTCGACCCCCTACAGTTTGGCACCCACCGTGGGGCCCATCGCAACTTCACAAGTCTATTAATCGAAACTTTCAAACGAACAACAACGATGTTTGGCGAAGGAACCATCCCAACCATTGAAGAGCAGATCGCTGCATTGGTCGCTCAAACAGCAGCAAATGCAGAAAAGTTACGAGCATTGGAAGCTGAAAACGCTGCAATCCGGGCTACTAATGAAGAACTGCGAGCTATAGTCGATGGCGTTGTACCCGACAGCGAAGATGTGGAGCATCCAATTCCGGTCCTAAACGTCGAACAAGAGGTCGACCAACTAGGTTGAGACGCTCTGACAGGTTCAGGGATCCCAGACGCGAACACAAATGTCGGGCAAACCCAACAAACACTCCAGACTGCTCAAGTCAACATCGACCTCAATAACTTGCTTGTCCGAAACGACAACGAGTAAGATCCTGTTATGGGAAGGCAACCTGAGAATGTCTTGGGAACACCCGTGTCACTCCAGTCGACACCAGGTTTGGTAAAATCTGGACTTGACCAATCTACAATTGTTAATTTGGAATTTTCTCGCAGGTTTGTAGAGATGGAAGCCCTCATACAAAGAATCCCGGGTGTCCCAGCTCTAATTAAAAGGAGCAACATGAACAGCTTCGCAAACTCACCTTTTATCGATGCGATAGCACTCATCGAGATGCCTAAAAAATTTAGCTTCCCAAATATGAAGCAGTATGAGGGGACGACTGATCCAGACGACCATATAGCACAGTATAAGCAAAGAATGTTCACTGCAGCAATTTCGTGCGACCTACGAGAAGTGTGCGGGGTCTAGCCTCAATGGTCCAGCTTTATAATGGTATACAAATTTACCTAACAATTCTATTAATTCCTTTGCGCAGCTTACAGACACCTTCGTAGAGCAATTTGCAAGTAGTCGCAAGCTGGAGAAACAGTCGAACGACTTGTACACGATAACGCAGAAGCATGGCGAAAATCTAAGGACTTATGTCGGTCGCTTCAACAGAGAGAAAGTTCAAATCCCTCATTGCAATTAGGCGACCGCGATATACTTCTTTAGAAAGGGCCTCAGGTTTGACTCTGATCTTTATAAAGAACTAACCAAATATCCATGCGGGACAATGGAAGATGTATTAGCCAAAGCATGGGCGCAAATAAAATGGAAAGAAGATGAAGATAATTACATTGGCAAAATAAACAATTATTCAAACCGTAGAAACGATCGAGTGGATAGACGGTCGAACGACAGAAGGGCAGAACCTTACTCGACTGGTGAAAGAAGATCCACTCGACAATACAGTGAAGGTTCAAGCGACAATCGACCATACAAGCGAGATTACCCAAGAACCAGTCGACCACGAGCAGAAGTACCAGAATACAATTTAAGCATCGAACCGGTCGACCTCGTAACGGTTATGAGGGAAATGGGCAAGACAATAAAATGGTCAAGGAAAATGAATGCACTTCTAGAGCATCGAGATGCAAAGCTGATATGCGAATTCCACGGAGATCACGGCCATCGAATTGAAGATTGCATCGCCCTCAAATTCGAAGTTGCAGAACTACTGAAACAAGGACATCTACAGGAATTTTTAACGAAAAAGGGGAAACAAACCCTAGCAAGACGAAACGACAGAATGACCAATGCAAACGACAATCCACCAGAACCACCTCGACAAGACAGAGTTATAAATTTAATTGCAGGAGGTTCTGAAGTGAGAGGTATTAGTTACTCAATAGCAAAGAGACACGCGACAGGTGTTAAACACGGAAATTCAGCCAAGTAGAGAGCATCTGTCGACCTTCGACGAGACCGTCATCTTCAAATCTACAAATAAATCAGATTTGTTTTCTCCTCATCACGATGCACTTGTTATTTTGTTACATATTGCTAACTGTTTAACAAAAAAGAATTTTGATTGACAATGACAGTTCGTGTAATATTTTATTTAATAGTGCTCTAAGAGAAATGCAGGTCGACGAATCCAAACTAAGCCGTCGGACGACAATGCTGACAGGATTCAGTGGGGAACAAAAAAGTACGTTAGAGGAAATCGTATTACCAATCTACGCTGAAGGCATGAACTTTTACGTCAACTTCCTAGTACTTGACTGTCAGTCGCCCTACAACGCGATTCTAAGGAGACCGTGGATTCATGAGATTAAGGCAACCCCTTCGACTTACCACTAGATGATAAAATTCCCAACAAGGTGGGGAGTTCGAGAGATAAAAGGAGAACAAATAGCAGTCAGAGAATGCTACCAAAACGCTATGAAGAAGAAAAAAGAGTCGTTATAGCAATTACAGAACTCCAAAGTCGAGTCGACTCCAAACACACCAAAGATGGAAGATCTGGATGAGGTTTCGATCGACATAAGTCGACCGGATCAAAAGGTTTATATTGGATCCAGACTATCGAGAGAAACTAGAGAACAACTGATCAACTTCCTAAGGGAACGACAAGGCAGTTTTGTATGGTCGCATTTGGACATGATCGGCATCGATCCAGAGGTAATTGTCCATCAGTTGCAGGTCGATCCCGATCATCAACCGGTAAAACAAAAGCGGAGAAAATTCGCTCCGAAAAGAAACAAAGTCATAAACGAAGAGATTCAGAAGTTGATCGACATTGGCTCGGTGAAAGAAGTTGAGTATCCCGACTGGCTAGCAAATGTCGTAGTGGTTAAAAAGAAAAACGGCAAGTGGCGGGTATGCATCGACTTCACAGACCTCAATAAAGCATGCCCTAAAGATTCATTCCCTTTGCCCTATATTGACATGCTTGTTGACGCCATAGCCGGACACGAAATACTCAGTTTCATGGACGCCTACTCTAGTTACAACCAAATCCTGATGCATCCAGACGACCAAGAGAAAATCGCCTTTGTAACAGAGCGAGGTACTTTTTATTATAAAGTAATGCCGTTTGATTATAAAAATGCAAGTGCCACCTACTAACGACTAGTGAATAGAATGTTCGCCAAAATACTTGGCTCGACAATGGAAGTCTACATCGACAATATGCTGGTCAAGACACTTGTGGCTCAACAACACATCGACCACCTTAGACAGTCGTTTGACGTCCTCGATAAATATGGTATGAAACTAAACCCTACTAAATGCTCTTTTGGTGTGTCGTCAGGGAAATTTTTAGGGTACTTAGTCACTCGTCGAAGCAAACCAAGACCAGATCCAATCAATACGTGGGATTAAGTCGCCTAGATGCATTAAAAATGTACAGAAACTCACCGGTCGAGTAGCGGCATTGAACAGGTTCATTTCCAAGTCGTCCGAACGATGCTACCCATTTTTTAACACCTTAAGGAAAAACAAAGCTTTCGAATGGAACGATGAATACGAGAAGGCATTGTAAGATTTGAAGGAGTATTTGACTTCACCATCACTGTTGTCAAAACCAAAAGACAATGAAACATTACTCATGTACTTGGCCGTCTCAAATACAACTGTCAGCGCCGTGTTGGTTAGGGAAGAAAACAATCGACAATATCCTGTGTATTACGTAAGCAAGGCATTGCTCGACGCAGAGACAAGATACAGTCGACTGGAAAAGCTGGCATTGGCCCTGGTTGTTACAGCCCGAAAATTAAGGCCGTACTTCCAATGTCATTTCATCCAAGTATTAACTACTTATCCTCTCAAAAATATCTTGCATAAACCTGAACTTTCAGGTCGACTGACGAAATGGGCTATCGAACTGAGTGAGTACGACATCAGCTTTTATCCGCGAACGGCATTGAAATCACAGGTACTAGCTGATTTTGTTACGAATTTCACCCCTAATGAGAATTTGTAGGCTGAAAAAGAGTTGGTAGCTCTTATGGAGACGACGTCGAACGAGAAACGGTCCTTGTCGGTCGATGGATCAAGCAACATAAAAGGCAGTGGACTAGGATTGGTGCTAAAATCTCCTCACGGGGACATTATAGAGCAATCCATCCACTGTGAGTTTCGTGAGACAAATAACGAAGCAGAATACGAAGCGTTAATTGCTGGGCTCAACCTTGCTAAAAACTTGAACACCAAAAACATTCAAGTATTCAGTGATTCTTAACTGGTCGTCCGACAGATTAATGGCTCGTATGAAGCAAGAGATCAAAGGATGACTGCCTACTTAGCCAAGGCCAAACAGCTTCAATCAACTTTCGACGAATTAACTATACAACAAATACCAAGGTCGGAGAACTCCCGGGCAGATGCATTGGTGTACTTAGGCTCGACAACGACCAACGGATCAAAATCAATTCCGATCGTATATCTTACATCACCAACTATCCAAGAAGCAGAAATAATTGCCTCAGTCGACAACACAAGAAATTGGATGGACCCATTGCTGGACTATTTACGAGTCGACATTCTACCTGGAGACAGAAATGACGCGAGGAAAATAAAAGCAAAAGCCGCTAAATTCTACATCATATATGGTATGTTATATAAGAAATCTTTTACAGGACCATACTTGAGGTGTGTGACCCCATGAGAAGCGTACGACGTTCTCAAGAGTCTACACTATGAAGAATGTGGAAATCACTCTGGAGCTCGAAGTCTGTCGAACAGAGCCATCACTGCAGGGTATTACTGGCCGACAATGCGCTCCGACTCTTAAAATAATGTGAAGTCATGCGACAAGTGTCAAAGATTCGCACTTGTGTGCCATCTTCCCCCAAGTATGTTAAACTCAATTTCAGCTCTTTGGCCTTTTATAAAATGAGGGATGGACATTATAGGAAAACTCCCAGCCGCACATGGAGGCGTCGTCTACATGTTGATAATGACAAACTACTTTACAAAATGGGTAGGGGTCGAAGCTTTACCTCAAGTACGCGACATTGAGGTACGTATTTTTGTGTGGAAATATATTATTTACAGGTTTGGGGTTCCACGAGAAATAGTGACCGACAACGGATCCCAGTTTATTTCGTTCGACTTCAAGAATTTCTTCGACAAGTATGGAATAAAACTGAGTTTTTCGACTCCACGGTATCCCCAAGCCAATGGACAAGCTGAATCGACAAACAAAACGATAATTAACACACTTAAGAAGCGACTAGAAGCCGAAAAGAGTGAATGGGTAGAAAAGCTCCCAGAGATCGTTTGGTCGTATCGAACTACTCCTCGACGGTCGACTGGGGAGACTCCATTCTCCCTTGTTTATGGATCTAAAGTAGTAATCCCCATCGAGACATGACTCGCAACTGCACGAAGTGAAAACCCTAACGAAGCCCAAAATAGCCTTGAGCTTGCTTTCGAATTAGATCATTTGGATGAATGACGTGATCGAGCGGCTCTAAGAGTTTATTCATATCGACAACAGGTTGCACGACATTACAACAAGAAAGTACACATCAGAACCTTCAAAGTAAACGACTGGGTGCTACATCGTGTTTTCCAAAACACTAGAGATGAGGGAGCCGTTAAATTAGGGCCATCTTGGGAAGGACCTTATCAAATAACAGATGTCGTTGGTCGAGGAGCATATAAATTGCGAGGGCTCGACAGTCGAGAATTACACAACAGCTGGAACGCCTTACACCTAAAACAGTATCATTTCTAAACTTGAATTGTTGATTAATTTCAGTTTTGATAAGTTTCAATTTTCATTTGTATCTTATACTAACGATGCACAAAGAGCAATGATGAAAAACTTAGTACTAAGTTAAGATCTGAGCTCACAAAAATCATTTTACTTCAGTCGACTTCGACACATTATATTGCTACGACACTATATTGTTACTACAGCATTGACAGGTTGTACCCCGATGTCTACGAAGCAAAAACCTACTCCCAACATTCTTATTTGACAAATGATCGCCGAGAGTCGAGAGGACATCACTAGACAAAAGCAGATGTCAACTGAATCATGATTATCAGATGCAAATTGTCGACTAAACGCATGTATGCGATGTAAATTATCGACTGATCGCATGTACGCGATTATTCTATAAATATATCAACCATGTTTTTTCACGATTTTATCTAAACTGTGACGTCGTCCAACTTACGCATGAACATAAGTTTACAAGCTTATTTCATTTAGATATTTAATCTTGTGTAAACCCCATTATAAGATGGTCGTGTCGTCTACACATGAAAACAAATTTCATACTTCATAAATATCGAGGACATGCAAAGAAATACTATGAATATCGATACGACTAAAGTAATTCATGATAAAATTATAACTGGTCGAAACGACCAAATCATCCTCCATTACAGACTTTTTAAAATAAAAATTGAGTCAGTTCTCAGGTGGGTCAATAGTTGAAGCGACACTTGTGGGATTTACAGCAACTGGATCGACAACAAGAGGATCGACAAGGGGTGGATCGACAAGGGGAGGATCAACCAGAGGCAGATTGACAGCACATACATCTTCAAGGAGTGCATTCTCATTAAGTGTTTGCTCCTCATCTTGTCCAGGCGAGGACTCCTCTAGCCTCAGCATCTCCTCATAAATGTCAATCATTTCCTTCTTGTCGACTTCATTCCAATTAGCATGCTCGCCCAACATATATTCCTTGTAAAGCTCGGCTTTCGCCTCACATATCGCGGCAGAAGCAATCGACGTTAATTTCTCCTTTAAGTCAGCGACGATGCGCTGCTGTTCAGCTAGAGCCGCACGAGTTTCAGTCAACTCCAAGGAATGTCGGTCCCTCTCTGCTCTCACCTCCCTTAACTCTTTTTCAAGAGCTAAGTTCTTGCACTTCAAATCTTCAGCAACCTTGTCGACTTTGGCCTTTTCCAGCTTCATAACTTCGATCATCTTCCGCTGCTTCCCACACCTGTCGTTCACCATCTTATACCTCCCATGCAAGTGTAGAGAAGCTTGCATAACGATGAAAGTTCACATAAGAGAAATAACACATCATAAAATCTAAAATAAATCAGATAACTTACATGAAAAGCCGAAAGGATGGTCATGTCGAACACATCCTCGGTCTTCTTCTTCTACAAATACCTTTCATCTACAGGGAGAATATAGTCGAGCGACTTCTCTAGGAAAGTAGTTGGCTCATCGAATGAGGACAGATCGAAAGGAAGTGTTGTCGACGAGTCTGGCTGTGGAGCAGCTACTTGCCTCCTAGTACTCGACTCGACCCGACCCTCTTTCCCTTATCGGCAGTCGGATCTTTCCTTTGCCTCTTCTTTTGAGGAGATGGTTCGGGAGATGAAGCATATATGTGTTCGAACGACACGACAGTGCCTTCCGTCGACTTCCCGGTAGCTTGCTTCTTTTTCGCTGTTGCTGCTCTCTTCCTGGTAAGATCTTCTTTATAATGCTTCAAAACGTCAGCATCATTTGGCATGTTTATCCATGTGCTTGCCATCGACGTCACTGCGAAATGACGTTCATTATCAGATATAGGCGACAAGAATTTCATTTCATATTGAAGAATTTCGAAACTCCTCATAATCCAGACATACGACACGAAGTCTTTCACACTAGGATAGAGCGCTCACGACCTATTTAGAGTTGACCATCTCCATAAACTGCTAGGCCTAAGTTTACCTTCTACAAGCAGCACCTTACAACTTCTATCTTTTATAGTAATATTTAGCACAGCCTCAGTGCGAGCAGGAGCAACGTCGCACGATGGTTTACTCTCTATACCCTTTATTTCTACAAAAGGAGCTGAACATCAGCGAGAATAATTTCAGAAAAATGAAAAGCAAGAAACGACAATAGTCAAACAACACTCACCAAACCGACTCCAAGTGCGAGGATATTTGTACGGCTCATCCCCCATGAACCATGGACTATCGATTGGAGGACCTTTTGCAAAAAAGTAAGTATCCTTCCAATTTCGGTCGTTCGTTGTCGTGTCGGAAATGATCTGCTGCTCCTTACTCCTAGGCACCAACATATAACGACCACGGTCGCTTATGTGCTCCTTCAAATAATAGTTATGGAGGAGGCTACCCATCCCAAAAGGTAAGTTATATCTCTCACTGAGAACCCCCAAACTCAGCAATATTCTCCAAGTGTTTGGCATCAACTGACCCGGAGTAAGGTCGTAGTATAATAGCATCCGTCGCACCAATTGTGAGACAGGAAATCTAAACCCTAAACGAAGGGTGTATTCGTAAAAACACGTCCACCCTGGTATATCCCAGTCCGCCCACTCATATTCCCTAGGTGCGCGTAGCTCAACATCTTTTGGGATGCCGTAAATCTCCCTCAACATACATAAATTGTCCTCTGTAATCAAACTAGCTGGACTTTCATCAAGGACACCTAGTGGTCGACCGGATGTAGTAGCTTCATCTACATCGACATATTCAGGATGGTCGACTATCGTTGCAACGGCACGTATGCCACCTTGTTCAAATATGACTTTCATGTTTATGGCAACGACATTCGATGGATCCTCTATAGTAACATGTCGATCTACATCTACCATCCTTCTATCAACTCCATCAACACTATCTTCTCCCTCGCTTGTAGTCCAATCATATTGTGGGTCAGAGATCGTACTGTCGCTCGACAGGTTAATATCGTCGTTCTACATGATGCCTCCTAAAGCTGACAATGCAAAAAATGCACAAGTCAAAAACTAATGCGCTACAATCACAACCTAGGGTTTCTAAAATCATATCCTAGGGTTTTTCGGTGAAAAAGCATCCAATCTTAAAAGCTAACCTAACCCTACAGGTTCTACCGCCCTAAGAGTCAATCGAATGAAGCACTCGTCTACGATTGTCACGACATGCGAAAAACATCAAACAACATAGTTAACTATACCAAACAAGATCAAACAACAGATATGATCGAAGAACAGCAAGCAATATCATCAAGAACAATGAAGAACAACTAGTACAATGAAGAACAGCAAGTATAAACCCAGAACTTATACTAAGTAACTCTACATCGTTTGTATATTAACATATTTTATGCAGGAAAGAAAAACAGAAGAACAAATGGAATCATTACTGACCTTGAAGATTTTCTGAAACTCTTGAGAAACTCTGAAAATCTCACGAGAGTGCTGCAAACAATATTTGCGGAGAGAAGAAAATGCGAACAAAGGGGAAAAGTTACTTACTTCTTTGGAGGCTCACTGTAAAGTGACTTGGAGAAAATGAACGGTTTACTTATAAACCTATTCTCAACCACATTTGCCACGTGGCAATTCCCCATCAGTTACTACCCAACCAAGGTACCAAAGTAACCGTCTGTAATGATGACTAAAAGTTCAAAATTTGAAAAAGCCATATCTTGAACAAAGCGAGCACACCCAAATTAAATGCAAATGACGCCATCTTAGGAAACTGAAAAGATAGGCGTCAATTTGATGTGACCTTTGATTAGACCAAGTTCACCAGAAAACGTTCGTCGAACGACATTTGGCACTAGCTAGAAAAATCGGCTATTGATCAAGGCAACTCAAACGAGGGAGCTCGACAATGGTCAATTCAATGGAAGACGTTTTCGCTCGACAACGGTCGACTCAATGTGAATCACTCTCTACTTCGTCGATAACTCTTTAGAGAGTGGGGGACAAACTGTGGTAGCCAAAAATGGCCCATTGGCCCAAAATGTAAAGCCCAAGCTCAACTCACTTGGGCCTAATTTGAGTAGCCCAACAAGAAAGGCAACAGCATGACTTGGTTGTCTGGAGACCAAGTCAACCAGGAGTGTGTCAAGTAACGAGATTCTTGGGGAGAAAATCTCTCCAAGAATCTCGCCCACAATCAGGCCATGATTCGATCTATCTGTTTCAAACAGTAACTTGGAGTTTCCTATAAATAGCAAAGCATTTTTCACACTAAAGGGACGGAAAAAAAAGTTGATAATAGCGTACTGAAATTCTGCACAAAAGAATCTCGACCACCGGAATCTGAGTTTTACAATCATTATAAACTGTTGCTCAGCCCAAGCATAACTAAGGCTAATGATCTGATCCCACCTTCATTTCTTTCATTTTATCATTGTTATTTATGTTCTTGTTCTTTTTTACAGGTTCAATATAGAAGTCTATATTAGGTCGATCGACCAAGTTCATCTGAAGGGTTCTAGTGACAACATCAGACTAACGGTTCAACCCAAGTTGCCTTGAGCCTAGCAAAACATGACCCGATCCACTTCGATTGTAGGTCGACCCCTTACAATTATAAACAAAAAAAGTTAACAAAATTAATAAAAAATCAAAATTAAAACTCTATCTCAATCTTCATCTTCAACATCAACAAACTCCATCTTCATCTTCAATATCATCACCAATCCATCAATTTTTTCATCACAAACAACCACCACAAAACATAAATTACAAATCAAATAAAACTATATATTAAAAATAAATAAATAAATAAAAACTAAATACTCCTCTTTTTTTTTCCAGACACTCTCTCTCTCCCCAAACAAAACTCTTTATCTCTCATCAGCCATCTCTCTCTCTCTCTCTATGTTTTCTCTTCAGATTAGATCCTGATTTCAAATCAAAGATCCCTCATCTCTCTCCTTCTTCCACTAACCCACTTCTCCCCTCACACATCTAATTTAGGGTTTAGATTTTTTATTTGTGTTTTGTGTGGATGGTTGGAGCGGCTGGTGCAGCAATTGGACCGTCGCAAAGGGAGAGGTCGTGTTCCTCAATTCACGAGGTCGTGTTTCAGTGATCTGGGTTTGGTGGGTGGGTTGTGTGGTGGTAGCTGGATGTTAGGGTATGCTGGTTCGCAGTTGGGTCTCGATTTGGAGGCGGTGGCTCCATTTGCCGCGAAAGAGAGCCTCCCCTTCCATTGAGTTCATCGTTGATCTGGTCTAGGTGGACTTTTTGTTTTGTTTTTGTTTTTTTGGAGGGATGGGTGATGATGTTTGAATGGTATTGTGTTTGGTTTTCTAGGTTTGTTGTTTATGAATGTGTTTGATTTTGATTTTAATTTTATGGGTTTGTTTTTGATGAATGGAGTTTTTTTTTTTTTTTTTTTTGGGTCATTGTATGATTTTCTGGATTTGTGTTGATTGTATGGGTTTGATTTTCTGGATTTGTGTTTACTGTGATTAATATTTTGATTTTCTGGGTTGTTGGAAATTCCCAGATTTCTGATTATACAATTCAAAACGATTGTCCACTGAACTGCATGAGATACATAAACCTTCAACCTTTTAAGAATAATTTTATTTTTTTGAATTGTATTATAAATTTTTTGAAAGTAAATTATATTATAAATATTTAAAATAAATTATTTTCTAATTTTGTGGTGTTGACACTTGGCATTTTTATGGTTTAAAGACAGAAATACCCTTGAAACTGTTAACTTTGAGTAAAGGTTGACTCACATAAAGGACCAAAATGAGTGGTTTTTGAAAACATAGGGTTCAATCCAATGAAAAATGAATAACATATGATATAATTCAGAAAAACTTAGGGACTAAATGAATAATACCCCTTAAAATTACTAAACAAGACAAAAAAAAATAATTCTAAAAACACTTCAAACTACCATATTAAACTCTCTCCTAAATTACCATATTAAACACTCTCCCCTAATTACTAAAAAAAAAAATCATATCTCCATACTTTCTCAATCAATCACTAGTTAATAGTCAAAGAAAAAAAAAACTTATGAATATTTTGGTTTTTTACTAATAGTAATAAATATATATATATATATATGTATATATATATATAGCTTCGTTCTCATGCGGACGTCCTGATATAAATATTTTGAGTCAAAACATGTAAAACTAGTTGCTCACATTCAATATCTTCATAAAATTATATCATGACGTCCTCATTTGAAAAAATATATATATATTAAACAGTCAATAAAAATACCTTATTTTTTTTTATTAAAAAAAAAATTGATATATGAAAACTTGATTTGTTGCAACAAGATTCAATTAAACTCGGAATTTTTAAGACTAATAAAAGAATTAAAGTTCTCTAGACAATCACATACCTACAGAAGTAACAAAAGACATTTTCATATTTCGAATTTTATTTTTAAAACAAGGTGCTTGTTTTTGATTTTTTTTTTTTTAATATATACATATATACGGTTTCTAAAAATCAAGCTTATTCATAAGTGTTTCTTTAGTCTTGTTTGAGAAAGAATAGAGATTGAAAGTTAGAGATATTTATTGAAAGAGAGATAGTTTAATATGGTAATTAAAAATTTAAGAGATAGTGTTTAATGTGTAATATTTAATCTAATGATTTATGAGAGATAATTTTTTTTTTTAATAATTTAATTCAAAAAAAATTATTCCTCAGATGAATTCAAAGTCTACGATGATTCTTTCTAACTTTTATTAAAATAAAATTAAGTGTCTTTAGAAATTTATTTTATAAAATAGAATGCCTATAGAATAGCATTGCCGAAATAAATAAATAAATAAATAAATAAATAAATAAATAATCTAGGAATAAAAGAGAGTATCCAGAATTTTTTAAATTTAAAATTTAAGAATAAAGTGTCTTTAGAAACTAAATGTAAAAGGAGAAAATTGAATTATCAAAAAAAAAAAAACGCTTTCATTGATGACAGGTCCCTCGTTTATGACCTTTACATTGAGTTGACCCACAAAAAGTGAACGATACAAAATTGATACAATCAAGAACAAAGAAAAGTAAGAAAATTTTCCCAGTATATAGTTTTATTCTCTCTAGGCCTATGATGGTCAAATAACATCAGCTGCTGATGAAGATTCACATTTTTTCTGGCTCTACATATAATAATTCTCTATCCCCACCCTTTTCTTTATATACGGGTATTTTGTCCATAGGTTGGTGAGACATCTTATTCATCTTTGTCTTCATCTTCGTCGTAATTGAAAGGCAGTGGCACTGATTTGAATGCTCTGTACTTGCCCACATTGTTCAAATGTTCATTCTCCAACCTAATGTATCATAAAAACAAAAAACAAAAATAATTAAATTAAATTAATATGATTAGCATGGAATTTTTTATGTTTATGTTTATTTTTGAGTCCTACTACATTCCATAATCCTGAAATATTGTAACAATTTAAAAAAAAAAAAAATTACCTGAAGAAATTCCATATGCCACGACGGATGATTTCTAGACTGGCAACAATTGTAGTCATGGTTTGTCTATGTAAAATGTCCAAACCAATACCTAACACAGTTTGCAGCCATGCAAATCTAAGCAAAATGTTCAAGGCCTGCGATTAATGAACTAGGTTAGAAACAATACATATACAGGAATAATTGCAATTAATGAGCTGCAGTCAATAAATTCATTAACTTGGTTAGAAACTATATATATACAGGAATGAATAATTATAATGTAAAATTGATGTATACTTACAATGGCAAGGAAATATATATTTTTGTTGGGGATAAGAAGCTTGTCTCTCAACCAGCGGTTCCTGGATTTTCGGTTAAGAAGACCCCAGTCGTAAACAAGATCCCAATATGTTCCAACAATGGCTGCAGAAACAGAGAAAATCCAGGATGTTATTATCCATCCAAGATTAGTCTTGTCCAGACTCAGAGCCGTCCTCATACAAACAGCAACGATTGTGATGAAATATTTCATCCCATTCCATCCTTGCATTGCATCTTTTTCTTCAAACATTCTTCGTAGGCACTGAAGTAGCCGAGACATGTAGGGAAGCACTGCCACGACAAAGAAAAAAACGTTGTATACCCCGTAAGAACTGCATTTGTTCCTGCGGTGAACAACGTCTCCCCACCCGTAGTAGCAAATGTAGAACTCTAGACTTCTCAGGGCTTGAACTTGGCTAGTGAATTGATCTGCCAAGAAGAAATCTGGGAGTGTCACCTTGTACAAAGGAGCAGCAACGCAGTGAAGCAAGCATGTCAAGAAGAAGAAGCGACTTGACCGATACAAGAAGTTGAATGGCATGAACAATAACACAGCTAGTAGCTGCAGAAAACAACAATAAAAAGTTAGTTGATTAGTTGATTGAAAATCAAAATGTTGGATAAGTTGGTTTTATATTTATATTTTTTACTTACAATAAGTAAGCTAAGTGGGAATGATTCAGTGAATCCATTGTAATCCTGTGTTTCGGGATCGGCCTCCATGTCAAGGTTGCCAATAACAGTGAGTAGAGCCAACATTGCAATACCAAAACTGACAAGGAAGATTTGTCGGTAGCCCAATTCGGTTCCTTGTTTGAAACCAAATATGAAGGAGTAATTGACTCTGTATTTCCTCCAGTAGAATATGTTGATACCATACATGATCATGTGCAACACAAGGAACCCAAACAAGCTGCAAAACCAAAACATTGATTGATTATTTTCCATAACTTAAGTTAAGAACTAGAAAATTAGTACAGATAAATATTATTGTTTTTATTATTGGACAAATCTGGATTGCTTCATGCTTGTTATACCTATAAAGAGGGAACAAGTTGTCCATGTACTGTCTCTGTCCTTCGGATTTGTCCCGATCAAGAAGACCGTGTGCACGTATGATTGTAACAAGGGCTATTAAAAGAGCAAATGTGCAACCAGCGAAAAATCCTGAAAATTTAAATTAATAGAAATTAATATTGATAGAAATTAATATTAATCAGGTTTAAATTAATATTGATAGAAAGTAACTCACCAGTTGAAAATGTAATTCTGTGCCTTTCTCTTTTGGCTTTCGGTCTTAAGATGTTCATGCCTTTAGTGCGGTTTGCATTTGAGAAGTGCTTGACGAATGTCACTTCAACTCTCTCCATAAGCTTTGTAACCTCATCAGAGCTACCAAGGTAGGAATTATCCACCATTTTCATGTAAGATTTTGATGCATTTCTTGAACTTATCTGCAATAATTAAACATGAAACCAATAAATAAAAAAAAGTGAGAAGACTAATCAAAATTAAGACCATGATCTGAAAAGATAATATCTGGGTTTTTTAGAGGGAATATACCTTATCATATTTCTTCATAATCTTTGAAAATGCCATCGTATTTAGAAAGCTGTAGTTCATCACAAACAAAACATATATCAAACACCATGTTAATGGATTTTAATTATATATTGGGAGACAGTGAATAATAATCAATTACCAGTAATTCTTGAGAAGACGAAGCTTCTGGTAAAATTCAATAAAAGCACGTTTAAGTTGATCTTCAACTTTCTTGAGATTTTCCCTATTGAACTTTAGCTCTGTCTGTGGAGGAACGTTGAGAACAGTCTTGATGGTGGACCGAGGAGTCTCTAGAGTGTGGTTTATACTCACGCGGTTGAGTACATCTAATGGAGCTGGTCTAGCTTTCTTGACGATCTGTGATATCGGCGGTGGTTTCGGTGGATTAACAGCCATCGGTTTCGCATTAATGCTCTTCTCCGCTGGCTTCTCGTCCTTGTCATCATCATTTGTTTCATCGGTCTGTTCATGGCTACTCTCACCAATCTCTTCAATTATCTCCATGTGATCAGCTGCTCTTCCTGCTCGTCAAACAAAACCAATTAATATCATACGGGTTTGGCTACGTTGCAGTTAATTGCGATATTAATGAAGTGAAAATTAGGTATTGGATTTTAATCCATGACCTACAAAACCAAAAATAAAAATGAATAAAAAATAAAAATGAATAAAAAACTAAAGTCTTAGAGGCTTAGAGCATTTCCAATAGGCCGGAATTGGAGACCTCCTTGACTATATTTAGGGAGCCATGATCAGAAAGTGCTCCAATAGGCTCCCTATCTCGCTCCCTATTTTTAATTCCGGCCAAAGCCTTCCTAAATTTAGGGAGCCAAGACATCCTCCCTATTTTTTGATTCTCTCTCCTCAAATGAAATGGATGGTGAGGATGAGTCCAAATAACTCATTTTCAATGGTCCAAATTCATTCTCTTTATTTTTTATTTAACTCAAATTCTTTTAATTTAAACATAAATAATTCATTTATTTTCCTCCATTTAATTCTTTTCCAATGGCTAGGCTGTGCAAAATTCAATTTTATTTTTTTAACCAAAATTGCTTGTTTATAACAGCTTTGTTCATGATTCTATATTGTAAATAATAATATTTTAAATTTATTTAAAAATAATAATTTTTTAATTTAATAAATAAATAAATAATAATAGGGAGCTATTTTTAGGGAGGCTTGTTGGAGTCTTCACTCCTTATAAGTACAATTGGCTCCCTAAATCTAAGGAAAAAATAGGGAGCCTTATTGGAGATGCTCTTATAATATTAGATCAATCTGATCTTTTTGCTGATTTTTATACAATTTTAACTTTTATAATAGAAGAAAAATTGTCTGATGACTTCATGTGCTTCAGGGTTAGATTCAGATTCACATATTACTCGTACTCGTTTGTATAATATGCGTTGTTAAAAAAGAAAAAGAAAAAAGAACTCACTGCTTGCTCTGGCTCCGGCTGGGACGGAGATATGAAGTTCGGCAGCGGAGGTGGCGATATCGGAAGCAAGGCGAGTCATCTCGACCGTCCCATCAAAACCCGTCATGGGTGGATTCTCGACTTTAATTCTAAAAGCAATCAAAGCATCCATTTGCCTATTCAAAACCTCTGCTTCCTTCAAAACCTCCTTAACCTTATCTCTGTAAAACTTGTCGACTTTATTGAACTCATCATCAAGTCTCCTAAAATAAACAAGCTCGTACTCTCCTCCGTTTTCGGAGGACATCAAGAAAGTGGTTTCGTAACTGTGAGATCCGTTTCGGCTGACAGAGTTGACCAAGATCGACTGGTTTTCGAGGTCGGTTGAGGGACTGATTGGGTTGGTGCCGTGTCTGGGCATCGAGACCAGGCCGCTAAAGGCTCTGTAGAGTGACATCTTTCTTGTGAGACCAATTGGTCCGGATGTCGTTGGCCTGTTTCTTTGCTTAAAAATATGGATTTCTTTGAGAAGAGACTTGAGAAATTCGTAATCCATATATTTTTCTTGCCACTCCGGCACCATCTGCGACGCGAACTCTTTCCCGAACTTCATTTTTCTCTGTTTTGTATGCAATTAATGTAGCTATGGTGCTGTTTGATTGATTGTAAATGTTGTTAATAGTCAGCTTTAATGACTGTAACAAGTAGGTTGGTGTTGGTTGCTGTGTTGAACTGTTGAAGTCTGTTATAGCAAGGAAGAAGATGAAGTTGATAAAGAATTATGAGAGAAAGAGAAACAAATAATTTTGATGGGGGTTCTCGTACAAATTATACGTCTATTTATATAGATTTGAAAAAAAGCTTTTAAAAATATATAAATATCAGTCAACCTATTGTTGTTGAAAATCCATGTAAAAAAAAAAAAAGAATTCTTTCAAGAAAGAGAAAGCACAAAGCAGCCTCGCTTGTAGGGCCATTTGGTCCTACAAATTTCGAAACGCGTGTAAAAAAACATCGGATTTGTCGCGCCTACCTGATCGTATATTCGTATATGGTCAAAAGTATTTCTATTGTGGCATGTGACCTGGTCGTATAATTATACAATAATGCTAAATATTCCATCTAAAATTCTCTCTATTTTATCTTATTATATGTGATATGTAAGGTGTCAAATTGTGAATTGATATACATTAATGATAATTATATTTTCACTGACATGAGGATTATTTATTATAGAGTAAAAGATTAATGAATGTGTATACTGTATATGTTTAATCACTTGAATTGAATTGTTTTTTTTATTATTATATATTTTATGCGATGAGAATTTAATTTATTAAACTTCATGATTCATGTTATATTGGTAAATAGATACCAAATCACATAATTTAAAAAAAAAAATCATAAAATTTAAGACTAAAGTACTAATAAATATATGTATTATTGTAATAAAGTTCATCAAAGAAAATTATTAAAGGATTTAAATAATATCAATTATAGAGTAATTATCAACACTGAGAGTTAATTATCTTGATAGTTGAAGACTTTAAAAATAAAGGTTCAAATCTTGGTATTTGTAAATATATATACACATTTGTTTATTAAATCATGAAGTGGACTCTGACCTACAATGATGTCGGTTTTTTTTTTTATATTAAAAAAATAGAGTAATTATCTGCACAAATCACACCAAATGAGAAAAAAAAAATCAGTTTTAAAAGTTGTTTAACTAACCAACCCATGAAGCACTCTTCAATTATAAAATTACTGAAGATTAATAATATTTATATACAATTTTTTTATTATCAGTTCGATCTGGTATAAAATATATCAAGACGAATTGACAGTAGAAAAACTATATATATAGTGAGTCTCTCATGACTCATGAGGTATCACTTATTTTAATTTCGGTAAGAACCATGATGAAAACACATCAATTTTAATGAATTTTAATCTGAATTTTATTTATGGATGATGAGTTCAATGAAATCAATATATAAACAAAATTTGAGAATTTTCCGAGTAGTGAAACTATTTATTCAAATTTTGTTAAATATGAAAGCATCGGAAAATAGACTAAATATAGAAAAGTTCAAGAAAAATAGTTTTAATATTTGAAAATTTTTCAAATTTTATTCATTTGTAGATTTCAGTGAACTCATCATCCACCAAAAAAAGATCAAAATTTATTAAAATCGATGTATTCCCATTATGGTCCTTATCGAAATTAAAATAAAGGATTTCTTATGAGATATTCAATATATATATATATATAAATGTTCAAGTCAGTACGTACTAATATAACTTCGTTAGTGCGTTAGATGTAAATAATTAGATTTACATACTTTGACTCAAAGTGTATGCACTTGTCAAAACTTCTCCATAATTAGTGGTCCACATATATTGGTATTGATATAGTTACATCAGTACGCACTAATGTGAACGAGATCATATATATCCAACGGTTAAAGTTATTAAGAAAATGTATGTAGGATTATGACAGTTTGGTAGAGAATAAAAATTGTTGAATAGTGATGATTTATAAAACTGTCATAATAGTATAATACTACATACATTTTCTTAATAACTTCAACCGTTGGCTATTCAACAATTTTTATCAGAAATAAAAACAAAAAATAAAAGGAATTGTTGAATAGTAGATTATAAGGGTATTTCCGGTAAATTATAATGTTGATTTTGAAGAAGTAGAGGACTAGAGGCAGCCAGCCAGCCAGCCAGTCAGGGTTGACCAGTTGAAAAGAATGGACGTGAACTTTTATGGCGATTTTAGGAGAGTCTCACTGTGTTTCTGTGTTCCCTAAACGTGTTCAAATTTTCTAATCAACCCACAGTCCCACAACCCATACCTCAGAAGTCAGAACTGGGGAGTAATTTCCATTTTCCAATTAGCACGTGCTTACTTGGAATTTAATTCATTCTGACATATATTATAGGGTTGCTTGTGACTCACAATTATAAGGTAGCTCTTGTCATTTTCTTTAAGGCCATATCTGTTTCACGTACGGTTTTTGGAATTCCGACTTTTTTTTTTTTATATCACGTGGTTTGTCAGCAACCCATTGCCTGGGCTTATTATTTTTTTTTTTAAAGATTTTAATTTCATTTTTAAAAAAATTTATACCATTTGGGTTCTTATTTTATCATGTAAAGATTTTTTTTTTTTTTTCTTTAAGATCATGTAATTTTTTATTTTTTTTTTAAATAACGACAGTAAACAGATGTTTTCAAATTTTATTCATTTTATTAATGCATAATATTTTATAATTGATTTAAAACAGAAGAAGATATGGTTTAAAAAAAAATAGTAAGATAATATTATAATTGAATTGTTATCCCAAACAAATTAAAGGATATTATGTTCAATTAATATACATATTAAGGGTAACGATATTGCCACCTATAAAACTAATTAGTACACCGATATTTTATTAAAAATTTTAATTATAAAAATATACAAATAGTTTTTTTATTAATAAAGATAAATTACTTTAATTAAACCTTAATTTTTTAAGACAGTGTGAGGTTGACCAAGTGATTTGCCTCTTACACCTACATCATCATAATGTTGTGGGTTTGAATCTATCCCCTCCCTAAATCCCAAATTATTATAATTAACAAGTATACATGTATATTAAACCACAATACATATACATCATCTAATATCTTAAATATATTACATTAACAAATATATATATATATTGTTTTTCTATTATCAGTTCATCATGATATAAAATAAATATATCAAGACGAAGAATGTGGACCATTAAATTTACATACTTTGATTCAAAATGTATGCATTTATCAAAACTTCTCCATAATCTATGATAATATATCATGACGAAATGACCGTAGAAAGACTATATATATATATATATATGTGTTGAAAGCAATTAACAAGTATATTAAATTAACTCAATTACAGATATTTTTTTCTTAAGAAATGATTAAGTTAAATGTATTCAAAATCTAAGCAAAAAAAACTATTTCTATTTCAAAATATAGAAGAACTAGTCCACTTTTATATATAAATGTGGAATTACCAAACACACAAAAATCCCTTATAATAAGAAATTGTTTTTCGAATAATATATAATCAATATCCTGATAAAAAAAAAAAAAAAAAAAAAAAAAAAAAAAAGACTAAATACAAAATTTAATCTTCTTATACATTATCTTATTAGCAATTTAGCATTTCAGAGGAATGAGGACTGTGTATTTTCTTATTAAAATGGTGGGGCAGCCTCCGAAAAAGGAGGTCCTAACAAATTGAAGATGTTCACAAATAAGGTTCAAAGGATTGAATAAACCGTCATCTTTCTTTATACGTTATTATTATATTGATGGACAGTTTAACGACTTATTTGAAAAATTATTGTTTTTATAGCATGACTTCAATGGAATGCTAGGTCAAAAAAAAAAAAAAAAAAAAATGGAATGCTAGGTCAAAAACAATTTTTTCTGTTTTTTAGAATTTTTTTTTTTTTTTTTTTTCAAATTGACTGGATACCCTTTCTATATTTCAATTTTCAATACATATTTGTTTATTAGTTGTTTTTTATTTTGTATTTCAATATTATTAAATCTCTTTTGTAATTGACAAATAATCAACTCTCTGTTTAAATAAATATTTGTAAATTGTAATTGATACCGAATATCAAGTAGAGAATTTGAAAACCATTGTGTCGATTAGAGATTTTAAATTGAAGCTTCACCACCAGGTTCAAATCCTGGTATGTGTAAATATATATTCACATTTACCCATTAAACTGTAAAGTATGGGAAGACTTCTTCCATCGAGTGGGAGTTGCATTTTAGACCTCTTCCATCGAGTGGGAGTTGCGTTTTTGTAGAGTCCAATCCCATCAAGTTCTGGATGATTAAAAATTTTGGAAGATTAAAAAAAAAAAAAAAAGTAGAGAATTTGGAAAAAAAATATTTTAAAAAATAAAAAAATAAAGAAAATGTGTGTGCTCCCACCGGTCAATGGTCAATATCAATCAACCTAATAAAGAGTTTTGTTTTGTTTTTATTTTTTGTTTTTATTTATTTATTTATTTATTTTGTTTTTTTTTTTTTTGGAAAGACAACCTAATAAAGGTTTTGCTTTGTTTTGTTTTTTTAAATAAATATATTAATTAATAAAACGATGATTAATTAGATGAAAATAGTTACATGGACGCGTTCAATTACAAGCAAGATTACAAGGACAAAGATACATGTAGATACGTTCCAAACACTTGAATCTTTGAAAAAATATTTTTTTAATTTTTTTATATATTTTGGTTTTGATTATGTTTATGGTACTTTGCAGTCTCATTTTGGCTTATTATTGCTGTGGGGATAATTTTGTTGAAAAATTCCTTAAGATTTGATTAGCAGATCTCAATTCTATTTCTAAATCAGAATTCTATTCAACTTACACAGAATAAGTGAAATTAATATATATTCAAATGTGAATTCAATATATATATCGCATCAACACAGATTGAGATTCTTAACATTATTTATTTATTTATTTATTTAGATCCATTTGTTGTCTGGGATTGAGATTTTTACATACAAGGTCCTTCTCTGGTCCTGCACATCGGTCCTTCTCTGGTCCTGCACACTGTTGTCTGGGATTGAGATTTATACATACACGGTCCTTCTCTGGTCCTGCACACTTTTGTCTGGGATTGAGATTTATACATACATGGTCCTTCTCTGGCCCTGTTATACATACATGGTCCTTCTTTTTTTTTTTTTGATATCGAAGATTCTAGACTTCGTCCAAACACCTATCTGTCTATCCTCTTCAACTACCTAACTCGCCGTGGCCTGCATTTTGGATTCATGAAATAGGACAAATAAGAAACCCTAGCCCACATCCCTAACTTCACAAGAATGCAAACAAGTAAATCAGAACTCATATTTATCTAAATAGGATTCGAAACACTGATTTGGGAACCACTTAAGTCCCATATCCGTCTTTCCACCAACTAAACTAATACCATAGGAGTCAAACATGTGACCGTATGCCTAACGGCCCTTACCACCGATCTAAATGTGAAATTTATCATGTTAGAATGGGGTTTTGTTTATCCATGTAATCACGTGCGATCAAATGAAACACTGTGTATCTCTTTTTCTTATTTATTATGTCTTGAGTTGTCATACCTCATACGTCATTGCATACGTCTGATATATATATTTTTTTAAATTGAATATTATATACATTACATAAATTATTTTATTAAAAGATTCATTTCATTCAAATCTTATTCGATCTAGCTTCATATTTCACTATACAAAAGACATTACTTTTATTTTATAAAATTCTAAGTTTAATCCTTTCCCATTTCAACAATTTTATATAACAATTAAAAAATAAAATCCCATCAAATGCAACTAAAATGTAAATTATTTTGACTGATTTTTATTTTTATTTTTATCAACCTTATGTTCCCAAAGTAGCTTGCAATTATGTTAGATACATTATTCAAAAAAGAAGAAGAAGAAGAAGAAGAGGAAGAAGAAGAAGAAGAAGTCATATGTTACAACTGAATCTGAATTTTCAATTAAATAATTTTAAATTAATTAGAATTTACAACTTTGATTTGATATAATTTGAGAAAAAAAAGTTTAATGAACTTGGATTGACATTGAATGATAACTAATTTTTTTTAAGTAACTAAATTCAATTAAACAGATTAAATAATTGATAATATAATATAAAAAAAATAACGATTTACTCCGTACGTCAACTATTTTGAATTTTTGATCATTGAAATCCCCGTATGTCAACTATTTGATTGTTTCCTTCAAAAAAAAAAAAAAAAAAACTATTTGATTGTTGAAATCCCGTAAGTCAAATACCGAAATACTTGATCGAATTGTTTGATTTTTCTTCGTTTTACTTCAGTAAAATCATATAAAAATAATAAAAAGCAATTAATGTAGAGTTGAATTGATCAGTTCGGCAATACTGGAACTGGACTTTTTTAGATTCTTAGAAGATTTATTCCACATATTAAACGGCATATCATTAAAATATATATTTTACTTTGTCACCTTGTTGAACAGCAATAACATATGGATAATTTATTTATTTATCTCTCAGTGGAAAATTTTACATTCAAATACAACTGACTTTTGATTATTAATTTTTCTTTTCCAATGAACAGGAATTCAACACAAATGATATATATAAATATATGAAATATGGGTAGTTATCAAGTGAGGTATACCTTATTTTAATTTCGATAAGGACCTTGATGGAATCACATATACTTTTATGAATTTTGATCTAAATTTTTTATAGTAGATAAGTTTATTGAAATCCATCTATGAATAAAATTTGAGAATTTTTCAAGTATCAGAACTATTTTATTGAATTTTCCTATATTTATCTATTTTTCCGATGCTTTTATATTTAACAAAATCAGGATAAATAGTTCCGGTCTTTGAAAAAATCTCAAATTTTGTTAAATTTATAATTCATAAAAAAAATTCAAATCAAAATTCATAAAAATATATATGATTTCGTTAAAGTTTTTACCGAAATTAAAATAAGCTATACCTCTCTTAGTAAAAACTTTATAAAATGTTATGTTATCCAAACTCTCGACGGGTTTGATTTAGTTGATGATCTCTTCGATCTATTCAATTATGACCAACTCCTCTTAGATTTTTCAAAGACATCTAAATATCTTTTGGCCAATTCAAACTTATTAAATAATAAATAGTCTCACACTCTCACAACAGTCCACATATTTGATATTTGATATTTGATATTTGTGGATGCACGAGTTGAAAAGCAAGACAAAGGACCCATTTGTGCATTAAAGAGTAGAAATAGTACTCTCTTTCATTAATTAATTGACATGCGGGACTTTTCTAGGTTTCTTTATTAAAGTCTATAACTACTTCTACTACACGTCTTTCTTCCAAAAAAAAAAAAAAAAAACTACACGTCTTCACTTTAATTTATAATGGGTAATTACCGACTTGCTCTGGACTTCTTTTTCAAATCTAAATTATTTGTGACTTTTATAAAAGTGATCAAATTGGTCCTTATATTTTTCATAAATATCAAATTAGTCTCTCTATTTTTTAAAATAACCAAATTGGTCCCTCTAACGGTTTAATGGTATTAAATATAACAGTTGACTTGAACAATTTTAGTTAAAGTATGTAAATACCCTTTATTTGTAATATTAGAACATATTTGTTTTAAAGTCTATAAGTCTATAACTACTACACGTCTTCACTTTAATTTATAATGGGCAATTACTGACTTGGTCCTGGATTTTTTTTTTAAAAATTTCAAATTATTTGTGACTTTTATAAAAATGATCAAATCGGTCCTTATATTTTTACTAAATGCCAAATTAGTCTCTTTTTTTTTTTAAAAAAATGACCAAATTGGTCCCTCTAACGTTTAATGGTGTTAAATATAACAGTTTTAGTTAAAATATGTAAATACTCTTTATTTGTCATATTAGAGCAAATTTGTTTTGTCTTTAACACATTAAATTCACCATTATAATTATAACAAAATCCAAAAATATTATTAATGAAACACCATTTGTACATTTTTTTAATTAAAATTTTATAAAAAAATCAAAAAATATTTTAATAAGACAATATCAATTATACCCTCAGTACAATTCATTCCTAGTTTAGTTGTTTACTATTTTTATATAATAATGATTTTTTTTGTTAATATTATACAAGTACTGTTGTTAAAAGTATTCAAAAAATAAAACCCACAAAAAAATATATATATATACATGTATTAAAAAAAAATTGTGCATGTGTCATTATTATATTGTTTAGGAGTAAAGTGCAATTTTATCCCTACACAGTTAAAGTTAATTGACATAACTTAGTTAGAGAGACTAATTTGGCACTTGGAAAAATATAAGGACCAATTTGGCCACTTTTATAAAAGTCGCAAACAACTTTAAATTAAAAATAAATGAAAAAGTTCAGGACCTAATTGGTACTTGTCCATTTATAATTGAAAATTTCTTAAAATATACTGCAAAGATTAATTAGCAATATAATTATATGTTAATGATAACATCATATGCTTGACAGGATACCTAATTGACAACGGCACGCATCAAAAAAAAAAAATATTAAAAAAAAAACTTGACAACGGCAAAAATATATTGATTTGTATTGGACAAGTAATAGTACGAATTTATTAAGATTAAAGAAAATTAACAAGTTGATCATGATCACCAATTATTTAGTGGTGTACTTATCAATAAATTAAAAAAAATGAAAATAATAAAGTTAGAAAAAACAGAGGGACAAAGATGTTATCAAGTTGATCAATAGGACAATAATTGTCTCTAAAGTTTTATTAAGTCATCTTGAATTAAAGAAAGGGGGGGACTTAATGTCTCCATATATTATTATTTTATTATTTGTGAGTTGTGAGTCTCATGTCTATTAAGTGTTCGAGAAGAGAGAGAATGATATATATATATATATATGGGCCGTGCTACATACAACCGGGGTCGCGGCATCGGCGCGGCCCCGTAGTGTAAAAAATTGAAAAAACATGTGGGACCCGCGTAATAAATACATGGGGCCGGTGTTTTTTTCTTCTTTTTTACACTACGGGGCCGCGGCGGTGCCGCGACCCCGGTTGTATGTATATTTACTCTATATATATATATATATAAAGATTTCGTTTAATGCAAGATTAATAGGTATTAATGGTTGCGTAGGAGAATCATCAATCATGTAAGAGACTGGAATTTTATGTTGGTTTGGTTTGGCTATTAAGGGTCAGTTTGGTATTACTGTAACTTTTATAATAATCATTGTTAGCTGTGCTGAAGAAATAATCAACTGTGAAGTTAATTAGCAGATATTTGATTTATTATACTTTTAAAACTACTGTATAGCTCAAAAGCAGTATGCATATGTTTGGTAATTTTATTTTAAAAATGCTAAAATTAGTAAAATTAGTTACAATGACTAAAATAGATGATGTTATAACCTTACTTTATTTTTTTCATTAATGATATATATTAAATCAATATTTAAGTAGAATATTTAAATTATAAAAAAAATCCATAAGAATAATAAAAATATTTTAAAAAGATTTTATAAATCAAATCAATATTTAATTAGAATATTTAATTTTAAGATAAAATAAGGAATATAAATTATTTTAATTTAATTTCGTAAGGATAATAATGATATTTTAAATGATTCATTAAATGCTAAAATAGATTAATCTATAATCAATTTCAAAAAGTAACCCTCCACCCACTTCTCAAAACCACTGTCAAAACTTGTCAAATTATCAATTAATCACTTTTTGAAGTTTTACCAAACATTATTTTATGTCAAAATTATAAAATAAGTTGATTTTAACTTCTCAAAAGCAATACCAAACTAACCCTTACTCCATGGAAATATTACGATGGTAATACCTTTTGAATATGTTATGGATAAAAAAAAATTCCTACGTATAATAATGCATTCATCTAAAGGATGCATGCCATGTGGTAAGAAGAACCGATTAAACGAGTTTGATTACCAAATGACATGCCACCATATAATATAGTTTTTGTAATTAATACTTCGTGATTTATTATTTTATTTAAAAGAAAAAAAAGATTTTATGAAACACTAAAAAAAAAAGGGTGATATTTTGTTGTGAATTCAAAACATGTTGCATTTCGTGATTAAAAAAAATGTTAGAAATTCTATCGTGTGGCAAAAGGACAATGCAAATTCTATTGTGGCAAAAAGTTTCAACATTGAAAAATCTTTTTTGTCGCAGCAAATGACTTAAATCAGTAGTAAGAAATTCAATTTTTTAAATATATATATTTTTTTTATATCGACCACAAATATAACATTTACTTTTAGTGAATAAAAACCGTATTAATAGATAAGAACAAATTCCAACCGATTTTACAAACTTGTAAATCGTAACTAATCCCATAATTGAAGTATTGAAAAAACTCATACGAATAAAAAATCTCAGATAGTACACTTAAATTTCCTATTGGGTCACAATTATGACCTAAAAACAAAAAAAAAAAAATTCTTATTGGTGCTTACTCAAAATCAATACTTCAAATTAGTTTATAGAGATAATTACCCCGGTGGCCATTGAATTGATAACACACTATTAAAATGGTCACTGGATTGTAAAGTTATTCCAAAATGACTATTTTTAGCGAACTTTGTGACACTAATGACCATTCCATCCAATGAGTGACATTTTGGTAAATAAGGAGATAACATTAACTTATTTTAGATTTTTTTTTTTTAAATCAATTTTTTCTTTTGTTTTTTGAAACAAATAATTATATTTAGTGTGTATATATGTATACACATGAAATATAAGATATTTTGTTTAAATTCAAACGGAAGAGATTATAATTATATTAAGATAACATTTTGGCCTAAATTATTCTTCTTTCTAGCTAACTTTTATATTTTTTTAATATATATTTCGTTTAATCTTCTATCTCAGTGACTATTCTTATCAATTTAATCGAGATTTATTTATTTAAGGGTAACAATTGTCATCCAAATATATGATTTATATATTTATATTTTATTAAAATAAAATATTAATAAAATAACCTTAAATAAAATGATTAAAAGAATAAATAACTTGATTAAAATTAAATAAATCGAAATACTTTCCCCATCAATGACACCAACATTTAAACCCTAATTTTATTTTAAGTATCAATTTTTTATTTTTTTAATTATGGTTCATCTTTAAGTCTTCTTCATATACGCTTCATCAACTCTAATACAAGCTAAATTAAAGATAGCTCAATCTTCATTTTAGAGTCACCCAATTATGCCATCTTCATTTTATAGTGCCACATGTTTATATGAGCTTGATTGACGTAGGAATTTTGTAATTACTTCTCTTTGTTGTGTTTTGTAAAAAATCTAAAATAAATCCTCATTTCAGTTTTCAATTTTATTTTATTTTTGAAAGAAACAACAAACAAAGAACAAACAACTAAGCAGATAAGTCCACCAGAACCTCTTTGGCTACGCAACACGGGTACTCTTCCATCCAAAACCTATCATCCTCAAGAAGAAGAGCATTTGTCACAAAACACAACAAAGAGAAGTAATTACAAAATTCCTATGTCAATCATACTCATATAAAAGTGTGGTGCTCTAAAATGAAGATGACATAATTGGGTGGCTCTAAAATGAAGATTGAGCTATCTTTAATTTGGCTTGTATTAGAGTTGATGATGTGTATGTGAAGACTTAAAGATGAACTATAATATATATATATATATATAAATTGATACTTAAAATAAAATTAGGGTTTAAATGTTGGTGTCATTGATGGGGAAAGTATTTTGATTTATTTAATTTTAATCAAGTTATTTATTCTTTTAATCATTTTATTTAAGGTTATTTTATTAATAATTTATTTTAATAAAATATAAATATATAAATTATATCTTTGGATGACGGTAGTTACCCTTAATTCCTTAAATAAATATCTCTCGATTAAATTGATAAGAATAGTCAATAAGATAGAAGATTAAACGAAATATATATTAAAAAAATATACAAGTTAGCTAGAAAGAAGAATAATTTAGGCCAAAATGTTATCTTAATATAATTCTAATCTCTTTCGACTGAATTTAAACAAAATCTAAAATAAATTAATGTTACCTCCTCATTTACTAAAATGTCACTCATTAGATGGAATTAGATAGGATTAGATGGAATTGGTTAGAATGGTAATTAGTGTCACAAAGTTTGTCAAAAATGATCATTTTGGAACAATTTTCCAATCCAGTAGCCATTTTGATAGTGTGTCATCAATTCGATGGCCACCAGGATAATTATTCCTAGTTTATACAAAAAAAAAAAAAAAAAGAATAAAAAAAATCAACAATTCGTACCAAAATAAGTCTGTTGATTGTTTGTCATGCAGTGAACTTGTAAGTTGTAACAGTTACAAATTGTAATACTAATAAGTACAAAATTAGTGTTTTTCAAACTTCCAAGGAACAAAAGAGAAATACCAGTAGGAAATAGCTCTTAAAGTAAACCTTTTTGAAAGAAACATCAAACATATCCTAACTTTATTGAACAATAATTTAACAAAGTGAGGACTCTGAGTCTCTCATCAATCAATACTTCTTCACCAATAACAAAGCAAACTTTAGAGAAAGTACATCGAACAGTTTAAAATTTCCAGGAATAAAATGACACAAAACACTGTTAAAAGTAATTATGATCTGATATCCATTTGTCTGTTTTTTATTGTACTATAATCAAATGAATGGTGACATGGTGTCTACATAGGGGTTTTATCAATTTAGTTCCTAAGTTTCGGTGAAATATCAATTTTTTTTAAACGTGTTTGTATTTTTAGTACTTTTGGTCCCTTACTTTTCCCAAATTCACAATACGAAATTTAATACTTCTGATTTTTATTTGAACTTGCTCATGAGTAACAGCAAACCTCATCAAATTCACATAAATCTCACTTTTTCAAGTCTCTTATATACCTAGGGGGGAGGGGGAGGTGGAGGTGGAGGAGAGAGAGGCAGCCTTTGCTACATATATGACGTATTGTTTATGCAGTTTGTTCTTGTATCAAGTGGGCTGTAAGGATTGTAAGCAATTTGATTAATACCGAATATAACATGTATAGGCACATAATTAATCCAAAGTTTAACCTAAACATGTTTCTATATCATGCTTTAATCAAACCTAAATTTATGTTACTAACCCATGTCAATTCAAAAGAAAAGGGAGATAAGAATAATCAGAAGCATATCTGAACCCATTGCTAGAGGTTAGTGGACGGGTTGTGATCTTCTAAACTATCACGATCTTTGTGAACCCTAAAGTGTTTTCTCTTGTTCTGTTGATGGGGATGTAGACAAGCAAAAAGTATCGTGTAATTTGGGGACCATAACCCTAATATATAATAATGAGATTATTAAAGGTTTTGCTATTTCTAATTTGACCCCTCAGCAAATTAGATATAGCACTCTGGTATCTACACATTAATTTCATGACAATTATACCCTTAAGTCTTTAAACTTTAAATATTAATTAGATCATTTTTTTAATTTAGGCTTAACCAAAGATAACATAACACATTTAATATTTACATGTGTGGCCTCACATGATGGAATTTTTCAACAATCTCCCACTGGGCCATATATGTAACTTTACAAATATGTATGACTTTATGAGCTCCAAAATTTTGCTATCACAATTTTAGGGTATATCCGAACAATCTTGTCCATTGATTATGCCGTTATAGGATCAAAGCGGTTTTCGTCACATTTAGCGTGACTAAACCCATTAATGGTCACGTACAACAACATAACCAAATGACATAGATCAATCATGGATGTGTAGCATGGAAATTACATGCAATATGATCTATACATGTCTATTTCCAACTGGTCCTACTTTATTCTTTAGTGAGATCAATATTTAACACAATACAACAGAGTGAAATGAAATGAATACTTTATTTATGATCAAAAAAATATCCAAATACATAAATGCATAAGTATGTCCAAAATCAAACATAAAGCAATAAAATACAAAATAATACAAACTCCCACTATAATGTGATCCTCACCCAAAATAACACCCATATGAGCAATGTGCTCATGAAAGACCTTGGGTGGTAATCCCTTTGTAAGCGGATCCGCTATTATGAAGTTTGTCCCAATATGTTCTATGGATATCTGTCCACTCTGCTCTCTCTCCTTCACAATTAGGAACTTAATGGCAATATGCTTTAACCTAGATGGGTTCCTGTTGTTGTTGGAATATAGTATTGCTGACTTATTGTCACAATATAGTTTGAGTGGTCTTTTAATACCCTTTAGAATGCGCAGCCCAGTGACAAAATTTCATAGCCATATCCCATGATTGGATGCCTTATAGCATGCTACAAACTCTACTGCCATGGTGGAAGAAGCTACGAGTGTTTGTTTGACACTCCTCCAAGAAATAGCTCCACCAGTCAACATGTATATATAGCCTGATGTGGATCTGCTACTATCTTAGCATCCATCATAATCAGAGTCGGAATACCCTATGATCTCTAACTAATCCGATCTCCTATATGTGAGCATGTGATCTTTTGTTTTATGCAAATACCTCATAACCCGCTTAACTGCTTTCCAATGATTCATCCCATGGTTACTTAAATATCTGCCTAACATACCCATAATGTACACAATATCCGGATGCGTACACACATGAGCATACATTAGACTCCTTACAGCTGATGCATAAGGAATCTTCTGCGTTTCCTTAACTTCAAGGTTATTTTTAAGGCACTGATTGAGACTAAACTTGTCTTCTTTAGCGACAGAGGTATCATCTAGTTTGTTGTCTTGCATGCCAAACCCTTTGAGCACTTTATCGATATAGCTTCTTTGTGATAATCCAAGAATACCCTGAGAGCGATCTCGTTGTATCAGGATCCCTAATACAAAGGAGGTGTCACCAAGATCTTTCATCTCAAAATTCTTTGATAGAAATATCTTGGTTTCATACAACATGCCTATATCATTTGTGGCAAGCAATATGTCATTGACATACAAAATCAGGAATATGTGCTTACTCCCACTAAACTTGTGATATACACAATTATCAATAACGTTTATCTCAAAACCAAATGAGATGATCACTTGATGAAACTTGTGGTACCACTGACGGGAAGCTTGTCTGAGTCTATAGATGGACTTTGTCAATTTACAGACCATATTCTTTGGGTCTCCCGACTCAAATTTTTCTAGTTACACCATATAAATTGTTTTGTCAATGTCACCATTGAGAAACGCGATCTTGACATCTACCTAATGAAGCTCAAGGTCAAAATGTGCAACAAGTGCCATGATTGTCCTAAAAGAGTCTTTTGTTAAAACCGGAGAAAAAGTCTCTTTAAAGTCAATCCCTTCCTTTTGGGTAAAGCCTTTAGCTACAAGACAAGCCTTATAACTCTCCACATTACCTTTCGAATCCCTTTTGGTTTTAAAAATCCATTCACAACCAATGGGCTTCGCACTTTCTGGTAACGGGACAAGTTCCCAAACTTTATTGTCTTGCATAGACTTATACTCCTTATTCATGGCATCAATCCACTTTTGAGAGTTGGAACTCTGCATGGCTTGATGGAAGTTGATTGGATCATCTTCCACCATTCCAATGTCTTCCTCATGTTCTTGGAGAAATACGAAAAAATTATTCAGAATATCATTTCTCCCTTTTTTAGTGGATCACCTTAATGACACTGGTTCTTGAGGTTGTTGAGTTTGTTCTTCAGGAACAATCACCTCATCTTGAATGGGGGGTTGATCAACATTGTTTGGTTGAGGATCCAGATTTGCTTCTTGATCAATGACAGGTATATAAACCTGCACATTGTCAAAAGCGATAGTGGGAATCGAAGCGGATTCCTCCTCAAAGACAATGTCTCTAACCTTATTTCTCTCCCCAAACTCAACATCCTCAAAAAATATTACAGTTCCCGTCTCAAAAATTGACCTAAGTGTGGGATCATAAAATTTATAGCCTCTAGATCGCTTAAAGTAGCCAATGAAGTAACTGCTCACAGTTTTTGAGTCCAATTTCTTTTCATGTGGCCTGTAAGCCTTGCCTCAGCTAGACATCCCCAAATGTGAATATGCTTTAGACTAGGCTTTCTACTTGTTCAAAGCTCATAAGGTATTTTTGCAACTGCTTTAGTTGGCACTCGGTTCAGAATATAAACTGCTGTTTTGAGCGCTTCATTATTCTTCCTTTTTTTTTTTTTGCCCTTGTCCTAAGAGGTGCTAGCCAAATGAGCACTTTTGGTCATGTCTTGCTTCAATCTCTCTTCCTCTTGCACACTATAAGAAATGAGCTTATTAAGAGTCCATTTCTCCTTTTGACGGTTATAACTGACCTTAAATTGACTGTATTGTGCATGAATTGTGCATGAAGTGATATTAATACCAAATGCACAAGCAAGTTGTCATACAGCTCGAGTGCCTTAAGCTTAGAAGCAATATGAGACATTTCCATAATGTACTCCCTTATGTTCCCATTGCATTTGTATTTCATAGAAATCAAGCTTTGCAAAAGCGTGCTTATTTCTACCTTCCGGAATGCCGCGCTTTATGATTATAAGACTCATGCAATTTGAGCGATCCCAATTCTCAAAGTTCTTCCTGTCATCAGGAGAACTTGCATCCGTAAGAGAAGAGGGTTGTTCAATCTGAAGTGCAAGGTCCAGATCCGTGCAGCCGAGAACAATTTCTATGTTCTCTTTCCTTTAAGTTGGTCCCATTAAGCATGGGTATAAAGTTGATATTAGCAGATATAGTCAAAACACTGGCCATAAAGAGAACAAAACAAACATGCACACATTAATAACCAAATACAATAATCAACAAATTTAAATAATGGTAAGTCCCATCTCAAGATACCTAGCACAACATTAATATCAAGTCTTTGGACAGTAATATTAATTGTAAGTGGTATTCTCGTTGTAGTGATCAAACATTGACAATAATTCATGTCAAATAATAAATCTATCTTTGGATCGACTTATTATTCACATGTAAAACCTTATAATTGTCACATGTTTACCACCACAGGTGTGTGTGCAATTCAGCCAAGTATTAACCTTTCTTTGGGCCAGCTAATACCCGCATGAATTTACACATACAATATTAACTGTAAGTGGTACTCTTGTTGCAGTGATCAACCATTGACAATAATTCATGTCAAATAATAAATCTATCTTTGGATCGACTTATTATCCACATATAAAATCTTATAATTGTCATATGCAATGTTTTAAAAATCGGTTTAAGGCAGCCACCTCGGGGCGGCCTCGTCCGCCTCTCGCCGATTCCGCACTGGTGCAGGCATATTGTAGCGTTTCGTCCAAAAGCCCGCCTCCGCCACTTGAGGTGGCTGTATACACGCTGCTAACTCATCACTTGGCCGCTTCTTCACTAATGCGGTTGCTTTTGTTTTTTTTTTTTTGTTTTTTTGTTTTTAAATCAATGTTGCATTTTGGCAGTCTTGAAAGCCAAAAATGCAGCATTTTGAATTTTAATTTCAATCCCTAATTTTCTTCTTGGTCAGACATTGATTTCTTCCTCTCTTCTTCTTTTCACATCTCTTCTTCGTCGATTGCATCTCTTCGCCGTTGACTCCTTGCCGTTGAATCCTTCATCGCTGTCGACTACTGTAGCTGCTTCTCTCTCCAGTGAAGGGTCGATTGCATCTCTTCTTTGTCCCTTCATCGCCGTCGACTTCTTCCTCATCGTCGACTACTACAGCTGCTTCTTTCTCCGATGAAGGTAAGTTCATCTTCGATTTGCCTCTTCATCTCTGTTCTTCGGTTCTTCATCTTTGTTATTATTTAATTATTTTTTTCTTAGCTTCATGCCAATTGACTAGTGGAAGTCAACGCATGTTTTCTTTCTTAGTAATATACTTATATACTAATATAAGTATAAATGTATAATAGTATATAGCCATATAAGTATATTATATATAGCATAATCTATTTTTTTCTTAGTAATATATTGTATTTTTTTTCTTAGTAATATGAAAATGGCATGCATTCATGCTCTGTTTGCTCTGTTTTATTTCTTAATAATATGATTTTACACGTAATACAAATATACAAATATACAATAAAATTGATGTTGAACTTATGTTGAATTGTTAATCTGATGTTGAACTTAATAATCTGATTTTACACGTAATTCATGCTCTGTTTGCTCTGTTTTTGCTCTATTAATTTGGGCCATTGTGACTTGTGACTTGTGAGTCTTGTGACTTCACTGATTTGGTGCTTTGTTTTCCTTACATAATACATTCAATTTTATAATGTGTTTTAGTTTGATTATTTTGTTATATACTTTTAGATGTCGAATTGAAAAGATCCGGCTTGGAAGTATGGGGTGGAGATTGAAATGGAGCAACAAAAAGGATATAAGTATATCCAATGCAAATTCTGTGATAGAGTATTGAAAGAGGGAGTGTATTGGGTGAAAGAACACCTTACGGGTGTTCAGGGTAATGTTGTCCCGTGTACGAAGGTCACTCCAGAAGTTAGAGAAGAAATCAAAACCTATATGCTAAAAAATGATAGTGCGAAAAAGAGGTCACAATTGATGCGTGAAGAAAAGATCAACCATTGTGTCTCTCTTAATAGTCTCTCCAAAAAAAGTTCAAGCTCAGGTAGTGTTACTGAAAGAGGAATTAGAGGACCGATGGATAGATTTGTCATGAATGTCAAAAATGATGTGGTGGAGGATTTGGGGGGAAATGATAAAGGAATGAAAGGACTTGAGAGGGAGGCACGTGAAAACACATGCATGGACATAACTGACTTTTTCTATGAGAATGGAATAGCCTTTAATGTTGCTAGTAGTCCATCGTTCACCAAAATGCTTCGTTCGGTTGGGAGTTACAGGCGTGGTCTAAAACCACCTACAACATATGAGTTGAGCACATCTCTATTGATCAAGGGAGAAAGCAATACTCAAGCAATTGTTGATGAAGTAAAAATAACATGGAGTCAAACAGGGGTGTCTATTATGTCAGATGGGTGGAAGGACATTAGAGGAAGACAGTTGATAAATCTCCTTGTAAACAATCCGCATGACATAGTGTTCTTGAAGTCGATTGATGCTAGTGATGCAGTTAAAGATGCTCCACTACTGTTTAACCTACTGGATTCAGTGGTTGAAGAAGATGGTGAAAATCTTGTGGTTCAAGTGGTAATAGATAATGCATTGAACTACAAGAAGGCGGGTGAAATGTTGATGAAGAAAAGAACACAGCTATGGTGGACGCAGTGTGTTGCTCATTGTATAGATCTAATGCTTGAGAAAATTGGATCTTTACCTCAGCACCAAAATGCATTGAAGAAAGCAAAGAAGGTATAACTCATTACAAAAATGCTTTATATTTAGTATAAATCATTTCATATATGTTAAATTTTTCTTCTTGTATTGTAATAGGTGAGTAACTTCATCTACAACCATGGATGAGTGCTAGCTTTGATGAGGAATCACACTAAAAAAGAATTGATTCGTCCCGTTCCTACACGATTTGCCACTACATTCTTGACATTAGACAGAATGTTCAGTCTGAGGCAACCTTTGGAGCATATGTTTACTTCAAAGGAATGGGATGGATGTAGTTAAGCAAAAAAGGCATAGGGAAAGGAAATCAAGAAAATCATCTTCAACGACAGTTTTTGGGGTAGCATGTCTTATGCATTAAAGACCACTAGACCTCTTGTAAGTGTGTTGAGGATGACAGATTCTGAACAATTGCCCACAATGAGATTCATTTATGGTGCCATAGATAAGGCGAAGGAGGAGATAGCCACAAATTTGGGAAATAAGGAAGGAGCTTATAAGGAGGTATGGAAAATTATTGATGAGGAGTGGGAGTTTCGCACCGCCATTTGCACGCAGCTGCGTATTATCTGAATCCCCGATTGATCGGTCATTTATTGTATATATATTGGATCCCCATTCCTCCAATCAATTGCTTGCTACTTGAGCCTTTTAGCGCTTTAATGGGTGTGTTTGAGTGTTTTCAGGTTATTGGACCAGATTGATATATTTGAAGCAATTCAGATAAAAAGTGTTATTTTGAAGAAGTCAAGGGTCTTTTCTAAAGTTGAGCAAAAATCGCTCTCACACCGTTGCTATTTTCTAAGAGAGACGTCACAGCGTTTATTGGACAGAGGAGATCGCTGTGCAAACCGCCCCCTCACCGCTGCCACACCGTTGCCAAAGTGGCAGCGGTCAGGCAGCGGTCTGGCTAAAGTCATTGTTTTTAATCAGGTTTCTCCACCGAAGCCCGAGCAGATATAAATAGAGGGGTTTTTCCTCTTCAAGGGGGTTCGTCTGGAGACAGTTCGTCAGCCATAAGTCATAGCCTAAATCACTCAACAAACTTTCTTTCATCTTACATAAAGAAGATTTGAAGACAAATGAGAAGATTTTCTGCATCAGAGATTGGAAGATTGCCTACAATTTCCATGGGTTCTATCAACTACTTCTCTCTTCTTTTTATTTCAACTATGTGTAACTAAATCCATTTCAAGAGAGGGGCCTAAGCAAAAAAACAATTCTATTTTTTTTTTTTTTTTTTTTTGGTGAAAACCCTAGGTTTGTTGCGCCGCCGCCCAAACCTCACGCCGTCACTAGAAGGCAGCGACGAACGGCGATGTAACCCACACCAGCGACTGATTGAATTCGACGGCGGCAGCTGACTCAAAACGACCAACCCGATTGCGTAGGCATGGATCTGCGTGAGATACAACCCATCGACCAAAAACTCAAACAATATTCACAAAATAATTTAATTCATCTAAATCCAAAACAAGAATAAGAAAGAACAAACAATACAAAGTATTTTATTCATGTGCAAATTGGATCCAGAAAAAATAAACACAAATAATATCATATTCAAAAGTCAAACAACCAATACCACAAACAATATTTTGCCACAAAACTCAACCCGAAACCTTTTTATTTTTATTTTTATTTTTTAACATATATCATAACTGTAGTTTAACAACACAACAAATCTCCAAAAAAAATTCCTCAAATTCTCAAGAATTGATCATGGGTGGCTCTGATACCACTTGTAAGCAATTTGATTAATACCGAATCGAATATATATAGGCACATAATTAATCCATGGTTTAGCCTAAACATGTTTCTATATCATGCTTTAATCAAACCTAAATTCATGTTACTAACCTATGTCAATTCAAGAGAAAAGGGAGATAAGAATAAGCAGAAGCGTACCTAAATCCATTGCTATAGGTTGGTGGATGGGTTGTGATCTTCCAAATTATCACGATCTTTGTGAACCCTAAAGTGTTTTCACTTGTTTTATTGATGGGGATGCAAACAAGCAAAAAGTATCATGTAATTTGGGAACCATAACCCTAATATATAATAATGAGATTATTATAGGTTTTGCTATTTCTAATTTGGCCCCTCATCAAATTAGATATAACACTCTGGTATCTACACATTAATTCCATGACAATTATACTCTTAAGCCTTTAAACTTTAAATATTAATTAGATCATTATAATTTAGGCTTAACCAAAGATAGCATAACACATTTAATATTTATATGTATGACCCCACATGATGGAATTTTCCAACAAGGATACCTTATGGTAAATAAGTACAATTTATGTTATACTTCACGTAAATACCCATACAACGAGGATTATAAAATAGAGTGTATCACATTATGGTAGTTGATTTATTGCATTCTGCCTTAGTCGACTTAGTCTTATAGTTCATTAAAATTATCTCTCCTACATGGGCGAAGCTAGGAATTTGGCTTTCTGGGGGCCAACACAAAAATTAATATTCAATGTCACGCATAACAAATATATTAATACTTAAGAAATAAGTTGTTAAAAAAATGTAATACCCTTTGGTTTTAAAAGTAGTGTCACAAAATATATATATATATTTTTTTTTGAGAATTAAAATGTAACTTATCGCTTTTTTATATCTTAAAAATCATCTAGAACGAATTTTTTTTTTTTTTAATATAGAAAACATATTAATTAATTAATTAATTAATATTATTAAAATAATAGGATGAATCAAACTATTATTATCATCTATATATTATTATATCATAATTTTTCCATAATTAAAACTTGGAACATTTTCATTGGTCACACACACACACACACCAATTTCGCCCCTGCTCCCCTATGATACTGAATGAAATCGTGCAGTGGATTATTTAAAAACAGTTTCTAGTGATTGGAACCATGATTTGCTACAGAGTTCTTTCATAGCGGATGATGTTGATAAGATCCTATCCATTCCTCCCTCCAACCCCTCATTTGAAGATTTTCTTATGTCGCATATCGAAAAGAATGGTGAGTATTCAGTTTGGAGTGGATATCGGGTGGCAATGGATATTTCTTCTTCTAATAATCCATGTTTGTCTGGTCTGGATGTTTCATCCTCTTGGTGGAAGGCTCTGTGGCGGCCCAGGATCCCCCCTAAAATTAAGCTTTTTATGTGGCGAGCTAGCCATCATAGGTTACCTGCCTTGGTTTACTTAGCTAGGCGTGGTGTGCCAACTGATGTCATGTGTACACGCTATCATCGGTTTTCGGAGTCGATTTCCCATGCCTTATGGGTTGTCGTGAGCTGCTTCAGGTTAGAGAAAATTGTCCCTTTGTTAGAGGTTTAAAGCTGATGGAGAATTTGCATTTTCTTGATTTCATGCTTGTCTGTTTGCGAGGCCTGCAAGCTAAAAATCTGGAATTGGTTTGTGTTATTTTCTAGAGAATCTAGTTTGTCAAAACCAACTGGTGTATAATTTGCTTGAGTAGGATATTGGGCCGGTTGTTTTTTTTTTTTTTTTGATAAGAACATAAACAAACAGAACCACAAGCAGCAGCACAGGAAAGCCTTAACCAGGCCAATCCAGCTGAACTGCATCCCAAACACAAGGAGGATAATCCTCCATCCAGAAAAGGTTATCATCAACCTGTAAAGCATTCCTAGCAAGTCCATGAGCAACCGAATTGGCCACTCTAGGAACATGACTAACAGAAATAACATTAAGACTAGAAACAAGACTAGAAATTTCTGCTAGAAGATTACCACAAGGAGATTCTAAGTGGCTACCATCATTAATCCATTTCACAACCACCGCGGCGTCCGACTCAAGCACACATGGAGCTAAACCACAATCTCTACTAAAGATTAAACCGTTGAGAATAGCCAGCACTTCTGAAATTTGCGCATCAAAACAAGCAACCAAAGGCATAGAGCAAGAAGCTAAGACAAAACCTGTATGATCTCTAATAACAACATCGAAACCAACCTTTCCATCCACTTTACTCACAGTAGCATCACAATTTATTTTATAGCAATTTGAATCCGGAGGCCTCCAAGAATTTCTAACTGAGCAACCAGGCAAAAGGGGCAGCTGAGCACTAACCTCACTGCAGCGAAACTCAGCCAGAAAATTCTTGCACCAGGGAACAACATCTTGCAGATTCTGAACAGGAGACTCATGAACCACCAAGTTACGCAAAAACCAAACTTTCCACATTATGGTACATAACAACCCCATCTCCTCCGAATTCAACAGGGAATGACAGTCCAAATTAAGATCAAAAAAATTAAAATGATCACTCACCAGGTGAACACCACATGGAAGCCAATCTTGCCGAGCCACTTTCAGCTTACGACAACCCCAAAGAGCGTGGATTGTAGATTCACCAAAACCTTTACAGGTTGGGCACCTATCAATCACTTTTAAACCATGTCTAGCAAGATTTGACAAAGACGGAATTCGATCAAAACAGGCTTTCCAAATAAAGATTTTTATCTTCAAAGGGATAGATAAGTTCCACAGAGAAATCCACCAAGCTGCCAGCCTTTCAGAATTAGAGGTGCTCGGATTATGTTCAAGAGAAGTCCCCAATCGATAACCACTCTCCACAGTAAAACATCCACTATTATCGTAATGCCAAATGATTCGATCTTCACAGCTGACATTTCCCAAAGGAATCTGAATAATGGCACGAGCATCCTCCATTGAAAACACCCTATCAATAAATGATAAATCCCAGCCACCTGAACGAGTCAAGAGAAGATCGACAGAAGAATCAGAGCCAAGAATGGGAGGAGAGATGATTTCAAAGCTGGACGGTCTCGGCACCCATTTATCCTTATAAATTCTGATATTTCTACCACATCCCACTCTCCATCGCAAGCCAGACATAAGCAATTCTTTACCCCAACACAGGCTGTTCCAAACAAAAGAGGCTGAGGATTTTTTAATAGCTTCCAGGAAATTATAATCCGGAAAATAGCAACCCTTTAGAATTGTGGCAGCAAAGGAGGTAGGATGTCTGAAAATCCTCCAACACTGTTTTGCCAATAATGCTCGGTTGAAAATCTCCACATCACGAAAACCTAACCCTCCATCACATTTTGACTCGCATAAGCGTGACCACTTGCACCAATGCACTTTCCTATGTCCTCATGTACTCCCCACCAGAAACGAGCAAAAATACGATGAATTTCAGTGATTAAACCTTTAGGAAGTCGGAAAAGGCTCATCGCATAAGTCGGAATTGATTGTAGAACAGCCTTAACCAAAATTTCTTTCCCACCCACAGATAAAAATCTCTCGCCCCACCCTCTGATCTTGATCCAAATTATGTCAATAATCTCAGCAAAGAGCTTCCTTTTGCTTCTTCCAGTAAAACATGGCAATCCCAAGTACTTGTCCAGACAGCTCACTAACCTTATACCAATCACCCCTGCCAACCACTGACCTTTCACAACATCTATAGAGGGACTCAAGCATAACTCAGATTTACTAAAATTCACAACTTGACCAGAAGCTCTTGCATAAATATCCAAAATTCTTTTAATCGAATCACAATTCACATCATTGGCTTTCGTAAAAATGAGACAATCATCTGCGAAAAATAAATGGGATATAACAGGACCCCGAGGGCTACATTTAAAACCAAATAGCTCACCTGTAACCACTGCCGATTCAATTAGGCTTGAAAAACCCTCTGCACAGATCAGGAAAAGATAAGAAGACATAGGGTCTTCCTGTCTGAGACCTCTCGTAGGCTTGAAATTCCCACAAACTTCACCATTTAACATAAAAGAGTACGATACAGACGAAATGCACTTGTAAATAAGCTGAATCCATTTCTCCGAAAAACCCAAAACACGCATCATACCACCAATAAAACTCCACTCCACCCTATCGTATGCTTTTGACATATCGAACTTGATGGCCATTGAACCGTTCTTCCTTTTCCGTCTCTTTAGTCTGTGGAGGCACTCAAATCCGACAATTGTATTATCCACAATCATCCGACCTAGAATAAAAGCACATTGCGTCTTAGATATTACAGACCCCACCTTAACCAACTAGCTATTGCCTTGGCAACAATTTTATAAACGACGTTGCATAAGCTTATTGGCCTGAACTCAGAAGGAACTGTAGGCTTCTTGCATTTCGGAATCAGAGCGATAACAGTACTATTTATACTCTCTACTGAGTCTTCACCATTCAAAATATCCAAACACGCTGAAGTAACTGCTGACCCTATCGTACTCCAATATTTCTGAAAGAATAATGCAGGCAACCCGTCTCTACCTGGGGCTTTCAAAGGGCTCATCTCGAAAACTGCCGTCTTAATATCTTCACCAACAAACGCCTTATCAAGGATACGAACACTATGAATGTCAAGTTTAGAGGTTACCCCTGCTGTGATCTTTGCAACATCCTCTGGATTCGGCCTACTGCTGGAGAAAATTTGCTGAAAATACCTGGCAATAACAGCTTCTATTTCAGCACTCGACTCAACCCAACCTCCACTGTCATTATAAAGACCATTAATTCTATTCCGAGATTTTCTAGCTGAGGCCTTTGAATGAAAGAAATGCGTATTTCGATCCCCACTACGAAGCCACTCCACTTGAGCACGTTGGCGCCAATATCTTTCTTCAATACATAACTCACTATCAAGTTGAGATTCCAAATTGCTAATAGCTCTCCAATTTGCCGGTTTATCAACAATGCAAGCTTCCTGTAATGCAATTCTTTTAACCCAAATTTTGTTCCGCAAATCCTTCCTCTTCTCAATATTCCAAGAGTGCAAGAGAGAGCCACAAACACTAATATTATTCAACACATCCGGAAGTTTAGCATTCCTCTGAACTGGATTTCAAACCGATGAGACAATGTCCATACATTCCTTGTCATCCACCCAACATTCCTCAAAATAAAATCTCCTATGTCTCCTCTGAAAACTGCTCACATTACCTTTCACTTGCAAAACCATCGGACGATGATTCGATCCCCAAAAATCAAGATGTCTAACATTAGAGCTTGAGAAAAAAGTCCTTCATCCTGAGTTACACAATCCCCTATCTAAACGTTCCAGAATCATGGAGTCACCTTCCCTTTTGTTGCACCACGTAAACCTGGGACCAGTAAACCCCATATCCTCTAACCCACTATCCTCCATAGCTTCCCGAAACTCAGATAAATGCCTCCAATTTTTCCTCACTCCACCAACCTTCTCACTGTCAAATTGGATTTCATTGAAATCCGCCATACAAACCCATGGGAGAATCGACTGACCGGCAAGACGACGGAGAAGAGTCCAAGAATGGCCTCTCTGAGAACTATCAGAATGTCCGTAACAGCCAGTGAATCTCCAATTTGGGTAACCCGCTTGACAAACAACCACATCAATATGAGCACTCGAGTAGTCAATAAGATCAATAATCACTTTATTAGTCCAGAACAAGCATAAACCCCCTGATTTGCCAACACAATTCACCACTAATTTTCCTTCGAATCCCAGCTTCACTCGCTAAAATTCCAACTTCTTGTGTTCGCATTTTGTCTCTATCAAAAACATCAAATCTGGATTAATTTCCCGCTTGTAAGAACGCAAGATATTGAACTCTCTCGAGCTGCCAAGCCCTCGAGCGTTCCAAACGAAAACATTCATTGGACCCGGCGGGCCGATAGAGATCGGCCGGCCGATGTATCATCAATATCCACCGTGGCTGAAACCTCATTCTGGGTAACCAAGCCAACATCACTAACCTCTAACTCCACCAAGCTTTGAAGTCTGATCGAAGCATCTTCATATTCCCTACTAGCAGACGTGACTAATCCAACTGTTACTTCTCTTGAATGCTGATCCTCTACTTGTTCTTCTGCAACAATAGTCGATTCCAACTTACTCTTCTTGTTAATCGAAACATCCACATCCACCACTGCCTCTCCTCTTCGTTTCCCAAGTACTGAACCAATAGAACTACCAGAAACCCCAACAAACCGATCCCTAGATTTTCTCACCCAAACTTTCTTACTCGGCTTATTAGAAATAGAATGAATTAATGGGCTATTATGTTCAGAATAAGAAATGGGTCGTAAACAAATCTCACCTTCTAAATTGGGCCTTTTAACTTCTGAGGTATTAGAACTCTGCAAAGGAACAATAGGGACTTCAGATTGGGCTACTTCAACAGTACCTGATATGGACTGATTGTGAAGCTCAGAACCGAGGCCCACACTGTCAGACATACTGATTGGTATAGCTGGTAAGCAATTCTTTGAAGATCCCAAATGTTGACTCACTTCAGAAGTCGCCTGTTGCTGCTCATTAATGTCATCAATGGCATTAATTACATTAAGATCATTAAAGTTACCATCAATGCTAGCCCTCTCCACTGAAGCTTCAGAATCCACTCGTTTTGGCGCTTCAGACATTGCAACGTCTTCTGTCAAAACTTTCCTTACCTCCTCTGTTTTGCCACCCTGCACATCAGTCGAAACTGCATTGTTCATCATCACCCTTTCACTAACACTCAACCTGTCAACCTTAGAAGTCGGTCTCCTTATATCTCGAAGGTAACTGTTCCGATAATAACCATCAGCTTTCATCCAAGCACCAAACAATGGTTTCTTCACTCCATCAACAATCAAACTTTGTTCAACCAGAATACATTCGTTAGTAGTATGTCCTAGCCTACCACAATTAAAACAAATATTGGGAAGGTGTTCATACCGTAGAAGCATCACTGTCTCCACACCATCTCCCATGACATCTACCCTTAAACATCTCCTAAGAGGTTTACTAATATCAATCTGAACTCTCACTCTCATGAACTTTCCAACACAGTCACCAGCCATACCTCCATCCACTGCCAGTACTTCACCTATCATCTCTCTTAAAAACCAACCTATCTCTTTTGACGCACAAAGAAGAGGAACTTGATAAATCTGAACCCAAAACTCACAATATTGGAATCCCAATGTTTCAATTGTGCCCTGCTCTACTGGTTTCTCCAAAACAAGAAGAGCATTATCAAAATTCCATGGGACCCCAGCAAGAACTCTATTTCGATCCTCCTGACTGGTGAAATGAAAAGAAAAAATATTACCTGTCAGAGACTCAACCTCCACTCCCTGGTCAAGACGCCATATTTTTCCAATAACTCTTATAAAAGCTTCTCTATTAACACTTTTCTGAGATAATATTTTCCCCACTAAACTAACCGACAATCTATGAACGGCTGCCATCTTTAAGTTTTCCTCTAACTTCCTGACAGGTCCTTCCTTCTCAATGAGAGACAAGGAAGCACATAAACGATTAATATCCTCTGCTTCCATCACCAAGAAAGACACCACAAACCACAACGAAGACACCCCAAACCACAACTAAGAAAGAACCGAACAGAAAAGAAAAGAACAATAAATAGAAGTAAATTGAGGAACAAAGATTCTGATAATAAATACCAACCACCACCAACTAATCTGATACACCAAAACTAATAAAACACCTGAAGGAATGAAATAGGGGGACTTTACTAACTTTTACTCGTATTTTCAGAGAAAACAGAGAAAAGACTATTTATGTTGGGCCGGTTGTTAAAATGACACAAAACATTGTTAAAAGTAATTATGATTTGATATCCATTTGTCTGTTTTATATTGTACTGTTATACTATGATCAAATGAATGGTGTCTACATAGGGGTTTTATCGATTTAGTTCCGAAGTTTTGGTGAAACATAAATTTTTTAAACGTATTTGTTTTTTTAGTACCTGTGGTCCCTTACTTTTCACAAATAAGTCAAATTGGTCTCAATGACTCTAATTTTGATGGTCAAATGTGACAAAAAATATAAATTGACCATTTTACCCTTGTATTTAATTATTGACATGTGTTAAAATTTAGGGTTAATAGCACTAGTACCCCCTGAACATATAGTGAAATTGCATAGTGCCCCCTGAATTTTTTTTCCTGGCATTAAACCCCTCGAACTCTCATAAATTGACAAAAATGGACGGAAGGGGGACGGAAGTCAAAGGCAAATTACATTTACACACCCTGATTATATGTATAATTGCATTAAAACTGGAAAAATATAATAATATCACATAAACACCCTTTGACTTGTTTGACTAATGTCTAAAAAAAATAATATTAACATTAATAATTTAAAATAATAATAATAATAATAATAATAATAATAAATTTTAAGAAATAATAATATATAATAATATTAATAATAATAAAATAATAATAATAATAATAATAATAATAAACTTTAAGAAATAATAATATATAATAATAATAATAATAAACTTTAAGAAATAATAATATATAATAATATTAATAATAAAATTTAAATAATAATAATAATAATAACTTTAAATATATATATATATAATATAATAATAACACAAACACACCCTTTTAATTTGTTTTCAATAAATAGATTTTTTTAAAAAGAAAGATTGATCTCCACCGTCCATCATGGATCACCATAATGGACGTTGGAGATCAAATTAATTTTAAAAAATGATTTATAAAAAATAAAAAAAAATCAACAAAAAAGATAATTAAATATATATATATGTAATTAAAAATTTAAGAAAATAAAAAAATTCCAGAAAAATGGTGGAGATCCATCATCTTCTTCATCAAAAAATTTCAACTTTTGGTAATTCTGGAATTCAGGAATTTTATAATGTAAAAAAAATTAATTATACTTTAAAAAACAGAAATAAATAATAATAATAATAATAATAATAATATATATTAAATGCATTTAAATTAATAAATTTAATTAACCAATAATAATAAAAATTAAGAGAGTGTATTTTATATATTTAGTATATATTTAATTTATTAACTTTGAAATAATTAAAAATAATCCAAAAATATTAATTTTTTACTAATTAAAGATGAAGATTTTTTGATTAATAATATTAATATTTTATTAATAATCCAAAAATAATTAACTAGGAAAATTTTTGTTTGATTAGGTGGAGATCTAGAGTGGATCTCTACCATCCATCACATGAGATGATGGATCTCCACAATTTTTCTAGAATTTTTGATTTTCTTAAAATTTTTAATTATATATATATATTTAATTATCTTTTTTGTTGATTTTTTTTTTTTATAAATCATTTTTTTAAAATTAATTTGATCTCCAACGTCCATTATGGTGATCCATGATGGACGGTGGAGATCAATCTTTCTTTATAAAAAATCTATTTATTGAAAACAAATTAAAAGGGCGTGTTTGTGTTATTATTATTATATATATATATATATTTAAAGTTTCTTATTATTATTATTATTATTATATATTATTATTTCTTAAAGTTTATTATTATTATTATTATATATTATTATTTCTTAAAGTTTATTATTATTATTATTATTATTATTATTATTATTATTATTATTATTATTTTATTATTATATATTATTATTTCTTAAAATTTATTATTATTATTATTATTATTATTTAAAATTATTAATGTTAATATTTTTTTTATACATTAGTCAAACAAGTCAAAGGGTGTTTGTGTGATATTATTATATTTTTCCAGTTTTAATACAATTATACACATAATCAGGTTGTGTAAATGTAATTTGCCTTTGACGTCTGTCCCCCTTTCGTCCATTTTTGCCAATTTATGAGAGTTCGAGGGGTTTAATGCCAGGAAAAAAAAATTCAGGGGGCACTATGCAATTTCGCTATATGTTCAGGGGTACTGGTGCTATTAACCCTAAAATTTATTTAAACAAAAAAACTTCAAAAAATTAAATAAAAAAATAAAAAATAATAAAATAACTTTAAAATAAATCATATTATTTAAATATTAAAATATTCTTTTAATAAAAAACCTATAAATGTATATAAACTCTTAAAATAACATAAAAATATTTTAGTTTCAAAAAAATATATTTTTAAAACAGAAATCCATTAAAAAGGAAAAATTAATTTGAAAAATGATTTTTTAAAAAAAATATAAAAAATGGATCTCCACTACGGATGGCAATTTTACCATGACCCGTGAGTACCAAACCGAACCCGAACAACATGGGTTTGGGTCTGGGTCTTAACATTCGGGTCGTAGGTCGGGTTTAGGTCTAAAATGATGGACCAGCATCGAGTCTGGGTCCGAGTCCGATCAAAAACCCGCACCTAAACCCGAGGACCCAAATAGTGAGTGAGTTCAAGAAGCCGAGTTTATAGGGAATGTAGCCTATGAGGTTCTTGTTTGGGAGGTAGAGTGAGCTGACTCGGTTTCTAATGTAGTGAATGTTGGGCCAGTGACAAGGAGTTGAGTCAGACTCGGACCATGAGTCGAGCGAGCAAGTTGAGCCTGTTGAAATGGCGGCTTTGAGTGTGAGAAGAGCGAGACCGTCTTGATTGAGAGAGACAAACTGGAATATTGAACAAAACTGAAGCAAGCAGGAGTAGTACTGGAAAAACAGCAAGTGTTTGAGTTTCCATACTCCGTTTGATAACTTGGCTTTAGATCACGGCTGTCGATTAATTCAACATGATGATGATGATAGCCAACCAGGAGTTACTTCCAAAGAAGAAGAAGAATGAAGAATTTGAAATTGATATTGAATGGAAATAAGAATAGTTTAATGCTCCCAAGAAGGTAGAGGCAAATTAACGTGGCTATGCAACGTTTGAATTTGTTGGCCTTTGTAGGTACTATATAGCATTTTAAAATGAATGAAATCAGTTAATTAGGTAATAGTAAATTACTAATTATTTAATAATTTGTCTTGCATAATCTCGTAGAAAACAACTTTATTTCCTTTTATGTCCTCTATTTATTTTTTTCTTATTTATTTATTTATATATTTGAGTATATTAGATTTTATTTTTAGTATTTTACAGGATGGTGGAGATCAATTTTTTTTTTTTTTTTTAAGTCATTAAAAAAAATTCATAAGAACTTTTCTTTGTTTAAGAAAATATCTCCAACTGTCCATCATTGTAATGGACGGTTAGAGATTAAGAGAGTTTTTTTTTTTTTTTTTTTTTCTAAGGAAAAAAAAAAGAGAGAAAAAGAATTAATAAAAGTTAATATTTGAAAAATAACTTAAACAAAAATCTTATCATCTTCCCTCTTTCTTTAGATCATTCCGATCACTTTACCAAAATCTTATCTTCTCTGTTTATGGATTATCACGTTCTCTCTCTACCAATTGTCTCTCTTTTCTTTCTTCTCCCCATCTCATCTACATAGTGTAGTATTGATGGAAATTTGTATGTGTTTTAATGCAAAAATAATAATAATAATAAATCAGTATCATGTTTGCGTATTTGGTGGTTGTGATGGTGACAACAGCCTGGTAGGTTGATTTTTTCTTGTGTTGGATGTTTGGTTGATGGGTTTGTGTGGTTGTGTTGGGTTATCTAGGTTTGATTTCAGTGTTGGGAGGTGGAGAATTTGGTGGCATTATGGGTTTGGTTATAGTATCTGGGTTCTGGGTTGTCGTGTTGGTGATAATGGCGGTCTAGATTTGGGTCTAGGTGTGATAGTGATCGGTTATGAGTTTTGGTGTTTCTAGGGTTTGGTGGTGTGTTGATGATGATTTTCTGGGTTTGAAAGATGATGGTGGTGAAGATGTTGAATTTGGAGATGATGGTGATGAACTTATGTTGAATCGTTTTTTGTTTTTTGTTTTTTTTTTTTTATAAAAAAATTAAAAATTAAAAAGAGATATAAAAGGCCAAAAGGGTAACAGTATTAAGTAGCTATTAAGTATAGGATCTCGAATTTTAAGACATTTTTAGGATCTCATCATAGCTATTGGATTAGATCAATCCTCCAATTCAACGACTAAAATGAATGTACAATAAGAAAGAAAAAAAAAAAAGCCCAATTCCCCTCTCTTTCTTCTCATTCCTCTCATTTCACAGTAGCAGGCCCAGCAGGCCCACTAGTAGCCCACTAGTCAATCAATTACATACACTTTCCTTTCTCCATGTCAATCGCAGGCCCACCAATCAGTTTCCTCTCTCTCTCTCTCTCTGGTTTTTGCTCTGTGCGCGTTTTCTTGGCCCAACAACATGATGAGATCCCTAAAATTTCTTAAAATTTGGGATATTGTACTTGATAGCTACTCGTCTAACAGTATTTATATTTTTAATTTACAATTTTATATTAATAAATAAAAAATTGACAAGTGGTATGTTTTTATATTTAAAGACAAAAATACCTCTAGAACCATTAAGTTGGACTAATAGACTAACAAATTGACCAATTTAATGTATTTATGAAAAGTAAGGGACCACGAGTACTAAAAAAGTAAACACGTTTAAAAAATTGATGTTTCACAAAACCTTAGAGACTAAATTGATAATAACCCTATCTGCATATGCTTAAAACTAAGGGACTAATTTACGGTATCCATCTATCCATTTATCTAAACCATGTATTTTTTTTGAAGCTTTTTGCAACTGGTAGGATTCGAGCCGTTGATTTGAGAATCATTTACCTAAACTTCAAGCTTATCCATCTACCAAATAAACTACACCCTTGGGGCAATTACCTTTGTTAAGTGAGGTTAAGTGGTGGAAATAATTCTTTGAATACTTTTATTATTAATTGCTTGTGTACTTTCTGTTTTTGAAAGTAATTGTTTGTGTTCATTGTGTCCCTTTTTCATGTAAAATAAATGTGTCAATTCTCTAGAAATGGTTATTTAGCATTTCTTAACTATGCTTCAATGAGAGTAGAATTGGAAGATAATTCAATATGTTGTATCATAAATTAAAGGGAAATTATTATTGTCCCCCTATAGTTTGTCATATTCTCTATTTTCCCTCTCTAGTTTCAAAATTCTCTAAATTCCCCCCTCCCATGCCTATTTTTATAAGATGAAATTGGGTGTATTTGTGTATGGGAGGGGGGAATTAAGAGAATTTTAAAACTAGAGGAGGGAAAATGGAGAATACGGTAAACTATAGGGCGAGAATGATAATTACCCTAAATTAAAAAGTCTATATGGGATGATATTTGTATAGTGGTAAACTCTTCACAATTGCACCACAATGTTACAGGTTTGAATCCTCCTTTAAAAAACTGAATTTACATAATAATGTAATACTTAAAAAAAAAAAAAAAAAAAAAAAGTCTAGACACATCAGCTACGAAAAAAGTATTATAAGTTTATTTAATCCTTTCCCTGTGTTCCCATTTCAATATGATCAAATCCCCATTTTATATAAAAAATAAAATCCCATCAAATGTAAATTATTTTGACTGATTTATTTATTTATTTTTACCAACCTTACTTTACTTGTATCAAAAACAAATAGTTTTGATAAATTCTAAAATATCTCAAAAGTCTTCTACACATTCGAAAAAGGTTTTCAACAAATTTTTTATGATTCCCAATCAGGGACGGAACATTGTGGAGGCCAACAAGGGCCATGGCCCCCCCAAAGTTCTGAAAAAAAAAAAAAAAATTATGTGTTAATGGTGAATATCTTATAATCAAGTGTGGCTTTCAACTGTGCATCACTTGTTATTTGCCCACTAGTGGGACACATGTTATAAAATGTAGGGTGTGGCTTTCCCATTGGAGTAGCAACTGCAACTCTGCAAGTGGGGCAGTAAAACAATAATTAATAATATAAATTACAATAAGCTCCCTTCTCTTTATTGCCTATATACGTGTGTTTGAGTTCATTTGTAATTTTTTTGGATCTTTTAGAACATCAATACAAAACAAACTAACAAAGCTCTCCCTCATCTCTCTATATTCATTCTTCACTCTCTCACACTTTATTATTTATGATTATTTGTTCTTTGATTGTTATTCGTTTATTCACAACATAATAGAATCAATTTGATTAAGAAAAAAAAAATCTAGATATTTGTTTATTATTTAAAAACCCAAACATCTCAGCATTATCATTAGATCGAACCTCACATGACCGTATGTGACTTTTTATTTTTATTTTTTTTTCTTTGGTCTTATTATTTGTGTCACTTCTGTTTTTCAGTTTTTCTACACCCCACAATTCCACATTTATTTTCAACGCACAAACACTGAAACACACACTCTCTTGCTATCTCTCTTCATCTTCTTCGTTTATCTCTATTTTGTTTCTCTCTTTATCTTCTTTATTAGTTTTGGTTTTTGAAACACACAAATACTCTCCCTCTCCATCTTTCTTCATCTTCTTCATACGTTTTTGCTCTGGGTATTGATGATGAGTTCCAGTAAGACTAGATCTACCTCCTTCTTCTCATCTCCAAGCTCCGGGACCGGTTATCGATGTCGGATGGCTGCCTTGGGCTGCAAACGGCAACCAAAAATGACCGTTTTTCTAACGATTAATCGACCAATTTTTCTGATTACTAGAACACTGGCTGCACTGCACTCTGTCAGCTGCACATGGGGCCTATTTTTTACATTTTTGGCCCGGGCCTCAGATAAGTCAAGACTGGCTATATGCATACCGTAGAAAATTCGTTAGATACACTGTGGCCCCCCCAACATCAAACTTCTAGTTCCGTCCCTGTTCCCAATGTTGCTTGCAATTATGTTATAAGCATTTTAGGAAAAAAAAAAAAAAAAAAAAGAAGTACAAGAAGAAGAAGAAGTTATATGTTAGAAGATCTAAATTCTAAGCCGGAAAGTCAATAGAATAATTTTAAATTTATTAGAATTTAGAACTTTTTTTTTTTTTTTTTGAACAGAGAATTTAGAACTTTGATTTGATATAATTTGACAAAAAAAAAAAATTTCAATGAACTTGAATTGACATTAAATAATAACTTTTTTCCTTAGGTAACCAAATTCAATTTTAAACAGATTAAATAATTGACAAAATAATATTAAAAAAATTAACATCTTACTCCGTACGTCAAATATCTTATAGAATTGTTTGATTTTTCTTCGTTTTACTTCAATAAAATCATATAAAAAACAATAAAAAGCAACTAATGTAGAATTGATTTGATCGATTCGGCAATAATGGAACTGGATTTGACTTTTGACCTTCTTAGATTTTTAGAAGATTCATTCCACGTATAAAACTGCTTATCATTAAAATCTCATACTGTACATAGTCACCCAAAATAGATTTTTTTTTTGAGGAAATACCCCTTTTTAACCAAAAATTAAGAGTCTTTATTGTTTTTAGCCAGAATTAGTAAACTGATTGTTTTTGTCAAAAAATCCACTATAGAGACATAATTGCCCCTCATTTTTGTTTTAAATACCTCTTCTCTCTCCTTTTCTCTCTCATTTCTGCAGATTTTTTTTTCCTCTTTCTCTCTCTCATCTCACGCCTTCTTCTTCTTCTTTTTTCTCTCCTTCTCTCTTTCTCTCATCTTCTCTCCTCCATCTTCTCACTTTCTCTCCTTCTTCTTTCTCATTCAATTTCTCTTTTTTTTCCAGATTTTAAAAAAAAATTCAGATTTTTTAAAATAAAAATTTCAGATTTTTTTTAAAATAGAAATTTTCAGATTCGGTGGTTTTCCGATCGTCGGTCTTCCGATCTTCTCTCCTTCTTCTTCTTCTATTTCTCTCCTCTCTTCTCTTTCTCTTTCACATTTTTTCCAATTTTTTTTAAAAAATTTCGAATTTTTTTTTTTGAATTTTTTTTTTCAGATTTGGTTGTGGTTGTGGTTGTGAATGTTTGGTGGTGGTGGTGGTGGTTGTGAATGTTTGGTAGTTGATTATAAGTGTGGTGGTTTTTTTTTTATGAATGATGGGAGTTTTTTTTTTTTCTTTTTTTTTTTTCCAGATTTTCGTGTTGAAGAAAATTTCAGATCATGTTTGAAATTTTGTTTTCCAGATTTTGTTCAATTAAACACACCATATCACTAATTAAACACACCAGACAAAAAGAACTAAACACACCAGGGAAAATGAATTAAACACACTAGCCAAAAAGGAATTAAACACACAAGGTAAAAACGACTAAACACACCAGGCAAAAACGACTAAACACACCTGACAAAACTCACTAAATACACCAGGGTAAAAATAATTAAACACACCAGGCAAAACTCATTAAACATACAAGGGCAAAAACAATTAAACACACCAGGGCAAAACGAATTAAGCACACCAGACAAAATGAATTAAACACACTAGCGCAAAATGAATTAAACACACCAGGCAAAACAATTAAACACACTTGGTGTGTTTTGTCGTTTTTGCCTGGTGTGTTTAGTTCATTTTCCCTAGTGTGTGTAGTCCTTTTTATCTAGTGTGTCTAGTCATTTTTGCCTTGTGTGTTTAGTCGTTTTTACCTGGTGTGTTTAATTCATTTTTCCTTGTGTGTTTAGTCCTTTTTATCTGGTGTGTCTAGTCATTTTTTTCTGGTGTGTTTAGTCGTTTTTGCCTGGTGTGTTTAGTCGTTTTTGCTTGATGTGTTTAGTCATTTTTGTCTGGTGTGTTTAATTCCTTTTTACCTGGTGTGTTTAGTCGTTTTGGCTTGGTGTGTTTAGTCGTTTTGGCCTGGTGTGTTTAGTCGTTTTTACCTGGTGTGTTTAATTCATTTTCTCTTGTGTGTTTAGTCCTTTTTATCTGGTGTGTCTAATCATTTTTGCCTGGTGTGTTTAGTCATTTTTGCCTGGTGTGTTTAGTCGTTTTGGCCTGGTGTGTTTAGTCGTTTTTGCTTGATGTGTTTAGTCATTTTTGTCTGGTGTGTTTAATTCCTTTTTACCTGGTGTGTTTAGTCGTTTTGGCTTGGTGTGTTTAGTCGTTTTGGCCTGGTGTGTTTAGTTATTTTCACTAATCATAAACACAATAATAACCACCCTCAAACCTAGATCGGACGACCGACGATCGGAAAACCCATCGGAAAACCCAAACTTAAACACAAGCAAATCTGAAAAAAATTTGTTTTAAAAAAAAATCTGATTTTTATTTAAAAAAATCTGGAAAAAACCAAGAAAGGGAAAGAGAAGAGAGGAGAGAAAGAGAAGAAGAAGAAGAAGGAGAGAAGGCGTGAGAGAATAGAGGAAAGAAGGCATGAGAGAAGAGAGGAGAGAAAGAAGAAGAAGAAGAAGAAAGAAGAAGAAGAAGAACACGTGAGAGAAAAGGAGAGAGAAATATTCTGTAGAAAAAGAGAGAGATGAGGTTTTTTTAAAAAAAAGGGCATTTAAGTCCAAAAAGTGTATTTTTTGACAAAAACAATCAAAATACTAATTCAGGCTAAAAACAATAAACCTCCTTAATTTGTGGCTAGTTTCCATTTTCACCCTTTTTTTTAAATTTATTTTACATTCTCACAATTGTTTTGACAAATCACAACACGGCATCATAACACACGTATAATTTATCTCAGTTGAATTTTTTGCATTCAAATACAACTAATTAACTGTTGATTATTATTATTTTTAATTTTCCCCAATGAACAAGAATGTTCTGGTTTGATTTAATTTAGTTGATGATCTCTTCAATCTCTTCAATCTCTTCAATTATCAACGCCTTTATTAAATATTCATGGAATCGATCTCACAGTGCACATTCTTCCACATCTTCCTGGATGTATTAATTTGTCCATGCATCAGTTGAAGAGCAAGACAAGGACCCAGTTTTGCAGTAAACAGTAGTCACTGTTCATTAATTATCTCATCATTATCAATTTGATTGGGTTGGGACTTGGGAGATACATTTTCTTCTATATCTGCTTTTGTGGATCAACAATTTAAACGCGGGTCTTTTCTAGACTTCTTTATTCAAAGTCTATAACTACTACACGTTAATTTCGATCTTATTAAAAGTTTCTTGAAAGATAAGGCAAAGATTAATCAGCAATATAATTATATGTTAATGATTATAACATCCATGGATGCAGCTTACATGATAAACAATTCACAACGGCAAAAATAGATTGATATGTATTGGACAAGTAAGTAACAGTACTACAAATTGATTAAAATTAATGAAAATTAAACAAGTTGATAATTGTAGGGGGTTGCTCTACGGTGTTGATGACCGGGCTCTTACAGCTTGTAATTGGGGCCTCGTCGAACCAAACTTGTTGACTTCTCTGTAAACCTGAAAAAGAAAGTAAAAAACGTGAATAAAAACCTATGAACTGGGACCTGGTTTGTTCTGTATTTTGGCCTTAGATTGCTTGGGCTGAGCGTGGAAACCGATATTCAAGAGAATCTGGTGAGTTAAATATTATGAGTATAAGGATTGAGAGATTCCGGTCACCGGAGTTTTGGTTTTGGCAGAGTTTCAAGACGCTTAAACTTTTGTGGTTGTTCCAAAAATCAGAATCCCCTCCCTGTGAAGAGAGGATCTTATTTATAGGATTGATCAAACCCAATTAAGAGGTTCGTGGAGTATCCAATCTGCGGATTACTTGGGATTTTGATAACAAAAGGTGGCAACTGATAGTTATCACCATCAAATAGGTGGTTTGACTGGGTCAGTTGTCTGTTATGACTTATGAGGTGTATTCAAATCGGTTGGGCCTTGGGTCGATCCTCGCTTCTGGGCTTGACCCGGATCCATTTGTTGACACCAACGTGGGCCCGAGTGTTGGGCCTAGAAGCAGTTGTTCGCTACCACAATAATCACCAATTATTTAGTGGTGTGCTTATCAATAAGTTATTAAAAAAAAACAGAGGGACAAAGAAGTTATCAAGTTGGTCAATAGGACAATAATCGTCTCTAAAGTCGTCTTATTAAGTCATCTTAAATTAAAGCAAGCGGACCTAATGCCTCCATATATTATAATATTTTGTTCGTGACTTGTGACTTGTGACTTGTTGCGACCATCGTCTCTCGCGAGAATAAGCAGCCCAGTCTTAGGGGAAGTTCAGTAAGGCAACAGTTTTAGGACCCTAATTTGAAACGCCCCTTAATTGTAGTTATTTTTTTATTTTATTTATCAAAATATAACCCTGATATGATTTTAAACAAAATAGGTCTAACTTAAAAAAAAAAAAAATGTCCCACTATACATAATTATATGTATATATATATTAAGAAAAGGCCCACCAATCATTCTTACAACAACATTGGATTAATGGATCAAGGGTGGCAGTGGGTTGAATCATACCAACAATTGGGTTTGTCACAAATTAAATAATCCTCTTTTATATCTCTAAAAAAAAAATAACAACACTGGTCTTTAATCAAGTAATCAAACATCAAATAAAAATTGAAAATCAAATTAAGGTTCTTTGTAACTTTCTTGATACGAAAATGTAGAAATTATTGTTGTTGTTTCGAAGGCATTTAAATCAATACACTTTTTTTTTCTTTTCGAAAACTCTCTTTTTGTATTTCTTTTCTAGTTTTGTTAGAATTCAAGGTGGTAAAGGAATCAAAAACCTTCTTGCAAGTGTTTTAGAAAATGGAATTTCAAGAATGCAAAGTATCGAGTAAAACATAAGTGTTTGATGAGAATAGTTAAGTGATTAGGTGTCGACACAACTCGGTGTCTAGTGGTGATGATTGACTTTGTTTGGTTGTTCGCCTTGGGCCCGAAAATCTCAGAGCGGCCCCAATAATAGGAGTTATATTATTGAAAGTTTTCTTTAATGCAAGATTTATAGGTATTAATTGTTGCTTAGGAGAATCATATAAGAGAGTAGAATTTATGTTGGTTCGGTTAGGTCATTAACTCACGAAAAATTAATAGATCTTAATGGAAATGCCTTTTGAATATGTCAAGGATGAGGAAATCTTCCATACACCCGATGCAATGAGTGCATGCAATGTGGCAAAGAAAACCAATTAAATGAGTTTTTATTTATTTATTTATTATTATTTTTTTTTTTTCCGTATGGCATGCTCTAGGGATGGCAAAATAACCAGCAGGGACCTGAACTTATTAGTGAGGATGGGTTTCAATTTTATGGGGATGGGGCAGGGATGGGGATAGATAGTAAAACCCGCAATGGGTATGAGGCATGAATGAGTTTTATAATCCCCACCCCACTTAAAATATAATCTTTATTTTTTTTTTTATTTAGTTTTTTGCTTTTAATGTTATGTTTAAAAATTATTAAATTTATTTGTGTAATTGCGAGATTTATGTTTATTTATAATTTTCATGAGATGATTTTCAATAGTTTGTTAGAATTAATTTATATATTATATCATATTTATTGGGTTATATATTTATTATTTTAATAAATACATTTGATAAATGAGTTAAATTGGGTAAATGAGTGGGGATGAGACAGGGCCGTCTTTAGACATTTCGAGACATGATCTATTTAATGATATTAACAAAAATCGAGGCCCCATAAAAATACTGAGATAGAGAGAGAAAGAGAGTACGTTGTGAGTTGTTGATTTGTTGTTGTTTTTGATTTTTTTGTTGTTTGTTTTTGTTGTAAGAGGCAGTTTGGTATTGCTTTTGAAAAGTTAAAATCAGCTTATTTTATAATTTGACATAAAATGATGTTTGGTAAAACTTTCAAAAATGATTAATAGATAATCTTGCAAGTTTTGATAGTGATTTTGAAAAGTAGGTGAGGGGTTACTTGGGTTACTTTTAAAGAGTGATTATGGAATAATCTATTTCAGCATTTAATGAATATTTTAAAATATCAATTTTTTGTTTGAAAGACACCAACGACAAACAAAACCAAAACACACATAAAACTACCCTAGAAACTCTTCTAGAACCATCCTCTCTAAAGAAATGTGTCAATTCTCTAGAAATGGTTATTTAGCATTTCTTAACTATGCTTCAATGATAGTAGAATTGGAAGATAATTCAATGTGTTGTATCATAAATTAAAAAGTCAATACGAGATGAGGTTTGTCCGGTGGTAAACTCTTCATACTTACACTACAATGTTACAGGTTCGAATTCTCTCCTAAAAAACTAAATTTATATAATAATGTAATACTTTAAAAAAAAAAAAATTAAAAAAGTCCAGACACATCAGCTACTCATATCAAGTTAAAAACAAGCTTGGGATGAGAAAAAAGTATTCTAAGTTTAATCCTTTCCCTGTGTTCCCATTTCAATATGATCAAATCCCAATTAGGGATGGCAATGGGTCGGGTTCGGACCCAGACCCGGATCCAGACCCAGACCCGACAAAAAAAATTGGACCCAGACCCGGACCCAGACCCATGAAAAAATTCGGGTTCGGGTTCGGGTCTGGACCCGCGGGTCTTAGGAAGACCCAGACCCGACTGAGGACCCATGAAAATTCGCGGGTCTGGGTCTGGACCCGCGGACCCGCGGACCCATGAACCAAAAAAAAAAAAAAAAAAACTAAAAAAATATATATACTTAAATATATAAATAACTAAATAAAAAAATTAATAAATATAGGACATAAAAGGGAAATATTATTATTTGCATCAATTTCAATTTCAAATTCTTCAATTTTTTTTATTTTTTTTTTTAAAAAAACTCACTATTCGGGTCTACGGGTCCGGGTCCGGGTCTATAGACCCAGACCCGGACCCGACCCGGACCCGAATCGGGTCTAATATTTTAGACCCAGACCCGACCCGACCCGTGACCCGAATGTGAAGACCCAGACCCGACCCACGCGGGTAGGGTCCGGGTCGGGTCTCGCGGGTCTGGGTCTAATTGCCATCCCTAATCCCAATGTTATATAAAAAATAAAATCCCATCAAATGCAACTAAAATGTAAATTATTTTGACCGATTTATTTATTTATTTTTACCAACCTTAATTTACTTGTATAAAAAAAACAAATAGTTTTGATAAATTCTAAAATATCTCAAAAGTCTTCTACACATTCGAAAAAGGTTTTCAACAAATTTTTTATGATTCCCAATGTTGCTTGCAATTATGTTATAAGCATTTTAGGAAAAAAAAAAAAGAAGTACAAGAAGAAGAAGAAGTTATATGTTAGAAGATCTAAATTCTAAGCCGGAGAGTCAATAAAATAATTTTAAATTTATTAGAATTTAGAACTTTGATTTGATATAATTTGACAAAAAAAAATGGGTCTGGGTCTGGGTCTTAACATTCGGGTCGTAGGTCGGGTTTAGGTCTAAAATGATGGACCAGCATCGGGTCTAGGTCCGAGTCCGATCAAAAACCCGCACCTAAACCCGAGGACCCGAATAGTGAGTGAGTTCAAGAAGCCGAGTTTATAGAGAATGTAGCCTATGAGGTTCTTGTTTGGGAGGTAGAGTGAGCTGACTCGGTTTCTAATGTAGTGAATGTTGGGCCAGTGACAAGGAGTTGAGTCAGACTCGGACCATGAGTCGAGCGAGCAAGTTGAGCCTGTTGAAATGGCGGCTTTGAGTGTGAGAAGAGTGAGACCGTCTTGATTGAGAGAGACAAACTGGAATATTGAACAAAACTGAAGCAAGCAGGAGTAGTACTGGAAAAACAGCAAGTGTTTGAGTTTCCATACTCCGTTTGATAACTTGGCTTTAGATCACGGCTGTCGATTAATTCAACATGATGATGATGATAGCCAACCAGGAGTTACTTCCAAAGAAGAAGAAGAATGAAGAATTTGAAATTGATATTGAATGGAAATAAGAATAGTTTAATGCTCCCAAGAAGGTAGAGGCAAATTAACGTGGCTATGCAACGTTTGAATTTGTTGGCCTTTGTAGGTACTATATAGCATTTTAAAATGAATGAAATCAGTTAATTAGGTAATAGTAAATTACTAATTATTTAATAATTTGTCTTGCATAATCTCGTAGAAAACAACTTTATTTCCTTTTATGTCCTCTATTTATTTTTTTCTTATTTATTTATTTATATATTTGAGTATATTAGATTTTATTTTTAGTATTTTACAGGATGGTGGAGATCAATTTTTTTTTTTTTTTAAGTCATTAAAAAAAATTCATAAGAACTTTTCTTTGTTTAAGAAAATATCTCCAACTGTCCATCATTGTAATGGACGGTTAGAGATTAAGAGAGTTTTTTTTTTTTTTTTTTTTTTTTTTTTCTAAGGAAAAAAAAAGAGAGAAAAAGAATTAATAAAAGTTAATATTTGAAAAATAACTTAAACAAAAATCTTATCATCTTCCCTCTTTCTTTAGATCATTCCGATCACTTTACCAAAATCTTATCTTCTCTGTTTATGGATTATCACGTTCTCTCTCTACCAATTGTCTCTCTTTTCTTTCTTCTCCCCATCTCATCTACATAGTGTAGTATTGATGGAAATTTGTATGTGTTTTAATGCAAAAATAATAATAATAATAAATCAGTATCATGTTTGCGTATTTGGTGGTTGTGATGGTGACAACAGCCTGGTAGGTTGATTTTTTCTTGTGTTGGATGTTTGGTTGATGGGTTTGTGTGGTTGTGTTGGGTTATCTAGGTTTGATTTCAGTGTTGGGAGGTGGAGAATTTGGTGGCATTATGGGTTTGGTTATAGTATCTGGGTTCTGGGTTGTCGTGTTGGTGATAATGGTGGTCTAGATTTGGGTCTAGGTGTGATAGTGATCGGTTATGAGTTTTGGTGTTTCTAGGGTTTGGTGGTGTGTTGATGATGATTTTCTGGGTTTGAAAGATGATGGTGGTGAAGATGTTGAATTTGGAGATGATGGTGATGAACTTATGTTGAATCGTTTTTTGTTTTTTGTTTTTTTTTTTTTATAAAAAAAATTAAAAATTAAAAAGAGATATAAAAGGCCAAAAGGTTAACAGTATTAAGTAGCTATTAAGTATAGGATCTCGAATTTTAAGACATTTTTAGGATCTCATCATAGCTGTTGGATTAGATCAATCCTCCAATTCAACGACTAAAATGAATGTACAATAAGAAAGAAAGAAAAAAAAGCCCAATTCCCCTCTCTTTCTTCTCATTCCTCTCATTTCACAGTAGCAGGCCCAGCAGGCCCACTAGTAGCCCCACTAGTCAATCAATTACCTACACTTTCCTTTCTCCATGTCAATCGCAGGCCCACCAATCAGTTTCCTCTCTCTCTCTCTCTCTCTCTCTCTATCTCTCTCTCGTTTTTGCTCTGTGCGCGTTTTTCTTGGCCCAACAGCATGATGAGATCCCTAAAATTTCTTAAAATTTGGGATATTGTACTTGATAGCTACTCGTCTAACAGTATTTATATTTTTAATTTACAATTTTATATTAATAAATAAAAAATTGACAAGTGGCATGTTTTTATATTTAAAGATAAAAATACCTCTAGAACCATTAAGTTGGACTAATAGACTAACAAATTGACCAATTTAATGTATTTATGAAAAGTAAGGGACCACGAGTACTAAAAAAGTAAACACGTTTAAAAAATTGATGTTTCACAAAACCTTAAAGACTAAATTGATAATAACCCTATCTGCATATGCTTAAAACTAAGGGACTAATTTACGGTATCCATCTATCCATTTATCTAGACCATGCATTTTTTTTAAGCTTTTTGCAACTGGTAGGATTCGAGTCGTTGATTTGAGAGTTATTTACCCAAACTTCAAGCTTGTCCATCTATCAAATAAACTACACCCCTGGGGCAATTACCTTTGTTAAGTGAGGTTAATTGGTGGAAATAATTCTTTGAATACTTTTATTATTAATTGTTTGTGTACTTTCTGTTTTTGAAAGTAATTGTTTGTGTTCATTGTGTCCCTTTTTCATGTAAAATAAATGTGTCAATTCTCTAGAAATGGTTATTTAGCATTTCTTAACTATGCTTCAATGATAGTAGAATTGGAAGATAATTCAATATGTTGTATCATAAATTAAAAAGTCTATACGGGATGAGATTTGTCCGGTGGTAAACCCTTCACACTTGCACCACAATGTTATAGGTTTGACAATGTTATAGGTTTGAATCCTCCTTTAAAAAACTGAATTTATATAATAATATAATACTTTAAAAAAAAAAAAAAAAAAAAGTCCAGACACATCAGCTACGAAAAAAGTATTCTAAGTTTAATCCTTTCCCTGTGTTCCCATTTCAATATGATCAAATCCCAATTTTATATAAAAAATAAAATCCAATCAAATGTAAATTATTTTGACTGATTTATTTATTTATTTTTACCAACCTTACTTTACTTGTATCAAAAACAAATAGTTTTGATAAATTCTAAAATATCTCAAAAGTCTTCTACACATTCGAAAAAGGTTTTCAACAAATTTTTTATGATTCCCAATGTTGCTTGCAATTATGTTATAAGCATTTTAGGAAAAAAAAAAAAAAGAAGTACAAGAAAAAGAAGAAGTTATATGTTAGAAGATCTAAATTCTAAGCCGGAAAGTCAATAGAATAATTTTAAATTTATTAGAATTTAGAACTTTGATTTGATATAATTTGACAAAAAAAATTTCAATGAATTTGAATTGACATTAAACAATAACTTTTTTCTTTAGGTAACCAAATTCAATTTTAAACAGATTAAATAATTGACAAAATAATATAAAAAATCAACATCTTACTCCGTACGTCAAATATCTTATAGAATAGTTTGACTTTTCTTCGTTTTACTTCAATAAAATCATATAAAAAACAATAAAAAGCAATTAATGTAGAGTTGAATTGATCGACTCGGCAATAATGGAACTGGATTTGACTTTTGACCTTCTTAGATTTTTAGAAGATTCATTCCCATAGAAAACTGCTTATCATTAAAATCTCATAACGTATATATAGTCAGTCACCTAAAATAGATTTTTTAAAAAATTTATTTTACGATTGTTGTGACAAATCACAACACGGCATCATAACACACGGATACTTTATTTATTTTTCTCTCTCGGTGGAAATTTTTGCATTCAAATACAACTAATTAACTTTTGATTATTATTAATTTTCCCCAATGAACAAGAATATTGTTTTGTCCAACTCTTGACTGGTTTGATTTAATTTAGTTGATGATCTCTTCAATCTCTTCAATTATCAAGTTATCAACTCCTTTTATCTTTTGGCCATTTCAGATTAACTTTATTAAATATTCATGGAATCGATCTCACAGAGCACATTCGTCCACATCTTTCTGGATGTATTAATTTGTCCATGCATCAGTTGAAGAGCAAGACAAGGACCCAGTAGTCACTGTTCATTAATTATCTCACCATTATCAATTTGATTGGATTGGGACTTGGGAGATACGTTTATCAATTCTTCTATATCTGCTTTTGTGGATCAACAATTTAAACACGGGTCTTTTCTAGACTTCTTTATTCAAAGTCTATAACTACTACACGTTAATTTCTTATTAAAAGTTTCTTGAAAGATAAGGCAAAGATTAATCTGCAATATAATTATATGTTAATGATTATTATAACTAATTGAGGATGCTTAATTACATGATAACTAATTGACAACGGCAAAAATAGATTGATATGTATTGGACAAGTACTACAGATTGATTAAAATTAATGAAAATTAAACAAGTTGTTAATTGTAGGGGGTTGCTCTACGGTTGTTGAGGACTGGGCTCTTACAGCTTGAAATTGGGCCCTCGTCGAACCAAACGTGTCGACTTCTCTGTGAACCTGAAAAAGAAAGTGGAAAACCTACGAACTGGGACATGGTTTGTTCTGTATTTTGGCCTGGTGAGTTAAATATTATGAGTATAGGGATTGAGAGATTCCGGTGACCGGAGTTTTGGTTTTGGCAGGGTTTCAAGACGCTTAAACTTTTGTTGTTGTTCCAAAAATCAGAATCCCCTCCCTGTGAAGAGAGGGTCTTATTTATAGGATTGATCAAACCCAATTAAGTGGTTCGTGGAGTATCCAATCTGCAGATTACTTGGGATTTTGATAACAAAAGGTGGCAACTGATAGTTATCACCATCAAATAGGTGGTTTGACTGGGTCAGTTGTCTGTTATGAGTTATGACTTATGAGGTGTATTCAAATCGGTTGGGCATTGGGTCGAATCCTCGCTTCTGGGCTTGACCCGGATCCATTTGGTGACATCAACGTGGGCCCGAGTGTTGGGCCTAGAAGCAGTTTCTGGCTACCACAATAATCACCAATTATTTAGTGGTGTGCTTATCAATAAATTAAATAATACAGTTATTAAAAAAAAAAAAAAAACAGAGGGACAAAGATGTTATCAAGCTGATCAATAGGACAATAATCGTCTCTAAAGTCGTCTTATTAAGTCATCTATATTATTATTTTTTGTTCGTGACGTGTGACTTGTGACTTTTTATTTATTTATTTTATTTTTTAGAAATGTGACTTGTGACGTGTGACTTGTGACTTTTTATTTATTTATTTTATTTTTTAGAAATGTGACTTGTGACTTGAGACTTGTGAGTTGTTGCGAACATTGTAGATTATGTCTTTTGAGTATTCGTCTCTTGAGAGAATAAGCAGCTCTGTCTGAGGGGCAGTTCATTGAGGGTGCGTTTGGTACGCGAACGGGACGAGACGAGACAGGACAGGACGGGACGGGACGAGACAGGACAGGACGGGACAGGACAGGACAGGACAGGACAGTTGTTCTATACTGTGTTTGGAAGGTATGGGACAGAACTGTGAACTGTATTGTCATGCGTTTGGTATAGTTGGGACAGGACGGGACAAGAGGTTCAAATGACCAAATTACCCTATTGTCATTTTTTAGTGAAAGACTTATTTTATCATTTTTATTGTTTTAAAATCAAATTTAATTGCATAATATTTTTTTTAACAAAGTGTAAATATACTGGAGATTGAATATTGAATTGATGTAGAACTTCTTTGATCTGGATTAAAAACTTTACCATTAGTTTCAAATTATAAGAACTGGAATCAGAATTTTAGTTGTCAATTTTAATAATTAATTAGATTGAAGAATTCACTTTATTCAACAACTGATTTAAACCAACTATACTCCATAAAAAATACACAACCACGACAAAAGGAGAAAAAAATGAATCAACTTTATGGATCACTAGATTAAATAATATACCATAATTTTCCTTTTCTATTACAATGGTCTTTCGTGAAGAACCCCACAAAACCTCAGCAACAATGGTGGAAGCCTCAGCATCAAAGACAGATGCTTCTCTTACTCTCATTATAATCTCCTGCTTGAATGCTCTCTTCTCTCTTTGTCTCAACCCTTCACCAACCTCTAATTGCACTGCAAATCTTGCCACACAGCTTGCAAATGGATGGCTCTCCAAAAACCTCCTTTGTCTACTCTCTCTTTTGGTCTCCATAACCCTAATCTACAAACCCAAAATCAAGAAACCTAAATCGAAATCCCCAAACCCAAAATCAAGAACCCAAAATCGAAATCCCTAAATCCAAAACCAAGAACCCTAAATCGAAATCCCCAAATCCTGAGATGGTGTGTTGAATGAGGCAGCGGCGTAATGAACGAGAGAGAGATGATGATGAACGAAAGAGAGAGAGAGGATTTCCTAAGATGATGATGATGAATGAACGAAGAACGAGAGAGAGAGAGAGAGAGAGAGAGAGAGAGAGAGAGAGAGAGAGAGAGAGAGAGAGAGAGATGATGATGAACGAAGGAGAGACAAAGATGGCTTCAGGCAGTGTGTTGGATGAACGGATGAAGAGGAGAAAAGAGAGGATGAGATGGGATTCAGGTGTTGTACATATATATAGTTTGTATTTTTTTGGAAATATGAAGGGCAGAAATGTCTTTTTGGCACTTGTCCCATGTCATGGGACAAGTTGGCCGAGGGTCTAAGGTGGGACAGTTTTTTGTGATTTCTGTCCCACCTTATCCCACGCCATTGTCGCACCAAACGCGGGACAAGAACAACCTGTCCCTAGTTGTCCTGTCCCGTCCCGCGTACCAAATGCACCCTGAGGCAACAGTTTAAGGACCCCAATTTGAAACGCCCCTTAATTTATATATATGTATATATATATGTATATATATATATATATATATTTCTTTCTTTCTTTCTTTTCAAAATATAGCCTAGATAAGATTTTAAACAAAATAGGTCTAACTTAAAAAAAAAAAAAAAAAAAAAAAAAAAAAAAAAAAAGAAAAAAAGTCCCACTATATATATATTATATTTTAAAGAAAAGGTCCACCAATCATCCTTACAACAACATTGGATTAATGGATCAAGGATGGCAGTGGATTGAATCATATCAACAATTGGGTTTGTCACAAATTAAATAATCCTCTTTCATATCTCTAAAAAAAAAAATAACAACACTGGTTTTTAATCAAGTAATCAAACATCAAATAAAAATTGAAAATCAAATTAGGGTTCTTCGTAACTTTCTTGATACGAAAATGTAGAAATTATTGTTGTTGTTTCGAAGGTATTTAAATCAATACATTTTTTTTTTCTTTTCGAAAACCCTCTTTTTGTATTTCTTTTCTAGTTTTGTTAGAATTCAAGGAGGTAAAGGAATCAAAAACTTTCTTGCAAGTGTTTTAGAAAATGGAATTTCAAGAATGCAAAGTATCGAGTAAAACATAAGTGTTTGATGAGAATAGTTAAGTGATTAAGTGTCGACACAACTCGGTGTCTGGTGGTGATGATTGCCTTTGTTTGGTTGTTCGCCTTGGGCCTGAAAATCTTAGGGTGGCCCCAATAATAGGAGTTATATTATTGAAAGTTTTCTTTAATGCAAGATTTATAGGTATTAATTGTTGCTTAGGAGAATCATATAAGAGAGTAGAATTTTATGTTGGTTCGGTTAGGTCATTAACTCACGAAAAATTAATAGATCTTAATGGAAATGCCTTTTGAATATGTCAAGGATGAGAAAATCTTCCATACACCCGATGCAATGAGTGCATGCAATGTGGCAAAGAGAACCAATTAAATGAGTTTATTTATTATTATTATTTTTTTTTTTTTTCCGTATGGCATGCTCTAGGGATGACAAAATAACCCGCGGGGACCCGAACTTATTAGTGAGGATGGGTTTCAATTTTATGGGGATGGAGCGAGGATGGAGATAGATAGTAAAACCCGCAATGGGTATGGGGCATGAATGAGTTTTATAATCCCTGCCCCGCTTAAAATATAATATTTATTTTTTTATTATTTAGTTTTTTGCTTTTAATGTTATGTTTAAAAATTATTAAATTTATTTGTTTAATTGCGAGATTTATGTTTATTTATAATGTTTATGAGATGATTTTCAATAATTTGTTAAAATTAGGGTCAGTTTGGTATTGCTGTAACTTTTATAATAATCACTGTTAGCTGTGCTCAAAGAATAATCAGCTGTGAAGTTAATTAGTAGATGTTTGGATAATTAAACTTTTAAAACTACTGTATAGCTCAAAAACAGTATATATATGTTTGGTAATTTTATTTTAAAAATGCTGAAATTAGTTACAATGACTAAAATAGACTTGATTTTAGAAATTTATTTCATTTATTTCATTAATTATATTATATTAAATCAAGAGTAGAATATTTAAATTGGAAAAAAAAAATCATAAGAACAATAAAAATATTTTTAAAAGATTTTATAAATCAAATCAATATTTAATTAGAATTTTTAATTTTTAGATGAAATAATGTATATAAATGATTTTAATTTGATTTCATAAGGATATTATTGATATTTTAAAAGATTCATTAAATACTGAAATAGATTATTCAATAATCACTTTCAAAAAGTAACCCTCCACCTACTTCTCAAAATCACTATTAAAACTTGTCAGATTATCAATTAATCACTTTTGGAAGTTTTACCAAACGTCATTTTATGCCAAAATTATAAAATAAGTTGATTTTAACTTCTCAAAAGCAATACCAAACTGGCCCTTAATTTATATATTATATCATATTCATTGGGTTATATATTTATTATTTTAATAAATACATTTGATAAATGAGTTAAATGGGGTAAATGAGTGGGGATGAGACAGGGCCGTCTTTAGACATTTCGGGACCTGATCTATTTAATGATATTAACAAAAATTGGGGCCCCATAAAAATGCTAAGATAGAGAGAGAAAAAGAGGATGTTGTGAGTTGTTGACTTCTTGTTGTTTTTGATTTTTCTGCTGTTTGTTTTTGTAGTAAGGGGCAGTTTGATATTGCTTTTGAAAAGTTAAAATCAGCTTATTTTATAATTTGACATAAAATAATGTTTGGTAAAACTTTCAAAAGTGATTAATAGATAATCTTACAAGTTTTGATAGTGATTTTGAAAAGTATGTGAGGGTTTACTTTTTAAGAGTGATTATGAAATAATCTATTTCTGTATTTAATAACAATTTTAAAATATCTTCTTTTTTTTTTTTTTTTTTTTGAAAGACAACAACGACAAACAAAACCAAAACACATAGAAAACTACCCTAGAAACTCTTCCAGAACAATCCTCTCTAAAGAAGGAGGCACTTCCTCTAGCCAAAATTTGTCATCTACAGCTAGAGCCATTTTTGCTAAAGAATGAGCAACACCATTCGTCTGTCTTGGGACACGTTGAGCCGAAACCATTGTTCCACATCGAATATATTCCTGAATATCAAAAATAATATGAATCTTTTAAAATATCATTATTATCCTTTTGAAATCTAGTTAAAATCATTTATTTATCTTATTTCATCATAAAATTAAATATTCTCTATAAATATTGATTTGATTTATAAATCTTATAAAAAGATTTTTATTGTTCTTATGATTTTTTTTAAAATTTAAATATTCTACTTAAATATTGATTTAATATATATAATTAATGAAAAAAAAATTACAATGTCTAATTTAGTCATTGTAATTACTCTCAGGACTTTTACAATAAAATTACTAAATATATGAATATTGCTTTTGAGCTATAAAGTAATTTTAAAAGTACAATTAACCAAATGTATACTGATTAACTTCATAGCTGATTATTCTTTCGGCACAGCTAATAGTGATTATAATAAAAGTTACAGCAATACCAAACTGGCCATAAGTTTCACACTTTTACAACTCAGTTGGGCCCTAACTTTGAATTGAATGGGTAGTTTGTTTTTGGTGAAGAGTAGAGATATTTATACCCCCAGAAAACTATACGTGCACCCCTTTTTGTATGTAGACCCTAATAAAATTTTTAAAATATGAAATTTTGTAAGCATACCCTATACATTACCAAATATACCCTTTCTTTTAATTTAAAAAAATATTATAAATAAATTATAAATATTTAAAATCAATATATATATATACATAATTAAAATCATAGCATTGCGAAGCCAACTAAACTTACATAAACAAAAGGGATTTTATACAATTTTTACACAAACAAAGTCACTAAAATTATTATTAAATCTAAGAATTTCTTCTTCTTCTTCTTCTTATTTCTTTTTTTTTTTTTAAATTCTTTTTGTGACAGCGATGGTTCCATTTTTCCAGGTAGCTGCTGCCTTCTCCATTTTCCCATTTATAATGGAGGGACAACAATTCCAGGATTTTACACAATTATGCCAAGGTCATTATGATATATATATATATATATTTCCAATTTAAAATGGAAGAGGCAACAGCCTTCCATCTTCATTTGAGGCTTGGAAGTTCACCCATTTATTGATTTGGATTTTTTGTTTTTCATTACTAATTTAATTTTATTGCTTCCTTTCTTTTTTTTTTTAAAAAAAAATTTGATTTAGTTAGTCAACTATTCAAAATAGTAAATAGTTATAAAAATTATTATTTAGTTAATTAAAATATTAATAATTCAATTTAAGGGTAATATTGAAATTTTGAAAATATATAAATTTAGAGTGTACATACAGTTTTAGAAAGGTGTAAATATCGTCACTCTTTGGTGAATTGAATTGTTCAATTGGGCCTTACTTTAAAAAAGAAAATAATAATAAATAAATAAAAACAAAGAAAGATTGGGCCCTTTATAAAAAAATAAAATAAATAATAATGGCTATCTCACTCCAAATTCGCCCATTGCCATCCCTATCATGCACTCATTTAGGGTGCGTTTGGTACGCGGGACGGAACGGGACAACTTTCTCTTGTCCCGCGTTTGGCGCGTCCATAACATGGGACAGGACGGGACAAGGTGGGACAAAAATCCCAAAAAATTGTCCCACCTTACACCCTCGGCCAGACTTGTCCCATGCATGGGACAAGTCTCAAAAAGACCATTTTACCCTTAATATTTCTAAAAATTACAATCATGTCCAGCCATGCCCTGAATCCCTTCTCTCTCTCTCTCATTCGTTCATTACTCCATGGATCTCCATGGCCGCGATCTTCCCACCGGAGAAACCACACCATCGAAACAACACCCAAAACCACTCCACAAAATCAAACCCACAAATCACTCACTCGACTTAATCTCGCTCACAATAGCTGCTCCAAAATCATCTCCCCAAATCTCTTCAACGCCACCAATCTCGTCTCCGTTGACCTCTCACACAAATCTCTTTGTGGTCCGATACCAGACCAAATCAAAACACTGTAGAACTTGACCCACTTGGATTTGTCTTCGAATTTCCTTAATGGGTCCTTGCCTGACTTTCTTCTCGACTTGAGAGGCGTCACCGGAACCCCACCAAAAAACAAATCAAATTCGTCAGCAGCGAGATGATGATGAACGTTGATGATTTGAATTAGCAGCGATATTCAAATTTTCTTTTGGTTTTTCTATTAGTTTTCAGATTTTGGTTTTTCAATTTGTTTTCAATTTGTTTTGTTTTCAGATTTTGATGATGATGGACATTGATGATATCTTCGAATTTTCTTTTGGTTTTTCAATTTGTTTTCAGATTTTGGTTTGATGTTGAACGTTGATGATGCCTTTGATGATGAGTTGAAAACCATATTTGAGATTTGAGATTCGATGATAAGTTGAAAAATCTGGTTTTCAGATTTTGGTTTGATGTTGAACGTTGATGATGATGATGATGAGTTGAAAACCAGATTTGAGGAATGAAGATCACGTGAATTGGAGCAATTTTTTCCAGATTTTTTCCAACTCCAGATTTTTGTTTCTTCCCTGTCTGTTTTCCAGATTTTTTTTCTTCTGTTTAATTGATTTAAGAACATATTAATTATTAGGATGAATTTTGTGGAATTTGATTGAAGAAAAAGTTATGGTGTTTGTATGATTTTTAATGAAAATTTATGCAGTGAGAAAATGAAAGAAAATATTAATTTTGTATAATTTTTAATTCGTTTTAATTCAATAATATTTGATATTTTTCAAAGCAATATTCGACAATTAAAATAATCTAGAACTTGATCCCAGCATCAAGGAGTTTTTTTTTCAAACTTAATCAAATTGTTATAAACATTGGAAAAGACAAGAGGGGCATTTTGGTCGTTTGAACCTCTTGTCCTGTCCTGTCCCAGTCATACCAAATGTAGAGTAGTACAGTTCATAGTTCTGCCCTAGACGTTCCAAACACAATACGAAACAACTTGTCCTATCCCGTCCTGTCCCGTCCCGTCCCACCTTGTCCTGTCCCACGTCCGTGCCAAACGCACCCTTAGTGACTATCATTTATACTTCATGAATTGTTATTTTATTTTATAAAAGATTTTATGGAATCATTGAAAAAAGTGATAGTTAGGGGATATATTCATTTAGAATTCTTAGAGACATTTAAAGACATTTTTTAAGTGATAGATTTTCATGCATTTCTACAGACTTTTATACATCCACATGAATTTTCATTATTTTGTTTAAACATCTATCTCACACTTTTATGGATTTGTTTAGACATCTATCTCAAACTTTCATGGATTTGTTATCTCGGACTTCTATTATAGATGGATGAATTATACCTGTATATTGCCCAATCTGTCAGCCGAAGAGAAGCTTCATTTCAAAGCTCAATTTTCACAAAGATCTCAACTTTCATGATAAACCAAAAAAAAAAAAAAAAACACATGAATACATAAAACTTCATGTATGAATAAACGTTGCAAAAAAAAAAAAATATATACTAACAACAATAATTTCCACTCAATTACTAAAGTCATTCACAAATGAAAGAAAGTGACATAGTTTATAACAATTTTGAGAGCAAAATTAAAAGAAAAATATTCAACATTCATAACTCATTTTCACTGATTCTCATTGTTATTTAACTAATCATATAAACAGACAATAATCAACTAATCAAATAATCAAGCAAAGCTATACATAAAATATTAAAAAAAAAAGAAAAGAAAAAAAGCATAACCCTAACCCAAACCTTGTTCCAAATTACCACTTTAATCCATGATTTTTAATTTATTCTACAACTCCAAATCTTACAAAATTGGACATGGATAATCTAGACATATAAGAAATGCTACAGTAAAATTATCAATTTTATCCATGGTCATTTGTATATGAAAACAGTCATTATTTTCTTGTTTCCTGAATTTGTCCAGTAGAAATCAATATTGACCTTTGTCCACTCCAAAAATTTTAACAATTTTTATACTCATTTATAAATCATGAAATTTTGCAGAATAACAATTTACAAATTCTGATCATTTGTCAAAATAGATGGGTTCCAGCAAGCCTTTGTATATTTCGAAAACACATAAAAACTAATCACCACTATCAATTAAATATGCTATAAACCATCATTATGATCTCTACTTTCATCATGTTAATCATATCAAGAATCATAACCTAGCATATTCTAGAAGTTCAACCGTGAAAGAGATAAACAAAGGAAAATAGAAGCAACGAACCCTGGCAATAAGAAAAACTCAAAATCCTTGAGGAGAAGGTTGGACTTGTTGTGGCATTTGATATTTATACTTTTCACCTCCACCAAAATCCGTGACTTAAAAAAAAATCCTTTAAAATATAGTCCCAAATGAATACACCTTGATTTTTGTAGACATTTTTAAAGTTTCAGTTCAATACACTTGGATTTAGAGTGTGTTTGGTATGTGGCTTTTCAATTTGAGTTTCTAAAGTATATCTTTTTGTAGTAGAGTTTCTAATGAGTAGAACTTTTAAAAAAAAAAAGCTTTTGGTTGTGTAAATTACAAAAAAAAAGTGTTGACAATGTAATTTTAGAAATAGCTTTTGGTTGAGTGAATTATAAAAAAAAAGTGTTTACAATGTATTAATTATAATGAAAAGTTATGATAGAATATCTAAAATTTATAAATGGTAGTTGAGACAATTCATATGTTTTAAAATTAGAGAAGCCCAAATTTTGGGTTTCTCCAAGTAGACATAAAATGATTTTTTTTAAAGGATGATTGAGACAATTCATATGTTAAAGAAGCTGTTTTAAGTTTTGTCAAACAACTAAAAAATACTTCAAAATAGCTTATAGCATTAAAAAAGTGATTTTGATCATTTCAAAAATCATACACCCAAACATATACTTAGATAGACTCTTTAAAAGTCCATAGAAATCTAAATTGGATACCACTGGATTAATATAGATTCTTTTAAAGTCTTTAAATGTCTGAATTAAATACATCTAGGATTTATAAAGTCTTTAAATATCTTCGGGAATTCTTATTCAATACACCCCCCTTAGTCGTTAATTTGAAATGATATATTGTAATATGTAGCAAAAAGGGTATTGCAGTTCTGTCGTGTGACAAAAGGACATTGCAAATACTATTGTGGCAATAAGTTGTGAGATTGGAAAAATCCTTTTGTTGCTGATCATTTGGGGCAAATTAAATGACCTAAATAGCAAAAGACTCAATTTTTTAATTTTTTTTTTTTTTTTTTCATATCCGCCACAACTATAACAAATATAACATTTACTTGTAGTGAACAAAAAAGCACACTTAAATTTTCTACCGGGTCACAATTATGACATAACTACTAAAAGTTTAAAATTTTATATTGGTGCTCACTCAAAATCAATACTTCAAATTTGTGTATGAATAAGTTCATTATAAAAAATAAAAATAAAAAATCAACAATTTATACTTAAATAATACTTCTGATTGTTTGTCCTGTAGTGAGTTTGTAACAGTTACATATTGCAATACTAAAAGGAACAAAAGACTTACCAAAAGGAAAAAGGTTTTTGAAAAAAAAATATCGCAACTTCAATGATTTAAATAAAGCAAGGACAATAATTGAACAGAGTGAGGACTCTCATCAATCCATTATCCATACGTCTTCATCAATAACAAAGCAAACTTTACTAGAGAATGTACATCGATCAGATTAACATTTCCAGGAATAAAATGACACAAAACATTATTAAAAGTAATAATGATCTGATGATATATACATCATTTATATGTTTTCAATTGTACATTGTGATCAAGTGAAATAGTGTCTGCATATGCCTAATTACTTTTCTTAATTACCCTTTTTTTAATTACCTTTGTTAAGTGGGTTAATTGGTGGAAATAATTCTTTGAATACTTTTATTATCAATTGTTTGTCCTCTTTCATGTAAAGGAAATGAATTAATTCTCTTGAAATGGTTATTTAACATATCTTAATTATGCTTCAATGATAGTAGAATTGGAAGATAATTCAATATGATACAAAAAGTCCAGACAAGATGAGGTTGGTTCGATAGTAAATCTCTCATACCTACACCATAAGGTTGCATGTTCAAATCCTTACCTAAAAAAAAAAACCGAATTTATGTAATTATATAATACTTTAAAAAAAAAACAAATTAAAAAGTCCGGACACATCACACATCAGCTACTCATATCAAGTTAAAAACAAGCCTGGGATGAGAATGGTGGACTACAAATGAACAAGTCAGCCCAAGTAAAGTCAGCAATAAAAGATGACTAGTAGATGAGCAATTCCATTATGACCACCCCAAATAAGAGTTATACACCGACCCATGAAATTACTATGTCAAATATGAATGGTATGCACTCAATGTGGTCAAGCTTTCAACGGCAACGGGCAGTGTTCTTTTATAATTCACTACATTTTGATTTATATCAAGCTGCCTCTAAGCTTGGCTCAAGTTTTTTTTTTTTCCTTCTTTCCTTCCTCTTCTTATGTCGTTAGGAATTGTAAAAAGACGTTGTTTACGGACTTTGGACTGTTAAATTTCTTGATGAGTTGATGGCTTTGCAAGCTAGCAGATGCTGATTTTTTTATTTTATTTTAAATATTACGATAATTTGAGATTTAGAGAGAGGATACGACTTGAACACACAACCTTATGGTATAGGTGTGAGAGACATATCATTGAGCCAACCTTATTATGTCAATAGATGCTAATGTTATTTTGTGTTTCTTCTTTGATTTGAATGAGGTTCGTCCCTCTCACACCTACACTATAAAAATAACTTATTGATTCAAGTCACATATTTATCCCAATATTCTGAATTTGTTGTAATAGTTAAAAACAAGGTTTGAATTTGAATTTATTGTAATAGTAAAAAAATATATATATAGTTTGGTTGTGATAACTATTATAATAGGACCGTTGAGATCTATTAAGATCAGGGTCGTCTCCAGACATTTTGGGACTCGAACAATTTTATGATATTAACAAAAACTGGGGCCCTATATAAAATTATTATCATTAACATTAAAAAAAATTAAATAAATAATTCTTTATTTACCAAATACAATGTAATCCACATAAATTAAAACAAAAAAGATTTATCGTATATAAAAACATAAAAAGAGAGAGCCAGAGAAGTTTTTGATTCGTTTTTTTATATTTTTTATTATTATTAAACTAGAACAAAATAGAGACACAAAAGCAAAACAGAGCAGAAGGCAATGTGAAGCAAACCAAATCTAGGAAAGACAGGCCCTTTGATTCGTTTAACACTTTAGTTTTAGGTCAAGTTTGTTTTTAATTAATTTACTATTTGGTTTTGTTTTAAATAGTGTAGTGTTGCAGTCTCAGAATCATAATGACAAGTTTATTGGGTCTGAAGTTTTTTTTTTTTTTTAATTGAATTAGTTCATTGGGTCGAAAAGGAAAATATATAAATAAAAGGGTTTGGAATCAGGCCCCATTTAAATATAAATTTATTGGGTTCTGAGACCCCAAAGAAGAAGAAATAAATTGGGCCAGTTGGGGGCTCCAGCAAAATGTTGGGTTTGCTGCCCCCATGGGCCGACCCTAACCAAGATTAGACAATATATGTTCGATTCGGATATGAGATATTTACTCTCACACGCACTTTTAAAATTCACATGGTGGGAACACCAATGTGGAAGGGAGGTGTACAACGGGTTAGGAATAAAATAAATAAAATGCTTATCCAAATTTGTTAACCACAAGCTATAAAATCATGAAATTATCCACACACACGGAAGAAGAGAGAGTCAAAGCCATTGAAAAACAATGACCATACTCTTGAGCATCTCACCTTCTTCATCCTCCACCGCGTTCTTCTCTTCTACAAAACCCCTCAAAACTCTCTCTTCCTTCACATACAAACCACTTCTCGCCCTCAAAAACAAACCTTTCACTGTAACTTCTCTCCACTCAACAACAAGCAGCGCATCATCACCACTAGAGCTCTAGATCTTCTGGCAATGGCTCTACCAGTGCCACCCCTGAGGCAAGGCACTAGGAGCACCCGCCCAGGGGCCTTTTTTATTTTTTATTTTTTTTTATTTTATTATTATTTTTTTTAATGTTTAGTGCTCACATATTTGACTTTGATAAATAAGGGGTCTAGAAAATGATGGTGTTGCTCACACTTGACACACAAAACATGGTCCATATAATTATATCAAATTTGGATCCCAAATAAGAAAAAAGATGTGGAAATCAACTTCTTATATAAAGATTGAGCTCAATATGGATTTTCATTAGAATTATTAAAAGCAAATGAGTAGATCTATTTGTACCCCAAAAAATTTGTATGTGCATCCCTTTTTGCATGTACACCTTATTACGAGTTTTGTTAAAATTATATATGTAAGAACCCCAAACATTACCGAATATACCTTTTCTTTTATTTATGTTTTAAAATTCTAAAAAAAATAAAATAAAATAAAAAATAAAAAAGGAGGAGGTCTCCTCCCTTTTCATTTCTAAGCAAGTTTGTCTCTCCTTATTTACATATGTTATTTCTTTCAGTGGAATCTGTCATGCAGATCTATTTGCTCGTAACTTTTTTTTTTTTTTTTTCGGTTTTGTTTTTTCTATGTATCGCGATATAAACTTGATGAAAATTACTTTGATTAAGCTTTTGTAAATTTTCTCAAAAAATTATATATATATATTATTAAGTACGGGATTTCATAAGATTTAGATTCGAAATTGGACAATATGGCCCCATTTTAAATATTTGCCATAGGGCCTCTAAAACCACGGGACCGGCTCTATATACGACTAGGGCGTGGTCTCCACCAAGTCTCCTGTAAGACCAGCTATGACCCTGAAAGTCCGAGACTCGTTGTACAGAGAGACATCGGTAAAAACGAGGTCGTTTTAGAGATTCCCTATAAATTCTGGACAAACCCAGATGCAGTTGCAGCTTCTAAGATTGGAAATATGTGTAGTGGATTGATGCCTTGGATATCTGTATTTGGAAATAAAATATGATTCCTCTATTTTCTCCGGTTGTTGACGTGGGATAGGGATGAGTGCCATCAACAAACCCCGTTAGATCATAACCCAATAGGAATGCATCGAATTGTGCTTTCCAAGAAGGGTAGTTTGTTGAGTTTCAGCTGAAGTTATGTGGAATTGAAAGCAATGAGTGTGGTTGGTGGAGTTTGGGTTCCTTTTGGATGTTTTGGATGTTGAAAGTGGTGGAGGCTAAGCTTTCGGTTGCCATTGAAAATGATTGCAATGTTCTCGTTTGAGATTTTACTGCTCTGATACCATTAAAAGAGCTTGAAGAATATGGAAGAAAAAGTTCATTTCATTGTTGAAGATTTCTAAGTTTATACAGCAATGAGTATAAGCTAAACAAGGAAAAATCGTAAGGAATTTGATTAATGCCGAATCTAACATGCATAGGCACATAATACATCCATAGTTTAACCTAAACATATTTCTATATCATGCTTTAATCAAACCCTAAATACATGTTACTAACCCATGTCAATTCAAGAGAAAAGGGAGATAAGAGAAAGTGGAAGCGTACCTGAATCCATTGCCGGAGGTTGTTGTACGGGTTGTGATCTTCCAAATTATCATGATCTTTGTGAACCCTAAAGTGTTCTCTCTTGTTCTAGTGATGGGAAAATAGACAAGCCAAACGTGTCGTGTAATTTGAGGACTATAACTCTAATATATAATAATCAAATTATTATAAGGTTTGTTATTTCTAATTTGGCCCATCACTCTGGTATCTACACATTAATTCCATAACAATTACACCCTTAAGCCTTAAAACTTTAAATCTTAATTAGATCACTTTAATTTAAGCTTAACCAAAGATAGCATAACACATTTAGGCCCCGTTTGATTTTTTGTCTGAAAATTGAACAATGTTGAATGTTGCTGAAGACTGAATAGTGACTGAAACTGAAAGCTAAAAAAACATGTTTGTTTGTTTGTTTGTTTTTTTTTTTTTTTTTTTTTTCCATTGAAAAATGAATAGAAGTGATAAATTGTTTGTTTTTTAAGTTATAATATCTGAAAATAAATATTTTTACATCTACGCCCTTCTAACTATTATTTGTTATATATTTACATTTTAATATATTACGAACAACTCTAATATATAAATCAATTCTAAAATAAATTTATTCAGTTATTAATAATATTTTAAATTTATATTATTGTATAGAATCTAATAATTACTAAACTCTTAGCTAGTGATATTATAAAACTAATGGACTACTTCATGTGTATATTACAGACAAAATGAAGTTCATCATTATGTTCTTATTAGCAATCTACTTCATGTGTATAATTTATTCTTTTATTGATTTGGAATAAACTTGGATAATTATATAATTTATAGATTTCATGTTAAAAAAAAAAAAAAAAAAAAAAAAAAAAAAAAAAAAAAAAAACATTATAGATCAAGTGGTTAGTTTTGGAAATATATTAAATTAGTTAGGATAGTTTTGGAAGTAAAACTTTGCATTAAATTATACTAGATTTGTGTTAAGTGAAAAGTGAAATTTTTTCATTTTTCAAAACAAGTGTTTTTAGAGCATCCACATTGGTAGCTCTAAAAAACAAGACCCATTTTGTGCCACATCATCAAAAATGGATCTTCTTTTCAAAGAATGGGTCTTCCCATTTGGGTCTCTTTTATTTGGATCCATTTTCCCCACAATGGGGCAAAATTAAAAAAAAAAAAAATGGATCCACTTTTTTACTTTTTTCCAAACAATCATTACTCTTCTTTAAAATATTATATATATATATTAATAAAGAAATTATATAATATATTTTACATATCAACACTATCAACAATTATTTAACAAATTATAATTCATTTTAAAAAAAATTATTAATTTAAAATTATTACAACCGAATTACATCAATAATAAAAATAAATATTTAAAACAAAATATTGTATACGATTAAACATGGCGTCAGTTTCGGTTTGAATCCGGCTTCGGTTTTGAACCTTCAAAATTGGCTCCGATTCCGGTTTTAAAGGTCCGATTCCAGTTTCGGTTTCGGTTTCGGTTCGGATTCCGGTTCCGGTTCCTCGGTTCCGGTCTGGTCTGGTCTGGTCCGGTCCGGTCCGGTTTTAGCGGTTCCGTCGGTTCGGGTCTGGTGTTCCAACAGTTTAGGTTTGGCGGTTCCGACGGTTCGGTTTCAGTTCTGGTCCGGTTTTCAACGGTTCCGACGGTTCAGTTCCGCTTCCGATTTCGGTTTCGTCGGTTCCAACGGTTCGGTTTCATTACTTTTTTAACTTTTTTCCAAACAATTATTACTCTTCTTTCAAAAACCAGTGAACCGAACAGAACCGGTCCAATCGGTTTTTCTTCGGTTTTTCACTATTTACCGGATCAATTCGGTTCATTTTAAAAAAAATGGATATTCCGGTTCGGTTTCCAGTTCATGGGTTCAAACCGGTGAACCGAACCGAGAACCGATCTATATATATATATATCAAAATTCCGAAATTGTTCCGTTGTTGATTTAATTAAATTTATTTATATTTTGTCATTATGTATATAATTATTGAAATTAATAATAATATATTTAAATTTAAATAATTGAAATATAAATATTAAATATATATATTTTTTCATTATATATATATATTTTTTGAAATTAATAATTATATATTTTAATTTAAATTTAAATTATATATATATAAATTTTTTTTTTTAAAAAGGCCCAACCCAATGATTGGAGAGGGTTGGGAACCCAACCCCAATCATTGGGCAAGACCCAAATTGGGTTCCAAATGTGGAACTCCATTTGGGTCTACTCTTGTGGACCCCACTTTTGGGTCTTATTTTTTGGGTCTCTTTTGCAACCAATGTGGCTCAATTTTGTTGGGTTCCAAAATGGGTCTTACAAAGTGGGTCTTATTTTTGCACCAATGTGGATGCTCTTAGGGGTTCATTAAGTGATTTTAACACTTAAAAAATTAAACAAAATAATTGAATGGAACACATTAAGTACTATTCATTTTTAAGTGGAAAAATCAAACAGGACCTTAATATTTACATGTGTGGCCCTACATGTTGGAATTTTCCATTAAAAATATCCGACAATAATTACTCAATATTAAAAAAAAAAAAAAATGCTATACATAGAAAGACCGGTATAGAAAATATGCTAGAGTGATAGATCACCATAATCATAGGAGACTAGTCAATGATGGGAGAAAATGGAGGAATCATATTTTATTTCCTAATAATCTGTGGCTCCATTCTTGATTAGAGAAAGAAGAGAGAGGATTCTCCATAGCGGGCTTATCTTGATATTCTTCCTGAGTCTACTGATTCCACTATGTTTTGATGGGTTTTGCTTCGTTTGATTTGTTTTTTTAGTCGGTTGTTTTGTGCATTTTGTTTTTGAAAGTTTTGAGTTTTTGGGGTTGATGAAGTGTTCTTTTGTGCATTAAACCTACGTTTGGTTTGTTTTGTCAGATAAAAGAAACTTTACAAAATTCATCAAAAAATTGTAATTTTTTTTTTTTTTTTTCATCTGTTTAAAATGTTCCTTTGGAACTATAGGAGACAGAAGACTAGAACGAAGACCGGACTATGGTTTCAACTTTTAAACAATTAAAAAAAAGGGAAATTATCATTTTCCCCCCTGTAGTTTGCCATATTCGTAACTTTGCCCCCCCTAGTTTCAGAATTGGTTGATATTCCCCCTGAAAATCAAAATATTCGAATATATACCCCCTGCCATTAGGATTTCTGTTAATTTGAGGTTTGACCTTGAAATAGCAAGGGCAATCTTGTAACTTCGCTTGGAGGATTTGAATGGCAATTAATAATAATTTATTTAATAAAAGGAAATTTTCATTTTCCCCCCTGTAGTTTGCCATATTCATAAATTTGCCCCTCTAGTTTCAGAATTGGTTGATATTCCCCCTAAAAATCAAAATTTCCCTTTAATAAAACAACTAATATTAAATAATAAATTAATAAATATTATCAAATTAAATAATAAATATTTAAAAAAATTATACAATAAATAAATATTAAATAGTAATATCCCAACACCAAATCAATACAATCAAACACCAACCCAAAAATCAATCTCCGAAAAAAATGAAATCATCAAAACTTCCATCATCAATCTGAAATACCAAAACCTAGAAAATAATTTACAATAATAATATAATTGTAAATCTCCCTCTCTCAAGCTTTCATTCATCATCACCATTCATCATCATCCCTTTCTCTCACACACACACACACACCAAACTGCCATCTCTACACACCAAACCACTATCACCGAACCACCATTAGCCACCATCCACGCACGAATCATCAAAATCCGCGAATCAAACATTCCCAAAACCCAATCGATCACACCCACAGATCAAGCAACCACCCCTAAATCAACACAAACCGTTAAGGAGAGAGAACAGAAGAAGCGAAACAGAGAAGAAAAAGAAAAAAGGCAGCGAAGAGAGAAGAGAAGAGAAAAGAATTGGGGTGAGAGAACGAGAAGATAGAGAGAGAGTTAGGGTTGAAAGAGACGGGTGTGATTGTTGGGTTTTGTAGTGGTGATCGAGATTTTTTTTTGTAGATCGAGAGAGGGATGGAGATTTTTTTTAAAATGATTTTTTATTTTTTATTTTTTATTTTTTCATTTGGTTGATTTTATTTTTTGTTTTGTCTTCTTTTATGCTTTATAAATTATTTTGTAATCTCTACCATCCAATCTATGAGATGGATGGTGGATATCCATTTAAGAAAAAAAAAATTGATTAATTTTTTTAAAAAAAATCCCATTCATGTCACAATTATTATTTGATTAGTATTTTTTTTTTTTTTACAATTATAATATTTTATTATTTTTGATATTAATATTTTTTTTTATAATTATCTCCACCGTCCATGTTTGAGATGGATGGTGGAGATTGAATCTGGAGATGAAAGGAAGAATTTTTATTTTTGTAATTCTGATTTTTTTATATTAAGGGCAAAATAGTATTTACAGGGGGAATATCAACCAATTCTGAAACTAGGGGGGCATATTTATGAATATGGCAAACTACAGGGGGAAAATGATAATTTCCCTTTGTATATTTGTAATTATGATTTTTCTTTTTAAAAAAAAAATCAAAAGCAAAGGGTAAAAATGTACTTTCATTGTTACTTTCACGCTCAAACCTCAAATTAACAGAAATCCTAACGGCAGGGGGTATATATTCGAATATTTTGATTTTCAGGGGGAATATCAACCAATTCTGAAACTAGGCGGGGCAAAGTTACGAATATGGCAAACTACAGGGGAGAAAATGATAATTTCCCTTTAAAAAATGTATAAAAAAACTATTAAATTTAACGGTTACTAAAGTCAAATAAGGGGACCCACACAACAAAAATATTCAAAACTCACGGTTCTCACTTTACTCTATCTCACTCTTCCTCCCCCATCTTTTTCCGTCTAATAAATTCTCCACTTTACTTTTTTCTCAAATTTAAGTTTAAAAAAAAAAAAAAAAAAATGGAGCTTTTATTCTAAAGTCAAAGTTCAATCGTAAATTTAGAAATATATTCTCTTTACAAGTAAATGGTAATCCATTGATCCTAATTCATTTTTTTCTCTTTCATCATTTATTTCCCTTTTATTTTCTATTGTGTAAATGAATATAATAAAAGTTTAAAACTCATGTGTTTGGTCTATTGGCATTGGCCAAATTATATAATAGAAATGTTTGTTACTATAAGGTTGTGGGCCAACCACGAGATGGTTACCTTGGTGGTCCAAGGCTTGGGATGAAATCTCAAGTCCTTAGTTCTACTTTTGGCAATTATATTGTGGTCAGCCATCAGGACGCTAGCTCAGCTGGTGAAAGGACGGGCTTGGGGTACGGGTAACTCCCAGATCAGCGGTTCGAATCCTACCCAGGCGAAGACGAGTTCTGATTTACCTGCTTGCATCTTTGTGTGGCCAGGGGGTGTGGGCTGAGGTTTCCTATCTGTCAGACTCCATAATATCCAATAAATAGACTGTCAGAACCAACAAGTTGGCTATGGGTGTGTCACGCAGTTGAGAGGACATACGGATAGGTGCCTGGACAAAGTCCAGGATCCTCGATACAAAAAAAAAAAGAAAAAGGTTATGGGCCATGAAAGCTTGGGAATGTGATATGTAAAAGTTCAAAGTGAAGAGTAGAAAAATGTAATCTTTACTCATATTAAACCACAAATCATGTATTATACATAATTGCTTGAAACCTTCACGAGTGTTAATGAATTATTTATTATGTGATGCATAAAAATTAAGCTTCTATTGTAACATAGTTAGAATAAAATAATAAAATGTGATGCATGAAAGTTGGGTTTGTGACTTGTGCAAAAATGATGGTTGCCCGTAAAAAAGACAAGGTATTTCCATTGGTTTATTTGCTTTTGACATTAGCATTGATTCTATCAGTTGCTACTGCTACTTTTGAGATATCATTTTCAGTTATGAATATTATAAAAACTCGACTGCACAACAAGATGAGAGATCAATGGACGAATGATAATATGGTTGTTTATATAGAGAATGACATATCTAATGACATTGATAATGACAACATTTTCAAAAGATGAAACCATGTCGATGGCAGTTGTAAATATGTTTGAAAAATTATATGAATCTATATGTTTGAACTTTTCATTTAGACAAGGTTTTTGTTTGGCCTGGGTATACCCCTTATAAACTTGTGATGTTTCATTTTCGATTAATACACTTTAAATTGTTAAAAAAAATATCATTTTTATTATTATTTAATGGTGCACCCCCTGAATGAAATTCCTGAATCCGTCCCTACTTTTGATGATTTCAGCGCAAGTCCAAAGAAGAGCTTGTTGAGCTTCAAGGTTAGCAAATCTATTGTTTTGTTTAAATAAGTTATTATGTTTACTTGGAATTGTATGATCTCTAGATTTAAAATTCATTATGTTCACATTGAAATTAACAAGTTCCTAGAGTTTTAGTAGAATAACATGATACCTTTATTACAATATTTCTCATATTCATTCATCTCCTATTACAGTTTTCTTCATAACTTCCAAATAGGGATGGGTATTTCCCCATGGGCCCCATCCCCAACGAGTCCCCATGGGGTTTTGGGGGCAAATTTTACCCCCAAATGTATTTTGGAGGTGGGCATCCAAATAGATTTTGGGGGAGGTGGTGGGGGTACCCTCCCCCAAACCCAAAATCTCATTTCCTCGGCCAATATATATATATATATATACGGTCCTGTTCACATCAATGTGTATTGATATAACTACATCAATACCAATGCATATGAACCATTGATTATGAGGAAGTTTTGATAAGTGCATACACTTTAAGTCAAAGTATGAAAATCTAATGGTTCACATCCAACGCACTGATGAAGTTATATTAGTGCGCATTGACTTGAACATTTTTGTATATATACATTATTTCTATTTTTATTTATATATAAAAATTTTAACAATTATATTGATTTTGGGTTTTGTATTATCACTACAAGAAATATGGTCTTTTCCGAGTGCTAAATATTGTCGGAAAATGTCAAAAAGTCATCGGAAATGTATACTTCCGACGGGAAAAGGTCGTCGGTCTCCATCGGAAATGATATCGTGGGAAATAAACCTTTTCTGACAAACCCTCGAAAATAAAATTATTTCCAAGTGAAAAATGTGGTCGGAGATGAAAGAAAGATACGGTCAAAAATGTTATCCATTCAATACCAAGAGATTATTTTTTACGGCCTTTACCATCATAAATAATGAATTAACGAGGGAGGTTGTGATCGGAAATAAGGTATTAATGAGGGAAGTTGGAGTCAAAAATAATTTACGTTGCAATTGAAAAAAAAAAAAAAATTATTACACGAAATCCAATTGATTATTTATTATTTGTTTTATTTAACTTGGTTTTTGTGGAGATATAAAGCCAACAATAAATTATAAATAATCTTAATATAATGAACTACAATAAGATATATATTTCCACCAATAATGACAATAAATTATAAATAATATTAATATAATGAATAACAATTAAAGATATATATTTCCACCAACAAATATTGTACATAATACAAGTCAAAATTAAAATAGTTCTAAGCTAATTAATGTGTATATACATTTGTGTTCAAATTTAAAAGAACTCGTCAAACATCTTAAATCTCTCTCAAGAAGTTCAATTTCCTCTTCACCATATACGCTTCTTTTGTGTCTGTACGGAAAACATACATAAAATTATTAATATTATAATAGAAAAAATCAAACAAGAAAACATATGACACTAAGTTTTTCTCATTCAATCATTTCATCAAACAACTTACGTGTAAATTAAAAAGTAATAAAAAATCTATAAAAAAAATTAAAATTAAAAAGTAATAATAAGAGATAAAAGTAGATAATAAAAGAACTATCATACCTGTCACATAAACAAATAATGTAGGGAACGATAGAGTGCCATCTCGCAGCCAAGCAAGGAGATCCGAAGAAAAAAAAATACTAGTTTTTAATAGCTAGATGATAAATTAAAGAAAAATATAACATGATTCTAGAAATTAATTGAATATTATGCTGAAACAATACAACTCATGTATAAACTCAAAGAAACACAAAGAAATTCAATAATAAAAAAATATATATGAATGTAGTTAGTTGATGTTGTGAGATATTGGTAAGAAAAAAGAAAAAGAAGAAAAGGGGCTAGAGTGAACTGTGAAGGAGGACTAACACAGGGTGGCGTTGTGATTACTTGTGCATTTGTTTGAATGAGAAAATAGTGAATAAATAGGAATAGAGTTATGTTTAGATTTGACCTAATATTGATTAGATGAGGGTGAGCTTATCATGCTAGTGCGTAGCCACATGTGCTCTATTAAAACAAATGAAGTAATTTTTTTTATAGAATATAAATTAAGAATATTAAATTAATATTAAGCCTAAATAATAAATATTAATCGTGACATATTCCACTGTATGCTTATGTTGATAGTGAACATTGCTTGTCTCTCTCTCTTGCTAGAATTTCCACAAATCAATTATTAAGCCATCTGCCACCCCTCTATTTTCCCTCTAGATGACTTTATACTTGGAAAATTCAACAAAGGCAACAAGGTTGCAGTTGTATATTGAAAATTCAATTTAATAAAATCTTCAAGAAGAAAGTACAATCACAACATCCTTTTCGGTTTCTATGTGTAGTTTAATTTCATAGGTCCATAAACTTTGTCTTTACTCTGGAAAAAATTGCAATGAGCATTCAATTACCTACTGGACACTCCTTTAGTTCTTGGCATTACTAGTGCAACATTTGAACAAGGAAGTAAATATCATTTTGTTTATGAAAAATATCATTGGTAGATTTAGTCTTACTTGGTGACTTCTCTACTTTGTAAACTCAATTAAGAAATTAAAAATTAATTTCTTAAAAATTAAACTATAAAATTTTAAGAACTTATAAATAAAAAATTAATAATTAAAAAAAAGCTAAAAACTAAAATTAAAAATATTATTTGAAAAAAAATAAAACAATGTAATTATTATTAGTTTAAAAATAATATGAAATAGTAAATAATAAATTAAAATTAATAGTTTAATATCAATAATTTCGAAATTGATTATTTCCGATGATTAGGTTACAATAGTTAGAAATAGATTGTATTTTTGAGGGTTAGGTTATGGTAGTCGGAAATAGTATCGTGTTTCCAAGTGCTATTTCCGAGGATTAACTATTGTGGTCTGAAAATATTCATTTTTTCCAAGGACTAGGAATCTGTTGTCAAAAATAGTATTGGCGCCAAGCTTTGGCACCATTTTCACATTATTTGTGACGACATTAGTCACTATTTCCGAGGGTATTTGTTTCGTCGTTACAAATATACATTATTGTTACACTTTTCCGACAACTTAATTTTTATCATTGGAAAAACATCGATTACCGACCATAATTTCACTCCATCAGAAATAGTTGGTCGAAAAAGACACTATTTCTTGTAGTGTATATTTTTATTACTTTTTGAATTGAATATTTTAACAGTGTCAAATTAAAGATTGGAATATCCGGATTCCAAATTTTGAATTCCAATTAAAAATTTAGAATTAAAATTGAAAATAAATGAGAGAAATGGGTTTTGGATGTGGGGTGGGAGGATCTGCCCCCCAAAATGCCCCCACCCCCAGTTCCCCCCAAACTTCTACTTATTTACTTAGTGCTCCGTCCCAATCCCTGTTTCATAGGGAACCTTAAAGTGGCTATCTTTCATTATATTCCATCTATATCCCAATTTTATTCATTTAGTATCTTTTGGTGTCATGGATATAAGAATTGATATAAAAGATGTTGTTTCTGGTTACACTTTATATACAAGGCACATTTACTCACACTATGAACAACTGTATGAATATTTAGTATACATTATATGTATATTTATAGCATACTATTATATTAATGACATCACCCCATTTTTTATCATGTAAACAACATTACTTCAATTATAATAATACATATGGTAAAAATATGGTGATGTGTTTTAATATACTATAGATAATTATATAATGTATATCTATGAGAATTTTTTTTTTAATTTACATCCGTAGAAACAACCCCTCTGTCGCACATGTCGCACATGTCACTCTCACTTATATTTCACACACACTCAAGTGCTTCTCTTCACTAGCACCCGACTTCTATTGGTTTTCTGCCATTCACTTGACTTGCCCAAATGAAACTTGCAGTCCTATTTGTAGGCCATCAAAGTTGTTTAGTTGTACCAGTAGTAGAGTAAATAGGTATTGAATTCTCTAACACTTGCTCTACCTTTTAAGTTCTTCTTTAGTGACCATGCCGAGGAGCTTTTGAAATCCTTCAAATTTTGTTATTATCAAACCAATATTTAGACATATAGCTAGTAGTTATCAAGTTAGGGATCTTCCACGAATTTTTCGTGCGAGATCACTTATTATCGTATGTGACAATCAAGATGAATTTATTTTTTATTTTTTTATACACGAAAAATTCGTATGGAATACCTGACTTGATAATTCATTTGTATATATATATATATATTCATCTTTTACAGTATTAAAAAAAGTTCGTGAGTATTAAAAAAAAAGTCGTGAGTGAAAATATAATTAAGAGAGAAATTTTTTTTTAACCTAATGAAATTCGTCAAATTTAATTCTAATTGGGCTGTTATAAAATTTTGTTTTTAACCAACCTTGCTAGCAAAACGACTATGTTGCCTTTAATGAATTACATCTCATACATGTTAGATGAACTGAAAATACATTACATGGCAAACTATCATGTAATGTTCATCATAAACCCATAAATTGAAAAAATATGTTATAAGATGAACTATGAAATATTACATTGTTGACTATCATGTAGTGTTTATCAGAAACATAAATGAGAAATTTTAAAATTGATTTTGAAAACGACATAATCTAAAATAGTATAAAAATCCATGAAATATGCATCAATACAAACAATTGTTAGCTATTTAAAGTATTAAAAACTCACCGTATGGTGATCAGAAGGAAGAAAAGGGGATTTTAGAGAGAAGGAAGAAAGAGAAAGAAAGAAAAAAAATTATAGGTATTTTTATAGTTTTTGGAAATTTTGATTTTAGAAAAAGGCTAGAGGCGTTTGGATCCATTTTTTAAAATATTTTATGTTTTCAAAAACAACAAACTTAATAGTTGTTTGGCCAAACATTTTAAAAAATGCGTTTTAGAAAACAAAAAACAACTTTTTAAAAGTTATAACTAAAGAATTGAAAACAATTTTTATTGTTTTTCATTGTTTTCAAAACAAATCATAATTTTTCCCTGAAAACAATTATTTTACCCATTTTAAAAACAACACAAAACATATTTACATCGTTTTTGTTTATAAAAACTACTTTTAAAAAATATTACTAAACACATTTATGCTCTTAAAAACACCATTTTTAAAACTTAATTTTCATTTTTAAAAATAATTTTCAAAAATATCAGTTCAAAAACGATATTAAATGCGCTTAGATTTTTCAGTTTCTTTAAACGACCGGAACAAGTCGCACTGTCGCAGGCCCGAATTGAAATACTTGGGACCACATGCGACCTGGTAATGACAAAGACTTGGCACGACAATTCTGAAGTATTTTTACGCGCGTTTCGAGGCTATATAAATAGACTTGACTTGTAAGAGAATCCCATCAAAAAGGTTTTTTTTTTATTTTTGCTCTCTTTCTCAAATTCATCTTCTTGCTTGCAGACTTCAACACACCAACCTCCTCAGTCATTAAACAGCTCACCACCGTAGCTACATTAATTGCATACCAAACAGAGGAAAATGAAGTTCGGGAAAGAGTTCGCGTCCCAGATGGTGCCGGAATGGCAAGAAAAATACATGGATTACGATTTTCTCAAATCTCGTCTCAAAGAGATCCTTCTTTTTAAGCAAAGAAGCCGGCCAATGAAATCCGGACCAATTGGTCTGACTCGAAAGATGTCACTTTACAGAGCCTTTAGTGGCCTAATCTCGACGCCCAGACACGGCACCAATCCAATCAGCCCATCTCCCGACCTCGAAAACCACTCAATCTTTGTCAACTCCGTCAGCCATGACGGATCTAACAGTTACGAAACCACTTTCTTGATGTCCTCCGACGAGGGAGGAGAGTACGAGCTTGTTTATTTTAGAAGACTTGATGATGAGTTCAATAAAGTCGACAAGTTTTACAGAGATAAGGTTAAGGAGGTTTTGAAGGAAGCAGAGGTTTTGAATGAGCAAATGAATGCTTTGATTGCTTTTAGAATTAAAGTTGAGAATCCACCCATGACGGGCTTTGATCGGACGGTCGAGATGACTCGTCTTGCTTCCGATATCGCCACCTCCGCCGCCGAACTCCGTATCTCCGTCCCAGCCGGAGCCAGAGCAAGCAGTGAGTTATTTTGTTTACTGTAAACACACTGATCACAAAAGTCTATCAGTTTTCTGATCATCTAACTAACATGTCTATCAGTCTATCAGTAATAAATTTCTGACTTGCTTCTTCAAGTAAATAAAGGTCCTTTAAACAATTTTCCTTTTATCACAAAAATTAAAATTTTAATATTGAATTCTTGTTTATTGTAAGAAATTATTAATTGGTTTTGTTTGATGAGCAGGAAGAGCAGCTGATCTCATGGAGATTATTGAAGAGACTGGTGAGAGCAGCCATGCACTGTCAGCTGAATCAAATGAGGATGACAGTGACGAGAAGCCGTCGGAAAAGAGCAATAATAATGCGAAACAGACGGCAGTTCAACCACGGAAACCACCACCGAAATCGCTGAACTTGAAGAAAACTAGACCAGCTCCATTAGACGTACTCAATCGTGTGAGAATAAACAACACTCTTGAGACTCCTCGGTCCACCATCAAGACTATTCTCAATGTTCCTCTACAGACAGAGCTTACGTTCAATAGGAAAAATCTCAAGAAAGTTGAAGATCAACTTAAACTAGCTTTTATTGAATTTTACCAGAAGCTTCGTCTTCTCAAGAATTACTGGTAATTGATTATTATTCACTGTCTCTCAATATATAATTAAAATTCATTAACATAGTGTTTGATATATTTTTTGTTTGTGATGAATTACAGCTTTCTAAATACGATGGCATTTTCAAAGATCATGAAGAAATATGATAAGGTATATTCCCTCTAAAAAGACCCAGATATTATCTTTTCAGATCATGTTCTTAATTTTGATTAGTCTTCTCACTTTTTTTTATTTATTGGTTTCATGTTTAATTATTGCAGATAAGTTCAAGAAATGCATCAAAATCTTACATGAAAATGGTGGATAATTCCTACCTTGGTAGCTCTGATGAGGTTACAAAGCTTATAGAGAGAGTAGAAGTGACATTCGTCAAACACTTCTCAAACGCAAACCGCACTAAAGGCATGAACATCTTAAGACCGAAAGCCAAAAGAGAAAGGCACAGAATTACATTTTCAACTGGTGAGTTACTTTCTATTAATTTCTATCAAGTTGTTTTGAACTTTCTCTTTAACATGTTTAATTAATGGGTGTCTAAATTTTCAGGATTTTTCGCTGGTTGCACATTTGCTCTGTTAATAGCCCTTGTTACCATCATACGTGCCCACGATGTTCTTGATCAGGGCAAATCCGCAGGACGGAAACAGTACATGGACAACTTGTTCCCTCTTTATAGGTAACAAGCATGAAGCAACCCAGATTTGTCCAATAATAAAAATAATAATATTTATCTGTACTGATTTTCTAGTTCTTAACTTAAGTTATGGAGAATAATCAATCAATGTTTTGGTTTTGCAGCTTGTTTGGGTTCCTTGTGTTGCACATGATCATGTATGGTATCAACATATTCTACTGGAGGAAGTACAGAGTCAATTACTCCTTCATATTTGGTTTCAAACAAGGAACTGAATTGGGCTACCGACAAGTCTTCCTTGTCAGTTTTGGTATTGCAGTCTTGGCTCTACTCACTGTTATTGGCAACCTTGACATGGAGGCCGATCCCAAAACACAGGATTACAATGGATTCACTGAATATTTCCCACTAATCTTAGTTATTGTAAGTAAAATAAATAAATATAACTAGCTAGCTTGTCCAATTCAAATTTCCAAAATTTTATTTTCAATCAACCAATCAACTAATTTTTTCTTCTTGTTTTGTGGATGCAGCTACTAATTGTGTTACTGTTCTTGCCATTCAACATCTTGTATCGGTCAAGTCGCTTCTTCTTCTTGACATGTTTGTTTCACTGCATTGCTGCTCCTCTCTACAAGGTGACACTACCAGATTTCTTCTTGGCAGATCAATTCACTAGCCAAGTTCAAGCCCTGAGAAGTCTAGAGTTCTACATTTGCTACTACGGGACGGGAGACGTTGCACACCGCAGTAACAAATGCAACTCGTACAACGTATACACCGTTTTCTTCTTCATCGTGGCAGTGATTCCCTACATGTCTCGGCTACTTCAGTGCCTACGAAGATTGTTTGAAGAAAAAGACCCAATGCAAGGATGGAATGGGTTGAAATATTTCATCACAATCGTTGCTGTTTGTATGAGGACGGCTCTGAGTCTGGACAAGACTAATCTTGGATGGATAATAACATCCTGGATTTTCTCTGTTTCTGCAGCCGTTGTTGGAACATATTGGGATCTTGTTTACGATTGGGGTCTTCTTAATCGGAATTCCAAGAACCGTTGGTTGAGAGACAAGCTTCTCGTACCCGACAAAAAAATATATTTCATTGCAATTGTAAGTATAACAGGACCACTTGAAATCCAGAATTAACATCAATCTTATATGTATAGTTTCTAACTTTGTTCATTAATTGCAGGCCTTGAACATTTTGCTGAGATTTGCGTGGTTGCAAACTGTGATAGGTATTAGTTTCACATTACCTCCAACAGCCTTGACTACATTTGTTGCCTGCCTAGAAATCATCCGACGTGGCATTTGGAATTTCTTTAGGTAAATTTTTTTTTTTAACTATTATATTATTTCAGGATCGGAGAGAGACTCGAACCCACAAAAAAAAAGTAAACATAAAAAAAAAAAAAAATTCATACAACTCATTAATTTAATTTAATTTAATTATTTTTTATTTTTGGATACATTAGGTTGGAAAATGAGCACTTGAATAACGTGGGCAAGTTCAGAGCATTCAAGTCGGTACCTATGCCTTTCAACTACGACGAAGACGAAGACAAAGATGATTAAGAATATATGATGTGTCACCATCCTTACACATATTTAAAGAAACAGGTGGAGATCGAGAAAAATTATTTGCAGAGCCAAAAACATGAGAATTTTTCTCGGCAGCCGATGTTATTTGACCATTATAGGCCTAGGAAACACAAAGTTTTCTTTCATTTTTTTTTTTTGTTTCTTTTTTTTTTTTTTTTTTTTTGATGGTTGTATCAATTTTGTTGTTTGTAAAAATATAACTCCTCTTTCAATTTTTGTGGATCAATTCAATGTAAAACTGATAAACAACCTCTGAAAAGCGTAACATTTAATTAATTCAGATATTTTGACTTGCCATCTCTAAATGATAGTTTATTTTTTGAGCTATTACCAAATAAGACCTGGATTTTTTTTTTAAATTTTAAATTGTGTGCGACTTCTACAAAAATAACTAAATTAGTCCTTAACATTTTCACAAGTACTAAATTTAGTCCCTAAACTTTTAGAAATATCAAATTAGTCCTTGTTGACAGTTAAATTAAACGTTTGACTTTGCCTAATGGTGGAAAATTACTTTTATACCCTTATTCAATCACAAAATAATAATGAAAAAAAAAAAAAGTAAAAAAAATACCTGAATGCATTCGTAATCTTTGAAATTAATTATTTGTTCATTCATTCATTGATTACATATGAAAATAAATTATATTTCCTGATTGATGTTAGGTTTGATTAATTATATATTATGAGGGTTTATGATAGATTGGGTGCTTAACTTATTGGTATAGCTGTATAGGAAGTAAATTTAATTTCTAATTATAAAATCACATGTTTTAAGTAATTAAATGTATGAATATTTTAAAAATAAAATAGTTTCATTAAAAAAAATGAGTGTGAAAAGAGCCGTCTTATAATTAAACTAAGTCAGAGGCTCGAATTGAAATATTTGGACACATGTGACCTGGTAATAAGACTTGGCATGAAAAATCCCACGTTTTTTTACGCGCGGCTCTCTTTTTACGCCGTTTAAGGTCATAGTCATAGGTCGACTGATATTTTAATATTTTTACAAGTCTCTTCACAGTCTATAAATAGACAGGATTTGTAAGAGAATCCCATCAAAAAATATTTTTGGTCTCTTTTTCAATTGCATCTTCTTGCTTGCTATAGACTTCATCTTCTTGCTTGCTACAGTCATTAAACAGTTCACCACCATAGCTACATGAATTGCACACAAAACGGAGAAAAATGAAGTTCGGGAAAGAGTTCGCGTCCCATATGGTGCCGGAATGGCAAGAAAAATACATGGATTACGATTTTCTCAAATCTTGTCTCAAAGAGATCCTTCTTTTTAAGCAAAGAACCAGGCCAATATCAACCGCCGGACCAACTGGTCTGACTCACAAGATGTCGCTTTACAGAGCCTTCAGTGGCCTAATCTCGATGCCCAGACACGGCACCAACCCAATCATCCCATCTCCCGACCTCGAAAACCAGTCAATCCTTGTCAACTCCGTCTTCCGAGATGGAACTCGCAGTTACGAAACCACTTTCCTGATGTCCTCCGACGACGGAGGAGAGTACGAGTTTGTTTATTTTAGGAGACTTGATGATGAGTTCAATAAAGTCGACAAGTTTTACAGAGATAAGGTTGAGGAGGTTTTGAAGGAAGCAGAGGTTTTGAATAAGCAAATGGATGCTTTGATTGCTTTTAGAATTAAAGTTGAGAATCCACCCATGTCGGGTTTTGATCGGACGGTCGAGATGACTCGTCTTGCGTCTGATATCGCCACCTCCACCGCTGAATTACATATCTCTGTCCCAGCCGAAGCCAGAGCAAGCAGTGAGTTTTTTTTTTTTTTTTTTTTTAAACCAATTAATGTTGTGAACTTAACTTTCAATGGTCAAAAAAGTCCAACAAACATGTTTACTCAAAAAATTCAAATTAGTCATATCTAGGGACGGACGGAGGGAGAGGACGTCCCTCCCTCAAGAAAATTTTAAAAATCATTTAAATAAAATATAAAATTCTTTCCAAAATTTTAAAAAATTTCCTCTAAATTTTTTTGTTTTTTACATAGTAACCACAAATCTGTAGTCCCTCCAAGAATTTCTGCTTTGCTTCTATAAGTCCCACAAATCTGTAGTGGAATAGTCTCACCGCCACGTAAAATAGTCAAGTAGTGGGTGAATAGTCAATTCCGTGCGTTTGTTACCTCTCTCAAGTCAATAAAATCGCTGTAGTTAGGATTTCGTCTAAACTACAACAAAGAAAACCTTTTCATAAAATGAAAATCCAAGGTTGAAGTCCTCCGCAAATGTAACAAAGTACATAAAGATTTTAGACAATTTTCCTTTTATTATAAAAATTAAAATTTTACTATTGAATTCTTGTTTATTGTAAGGAATTATTAATTGGTTTTGTTTGATGAGCAGGAAGAGCAGCTGATCACATGGAGATTATTGAAGAGACTGGTGAGAGTAGCCATGGACAATCAGATGAAACAAATGAGGATGACAGCGACGATAAGCCGTCGGAGAAGAGCAGTAATAATGCGAAACAGACGGCGGTTCAACCACCGAAACCAACACCGAAATTACAGAACATGAATAAAGCTAAACTAGCTCCATTAGACGTACTCAACCGTGTGAGAATAAACAACACTCTAGAGACTCCTCTGTCCACCATCAAGACTGTTCTCAAAGTTCCTCAACAGACAGAGCTTAAGTTCAATAGGGAAAATCTCAAGAAAGTTGAAGATCAACTTAAACGAGCTTTTATTGAATTTTACCAGAAGCTTCGTCTTCTCAAGAATTACAGGTAACTGATTATTATTCACTGTCTCTCAATATATAATTAAAATCCATTAACATAGTGTTTGATATATTTTTTGTTTGTGATGAATTACAGCTTTCTAAATACGATGGCATTTTCAAAGATTATGAAGAAATATGATAAGGTATGTACCCTCTTAAAAAACAAAACCCAGATTTTGTCTTTTCAATCATGTTCTCAATTTTGATTAGTCTTCTTCCTTTTTTGTTGTTGTTGGTTTCATGTTTAATTATTGCAGATAACTTCAAGAAGTGCATCAAAATCTTACATGGAAATGGTGGATAATTCCTACCTTGGTAGCTCTGATGAGGTTACAAAGCTTATGGATAGAGTTGAAGTGACATTCGTCAAACACTTCTCAAATGCAAACCGTACTAAAGGCATGAACGTCTTAAGACCAAAAGCCAAAAGAGAAAGGCACAGAATAAGTTTTTCCACTGGTGCGTTACTTTCTATCAATTTCTATCAAGTTGTTTTGATCTTTCTCGTTAACATGTTTATGGGTATACCTAAACTTTCAGGTTTTTTCGTTGGTTGCACATTTGCTCTGTTAATAGCCCTTGTTATGATCATACGTGCCCACGGTTTTCTTGATCAGGACAAATCCCAAGAACAGAGACAGATCATGGACAGCTTGTTCCCTCTTTATAGGTATAACAAGCATAAAGCAACCCAGATTTGTCCCATAATAATATTTATCTTTCAAGTTCTCAGTTATGGAAAATAATCAATCAATGTTTTGGTTTTGCAGCTTGTTTGGGTTCCTTGTGTTGCACATGATCATGTATGGTATCAACATATTCTACTGGAGGAAATACAGAGTCAATTACTCCTTCATATTTGGTTTCAAACAAGGAACTGAATTGGGCTACCGACAAATCTTCCTTGTCAGTTTTTGTATTGCAATGTTGTCTCTACTCACTATTATTGGCAACCTTGACATGGAAGCCAATCCCGTAACACGGGATTACAATAGATTCAATGAATCTTTCCCACTAATCTTACTTATTGTAAGTAAAAAATAAATAAATGTATAACTTACTTGTCCAATTCAAATTTCCAAAATTTTATTTTCAATCAACTAATGGTTTTTGTTTTTTGCATGCAGCTACTAATTGTGTTATTGTTCATGCCATTCAACTTCTTGTATCGGTCAAGTCGCTTCTTCTTCTTGACATGCTTGTTTCATGGCATTGCTGCTCCTCTCTACAAGGTGACACTACCAGATTTCCTCTTGTCAGATCAATTCACTAGCCAGGTCCAAGCCCTGAGAAGTCTAGAGTGGTTCGTTTGCTACTACGGGTGGGGAGACATTGCACGCCGCAGGAGCAAATGCAGTTCTTCCGGGGTATACAAAGTTTTCTTCTTTGTCGTGGCAGTGCTTCCCTTCATGTCTCGGCTACTTCAGTGCCTACGAAGAATGTTTGAAGAAAAAGATGCAATGCAAGGATGGAATGGGTTGAAATATTTCATCACAATCGTTGCTGTTTGTATGAGGGCAGCTCTGCTTATGGACAGTAAGAATCTTGGATGGATAATAACATCCTGGATTTTCTCTGTTGTTGCAACCGTTGTTGCAACATATTGGGATCTTGTTTACGATTGGGGTCTTCTTAATCGGAAATCCAAGAACCGTTGGTTGAGAGACAAGCTTCTCGTACCCGAGAAAAAAATATATTTCATTGCCATTGTAAGTATAATAGGACCACTTGAAATCCAGAATTAACATCAATTTTACATTATAATTATTCCAGAAATTAACATCAATGTATAATTCTAACCTAGTTCATTAATTGCAGGCCTTGAACGTTTTGCTGAGATTTGCATGGGCGCAAACTGTATTAGATATTGCTCATATTGGTTTCAATTTACATGAACAAGCCTGGCTTACAATTGTTGCCTGCCTAGAAATCATCCGTCGTGGCATATGGAATTTCTTCAGGTAATTTTTTTTTTTTTTAAAAAAAACTATTACATTATTTTGGAATTAGAGAGTGAGCATGACTCGAATCGACAAACAAAATAAATTTATACAACTCACATTAATTTAATTTAATTTAATTATTTTCTTTTTTTTGGATACATTAGGTTGGAAAATGAGCACTTGAACAATGTGGGCAAGTATAGGGCATTCAAGTCAGTACCACTGCCTTTCAACTACGACGAAGACGAAGACAAAGATGAATAAGAATATAAGATGTATCACAATCCTCCGGATAAAATACACATACATAAAGAAAAAGTTAGAGATCGAGAAAAAATATTTATGGAGCCAGAAACATGAGAATCTTCATCGGCAACTGTTGTTATTCGTGACCATTATAGGCCTACTGAGAATAAAACTATATACTAGGGAAACACAAAATTTTCTTTCATTTTTTTGTTTTTGATTGTATCAATTTTGTTGTTTGTAAAAATGTAACTCGTCTCGTTCAATTTTTGTGGGTCAATTCAATGTAAATGTGATAACCGAACTCTGAAAATAATAACATTTAATTAAGAGAGGCATATTTGTATCCCTCAAAAACTGTATGATGTACACCCTAAATTAATATGTTTTTGAAAAGAGAGTTTATTGTTCAAATATTGAAAGATTTGATGTCTGATCTTATTAGTCCCAACCAGGTTGCTTTTGTGCCAGGGAGACAAATTCAGGATAACATTATTGTTGCCCAGGAAGTTCTTCATAAGCTCAAGAATGTGAAAGGTAAAACGGGTTATTTAGCTTGGAAAATTGATCTAGCCAAAGCTTATGATAAACTTCAGTGGGGTTTCATTAAAATGGTGTTAGAGGAAGTTGGGATTGACAGAAGACTTACTAACCTAATTATGAGCTGCATCTCTAGTGTGGATTACAGAGTTATTCTTAATGGTGAAGTGTCTGATCGGTTTTCTCCTAATAGTGGAATCAGGTAAGATGACCCGCTCTCCCCTTATATCTCTGTTTTGTGTATGGAAAAATTATCTCATATCATAACGCAGAAATTGATTGAAGGAAGTTGGAAGCCTGTTAAGGTTTCAAGAGGTGGTCCTGAGATCTCCTATCTTTTCTTTGCAGATGATTTGATTCTGTTTGGTAAAGCTACTTTGAGACAAGCTGAAGTTATGAGAGAGTGTCTTGACTCTTTCTGTGATCTGTCTGGTTAAGAGGTGAGTTTTCCTAAATCTAGAGTGTTTTGTTCCAATAATATTAGCAACTCTAATGCGAGGATTTTTGTGAATGCTTGTGGCTCGCCTATTATGAAGAATCTGGGCAATTATCTTGGTATTCCTCTCATTCATGGTAGAATCACCAAACATACCTATAGTGAAATTCTTGAAAAATCGCAACAAAGATTGGCTACTTGGAAAAGTTCAACTTTGTCTTTGGCTGGGAGAATTACTCTTATTAAATCTGTCTCCTCTGCTATCCCTGTTTACGCGATGCAATCTGTCAAGCTTCCTATGGAGATTTGTAATAAGCTTGATAAACTTAATAGAGATTTTCTATGGGGCCACTCTGCTGATAAAAAAAAAAAATTACACTTAATCAACTGGGAGACTATTTGCTTACCGAAAAGTAGAGGGGGTCTAGGTTTGAAACAGTCGAAACTTATGAACCAAGTGTTACTAGCTAAATCCAGTTGGCGCTTGATCCAGAATGAGAACAGTCTATGGAGTCTTATGCTGAAGGGGAAGTATCTTAAAGGGGGCTCTATTTTGAATGCAGCTACTAATGTTATGAAGGGCTGTTCGTGTATTTGGAAGGGCATTTCTTTTGGTATGAAGCTGATGGCTAAGGGTTTAAAGTAGAGAGTTGGAAATGGGTGCCATATTCTGTTTTGGACCGATGACTGGGTGCCTGAAATTGGTATTCTTCAAAGCCATGCTCTCTCGTCTCTCACTTTTGACCAGCTGCTTGAAAAAGTCAGTGATTTTTTGAACACTGATGACTGGAATATGAGCAAATTAGTTTCGTTTTTGCCTTTGAACATTGTCCATAGAATCATGAGTATCCATGCTGGAAGAGGGCAAAGTGGTCAGGATAGAGTGATTTGGGGTCTGTCAAATAATGGGGATTTCACTGTGAAAACTGCTTATGAGTCCAATTTCAAGAACAATGTTTCCTCTCCTTAGAAGTGGAGTTTCTTATGGAAACTTCGGCTGCCTCCTAGAGTCCAGAGTTTTCTTTGGATCCTGTTGCATCGTAAGCTTCTTACGAATGAAAATAGGGTTGCTAGGGGTCTTACTGATGATGCCATTTGTGAGAGATGCAAGGCTAGTTATGAGAACATTAACCATGTTTTTAGAAGTTGTGAGAAGTCTTGTTTTGTTTGGGAAGATTTCTGCAAAGGGATAACAAGATCGAATTTGTTTATTTGTGATTGGGATGATTGGATCATGCAAAATTTGAAGAACAACATGCTGGTTATGGGGAAAGTGGCTGGTTATTTGTTATTTGCTGTGTCTATTTGGTTTATTTGGATTTGGAGGTGCAAAGAGATTTTTGAACCTGAGTTTAGATTTCCTTCTTGTCCCAGTATGATCATAAAGAATTATGTGAATGACTGGCTGAAGGCAAATTATGAGGATGGTAAGAATGCAACTGTGAACCTTGATTACATTGCTTGGTCTCCTTCTTTGGTAGGGTGGGTTAAGCTCAATGTGGATGGTAGTTTGAATCCTACCACTGGGTCAATTGCTGCTAGAGGTCTTATTAGAGATCACATGAAGAACTAGGTGTGCGGTTTTGCTGTGAAGAAGGGTATTGGTTCTGTTATTGAAGCTGAATTATGGGGCTTGTTTGAAGGGTTGAAGATTGCTTGGAAGGCTGGCTTTAAGAAGGTGATTGTTGAATCTGATTCCCAAAGTTCTGTGAATTTATTGAACAATCCTACTTGTCCTACTCACCCTTTATTTAGCCTTATCCAAAGTTGCAAAGCTTTATTGGAGGATCGTTGGAGCGGCTATGTGCATCACAATTACAGAGAGAGCAATAGAGTTGCTGATAAGCTTGCTAGTTTGGGGCATTCTCTTGACATGGGTCTGACTTTATTTGATAACCCCCCTCTGCAAATTGTTGATTCCCTTGAGGATGATGCTAATGGTGTGGCTGTTGCTAGACCTGTGTCTTGTTTTGTTTAGTCTTTTTGTTTTTCTAGGCTTATGCCCTCCTTTTCACCAAAAAAGAAAAGATAGTTTCTTTTGACAATCCAATTTTTTCTTTTTCACACTTTTTTTCTAAAGACACTCCATTCTTAAAATTTAAATTTTAAAAAAATTCTAAAGACACTTCTTTTTATTCCAAGATTATTATTATTATTATTATTTTATCTTTTGACACTCCTATTCTAAATACACTTCATTTTAAAAAATAAATTTCTAAAGACATTCCATTTTATTTTAATAAAAGTTAGGACTAACCATCGTAGCCTTTGGATTCATCCAGAGAGTAATCTAATAATACCTTTGAATAAAATTTACCAAGAAGACTAGATAGTTTGCAAGTACATCCACTACTAATTATTAATTACTTTCCTATTTTAATCTTTTGTGAAGGAAAAAAAGTTTCCTATTAATGATTAGATATTAACATATATAATTAAAAACTCTTTCCATTTTCTTAAACCCTGGATTCTTTTTTAAATATTAATTTCAAATATATTTTCAATTTCTTTGAAGGAAATACAAATTGATTGTTAAGTATGGAGAATGAATCAAAATCATCCAAAATTGATTGTGAAAGTTTTAAATTAATTATTATTAGTTTCAAATCAAAATCTCTTTAGATTTTTTTTTTTTTGTTATCAATAACTGTTATTCTTTAATTTCATCAAAAACTTTTCTACTTGCATCCCTACCACTTTCACAAACAGAAAATGGATCTCCAACCGGAAAATCTCAAATCGTAGTGATTTTTTGGTCAAAAAACAATCAATAAGAAACGAAGAGAGTTGTTTGACTTGACGAGAGAGAACAAAAGAAAGAAAAATAGAATCTGATTTTATGGATTGAAAAGTGAAAACAGAGAAGAGAAAAGGTGAGGGAAGAGAAAGAACAGTGATAGAATTAAAGATAATAATAAAATTGATTAAATAGCATAATAATTAGTATAAGTGGTGTGTACTTGCAAAAATTAATACAATGTAATTTTAAAAAGAATATTTTTGTTATTAAGTGGGATTTATTTACAAATTATAATTTTTTTTTTAAAAATTGATGGGTTTAATTACGAAAGAGGTAGCAGAGCTGGTAGTCCCTTCACATATGTGGTGAGCGGTTCAAATCCCACCATATACATTTTACAAGCATGTGTGAGCAATTTTCTCCCAGTTTGTGGGGGTAGTTATCTCCTGTTATGGGAGTAGAGATTCTATGCTCATGTATTGTTTGATCTCTGTAGATCTCAGTAATCCTATTGTAATAGTTCTTGAAATACTCCAAAAAAAAAAAAATTACGAAAGTGGTGTACATACATTTTTTTAAGGGGTACCGTTATTGCCACTCTTAATTAATTCAGATATTTTGACTTCTTAGCTCTAAAATGATAGTTTATTTTTGGGCAATTACCAAATATGTTCCGAATTTAAAAAAAATATAAAAATATCAAGTTGATTGTGACCTTTACAAAAATAACCAAATTAGTCTCTAATATTTTCACATGTACCAAATTAGTCCCCAACTTTTTAGAAATACCAAATTAGTCATTGTTGATAGTGAAATTAAACGTTTGACTCTGCCTAATGATGGAAAATTAATTTAATACGCCTATTTAAAAAATTGATTAAATAATAATAAAAATGTTACAAATATATAATTAAAACAGCATACGTTTTCATTGCATTGAAAACATAAACACACATGAGCATAAGTGACATCTTCTCTTTGCTGCTAGACTCACCAAACCAAACAAAAAACCTAGAAAAGCTTTTTTACAAAAACAATAGCACCATGCCACCACCACTTGCCCACTTTAATCTCTCTGTGTTCTTCTTCTTTTTCAGTTAGCAGAAAAACGAAAATAGTGAAAAACACATAAATGATTTAATATGTTTTTGTGCAAATTGCAAAAGAATAAATTATCATTTGACTATTGAGTTTGACTAACAGAATGTTAATGTATTGACTAATTTGATACTTGTAAAATAGTTAGAGATCAATTTGGTCACTTTTGTAAAGGTTGCAAACAATTTAGAATTTTAAAAAAAGTTTATGACCTATTAGATAATAGTCTTATCATAAATTAAAAAGTCCAGACACATCAATTACTCATGTCAAGTTAAAAATATGCCAGCTTGGCATCAACAATATGAAGAGGAGGAGGATGAAAAGTAAAGTGAGGTTGATCAGATTAAAAAAGCCCAGGATAAGAATGGTGGACTACAACTAAACAAGCAAACCCAAGTCAAGTCAGCAACAATGGATAATCATCTTCAAGATGACTAGTAGATGAGCCCATTATGACCACCACAAATGAGAAATGACTAGTTATAGACCTACCCATGAGATTAGCATGTCAATATGAATGGGATGCGCTCAAGCCTCAATGTGGTCAAGCTTAAGAGAAGGCATTATATATATATATATTTTTTAATATTACAATAATTTAGGATGGGGATAGACTCGAACCCACAATCTATTGATGTAGTCATGTAGGTGTGAGAAGCATACTAATGACTAATGAGACAACCTCATCTTATCAAACAGGCAAGGTTGTTGATAAATAATAATTTACAACTCTTTGATTTGAATGAAGCTCTTTTACCAATAAAATAATAAAAAAAAAATAATAAAAAACTTCATATTTGTTAGACAATATACATATTCTTTTGTTAAATAGTCTGTTATCGAGTAGAGTTAGACAATATACATATTCTTTTGTTAAATAGTCTGTTACCGAACAGAGCAGATGAGGTTCGACCCTCTCACATCTAAGGTATGAAAATGACTAATTGATTCAAGTCACATCTTTATCACCATATTATGAATTTATTGTAATAGTAAAAAAAAAAAAAAAAAGGCTGAATTTGAATTTGAATTTGTTGGAAAAAAAAAAAAAAAACAAAAAAAAAAAAAACAGTTTGCTTGACAATCTTTTCCCATGAGAAATTTTTTACATTAATGCTCAATGTTAAAAATAAAAAATAAAAAAATAAAAATCAGACAAAATAATTATAGGGATAAAAAAAAATACTTATCCAAATTTGTTAACCACAAGCTATAAAATCATGAAATTATCCACACACAAAAAAGAAGGGAGAGTGAAAGGCACTAAAAACCACTGAAAAAAAATACTCCGTCAGTCGTGACGGATCTCACAATTACAAAACCACTTTCTTAATGTCCTCTGACAATGGAGGATGGTACGAGCTTGTTTATTTAAGGAGACTTGATGATGAGTTTAATAAAGTCGACAAGTTTTATAGAGATAAGATTGAGGAGGTTTTGAAGGAAGCAGAGGTTTTAAATAACCAAATGAATGCTTTGATTGCTTTTAAAATTAAAGTTGAGAATCCACCCATGACTGGTTTTGATCGGACGGTCGAGATGACTCGTCTTGCTTTCGATATCGCTACCTCCGCCGCCGAACTCCGCATCTCCGTCCCAGCCAGAGCTAGAGCAAGAAGTGAGTTTTTTTTTTTTTTTTTTTTTTATTTTTTTTTTTATTTTTTAAAAACCATTAATGTTGTGAACTTAACTGAGTTAACTCTCTGTTGTTTTGTTTACTGTAAATACAACCTAATTTAGAAAATCTAGCCTAATCTAGGAACCAGTGGCGTAGACAAGATTTTTTCTATAGGTGGGCTAAACATATTTAACATTTCAATAAACGAAACTTAATAAAACATAAAAGCTTTTAATACTATAACAACATATACACCTAGTTAAAAGAGGGAAAATTGCACTAATATTCCCTAACTTTAGGTGAAATTGAACCTATAGACAAAATATCGATTTATTACACAAACTTCCTGATCGAACCAAAATTGGTATGATTTTGGCCCTCATATCCTTCTCCTTTTGTTCGATTCTTGGGCATTATTCCGTGATTTAATTGTGTAAATTAAGTGTTTTCAGGAATTTATAGAGTTCAGGGGCATTGAAGTAATATTGGAGAAATAAGGGTAAAAGTGTAATTATTGAAGCAAGATTGAAGATATTATAATTTTAGAATACTTGAGGAGGCATATCGTAATTTTCCACGCAAAATATCTGCACACGCCACCTCATTTAAATAGAACGGTGCGTTTTAATGTGTTGGGCTCAAATTAAAAGTGGCCCAAGTAATCCTATGTGGTGAGCTCACCACACCTATGCCTAAATATACCCCATTTCAATTCTAATTGGACCCCTTTTAAGAGACAATAACAGCAGCCCATTTGCACCCCACTCATCTACTGTTTGCACCCCAACTATTCATCTTCTTCTTCAGCTCATGCGTGCAGCCATGGCCTTCCTCCCCACCAAACCCTTGCCGACCGGAAAAGGGCCAAAACCGAGCTACCGGTGGCTGGAAATTGGCCTAAATTAACGGCAAGGTCAACGGCTGTCCATTCGTTGACTTTTTGGCCCCTCCAATCACCGGAATCCGGGCACCCAAACACGCCTATGGTCGTCCTTTGCGTCGCCACTTTCCAAACCTCGACGAAACCGCGTAAATCGAGGTCGCGGTTTGCATTCCGAGGCCGCCATGGCGACAGGGAGTTGATTTGGCTCCAGATTTGTCGCCATTTGGGTCGCCTAAGGGTCGCCATGAACAACAAAGAGCGACCTTGCCTCTGTAAAAATCTGATTGGTGGGGAAAATTACAAAATGCTCCCCTCTGTTGGACTAAATGGTAATTTGCCATGGTCAGGGGATGTTTTGGTAATTTACCACCCGTGACCTAATTTGAAAATCCTATAAATTCATCACATTTTTCCTCTTTTGGACAACTCTTGACCACCAAGAAACCTCCTTTCTCCACCATTCCTTTTCTCTCCATTTTCTCTCCTACCTAAACTTAACATCTAGATTACCTCCCCTAATCATTCATTTTCTTCCCATCTTCTCCACAAATCTCCTTAGTCACTTCCCATTTGACTCCACCTATCTAGACACATCCTCATCATCCACTCTTTACACAAGGAGCATCAAAGGCAAGGAAATGATCAAGCTTACAAAAGGTGGCCCATGGGTGATTTCCTAATCTTTTACTTGCCTTCCCTTTGATTGTAATATGTGTAATTAAATCCCCTTTCTAGGGTTTTGATGTGAGAACATTTGGATTGGGATTTGCTTAAGCTTTAATATATTTTTAATCTCTATTTGTGTTCTATTCATTTTATAATTAGATTCTATGCATTATGTAATTGACATGTATACCCACTAGTTGATTATAATCTTGCTTAGAATAATTTGTTATATAATCTTGATTGGATTGACAACCTTGATGGATTGAGAACATAGTGAGTAGGATAGATTGTCGGAGGGTATATCAACCACGATAATCTAAGCCATTAATTGTAACAAATCGATCCCGCCGTGACCCCCTCTCCTTAATCGGTTAGGCATTGCGGTGGGAAGTTGTTTAAGGTTCATAATAATGGCCTAAACACATTTTAAAATCAATTGGTTAACATTTATGAGATCCGTTCACTAAAGTAGCTTGATAAGCATTTCCCGTAATTCATTTGTGATCTCATTAATTCCCTAGCTATTCTCTTAATTGTTAATTCCATTTATCTTATCTAGATTTGTTAAGTATTCTTTTATTAGTTTATTAGGTTTATTAGGTTTATTTTTCATGTATGTTTGATGGCTTGACAACCCATCCAATCATCCATATTTTTATGATTTATTTTACCGCATTTAGATTAGTTAATTTATTCAACTAATCACTCTAATTCCCTGTGGAACGAATCCTACTTGCCACTTTACTAATTTTCTATCTAAGTGGTGAAAAATTGGTTTTCTAAAACGAACACATTTTAAATATCATTTTGTTAAGTACACAAACGACGCTCATCACTTCCCCTGGATTTCGTTGACCAAACGTTTGACTAACTACAAGTTAATGGTTGGAAGGGCAAAATGGACTTTCAAGAGTGATATTAAATAAATTAAAGGAAAATAGCTCTTGTCCAATCATAATCAAACACATCAGCTCTCTATAATTTAAATTAACAATTAAAAACTAAAACAAATATTAATTTAAAATAAATTAATCATCATCATCATCATCGCCAAACCACCATAATCATCACTAAGCAAACCAAGAAACACCACATCATAATCACCACTAGACCCAGAGTCGGACCACCATCACCACCACCACCATATAAACCAGAACCAAACCAGATCAAATTCATTTTCTTCTCAAATCCTCGCCGGTAACACCCTAAAATCCCACCATCAACACATCGACCGTCCTTCGATCTTCTCTAATCACCACCACTTATCGGAAGAGAAAGAAGAGATTGCCGATCTCTTCTCAGCGGAGGAGATTGGTGCTCCCCGCTAGCGGATTTAGGTTTAGAGAATGGGAGAGAGAGGCTACTAGGTTTGGGTTTAGAGAGATAAGAGAATTTCGATTTAGAGAGAGAAGATGGTAAAGAGGGAGAGAGATGAGGGATCTGATTTGACCTAAAATTAAAATTTTAAATTTCGAAACCTAATCGACCCATATCGGAAACCAATTCAAAACCTAATCTTGGGGGTTTTGTGTGCTTTTCGATATGTGTGTGTGAGAGATGGTGGTTTGGTGTGTGAGAGATGGTGGTTTGGTGTTTGTTTGTATGTGAATCTGCTGTGATAGCCGTTTGGTGGTGGTGGTAGTTTGGAGGTGGCTAAGTTTTAGGTTCTAGACATCCAGGTTTCGTGTTAGTGATTTGGATTAGGATTAGAATATGAAGATGATGATGTGAGATGTGAGATGTGAGATGTGGCTAGGTTTTATTATTTAATTTTAATTTTTTTAGTTTTAATTATTAATTATTTTAGTATAAGATGATGAGAGGTGGCTAGGGTTTGGGTGTGGGAGATATGATGGTGGAGATGGAAGAGCGGAGAAGATGATGGGGAAATATGGGTGTTTAATTTAGGTTAGGGAAAATACGATTTGGTTGTTTTAATTTAGGTTATTTTTTCAGTTTTTTTTAATAGTTTAATTAGTTTTTTTTTTTATTTAGTTTTTTTTTTAAATTAATTAATTTATAAATAAAATGAAAAAATATATTTCAATTTCTTTTTTATTTCATTTATTATTGGGCAGGGGTAAATCTAACTATTCAGATGGAAGACTAAGGGTAAATGTGACTTTTCAAGAGTCAATCCTGTCACCAGTTAATCTTAACTGTGGTCAATGCTTGGTCAACAAAATCAAAGGGAGGTTTGTGCAATAAATCGATCTTTTGTCTATAGGTCCAATTTCACCTAAAGTTAGGGAATATTAGTGCAATTTTCCCTTAAAAGAAACAAGAAATGTTAGAAGTCTAATTTATTTTGTATTTTGTACAAAATTATAAAATAAAAATAAATGACAATAAAGGAAAAAAATTAGAGTTTCCTAATTTTTTTGTAATACATACATATATTTTAAAGTCAATGCGTACTAATATAACTTACATCAGTGAGTTGCATGTGGACTACTAGATTTACATGCTTTGACTCAGTGTGTATGCACTTGTCTGTGTTTCTCCATAATCAGTGGTCCACATGCAATGCACTGATGTAAGTTATATCAGTGCACTAATGTAATTTATATCAATGCACACTGACCATAATCGGGTTATATATATATATTTATATATATATATTGATGATTAAATTAATATTTTGAGATTACTTATGTGAGGACTATGAGAGAGTAAGAGAGTCGTGCACTCATACTAATAAAACAAGAGATCAAATATTTAACAATCAACATAAATAAAATAATTTAACAATTAGTATTGAAAACAGTTAAATTTGAATTATAAAATTATTTTATTAGATAATCTAGTGGGTTTTAGAGCATCTTCAATGCAAATATGCATTTTTTAGTTTCTAAATAGTGCCACATTATCATTTCTATTCATTATGGACCCACTTTTGAAATTTATTTTTTAGAGAAATGCATATTCACATCTCTAATGCAATTATCTAAAGTCAACTGTGTATCCATTTTATGACCAATCACAATAAAGCAATTATTTAACTCTCTCTCCTCTTTTATTTTACAATTAAATAAGCTTTAATATTATTGGTGGAAAAAGTTAGAAATCATAGTCAGCATTTCTAGGAGATTTTCTAGAATTAGAAACTCTCAACTCTATATTCTCTAACTCTTTTTTTGGCCACATCATCTCCATGTTGAAGTTAGATAATTGCATAGTAGAGAGTTTTTCTAACTTTTTAACTATCTATCCTATATGGCACTCAATTTTCTCCAAATGCATATTGGGATCTTGTTTACGATTGGGGTCTTCTTAATTGGAAATCCAAGAACCGTTGGTTGAGAGACAAGCTTCTCGTACGTGAGAAAAAATATATTTCATTGCCATTGTAAGTATAACAGGACCACTTGAAATCCAAAATTAACATCAATCTTACATTATAACCCTGTATATGTATAGTTTCTAACTTTGTTCATTAATTGCAGGCCTTGAACATTTTGCTGAGATTTGCATGGTTGCAAACTATGTTTGGTATAAAGAAAGCGAAAAGTATTTCCTCTATTTTTCCTCTGAAAGCTTGAGTGGAAGTAGTTTGGATAGTCTCTTCTTCGTCCTTTATAGGCATAGTTAGTTGGTTTTTTCGGTTTTCAGGTTTTTGGTTTCCGTAGTCTTCTTCCTTGGTGTTGGTCTTAGTGGTGTTTTTGGCAGTGGTGGTGTTTGTCTTCTTTTTCTGTTATATGGATTCAGAGGATATTTCTCATTTGTGTGCCTCTTTGTCTCTCATTAAGTGGGAGGATCCTATTAGAATATTAGGGGAAAATCTTAAATTGGCAGCTATTGGGGAAAATCCTTACTAGAAAAGTGGTGAATAAAGAAGCTTTTATGAGAGTTATTGGCTGAATATGGCATGTTAACAAGGGTGTAGAGATTGAGTCGATGACATGAAACATCTTTTCTTTTCATTTTAAAGACATAGATGATCGACGTAAAGTTTTATCAAGAGCACCTTGGTCCTTTGATAATGCTCTACTTGTGTTAGAGAAACTAGTAGGGAAATGAACTATTGAGACGATGGCTTTCAACAGTTATGAATTCTAGGTTCACATATATCAGGTGCCTCTTTTGTGCACTACTAGAGAGATAGGCTGGTTTTTAGGGGAGATGATTAGGGTTGTGGTGGATGTGGACGGTAGATTGATCGGACCATATTTACACCTATTTGAGGTCTCCATTTCCTATCGTTTGTACTCGTTTGCGAGCGTATTTTTATATTAAATGTGTTTTGTGAGCTTTGTGTAGGTTATTTGCCATAAATAAGGTATATGAGCTTAATTGATGAGTTTTGGAAGTTAAAATGGCTGAAATGGAAAAGGGCTCGTGCAGAACACCAAACTTTTGGGGGCTATATCTCTCTCCTCAAATTGAATTAGGTTTCGTGCTACCTATTTTTGGAAATCCCCGGCTGTCTTCTTTCCAACGGTTTTTACAGAACGCGATTCCGATGTCTCTAGAGAAAGTTATGCTAATTTCCGTGACGGTGCGCGATGCTGAAAACCATTGAAGAACAAGAAGCATTGTACGGTCGCTGTACAAAAGTGCTGTACATACAGCACCCATATTGCCAAAACCATTCCAGAGAATTGGTGCTGTACGGTCGCTGTACAAAAGGGTTGTACGTACAGCGCCCTGGGCACTGGTTTCGCGTATTTTGGCCGATTTTGAAGGGCAATCTTGTCCTTTCACACCCCATTCATGCCCTAACCTCCCAACTCTTTAAATACCCCCATTTGGGGTCTAAAAGAAGAACTTCCACACCTCCCACACCTCAAAACCGAAATCCCCTTCATCTTCTCCCTCTTCCATCTTCTTCCCCAAATAAGTGAGAGTTTCAAGCTCCCATGGAGGATTTTCCTCCATGGGAGCTCACCATACATCTCCACCACCACCACCCTTTTTTACACTACATTCACCCATCTAGGAGTAGATTACAAGAAGAATGGAGTGGTCTTTTGACCAAAAACGGGCTAGGAAATCAAGGAGAGCTTGGAGGAGTGTCTTCAAGGGCTGTCTCCTTTTAACTCATTTCTTTTTGTATTTCTTATTTTCTTAGATGTAATCACCAATTTGGGAATTTTGTAAACCTACATTTGTGCAATATATGTATGAATGTTTCTTAAATTCTTTGGGTTTTGTTCTACTCTTTGCCAAATCCATAATTTTCCCTCTTATTATGATATTCATGTGTGTGGATGGTAAAAATCGATATGTATGCATGAATGGGATTAGGAGTAGAGTAATTTAGATTAGGAGTAGTGTAATTTAGCTCCCCATGATTGTTTGTATGTTGATGAGTGAGCCAAAATGCCATGTTTAGAATGATTTGAGTGTTTGAGTATTAGCTCCAAAGAGTGGGAAAAACTTGGTTGATTATGCATTCGCATGCTAGATTAGGCTTGGGTTCCATATTCTTGTGTTTAATGGGTCTTTTTATTAAGAAAGAATTGCTCATCTCATGGCTTGAGTTAGGTGATGAATTGATTTTGGTGAATTCCTTAATCAAGAGAATGAACCCTTAACTTGAATTGAATGTTCTTAATGATAACAATCAACTATTTGTACATTGTTGTTTGGTGAGCTTGTCCCATTTTTAGCCATCCATCTTAGGGAGATTTGAGAGATAAGGAGAGAGCTTTCTCTATGAGAGAGTTGAGCATTCATGAGATTGGAGACCGCCGTAATAGTATAGTGGTGAGTACATATCGGATTGACAACCGAGAAACCCGGTGTTCAATTCCCGGTTAAGGATGGGGTCTCCTTTCTATCTATTTTGTATTTCTTTCTTTGTGTTTTTGTCTCATCTTTGATATGTACTTCCATTCATTAGGGTTTGATGTAAATCTAGCATTGTTGCCTCTTTTATTAAATATGTTTGTTAATGGTTGAGTGGTCATTTGAAGTGCTTAATGCTTTTGAGTGGTTAGCCACCACTTGAATGAACCTTGGTTGTTGTGTGAAGGACCGAGAGGTGAAGCACGCAACGTACATGAGTAGATTGGTCACTACATGTAGGGTAAGGTAGAGATACACGAGGCTTTTGCATGTAAAGCCGCTATATGTGTCTCATAGTTCTTAATGAACTCGTGTGTAGCTTAGGTAACCATCCATTGATAGGTTGCTGGTGCATGTGGATATAGCCTTTGTTACTCGAGAGAGAATATTGGCAAAGATTAAGTGAGCACGGCTTTCAATGTTGACAATGCATGTTTGTATGAAATTGTGTGATTGCTATGGTTGAGTCACTTACTTAGTGTAACCATTTATATGCCACATCTCTCACATCCATTCTATCTTTGTAAATACTTTTGTACATAATTTATTTTTTCATTGCAATATTTACATTTAATGCACACACACACCTCAATTCATATTTTTCAAATAAGCTAAGCTAGCGACGGTTGACGGATTCCACCTCCCTGCGGAACGATACCCTTGCTTGCACGCTATACTAGTCTCTTGACTCGTGCACTTGTGAGGTTGAATATAAAATTCAAATCTTTTGATACACCTCAACGATGTGTCATCATAGATTAACATGTGATTGTGTTGGGAAGTTCTTGAGGGTCAGAGTCTGCATCGACATCAACAAACCTCTGAGACGATGCCTGCAAGTGGACATTATGGGTGACGAAGTGGAGACGATTATGCTTCTCAGGTGTGAAAGACTTCCTAATATTTGTTTTAAATGCGGTAGAATAGGACACATGACGAATGAATGCCAATCGGAGGATCAAATTCTAGTAGTAGATGGTGTGGAAAAACCTTTATTCTGGGTTTGGATGAAAGCTTTAGGTACATTCACGAAGAACATCTTTCAGAATTTTAGGGGTATGTCTGTTCTCAATGATCATCCCAGTACCAACATCGACAAGGTTGAATCTGATAGGAAAATGATGATGCCTATCTCAACATTGGTTGAAGTGCATGAAGAGGAGAATAATGCAGTAGAGAAAGTGTTGATAACAGACATTTCTAGGATTAATGCGCCTAAAACTTTAGAGAATTCGGGTTCTATGAAGTCGGCCATCATTAATGCTAGTACTGATGCCATTAAAGCCATTAAAGCTCTTGAGGGTGAGTCAAAGAATTTGGGTTCTAAAAAGTCGGCCAGCATTAATGCCATTAATGCCATTAAAGCTTCTGAGGGTGTGTCTTTGGCGACTAATGGTGAAGGTAAGCAAGTGGAGCTATCTGAGTGATGTCTTCTTCCAAAGACTCACAGCAATAAAAGAATAGATACTTGGCCCATACGGCGAGGGGTCTTATGCTATTGATGGAGATAAGAAAGTAAAGGCCCAAAAGGAGAACCCTGTGATACAAATGGCTAGTGGTGATCTAGTTGGTTTTAGAAAACCTTAATATGAGGAAAGCAAAAGTTTGTGCCTTATTAATCAATCAAAAATTGGTTCTTTAAATAGGGATATCAACTGTAAAACGGGTAAGAGAGTTTGGAGTAGAAAAATTAGGGTAGCTAATTTTGGGAACTTTGGGGAAAATTTGGTTCCGATGAGAGGAAAAAGAAGTGGAGATGTCAGGATTAAAGGGGATGAATCGGTCCATAAGAAACGAAAAGAGGTTTTGGTTTCCGAAGGAAGTGCTATCTCAGTGGAAAGTCGTAACAGTTCAGGAGAAAAAGAGGAAGAAGATATTCCGGGTAGAGTATCTGAAGGTTTGGTTTTTGAAAGTGAATTTTGTGAGAGAGGGTGTAAATCAGATGTTGAGGTCTTGGTTACCCAAAAGGGGTTTTCAGACACAGTGGATCCGAAGGATATATCGGCCGGTCGGTCTTTATCGGCCCACCGTATCAAATGAATATTTTCGTTTAGAACGCTTAAGGGCCAGGTAGCTCACTGGTGTTCAATATCCTGCAATTGTTCAAGCAGAAGGTCAAACTAGAGTTGATGTTTTTGATTGAAACTAAATATGAGCATAGGAAGATAGAGAATTAGAGGGTTAAATTGGGATTTGCAGGCAAGTTGGTTGTGAATATTGTTGGTAGATCAGGAGGTTTGTGTTTATTTTGGTCATATAAAGTGATAGTCGATCTATTATCTTTTTCTTCAACCCACATCGATGTCTCTATTCATCATAGTAATAACATGAATTTGAGATTCACTGGATTCTACGGGCACCTTGAATCAGCTCAAAGATTTCATTCTTGGACTCTCCTCCATCGCCTTTCGAATATGTCAAACCTCTCCTAGCTTTGTATAGGAGATTTTAATGAAATTCAGTTTTACTCTGAGAAAGTGGGAGGCGTGAGGAAAAATTGGAGACATTTATCTAATTTTCGTGAAGCTATGGAGGATAGTAGGTTAGATGATATGGGGCTTATGGGTCCAATTTTCACTTAAAGCAATAAACGCAAAGGTAGTTATATAATTATGAAGCGTCTAGACAGGGGTTTGTGCAATAGAGGATGGAAAAATCTGTTCTCAAAATCAACTATCCACCACCTTGATTTTTGGGATTCTAACCACAGACCTTTGCTTCTTGAGGCTAAAGAGTTTAGGAGTCAAGGGAATTATAGGAGTAATGTTAGAAGTAGAAAGAGGTTTTATTTTGAGAAGTGCTGGGTGGACGAAAAGGAATGTACTGATATAGTGCTATTTGTGTGGAACCCAGACCAGCGGGATGCTAATTTACCAACAGTGTTGAGCAGTATAAATGCTTGTGGTAGTCTATTGGATTCTTGGAATGTTACAAAAAGAAGGGAGTTGAGAAACAATATAAAGATTAAAAGGGATGCTTTGAAGGAAGCCAGCGGTCCTGCAATTCCGGCTTCGTGGAGAGTGATTAGAAATTTGGAGCACCAATTGAATTGTGCGCTAGATACAGAGGAAATGTATTGGTGACAACGTTCTCATATTGAGTGGTTACGTAACGGGGATCGCAATACGTGATTTTTTCTTTCAAAAGCTTCCATTAGAAGAGCTCGTAACAAAATTTCAAGTCTTAACAATTAAGTAAGTGAGTGGGTTGAGTTGAATGAGGAGTTGGAAGAAGTCATTACTCAATATTTTAAGAAGATTTTTACTACTAGTAAACCGACTCAGGTGAATATAGAAGATATCACTATTGGGGTTCATGCCAAACTTGATACTCATAGTGTGACTATGTTAGATACGGCGTTTGTTGGGGAGGAGATCAGGTGTGCAGTTTTCGATATGAGTTCGATGAAAGCCCCTAGAAAAGATGGTCTACCAGCATTATTCTATTAGAAATATTGGGGTACTATCGGACCTTCTATTGTCTCTGCTTGTCTTGGAATTCTGAATGATGGGATGTCAACTGAGAGTATAAATGGCACTATTATCTCTCTAATTCCGAAGTGTCAGTCTCTTAGAGCCACCACGGACTTCAGACCTATCAGCCTATATAACATCATTTATAATATTGTTGCCAAAGTAATAGCTAGTAGGCTGAGATGTGTTCTTGGGAATGTGATAGCGGAGACTCAGTGCGCCTTTATTCCGAGTATAATGATATTGGATAACACGATTGTCAGCTTTGAGTGTCTTCATAGATTAAAGCGCAGAAAGAGGAAATTTGGTTCCATGGCTATCAATATGTGAAAAGCATATGATCGCGTGGAGTGGACATTTATTGGCGAAATGATGCGTAAGTTGGGTTTTCCTGAAAATTGGGTTCAGCTGGTAATGAATTGTATTTCTTATGTTTCTTATTCCTTTATGTTGAATGGGGAAGTTTGTGGAATTTTCAATCCAACCAGGAGACTCAGAAAGGGAGATCTTATCTCTTCTTATCTTTTTTTTATTTGCACGGAAGGCTTTTCTAGTCTAATTGAGAATGCGGTCGGAAGAGGAAAACTTTCTAGGTTCAAGTGCAGCCAGAAGGATCCTGTTATATCACACCTATTTTTCGCAGACGATAGCCTTCTCTTTATGAAGGCAAATGAGGCTAAATGTGTTACTATCAAATGTATTCTTGATATCTACGCAAAGGCGTCTGGGCATGTTGTAAACTTTAATAAGTATACGTTGTGTGTTAGTCCCTCTATGTCAATTGTGTAGTTTGTAAGTCCAAAACAAACCTGGCTCGTATCTGGAAGAACAGAAAGCAACAACACAAGAAAACCACGTTAGAAAACAGTTTTAGAACCAAGGCCCGTGTTTCACACGGTGTCCTTAAGACGATTTCGTCGTATATTACACCGTATGTGTATAGCCATCGTCTCCCAGGATACAACGGTTCAACAGTAGAAGTGCGAAGCACAAGCCACCTATAGCAAACTCAAACCGAGCTCAAACTTACCAAGAAAACAGAGATGAGAAGAAATTATTCAACTGCTGTTGTAAATAATGTATTCTGGAATGAATTTTATGAAAAGAATACTAGGGTTTTTATAGCCAAAACCGAAACACTAGGGTTTAGAGATTAATTCGGAAGTATCTTGGTGAATACATTTTTGATTTAATAAGGAAATAATTTAATTAGATAATAATCTCCAAAGAGATTTACTTCTAATCAAAAACCGATTCTGTATTCTTAGTGATCAAGTAAGAAATCAGAATCCAACCAATAAAAGCTTTCCTTATTCTTTACAAAAAAACAAAAAAACAAAAAATGTTGACTTAGGGAAGTGGCAAAAAGTCAACTGCACTCTCACGGTCCAATCGAAGCGGCATTCGTGTACGCAGGTCGCGCCCACACACGAGTCGTGCATTCGAAGGTTCGAGGTCCATGATTTGCATACCCCCCTTACGCGCGCGAGAGAGAGCCTTTATGCCACACATGTTAATAGATACTATTACACATTTACTTATATACTACATATAAGCTTCTACCCTAGCCAAAGTGGGATGTGCCATTTACCCCCACATTTTGGGCTCACCTTGAGACTCAATTTCTCATTCACCCATTAATCATTTTGTGAATTTGAGTATACTATTTCGAAGCTCTCATGGAGGAGAATTCGAATCCACTTTAATCTTCCATTTTCATGGAATTAATCATACTCAATTTGTGCTCTCAAATTAAGAGTTTATCACAAAATTTCCAACAATCCCCCACATGAATGAAATTGACTTAGGAGACACGATAGATGATTTTTGGTAAGTTCAAATGGTCGAAACCTGCATAGGATAGGTAGGTGTTACCCTTTGAACCTTCCCTTGTAAATGTATGCTTACTTTACTGGCTGATCAGTAGATGTGATATCCTTGAACTGCTCTGTCGTTTATGCAAACGATAACATACCTCACACGGGCATCTTCCAGACCCGATTTGGTTCTCATTGTTATGTTCGTTTTGGCCATGAACATGCCTCTGGTTCTGTGAGAGTCCTTGGAGAATATAGCCCTTCACTATTCTCTTTTAGAAACGGCCCCACTTCTCTCTCACATAGGTGATTTCTTAATTAAGAGTAACCCACATTACTTTGCTCGGATTTCCATAGCTTGGAATTTCGACGCATAAGAATCATTAAAAACATGATTTAACCTTTTCCCTGTGGGCATCACTGTTTCATCATAGGAATGGACTCGAGGGTAACCCCCACGATGATCCAACTAAGTCTTACAACTTGGTTGTCCCATTGAACCTAGATCTTGGGATCTCCAGTCAACTAGGTTAGGTGTCCATTGTATCGACTTTTTATTTCATGGGCTTTAATCTTATTCCTCTCGATGATGTCTCAATTAATTCTCTATTTAACCCTTTGGTTAGTGGATCTACAATGTTATTTTTTGACCTTACATAGTCAATAATGATAACCCCAGTTGAGATTAGTTGTCTAATGGTATTATGTCTTCAACGTATATGTCTAGACTTCCCATTATACATGTTGCTCTGTGCTCTTCCTTTTGCTGATTGACTATCACAGTAGATGCAAATTACCGGCACAGGCTTCGGCCATCTTGGAATATCCTCTAAGAATTGGCGTAGCCATTCAGCCTCCTCACCACATTTATCTAATACTATAAACTCAGATTCCATGGTGGATCTGGCTATACATGTTTGTTTGGAGGATTTCTAGGATACTGCCGCACCTCCTAGTGTGAACACATACCCACTAGTGGATTTTGAATCTTTCATATCAAATATTCAGTTAACATCATTGTATCCTTCTAGGACAGTAAGATATTTGGTATAATGCAGTCCATGATTACGAGTGAATCGTAAGTACTTCAATACTCATACTATTCATTTCTAGTGATCGGTTCCTGGATTACTCATGTATCTACTTAATTTACTGACTGCATTAGCTATGTCTGGTCTTGTACAACTTGTTAAGTACATCAGACTTCCTATCACTCGAGAATATTCTAGTTGAGAGACGCTCTCACCCTTATTCTTGGATAGATGTAGATTTGTATCTACTGGTGTTCTGGAAATTCTAGAATCATTCTTCTTGAATTTCTCAAGAATCATGTTAACATAGTGTGATTAACTTAGTATAAGTCCGTTAAATGTCCTTGAGATTTTCATTCCCAACATTACATCAGCTGGTCCTATATCTTTCATATCAAATCTTGATTTCAACATATCTTTGGTAGATTTGATCGTTTTATCATCACTACCCACAATGAGCATGTCATCAACGTAAAGGCACATAATGACATAGCCATTTTCTATGTCCTTGACATAAACACATTTGTCACATTAATTGATTTTAAATCCATTTGACATCATAGCATTGTCAAATTTCTCATGCCATTGTTTTGGTGCTTACTTTAAACCATATAAAGACTTCACCAATTTACAGACTTTCTTTCCTTGTCCTGAAGCAAAAAAACCCTCAGGTTGTTCCATGTAAATTTCTTCATCTAGATCTCCATTTAAGAGAGTCGTTTTCACATCCATTTGATTTACTTCAAGATTTCGTAAAGCTGCGATTGCAAGTATCATCTTAATGGAGGTTATTCTCGTCACAGAAGAATATGTATCAAAGTAGTTTAGGCCTTCTCGTTGATTGTAACCTTTAATTACAAGTCTGGCCTTATATTTATCAATTGATCCATCTGCTTTCATCTTTCTCTTGAAAATCCATTTGGATCCTAGCGATTTACATCCCGGAGGAAGATCCACTAATTCCAAAGTATGATTTTGAAGGATGGAATCAATTTCGCTTTTAATAGCCTCTTTCCACAAGAATCCTTCTGAAGAGCTTACCGCTTCTTTGAAAGTTCGAGGTTCACCTTCTAGCAAATAGGTCATAAAATCTAGACCAAAAAACGTTTCTGTCCTTGCTCTTTTGTTACATCTAGGTTCATCCTCTACTTCTTTTTCTTGTTCTTGGTCCTCACAACTATCAGCATATGTTCGTTTTGACAAACTTGCTTCATCATTGGATTTACATGGAAATACATGTTCAAAGAACATTGCATTTCTAGATTCCATTATCGTGTTTTTGTGTATATCTGGTATGTCAGATTTATAGACCAAGAATCGATGAGCACTATTATTTTGTGCATATCCAATGAAAATGTAGTCAACTGTTTTCGGACCTATTTTCACCTTCTTAAGTATAGGTACGGCCACTTTGGCATGACACCCCCACATTCGTAAGAATTTATAGGAAGGCTTTCTTCCTTTCCATAGTTCATATGAGGTCTTGTCTTCTTTCTTTCATGGTACCTTGTTTAAAAGGTAATTGCTAGACAATATAGCATCACCCCACATGTTCTGAGGCAATCCAGAACTTATCAGCATTGAATTCATTATCTCTTTCAAGGTACAATTTTTACGTTCTGTAATACCGTTTTGCTGAGGGGAATATGGTGCAATGGTTTGGTGTATGATTCCGTGTTGTGCACAGAATTCACCAAATGGTGCTACATACTCACTACCTCAGTCACTTCTCAGTACCTTGATTTTCTCGTTGAGTTGATTCTCAACTTCGGTTTTATAAAGACTAAACTTATCTATAGCTTCATCCTTGTTTTTCAACAAATATACATAGCAGTATTTGGTGCTATCATCTATAAATGTGATGAAATATTTGTTGCCACCTCTTGTTTGAACAAACTTTAAGTCACATATGTTTGTGTGAATTAAATCAAGAGGTTTAGATTTTCTTTCAATAGTTTGAAATAATAACCTTGTTAGTTTTGCTTCAACGCAAACATCACACTTATGTTTGAGATCAATATTAAATGTGGGAATATGATTCAAGTTAATTAATCTACACAAAGTATCATAATTAACGTGTCCTAGTCTACCATGCCATAAATTGGAAGACTCAAGCAAATAAACTGAAGTATTATCTTTATTGATAGTTCGTTTAACTACAGATAGATTGAGCTTAAAAAGCCTTTCAGTTACATATCTCCCTCCCACATAAGTACCCTGCTTTGTCAAAACTACTTTATTTGATTCAAACACCATCTTGAACCCACGTTGATTTAGCAAATGAACCGGACACCAAGTTCTTACGAATTTCAGGTACATACAGTACGTTGTTCAAGCTTAGGGTTATACCAGAGGTCATCTTGAGAACAACTTGACCATGTCTCTTGACGTCAGATGTGGCTGAGTTGCCCATATACAACTTTTCCCCATTCGCCTCTTTTTCAAACGAATTGAACATCTCTCTGTCAAAGCATATATGCCGAGTGGCTCCAGTATCCAACCACTACTCTTTTGGATTTGACCCGACCAGGTTTACTTTTGTCACAACTGTAGAGAGATTGATCTCGAATACTTCTTTTGAGATCCTAGCAACCACATTTGCCTCGTGGTTCTTCTTCTTCTTTGGCAACCTACACTCAAAAGATTTGTGACCTAGCTTGTCATAGTTGAAGCACTTCCCATGGAATTTAGGCTTCTTATAGACTCCTCCATTTGGACCCAATTTGGATCCTTTCCCAGACTTGTTCTTCTTTGGTTTTGAATTTTGCTCATGCTCAACTACATTGATCTTTGCTTCAAGCACACTGACATCTTTCTTGTCATACTTCCTGTGATCTTCTTCAACACGAAGCTTGAGAATCATATCCTTGATCTTCATCTCCTTTCGCTTATGTTTGAGATATTTCTTGAAATCCTTCCATGAAGGAGGAAGTTTCTCAATGATTGCGGCCACTGGTAAGGTTTCACTCAGGACCATCCCTTCGGCATTTATCTCATGCAGAATCACCTGTAGCTCTTGAACTTGACTCATAACTATCTTGAAGTCCCCTATCTTGTAATCAAGAAACTGGCCCACAACAAACTTTTTAGAACCAGCGTCCTCAGTTTTGTATTTTCGATCTAATGACTCCCATAGTTCTTTGGTTGTTTTCTTTGAAGAATATATGCTATATAGCAAATCTGACAACCCGTTTGGTATGTAATTATGACACAGGAAATCTGAGTGATTCCATGCATCAATAGCCTTCCATACATGAACATATCGCTCTTCACCACTATTAGGTTTAGGAGCATCTTCAATCAAGAATCTGCCAAGGTTCAGTGTGGTCAGATAAAACAGCATCTTTTGTTGCCACCGCTTAAAATTCGGTCCACTGAACTTATCAGGCTTCTCCATATGATTCATTGATAATGGTACCGAATTTATGTAGGGATTTGCCATCAGATCATTCCCTTGACTCACATGTTGGCTCATCATCGAATCAGGCATGTTTCTCACAAAGGAACTGCTAGTTGTAGTCATTATAGCCCCCACAACCAAAGGGCTCACAGCCGAAGCATCCCACAAACGAACAGAATATAATAGAATTGTTTTAGCGTGACGAAATAATATCGCTGATATCAAACAAACGATAATCACAATGAATCAAAACAATTCCAGATTTCAGAAGAAATCACATTCAGTGTCTAGAATTATATACCTAATTGTCCAAGCGAAACCATAATTGATTTCCAAATAAGTGTATGAAAACAGACCCAGTTTTCTAAAGTTATAAATTAAAACGATTAATCGAAATATAGTGTTTCGAAAGAAACCCGATTTTCACAGATTACGTATGTACCAAAACTTAAATCAGTGTTCCAAAAGAACCCGATTTCCACAGTTGAAAACTGAACCAGTGATTATTCAAGTTTGTCATGATCTGAACCAGAAATCTGAAACCAGAAAATTTGAAGAAGGAAAACATTTTTTAAAATAGTATAAAAATCATCTTAAGATTGTAGTTTGTAAGTCCAAAACAAACTTGGCTCGTATCTGGAAGAATAGAAAGCAACAACACAAGAAAACCACATTAGAAAACAGTTTTAGAACTAAGGCCCGTGTTTCACACGGTGTCCTTAAGACGATTTCACCGTATATTACACTGTATATGTATAGAGATCGTCTTCTAGGATACAACAGTTCAACAGTGGAAGTGCGGAGCACAAGCCACCCATATCGAATTCAAACCAAGCTCAAACTAACCAAGAAAACAGAGAAGAGAAGAAAGTATTCGGTTGCTGCTGTAAACAATGTATTCTGGAATGAATTTTATGAAAAGAATACTAGGGTTTTTATAGCCAAAACCGAAACACTAGGGTTTAGGGATTAATTTAGAAATATCTTGGTGAATACATTTTTGATTTAATAAGGAAATAATTGAATTAGATAATAATCTCCAAAGAGATTTACTTCTAATCAAAAATCGATTATGTATTTTTAGTGATCAAGTAAGAAATCAGAATCAAACCAATAAAAGCTTTCCTTATTCTTTACAAAAAACAAAAAATGTTGACTTAGGGAAGTGGCAAAAAGTCAACTGCACTCTCACGGTCCAATCGGAGCGGTATTCGTGTACGCAGGTCGTGCATTTGAAGGTTCGAGGTCCATGATTTGCACCCCCCCTGCGTACGCGAGAGAAAGCCTATATGCCACACATGTTAATAGCTACTATTACACATTTACTTATATACTACATATAAGCCTCTTCCCTAGCCAATGTGGGATGTGCATTTTCCTCCACATTTTGGGCTCACCTTGAGACTCAATTTCTCATTCACCCATTAATCATTTTGTGAATTTGAGTATACTATTTCGAAGCTCTTATGGAGGAGAATTCGAATCCATTTTAATCTTCCATTTTCATGGTATTAATCATACTCAATTTGTGCTCTCAAATTAAGAGTTTATCAAAAAATTTCCAACAAATTGCGGATGGTGAGAGACTGGATAGTATTGTTGGCGTTAGTTTAGTGAGTTGTTTGGACAAATATTTGGGGTTACCTTGTTTCACAGGAAGGAGTAAACAGAAGCTTTTTTCGAATATTGCAGACAAAGTTTGGAGCAAAATCAAAGGTTGGGATGAGAGATTCTTATCAGTGGGTGAGAAAGAAATACTAATCAAGGCAGTTATCCAGGCTATTCCAATGTATGCTATGAATCTTTTTCAGCTTTCCAAAGGTTTAATAAACAAAATCCACCGCCTTTGTGCCCGCTTTTGGTAGGGAAGTTCTAGTGATAAAAGAAAGATTCATTGGTGCATGTGGTCTCAGCTGTGCAAGTCTAAACGGGATGGAAGGCTTGGTTTACTCGACTTAGAAGCTTTCAACAGAGCAGTTAGCTAAGCAATGTTAGAGGGTTTTCAAAACCCCTAACTCCTTAACTGCCAGAGTTTTAGGAGGTTGCTATTTCCCTTCATGTAGTCTTTTGGAGGTGTCTAAAAAAAATCCTCGGAGTCTTTCGTTTGGAAAAGTTTGTATTGGGGAAAAGGTCTGCTATCTTCCGGTTTGAAGTGGAGAGTAAGGAATGGCAACACGATTAAAATTTATCATGAGCGGGTTCCTAAACCAATGGGTTTCAAAATTTTGTCTCCCCCCATTCTTGGTTCGGAGGCTTTAGTTGATCAGCTCATTTCTCCGTCCGGGGGATGGAATGTTCCTCTCATTGATAGTGTCTTTTCCATGAGGATGCCAAAGCCATCTTACAAATTCCTGTAAGTATTATCAAGGCTAATGATATGTTAATTTTGCATTACGAGAACAGCGGGTGTTTTTCAATCAAGAGTGGGTATTGGTTGGGAAATCTTTTGAGTCCAATCCTAGCACCTCCAACAGTTCTTGGCTACAAGAGTGGTGGTCTTCCTTGTGGAAATTGACGATTCCTTTGAAGATTAAAATCTTTATCTGGAAGGCTTGCTTGGAATTGATTCCAACCATGTCAAACCTTGTTAGTCATGGCATGAAAGTTTTCAATACCTACCCTGTGCAATGGTTTAGGTAAGTCCACTTTCCATGCCCTTTGGGGTTGCAGTAAGTTAAAAACTGCCAGGAAAAAGTGGATCTCATCTGAAGTCAAGGTTAGGTGCTTCCATTCTAATTTTTTTGACCTTATTTTCGATTGCCAATATGTGTTAAGTTTTGATGATTTGGGATTGTTCTGTACTATTGTGTGGAAAATCTGGTATTTGCGTAATTTAGTTGTGCATGAGGCTCATAATCAGAATGTGCTTGATATGGTGCATTGGTGTAGAGGTTTTTTGGCTAATTTTCGCAGTAGTGAGGAAGGGGAGCAACATCCTCCTTGTCTATTAAGTCAAGTTAGGAATTCATGGAGACCGTCGAATTCGGATAACTACAAAATTAATTGCGATGCAGTTGTTAATGAGAAGGGTGCTCTTATTGGTCTAGGCATTGTCATTAGAGACCATTCAGGTTATGTTATGGCCTCTTGTTCCTTGACTATGGTTGCGTGTTTTGACGCAAATATGGATGAAACAATAGCTAATTTCAGAGGTTTGATTTTCAGCATGGATTGTGGCCTAACTCCTTGTGGTTTAGAATCAGACGCAGCTGTTGCGGTAAAATGGATCAACGAGGACAGTCACCGAGACTCTATTAGTGGAAATATCCTTGCTAAAATCTCTTATCTTGTTTCCAATCTTCAGGTTATTTCTATTAGTCACATTCCTATATTGGCTAACAATGTCGTGCACGGCTTGGCAAAAAATGCCTTAAAGGTTGTAGATGATTTTTTTTGGATAGAGGATTTCCCTCCTTGTGTTAGGAGAGCTGTTCAGTTGGATATTCCTGTTTAGGTTCCAACTGCTCGTTCTACCTTCCTTGTTCTTTGTTTCTTATGTTATCAAAAAAAAAATAATAATAAATAAATAAATAAATAAAACCGTGTTAGGTATTGGTTTCACATTACATACACAAGCCTTGACTACATTTGCTGCCTGCCTAGAAATCATCCGATGTGGCATATGAAATTTCTTTAGGTAATTTTTTTTTTAACTATTATATTATTTCAGGATTGGAGAGGGAGCATGACTCGAACCCATAAACAAAACAAACGTAAACATAAATAAATAAATCATATAACTCATATTAATTTAATTTAATTTAATTATTTTTTATTTTTGGATACATTAGGTTAGAAAATGAGCACTTAAACAATGTGGGCAAGTACAGAGCATTCAAGTCGGTGCTAATGTCTTTTAACTACGACGAAGACGAAGACAAAGATGATTAAGAATATAAGATGTAACACCATCCCCCGGATAAAATACACATGTATAAAGAAAGAGGTGGAGATCGAGAAAAATTATTTGCAGAGCAAGAAACATGAGAATCTTCATCGGCAGCTGTTATTTGACAATTATAGGCCAAGTGAGAATAACTCTATATACTAGGAAAACACAAAATTTTCTTTCATTTTTTTTGTTTCTGGTTGTATCAATTTTGTTGTTTTGTTGTTTGTAAAATTATAAGTTATAACTCGTCTCTTTCAATTTTTGTGGGTCAATTAGATATTTTGACTTGTCTACTCTGAAATGATAGTTTATTTTTGAGCCATTATCAAATAAGTCCTGGATTTTTAAAAAAAATTCTACAAAAATAACAAAATTAGTCCCTAATATTTTCACAAGGACTAAATTTAGTCCCTAACCTTGTAGAAATATCAAATTAGTCCTTATTGATAGTTAAATTAAACGTTTGACTCTGCCTAATGGTGGAAAATTACTTTAATACCCTTATTCAATCACAAAACAATAATAAAAATGAAAGTAAAAATACCTGAATGCATTCGTAATCCTTGAAATCAATTATTTGTTCATCCATTCCTTGATTGCATGTGAAAATAAATTATATTTCCTGATTGATATTAGGTTTGATTAATTATATATTATGAGAGTTTATGATATATTGAGTGTTTAACTTATTGGTATAGCCGTATAGGAAGTAAATTTAATTTTTAATTATAATGCCACATATTTTAAGTAATTAAATGTATGGATATTTTAAAAATAAAATAGTTCCATTAAAATATTAAATATGAGTGTTAAAAGAGCGTCTTATAATTAAACTAAGTCAGAGGCTATAATTGAAATATTTGGACACATGCGACCTGGTGGTAATAAGACTTAAACATCCAGAATTAACATCAATCTTATATGCATAGTTTCTAACTTTGTTCAAACTGTGATAGGTAGTGTGATTGCAGGCCTGGTGGTAATTGCAGGCCTTAAACATTTTGCTGAGATTTGCATGGTTGCAAACTGTGATAGGTATTAGTTTCACATTACCTCCACAAGCTTTGACTACATTTGTTGCCTGCCTAGAAATCATCCGAGATGGCATATGGAATTTCTTTAGGTAATTTTTTTTTTTAACTATTATATTATTTCAGGATTAGAGAGGTAGCATGACTCGAACCCAAAAAAAAAAAAACAAAAAACAAAACGTAAACATAAAAAAATAATAATAAAAATTCATACAACTCATATTAATTTAATTTAATTTAATTATTTTTTATTTTTGGATACATTAGGTTGGAAAATGAGCACTTGAACAACATGGGCAAGTTCAGAGCATTTAAATTGGTACCTATGCCTTTCAACTATGACGAAGAGTACGAAGACAAAGATGATTAAGAATACAAGATGTGTTTCCATCCTTACACATATATGTACATATGCCCTTCAACTACGACGAAGACGAAGACGAAGACAAAGATGATTAAGAATATAAGATGTGTCGCCATCCTTTCACATATATAAAGAAACATGTGGAGATCGAGAAAAATTATTTGCAGAGCCAAAAACATGAGAATTTTCCTCGGCAGCCGATGTTATTTGACCATTATAGGTCTAGGAAACACAAAGTTTTCTTTCATTTTTTTTTTTTTTTTTTTTTTTTTTTTTTTTTTTTTGGTTTCTGGTTGTATCAATTTTGTTGTTTGTAAAAATATAACTCCTCTTTCAATTTTTGTGGATCAATTCAATGTAAAACTGATAAACAACCTCTGAAAAGCGTAACATTTAATTAATTCAGATATTTTGACTTGCCATCTCTAAAATGATAGTTTATTTTTGAGCTATTACCAAATAAGTCCTGGATTTTTTAAAAAAAAATTTAAAATTGTGTGCGACTTCTACAAAAATAACTAAATTAGTCCTTAATATTTTCACAAGTACTAAATTTAGTCCCTAACCTTTTAGAAATATCAAATTAGGCCTTGTTGACAGTTAAATTAAACATTTAACTTTGCCTAATGGTGGAAAATTACTTTTATACCCTTATTCAATCACAAAACAATAATAAAAATAAAAGTAAAAAAAATACTTAAATGCATTCGTAATCTTTGAAATTAATTCTTTGTTCATCCATTCCTTGATTACATGTGAAAATAAATTATATTTTCTGATTGATGTTAGGTTTGATTAATTATATATTATGAGGGTTTATGATAGATTGGGTGTTTAACGTATTAGTATAGCCGTATAGGAAGTAAATTTAATTTCTAATTATAAAGTCCCATGTTTTAAGTAATTAAATGTATGGATATTTTAAAAATAAAATAGTTTCATTAAAATATGAGTGTGAAAAGAGCGTCTTATAATTAAACAAAGTCAGAGGCTCGAATTGAAATATTTGAACACATGCGACCTGGTGATAACTGATAAGACTTGGCATGGAATATCCCACGTTTTTTTACGCGCGGCTCTCTTTTTACGCCGTTTAAGGTCGACTGATATTTTAAAAATAATAAAGAGTCTCTTTATAATCTATAAATAGACTGGATTTGTAAGAGAATCCCATCAAAAAATATTTTTGGTCTCTTTTTCACCTGCATCTTCTTGCTTGCTATAGACTTCATCTTCTTGCTTGCTACAGTCATCAAACAGCTCACCACCATAGCTACATTAATTGCATACAAAACGGAGAAAAATGAAGTTCAGGAAAGAGTTCGCGTCCCAGATGGTGCCGGAATGGCAAGAAAAATACATGGATTACGATTTTCTCAAATCTTGTCTCAAAGAGATCCTTCTTTTTAAGCAAAGAACCAGGCCAATATCAGCCGCCGAACCAACTGGTCTGACTCACAAGATGTCGCTTTACAGAGCCTTCAGTGGCCTAATCTCGATGCCCAGACACGGCACCAACCCAATCATCCCATCTCCCGACCTCGAAAACCAGTCAATCCTTGTCAACTCCGTCTTCCGAGATGGATCTCGCAGTTACGAAACCACTTTCCTGATGTCCTCCGACTAGAGCTGACCACGGTTTGGTTAAACCGTCGGTTTTGTCCGCGGTTTAACCGGAACCGGATTGGCCAAACCGGAACCGAAAACCGGAACCGAAACCGCCGGTTTGGAAACCGGTTGGAAACCGGTGGTTCCGGTTCCGGTTTCGGTTTGGGATTCCTCCAAACCGTCCAAAACCGACGGTTTAACCGCCCAAAACCGGCGGTTAAACCGCCGGTTTATAAAAAAAAAAAAAAAAAAAAAATTTTTTTTTTTTTTTTTTTTGAAAAACCGCCCAAACCGTACCAAAACCGCCGGTTTTGGGCGGTTAAACCGGCGGAAACCGGCGGTTTTGGTACGGTTTGGGCGGTTTTTCAAAAAAAAAAAAAAAAAAAAATTTTTTTTTTTTTTTTTGAAAAACCGCCCAAACCGTACCAAAACCGCCGGTTTTGAAACCGGAACCGCCAAACCGGCGGTTCCAAACCGGTTCCAAACCGGTTTGTCCGGTTTCGGTTCCGGTTTGGGGTCCCTCCCAAACCGAAACCGGCGGTTCGGAACCGAAACCGGAACCGAACCGGACCGGTGCCACCTCTACCTCCGACGACGGAGGAGAGTACGAGTTTGTTTATTTTAGGAGACTTGATGATGAGTTCAATAAAGTCAACAAGTTTTACAGAGATAAGGTTGAGGAGGTTTTGAAGGAAGCGGAGGTTTTGAATAAGCAAATGGATGCTTTGATTGCTTTTAGAATTAAAGTTGAGAATCCACCCATGTCGGGTTTTGATCGGACGGTCGAGATGACTCGTCTTGCTTCTGATATCGCCACCTGCACCGCTGAATTACATATCTCTGTCCCAGCCGAAGCCAGAGCAAGCAGTGAGTTTTTTTTTTTTTTTTTTTTTTAAACCAATTAAAAAGTCCAACAAACATGTTTACTCAAAAAATTCAAAATAGTCATATCTAGGGACGGACGGACGGAGAGGACGTCCCTCCCCTCATAAAATTTTAAAAATCATTTAAATAAAATATAAAATTCTTTCCAAATAAAAAAATTTCCCATAATTTTTTTTTTGTTTTTATATAATAACCCCTCCAAGAATTTCTGCGTTGCTTCTATAAGTCCCATAAATCTGTAGTGGAATAGTCTCACCGCCACGTAAAATAGTCAAGTAGTGGGTGAATAGTCAATTCCGGGCGTTTGTTACCTCTCTCAAGTCAAGAAAATCGCTGTAGTTAGGCTTTCGTCTAAACTACAACAAAGAAAACCTTTTCATAAAGTGAAAATCCAAGGATGAGGTCCGCCGCAAATGTAACAAAGTACATAAAGATCTTTAGACAATTTTCCTTTTATTATAAAAATTAAAATTTTACTATTGAATTCTTGTTTATTGTAAGGAATTATTAATTGGTTTTGTTTGATGAGCAGGAAGAGCAGCTGATCACATGGAGATTATTGAAGAGACTGGTGAGAGTAGCCATGGACAATCAGATGAAACAAATGAGGATGACAGCGACGATAAGCCGTCGGAGAAGAGCAATAATAATGCGAAACAGACGGCGGTTCAACCACCGAAACCAACACCGAAATTACAGAACATGAATAAAGCTAAACTAGCTCCATTAGACGTACTCAACCGTGTGAGAATAAACAACACTCTAGAGACTCCTCTGTCCACCATCAAGACTGTTCTCAAAGTTCCTCCACAGACAGAGCCCAAGTTCAATAGGGAAAATCTCAAGAAAGTTGAAGATCAACTTAAACTAGCTTTTATTGAATTTTACCAGAAGCTTCGTCTTCTCAAGAATTACAGGTAACTGATTATTATTCACTGTCTCTCAATATATAATTAAAATCCATTAACATAGTGTTTGATATATTTTTTGTTTGTGATGAATAACAGCTTTCTAAATACGATGGCATTTTCAAAGATTATGAAGAAATATGATAAGGTATGTACCCTCATAAAAAAAACCCAGATTTTGTCTTTTCAATTATGTTCTTAATTTTGATTAGTCTTCTCCCATTTTTTTATTGGTTTCATGTTTAATTATTGCAGATAACTTCAAGAAGTGCTTCAAAATCTTACATGGAAATGGTGGATAATTCCTACCTTGGTAGCTCTGATGAGGTTACAAAGCTTATGGATAGAGTTGAAGTGACATTCGTCAAACACTTCTCAAATGCAAACCGCACTAAAGGCATGAACGTCTTAAGACCAAAAGCCAAAAGAGAAAGGCACAGAATAAGTTTTTCCACTGGTGCGTTACTTTCTATCAATTTCTATCAAGTTGTTTTGATCTTTCTCTTTAACATGTTTATGGGTATACCTAAATTTTCAGGTTTTTTCACTGGTTGCACATTTGCTCTGTTAATAGCCCTTGTTATGATCATACGTGCCCACCGTTTTCTTGATCAGGACAAATCCCAAGAACAGAGACAGATCATGGACAGCTTGTTCCCTCTTTATAGGTATAACAAGCATAAAGCAACCCAGATTTGTCCCATAATAATATTTATCTTTCAAGTTCTTAAGTTATGGAAAATAATCAATCAATGTTTTGGTTTTGCAGCTTGTTTGGGTTCCTTGTGTTGCACATGATCATGTATGGTATCAACATATTCTACTGGAGGAAATACAGAGTCAATTACTCCTTCATATTTGGTTTCAAACAAGGAACTGAATTGGGCTACCGACAAATCTTCCTTGTCAGTTTTTGTATTGCAATGTTGTCTCTACTCACTATTATTGGCAACCTTGACATGGAAGCCAATCCCGTAACACAGGATTACAATAGATTCAATGAATCTTTCCCACTAATCTTACTTATTGTAAGTAAAAAAAAAAAAATGTATAACTTACTTGTCCAATTCAAATTTCCAAAATTTTATTTTCAATCAACTAACGGTTTTTGTTTTTTGCATGCAGCTACTAATTGTGTTATTGTTCATGCCATTCAACTTCTTGTATCGGTCAAGTCGCTTCTTCTTCTTGACATGCTTGTTTCATGGCATTGCTGCTCCTCTCTACAAGGTGACACTACCAGATTTCCTCTTGGCAGATCAATTCACTAGCCAGGTCCAAGCCCTGAGAAGTCTAGAGTGGTTCGTTTGCTACTACGGGTGGGGAGACATTGCACACCGCAGGAGCAAATGCAGTTCTTCCGGGGCATACAAAGTTTTCTTCTTTGTCGTGGCAGTGCTTCCCTTCATGTCTCGGCTACTTCAGTGCCTACGAAGAATGTTTGAAGAAAAAGATGCAATGCAAGGATGGAATGGGTTGAAATATTTCATCACAATCGTTGCTGTTTGTATGAGGGCAGCTCTGCTTATGGACAGTAAGAATCTTGGATGGATAATAACATCCTGGATTTTCTCTGTTGTTGCAACCGTTGTTGCAACATATTGGGATCTTGTTTACGATTGGGGTCTTCTTAATCGGAAATCCAAGAACCCTTGGTTGAGAGACAAGCTTCTTGTACCCGAGAAAAAAATATATTTCATTGCCATTGTAAGTATAATAGGACCACCTGAAATCCAGAATTAACATCAATTTTACATTATAATTATTCCAGAAATTAACATCAATGTATAATTCTAACCTAGTTCATTAATTGCAGGCCTTGAACGTTTTGCTGAGATTTGCATGGGCGCAAACTGTATTAGATATTGCTCATATTGGTTTCAATTTACATGAACAAGCCTGGCTTACAATTGTTGCCTGCCTAGAAATCATCCGTCGTGGCATATGGAATTTCTTCAGGTAATTTTTTTTAAAAAAAAAAAAAAACTATTACATTATTTTGGAATTAGAGAGTGAGCATGACTCGAATTGACAAACAAAATAAATTTATACAACTCACATTAATTTAATTATTATTATTTTTATTTTTTTTTTGGATACATTAGGTTGGAAAATGAGCACTTGAATAATGTGGGCAAGTATAGGGCATTCAAGTCAGTACCACTGCCTTTCAACTACGACGAAGACGAAGACAAAGATGAATAAGAATATAAGATGTTTAACAATCCTCCGGATAAAATACACATACATAAAGAAAAAGTTAGAGATCGAGAAAAATTATTTATAGAGCCAGAAACATGAGAATCTTCATCGGCAGCTGTTGTTATTTGTGACCATTATAGGCCTAGTGAGAATAAAACTATATACTAGGGAAACAAAAAATTTTCTTTCATTTTTTTGTTTTTGATTGTATCAATTTTGTTGTTTGTAAAAATGTAACTCGTCTCGTTCAATTTTTGTGGGTCAATTCAATGTAAATGTGATAACCGAACTCTGAAAATAATAACATTTAATTAAGAGAGACAATATTTGCATCTCTCAAAAACCGTATGATGTACACTATAAATTAATATATTTTTGAAAAAACAAGCTTCTTTTGACAATCCAATTTTTTCTTCTTCACACTTTTTTTCTAAAGACACTCCATTCTTAAAATTTAAATTTAAAAAAAATTCTAAAGACACTTCTTTTTATTCCAAGATTATTTTTTTTATCTTTTGACACTCCTATTCTAAATACACTTCATTTTAAAAAATAAATTTCTAAAGACATTCCATTTTATTTTAATAAAAGTTAGGACTAACCATCGTAGCCTTTGGATTCATCCAGGGAGTAATCTAATAATACCCTTGAATAAAATTTACCAAGAAGACTAGATAGTTTATAAGTACATCCACTACTAATTATTAATTAGTTTCCTATTTTAATCTTTTGTGAAGGAAAAAAAAGTTTCCTATTAATGATTAGATATTAACATATATAATTAAAAACTCTTTCCATTTTCTTAAACCCTGGATTCTTTTTTAAATATTAATTTCAAATATATTTTCAATTTCTTTGAAGGAAATACAAATTGATTGTTAGGTATGGAGAATGAATCAAAATCATCCAAAATTGATTGTGAAAGTTTTAAATTAATTATTATTAGTTTCAAATCAAAATCTCTTTAGATTTTTTTGTTTTTTTTGTTTTTTTGTTTTGTTTTCAATAACTGTTATTCTTTAATTTCATCAAAAACTTTTCTATTTGCATCCCTACCACTTTCACAAACAGAAAATGGATCTCCAACCGGAAAATCTCAAATCGTAGTGATTTTTTGGTCAGAAAACAATCAATAAGAAACGAGAAGAGTTGTTTGACTTGACGAGAGAGAACAAAAGAAAGAAAAATAGAATCTGATTTTATGGATTGAAAAGTGAAAACAGAGAAGAGAAAAGGTGAGGGAAGAGAAAGAACAGTGATAGAATTAAAGATAATAATAAAATTGATTAAATAACATAATAATTAGTATAAGTGGTGTTTACTTACAAAAATTAATATAGTGTAATTTTAAAAAGAATTACAAAAATTAATACAGTGTAATTTTAAAAAGAATATTTTTGTTATTAAGTGGGGTTTATTTACAAATTATAATTTTTTTAAAAAAAATTGATGGGTTTAATTACGAAAGAGGGTAGCAGAGCTGGTAGTGCACCTCCCTTCACATATGTGGTGAGGGGTTCAAATCCCATCATGTACATTTTACAAGCATGTGTGAGCAGTTTTCTCCCGGTTTGTGGGAGTAGATATCTCCCGTTATGGGAGTAGAGATTCGGTGCTCATGTATTGTTTGATCTCAGTAGATCTCAGTAATCCTATTGTAATAGTTCTTGAAATACTCCACCAAAAAAAATAAAAAAAATTACGAAAGTGGTGTGCATACATTTTTTTACAGGGTGCCGTTATTGCCACTCTTAATTAATTCAGATATTTTGACTTCTTAGCTCTAAAATGATAGTTTATTTTTGGGCGATTACCAAATATGTTCTGAATTTTTTTTTTAAAAAAAAAAATCAAGTTGATTGCGACCTTTACAAAAATAACCAAATTAGTCTCTAATATTTTCACATGTACCAAATTAGTCCCCAACTTTTTAGAAATACCAAATTAGTCATTGTTGATAGTGAAATTAAACGTTTGACTCTGCCTAATGATGGAAAATTAATTTAATACGCCTATTTAAAAAATTGATTAAATAATAATAAAAATGTTATAAATATATAATTAAAACAGTGTGCGTTTTCATTACATTGAAAACATAAACACACATCTTAGACTCACCAAACCAAACAAAAAACCTAGAAAAGCTTTTTTACAAAAACAATAGCACCATGCCATGCCACCACCACTTGCCCACTTTAATCTCTCTGTATTCTTCTTCTTCTTCGGTTAGCAGAAAAACGATAATATGTTTTTGTGCAAATTGCAAAAGAATAAATTATCATTTGACTATTGAGTTTGACTAACAGAATGTTAATGTATTGACTAATTTGATACTTGTAAAATAGTTAGAGATCAATTTGGTCACTTTTGTAAAGGCTTCAGACAATTTAGAATTTTAAAAAATGTTTATGACCTATTAGATAATAGTCTTAGCATAAATTAAAAAGTCCAGACACATCAACTACTCATGTCAAGTTAAAAATATGCCAGCTTGGCATCAACAATATGAAGAGGAGGAGGATGAAAAGTAAAGTGAGGTTGATCAGATTAAAAAAGCCCAGGATGAGAATGGTGGATACAACTAAACAAGCAAAACCCAAGTCAAGTCAGCAACAATGGATAATCATCTTTAAGATGACTAGTAGATGAGCCCATTATGACCACCCCAAATGAGAAATGACTAGTTATAGACCTACCCATGAGATTAGCATGTCAATATGAATGGGATGCGCTCAAGCCTCAATGTGGTCAAGCTTAAGAGAAGGCATAATATATATATATATACATATTTTAATATTACAATAATTTAGGACGGGGATAGACTCGAACCCACAATCTATTGATGTAGTCATGTAGGTTTGAGAAGCATACTAATGACTAATGAGGCAACCTCATCTTATCAAACAGACAAGGTTGTTGATAAATAATAATTTACAACTCTTTGATTTGAATGAAGCTCTTTTACCAATAAAAAAAAAAAAAAAAAACCTTCATATTTGTTAGACAATATACATATTCTTTTGTTAAATAGTCTGTTACCGAGTAGAGTTAGACAATATACATATTCTTTTGTTAAATAGTCTGTTACCGAACAGAGCAGATGAGGTTCGACCCTCTCACATCTAAGGTATGAAAATGACTAATTGATTCAAGTCACATCTTTATCACCATATTATGAATTTATTGTAATAATAAAAAAAAAAAAAAAAAAGGCTGAATTTGAATTTGAATTTGATGGAAAAAAAAAAAAAAAACAGTTTCCCATGAGAAATTTTTTACATTAATGCTCAATGTTAAAAATAAAAATAATAAAAATCAGACAAAACAATTATAGGGATAAAAAAAATACTTATCCAAATTTGTTAACCACAAGCTATAAAATCACGAAATTATCCACACACAAAAAAGAAGGGAGAGTGAAAGCCACTAAAAACCACTGAAAAAAAATACTCCGTCAGTCGTGACGGATCTCACAGTTACAAAACCACTTTCTTAATGTCCTCTGACAATGGAGGATGGTACGAGCTTGTTTATTTAAGGAGACTGGATGATGAGTTTAATAAAGTCGACAAGTTTTATAGAGATAAGATTGAGGAGGTTTTGAAGGAAGCAGAGGTTTTAAATAACCAAATGAATGCTTTGATTGCTTTTAAAATTAAAGTTGAGAATCCACCCATGACTGGTTTTGATCGGACGGTCGAGATGACTCGTCTTGCTTTCGATATCGCTACCTCCGCCGTTGAACTCCGCATCTCCGTCCCAGCCAGAGCTAGAGCAAGCAGTGAGTTTTTTTTTTTTTAACCATTAATGTTGTGAACTTAACTGAGTTAACTCTCCGTTGTTTTGTTTACTGTAAATACAACCTAATTTAGAAAATCTAGCCTAATCTAGGAACCAGTGGCGTAGACAAGATTTTTTCTATGGGTGGGCTAAACATATTTAACATTTCAATAAACGAAACTTAATAAAACATAAAAGCTTTTAATACTATAACAACATATATACCTAGTTAAAAGAAGGGAAAATTGCACTAATATCCCCTAACTTTAGGTGAAATTGAACCTATAGACAAAAGATCGATTTATTACACAAACTTCCCCTGGATTTCGTTGACCAAACGTTTGACTAACTACAAGTTAATGGTTGGAAGGGCAAAATGGACTTTCAAGAGTGATATTAAATAAATTAAAGGAAAATAGCTCTTGTCCAATCATAATCAAACACATCAGCTCTCTATAATTTAAATTAACAATTAAAAACTAAAACAAATATTAATTTAAAATAAATTAATCATCATCATCATCATCGCCAAACCACTATAATCATCACTAAGCAAACCAGGAAACACCACATCATAATCACCACTAGACCCAGAGTCGGACCACCATCACCACCACCACCATATAAACCATAATCAAACCAGATCAAATTCATTTTCTTCTCAAATCCTCGCCGGTAACACCCTAAAATCCCACCATCAACACAGCGACCGTCCTTCAATCTTCTCTAATCACCACCACTCATCGGAAGAGAAAGAAGAGATTGCCGATCTCTTCTCAGCGGAGGAGATCGGTGCTCCCCGCTAGCGGATTTAGGTTTAGAGAATGGGAGAGAGAGGCTACTAGGTTTGGGTTTAGAGAGATAAAAGAATTTCGATTTAGAGAGAGAAGATGGTAAAGAGGGAGAGAGATGAGGGATCTGATTTGACCTAAAATTAAAATTTTAAATTTCGAAACCTAATCGATCCATATCGGAAACCAATTCAAAACCTAATCTTGGGGGTTTTGTGTGCTTTTCGATATGTGTGTGTGAGAGATGGTGATTTTTTGTTTGTTTGTATGTGAATCTGCTGTGATAGCCGTTTGGTGGTGGTGGTAGTTTGGAGGTGGCTAAGTTTTAGGTTCTAGACATCCAGGTTTGGTGTTAGTGATTTGGATTAGGATTAGAATATGAAGATGATGATGTGAGATGTGGCTAGGTTTTATTATTTAATTTTAATTTTTTTAGTTTTAATTATTAATTATTTTAGTATAAGATGATGAGAGGTGGCTAGGGTTTGGGTGTGGGAGATATGATGGTGGAGATTGAAGAGCGGAGAAGATGATGGGGAAATATGGGTGTTTAATTTAGGTTAGGGAAAATACGATTTGGTTGTTTTAATTTAGGTTATTTTTTCAGTTTTTTTTTAATAGTTTAATTAGTTTTTTTTTTTATTTAGTTTTTTTAAAAATTAATTAATTTATAAATAAAATGAAAAAATATATTTCAATTTCTTTTTTATTTCATTTATTATTGGGCAGGGGTAAATCTAACTATTCAGATGGAAGACTAGGGGTAAATGTGACTTTTCAAGAGTCAATCCTGTCACCTGTTAATCTTAACTGTGGTCAATGCTTGGTCAACGAAATCCAAGGGAGGTTTGTGCAATAAATCGATCTTTTGTCTATAGGTCCAATTTCACCTAAAGTTAGGGGATATTAGTGCAATTTTCCCTTAAAAGAAATAAGAAATGTTAGAAGTCTAATTTATTTTGTATTTTGTACAAAATTATAAAATAAAAATAAATGACAATAAAGGAAAAAAATTAGAGTTTCCTAATTTTTTTGTAATACATACATATATTTTCAAGTCAATGCGTACTAATATAACTTACATCAGTGAGTTGCATGTGGACTACTAGATTTACATGCTTTGACTCAGTGTGTATGCACTTGTCTGTGTTTCTCCATAATCAGTGGTCCACATACAATGCACTGATGTAAGTTATATCAATGCACACTGACCATAATCGGGTTATATATATTTATATATATATATATTGATGATTAAATTAATATTTTGAGATTACTTATGTGAGGACTATGAGAGAGTAAGAGAGTCGTGCACTCATACTAATAAAACAAGAGATCAAATATTTAACAATCAACATAAATAAAATAATTTAACAATTAGTATTGAAAACAGTTAAATTTGAATTATAAAATTATTTTATTAGATAATCTAGTGGGTTTTAGAGCATCTCCAATACAAATATGCATCTTTTAGTTTCTAAATAGTGCCACATTATCATTTCTATTCATTATGGACCCACTTTTGAAATTTATTTTTTAGAGAAATGCATATTCACATCTCTAATACAATTATCTAAAGTCAACTGTGTATCCATTTTATGATCAATCACAATAAAACAATTATTTAACACTCTCTCCTCTTTTATTTTACAATTAAATAAGCTTTAATATTATTGGTGGAAAAAGTTAGAAATCCTAGTCAGCATTTCTAGGAGATTTTCTAGAATTAGAAACTCTCAACTCTATATTCTCTAACTCTTTTTTTGGCCACATCATCTCCATGTTGAAGTTAGATAATTGCATAGTAGAAAGTTTTTCTAACTTTTTAACTATCTATCCTATATGGCACTCAATTTTCTCCAAATGCATATTGGGATCTTGTTTACGATTGGGGTCTTCTTAATTGGAAATCCAAGAACCGTTGGTTGAGAGACAAGCTTCTCGTACGTGAGAAAAAATATATTTCATTGCCATTGTAAGTATAACATGACCACTTGAAATCCAAAATTAACATCGATCTTACATTATAACCCTGTATATGTATAGTTTCTAACTTTGTTCATTAATTGCAGGCCTTGAACATTTTGCTGAGATTTGCATGGTTGCAAACTGTGTTTGGTATAAAGAAAGCGAAAAGTATTTCCTCTATTTTTCCTCTGAAAGCTTGAGTGGAAGTAGTTTGGATAGTCTCTTCTTCATCCTTTATAGGCATAGTTAGTTGGTTTTTTCGGTTTTCAGGTTTTTGGTTTCCGTAGTCTTCTTCCTTAGCGTTGGTCTTAGTGGTGTTTTTGGCAGTGGTGGTGTTTGTCTTCTTTTTCTGTTATATGGATTCAGAGGATATTTCTCATTTGTGTGCCTCCTTGTCTCTCATTAAGTGGGAGGATCCTATTAGAATATTAGGAGAAAATCTTAAATTGGCAGCTATTGGGGAAAATCCTTACTAGAAAAGTGGTGAATAAAGAAGCTTTTATGAGAGTTATTGGCTGAATATGGCATGTTAACAAGGGTGTAGAGATTGAGTCGATGACATGAAACATCTTTTCTTTTCATTTTAAAGACATAGATGATCGACGTAAAGTTTTATCAAGAGCACCTTGGTCCTTTGATAATGCTCTACTTGTGTTAGAGAAACTAGTAGGGAAATGAACTATTGAGACGATGGCTTTCAACAGTTGTGAATTCTAGGTTCACATATATCAGGTGCCTCTTTTGTGCACTACTAGAGAGATAGGCTGGTTTTTAGGGGAGATGATTAGGGTTGTGGTGGATGTGGACGGTAGATTGATCAGACCATATTTACACCTATTTGAGGTCCCCATTTCCTATCGTTTGTACTCGTTTGCGAGCGTATTTTTATATTAAATGTGTTTTGCGAGCTTTGTGTAGGTTATTTGCCATAAATAAGGTATATGAGCTTAATTGATGAGTTTTGGAAGTTAAAATGGCTGAAATGGAAAAGGGCTCGTGCAGAACACCAAACTTTCGGGGGCTATATCTCTCTCCTCAAATTGAATTAGGTTTCGTGCTACCTATTTTTGGAAATCCCCGGCTGTCTTCTTTCCAACGGTTTTTACAAAACGCGATTCCGATGTCTCTAGAGAAAGTTATGCCAATTTCCGTGACTGTGCGCGATGCTTAAAACCATTGAAGAACAAGAAGCACTGTACAGTCGCTGTACAAAACGGCTGTACATACAGCACCCATATTTCCAAAACCATTCCAGAGAATTGGCGTTGTATGGTCGCTGTACAAAAGGGATGTACGTACAGCGCCCTGGGCACCAGTTTCGCGTATTTTTGCCGATTTTGAAGAGCAATCTTGTCCTTTCACACCCTATTCATGCCCTAACCTCCCAACTCTTTAAATACCCCCATTTGGGGTCTAAAAGAAGAACTTCCACACCTCCCACACCTCAAAACCGAAATCCCCTTCATCTTCTCCCTCTTCCATCTTCTTCCCCAAATAAGTGAGAGTTTCAAGCTCCCATGGAGGATTTTCCTCCATGGGAGCTCACTATACATCTCCACCACCACCACCCTTTTTTACACCACATTCACCCATCTAGGAGTAGATTACAAAAATAATGGAGTGGTCTTTGGACCAAAAACGGGCTAGGAAATCAAGGAGAGCTTGGAGGAGTGTCTTCAAGGGCTGTCTCCTTTTAACTCATTTATTTTTGTATTTCTTATTTTCTTGGATGTAATCACCAATTTGGGAATTTTGTAAACCTACATTTATGCAATATATGTATGAATGTTTCTTAAATTCTTTGGGTTTTGTTCTACTCTTTGCCAAATTCATAATTTTCCCTCTTATTATGATATTCATGTGTGTGGATGGTAAAAATCGATATGTATGCATGAATGGGATTAGGAGTAGAGTAATTTAGATTAGGAGTAGTGTAATTTAGCTCCCCATGATTGTTTGTATGTTGATGAGTGAGCCAAAATGCCATGTTTAGAATGATTTGAGTGTTTGAGTATTAGCTCCAAAGAGTGGGAAAAACTTGGTTGATTATGCATTCGCATGCTAGATTAGGCTTGGGTTCCATATTCTTGTGTTTAATGGGTCTTTTTATTAAGACACAATTGCTCATCTCATGGCTTGAGTTAGGTGATGAATTGATTTTGGTGAATTCCTTAATCAAGAGAATGAACCCTTAACTTGAATTGAATGTTCTTAATGATAACAATCAACTATTTGTACATTGTTGTTTGGTGAGCTTGTCCCATTTTTAGCCATCCATCTTAGGGAGATTTGAGAGATAAGGAGAGAGCTTTCTCTATGAGAGAGTTGAGCATTCATGAGATTGGAGACCGCCGTAATAGTATAGTGGTGAGTACATATCGGATTGACAATCGAGAAACCCGGTGTTCAATTCCCGGTTAAGGATGGGGTCTCCTTTCTATCTATTTTGTATTTCTTTCTTTGTGTTTTTGTCTCATCTTTGATATGTATTTCCATTCATTAGGGTTTGATGTAAATCTAGCATTGTTGCCTCTTTTATTAAATATGTTTGTTAATGGTTGAGTGGTCATTTGAAGTGCTTAAAGCTTTTGAGTGGTTAGCCACCACTTGAATGAACCTTGGTTGTTGTGTGAAGGACCGAGAGGTGAAGCACGCAACGTGCATGAGTAGATTGGTCACTACATGTAGGGTAAGGTAGAGATACACGAGACTTTTGCATGTAAAGCCGCTATATGTGTCTCATAGTTCTTAATGAACTCGTGTGCAGCATAGGTAACCATCCGTTGATAGGTTGCTGGTGCATGTGGATATAGCCTTTGTTACTCGAGAGAGAATATTGGCAAAGATTAAGTGAGCACGGCTTTCAATGTTGACAATGCATGTTTGTATGAAATTGTGTGATTGCTATGGTTGAGTCACTTACTTAGTGTAACCATTTATATGCCACATCTCTCACATCCATTCTATCTTTGTACATACTTTTGTACATAATTTATTTTTTCATTGCAATATTTACATTTAATGCACACACACACACATACACACATCTCAATTCATATTTTCCAAATAAGCTAAGCTAGCGACGATTGACGGATTCCACCTTCCTGCGGAACGATACCCTTGCTTGCACGCTATACTAGTCTTTTGACTCGTGCACTTGCGAGGTTGAATATAAAATTCAAATCTTTTGATACACCTCAACGACGTGTCATCATAGATTAACAGATGATTGTGTTGGGAAGTTCTTGAAGGTCAGAGTCTGCATCGACATCAACAAACCTCTGAGACGATGCCTGCAAATGGACATTATGGGTGACGAAGTGGAGACGATTATGCTTCTCAGGTGTGAAAGACTTCCTAATATTTGTTTTAAATGCGGTAGAATAGGACACATGACGAATGAATGCCAATCGGAGGATCAAATTCTAGTAGTAGATGGTGTGGAAAAACCTTTATTCTGGGTTTGGATGAAAGCTTTAGGTACATTCACGAAGAACATCTTTCAGAATTTTAGGGGTATGTCTGTTCTCAATGATCATCCCAGTACCAACATCGACAAGGTTGAATCTGATAGGAAAATGATGATGCCTATCTCAACATTGGTTGAAGTGCATGAAGAGGAGAATAATGCAGTAGAGAAAGTGTTGATAGCAGACATTTCTAGGATTAATGCGCCTAAAACTTTAGAGAATTCGGGTTCTATGAAGTCGGCCATCATTAATGCTAGTACTGATGCCATTAAAGCCATTAAAGCTCTTGAGGGTGAGTCAAAGAATTTGGGTTCTACAAAGTCGGCCAGCATTAATGCCATTAATGCCATTAAAGCTTCTGAGGGTGTGTCTTTGGCGACTAATGGTGAAGGTAAGCAAGTGGAGCTATCTGAGTGATGTCTTCTTCCAAAGACTCACAGCAATAAAAGAATAGATACTTGGCCCATACGGCGAGGGGTCTTATGCTATTGATGGAGATAAGAAAGTAAAGGCCCAAAAGGAGAACCCTGTGATACAAATGGCTAGTGGTGATCTAGTTGGTTTTAGAAAACCTTAATATGAGGAAAGCAAAAGTTTGTGCCTTATTAATCAATCAAAAATTGGTTCTTTAAATAGGGATATCAACTGTAAAACGGGTAAGAGAGTTTGGAGTAGAAAAATTAGGGTAGCTAATTTTGGGAACTTTGGGGAAAATTTGGTTCCGATGAGAGGAAAAAGAAGTGGAGATGTCAGGATTAAAGGGGATGAATCGGTCCATAAGAAACGAAAAGAGGTTTTGGTTTCTGAAGGAAGTGCTATCTCAGTGGAAAGTCGTAACAGTTCAGGAGAAAAAGAGGAAGAAGATGTTCCGGGTAGAGTATCTGAAGGTTTGGTTTTTGAAAGTGAATTTTGTGAAAGAGGGTGTAAATCAGATGTTGAGGTCTTGGTTACCCAAAAGGGGTTTTCAGACACAGTGGATCCGAAGGATATATCGGCCGGTCGGTCTCTATCAGCCCACCGTATCAAATGAATATTTTCGTTTGGAACGCTTAGGGGCCAGGTAGCTCACTGGTGTTCAATATCCTGCAATTGTTCAAGCAGAAGGTCAAACTAGAGTTGATGTTTTTTATTGAAACTAAATATGAGCATAGGAAGATAGAGAATTAGAGGGTTAAATTGGGATTTGCAGGCAAGTTGGTTGTGAATATTGTTGGTAGATCAGGAGTTTTGTGTTTATTTTGGTCATATAAAGTGATAGTCGATCTATTATCTTTTTCTTCAACCCACATCGATGTCTCTATTCATCATAGTAATAACATGCCTTCGAGATTCACTGGATTCTACGGGCACCTTGAATCAGCTCAAAGATTTCATTCTTGGACTCTCCTCCGTCGCCTTTCGAATATGTCAAACCTCTCCTAGCTTTGTATAGGAGATTTTAATGAAATTCAGTTTGACTCTGAAAAAGTGGGAGGCGTGAGGAAAAATTGGAGACATTTATGTAATTTTCGTGAAGCTGTGGAGGATAGTAGGTTAGATGGTATGGGGCTTATGGGTCCAATTTTCACTTAAAGCAATAAACGCAAAGGTAGTTCTATGATTATGAAGCGTCTAGACAGGGGTTTGTGCAATAGAGGATGGAAAAATCTGTTCTCAAAATCAACTATCCACCACCTTGATTTTTGGGATTCTAACCACAGACCTTTGCTTCTTGAGGCTAAAGAGTTTAGGAGTCAAGGGAATTATAAGTGTAATGTTAGAAGTAGAAAGAGGTTTTATTTTGAGAAGTGCTGGGTGGACGAAAAGGAATGTACTGATATAGTGCTATTTGTGTGGAACCCAGACCAGCAGGATGCTAATTTACCAACAGTGTTGAGCAGTATAAATGCTTGTGGTAGTCTATTGGATTCTTGGAATGTTACAAAAAGAAGGGAGTTGAGAAACAATATTTTGATTAAAAGGGATGCTTTGAAGGAAGCCAGCGGTCCTGCAATTCCGGCTTCGTGGAGAGTGATTAGAAATTTGGATCACCAATTGAATTGTGCGCTAGATACAGAGGAAATGTATTGGTGACAACGTTCTCATATTGAGTGGTTACATAACGGGGATCGCAATACGTGATTTTTTCATTCAAAAGCTTCCATTAGAAGAGCTCGTAACAAAATTTCAAGTCTTAACAATTAAGTAGGTGAGTGGGTTGAGTTGAATGAGGAGTTGGAAGAAGTCATTACTCAATATTTTAAGAAGATTTTTACTAGTAGTAAACCGACTCAGGTGAATATAGAAGATATCACTATTGGGGTTCATGCCAAACTTGATACTCATAGTGTGACTATGTTAGATACGGCGTTTGTTGGGGAGGAGATCAGGTGTGCAGTTTTCGATATGAGTTCGATGAAAGCCCCTAGAAAAGATGGTCTACCAGCATTATTTTATTAGAAATATTGGGGTACTATCGGACCTTCTATTGTCTCTGCTTGTCTTGGAATTCTGAATGATGGGATGTCAACTGAGAGTATAAATGGCACTATTATCTCTCTAATTCCGAAGTGTCAGTCTCTTAAAGCCACCACGGACTTCAGACCTATCAGCCTATGTAACATCATCTATAATATTGTTGCCAAAGTAATAGCTAGTAGGCTGAGATGTGTTCTTGGGAATGTGATAGCGGAGACTCAGTGCGCCTTCATTCCGAGTAGAATGATATTGGATAACACGATTGTCGGCTTCGAGTGTCTTCATAGATTAAAGCACAGAAAGAGGAAATTTGGTTCCATGGCTATCAATATGTTAAAAGCATATGACCGCGTGGAGTGGACATTTATTGGCGAAATGATGCGTAAGTTGGGTTTTCCTGAAAAGTGGGTTCAGCTGGTAATGAATTGTATTTCTTATGTTTCTTATTCCTTTATGTTGACTAGGGAAGTTTGTGGAAATTTCAATCCAACTAGGGGACTCAGACAGGGAGATCCTATCTCTTCTTATCTTTTTTTTGATTTGTGCGGAAGGCTTTACTAGTCTGATTGAGAATGCGGTTAGAAGAGGGAAGCTTTCTGGGTTCAAGTGCAACCAAAAGGGTCCTGTTATATCACACATATTTTTTGCAGACGACGGCATTCTCTTTACGAAGGCAAATGAGGCTAACTGTGTTACTATCAGATGTATTCTTGATATCTATGCAAAGGCATCTGGGCAGGTTGTAAACTTTAATAAGTATGCATTGTGTGTTAGTCCCTCTATGTTAATTGCGGATGGTGAGAGACTGGCTAGTATTGTTGTCGTTAGTTTAGTGAGTTGTTTGGACAAATATTTGGGGTTACCCTGTTTCACAAGAAGGAGTAAACGGAATCTTTTTTCGGATATTGCAGACAAAGTTTGGAACAAAATCAAAGGTTGGGATGAGAGATTATTATCAGTGGGTGGGAAAGAAATACAAATCAAGGCAGTTATCCAGGCTATTCCAATGTATGCTATGAATCTTTTCCGACTTTCCAAAGGTTTAATAAACGAAATCCACCGCCTTTGTGCCCGCTTTTGGTGGGGAAGTTCTAGTGATAAAAGAAAGATTCATTAGTGCACGTGATCTCGGCTATGAAAGTCTAAACGGGATGGAGGGCTTGGTTTTTGCGACTTAAAGGCTTTCAACAGAGCATTGTTAGCTAAGCAATGTTAAAGGGTTTTCAAAAACCTCAACTCCTTAGCTGCCAGAGTTTTGGGAGGTTGCTATTTCCCTTCGTGTAGTCTTTTGGAGGCACCTAAAAAATCCACCGCGTCTTTCGTTTGGAAAAGTTTGTATTGGGGGAAAGGTCTACTATCTTCCGGTTTGAGGTGGAGAGTAAGGAATGGCAACACGATAAAAATTTATAAAGAGTGGGTTCCTAAACCAATAGGTTTCAAAATTTTATCTCCCACCATTCTTGGTTCGGAGGCTTTAGTTGATCAGCTCATTTCTTCGTCCGGGGGATGGAATGTTCCTCTTATTGATAATGTATTTTCCAGTGACGATGCCAGAGCCATCTTACAAATTCCTTTGGGTATTATCAAGGCTGATGATATGTTAATTTGGCATTATGAGAATAGCGGGTGTTTTTTAGTCAAGAGTGGGCATTGTCTGAGTCCAATCCTAGCACCTCCAACAGTTCTCGGCTGCAGGAGTGGTGGTCTTTGTTGTGGAAATTGACGATTCCTTTGAAGATTAAAATCTTTATCTAGAAGGCATGCTTGGATTGGATTCCAACCATGTCAAACCTTGCTAGTCATGGCATGAAATTTTTCGATATCTGCCCCATGTGCAATGGTTTAGGTGAGTCCACTTTCCATGCCCTTGGGGTTGCAGTAAGTTAAAAACTACCAGGAAAGAGTGGATCCCATCTGAAGTCAAGGTTAGGTGCTTCCATTCTTTTTTTTTTTTCTTTTTTTTTTTGACCTTATTTTGGATTGCCACTATGTGTTAAGTTTTGATGATTTGGGGTTGTTCTGTACTATTGTGTGGAAAATCTGGTATTTGCGCAATTTAGTTGTGCATGAGGCTCCTAATCAGAATGTGCTTGATATGGTGCATTGGTGTAGAGTTTTTTGGCTGATTTTCACAGTAGTGAGTAGGCCTAGCGCGGTTTCGGTTTCGGTTTCGGTTTCGTTTTCGTTTTCGGTTTCGGTTTCGGTTTCGGTTCCGGTTCGGTTCCGGACCAGCGGTTCCGGTTCCGGTTTCGGTTCCGGTTCCAGGTTTGGGTGGAACCGTCTGTTCTGAACCGATTTGGAACCGTCTGTTCTGAACCGATTTTGATTTTATTTTTTTATTTTTTTAACATTACAAAATATTACATTTTATTTATAAAAAAATAAAGTGTTAGAAAGGACATTGTAGAGTATTGAGTCATGGCCCATAACCCTCCAAGTAATTATGTTTTCCATTCCCTTCTCCTCATTTTTATATAGGTTAGGCATCTCATTCACTTTTCTATTTTTCCAATGAGGGATGTGGGATAAGGGATAAGAAGTCCTATTATGCATTTTTAACAAATATTTATCAATTTTTTTTTTTCCTTAAAACTTAAATTTTGTAGAAGTACACAAGAGTTGAATGAAGTCAATGAACCCTTGAAATATTATGCATTTTTTAACAAATAGTTTTAAATTAAAGGAAAAAAAAATTGATAAATATTTGTTAAAAATGCATAATATGACTTTTTATCCCTATTATGCATTTTTATCCCTTATCCCACATTCCACATTGAAAAACCAGATAAGTGAATGAGATACATAACCTATATAAAAAGGAGGAGAAGAGAATGGAAAACATAATTACTTGGACAAGGGTTATAAGCCATGGCCCAATACTTTACAATGTCCTTTCTAACATTTTATTTTATTTTTTTATAAATAAAATGTAATATTTTGTAATGTAAAAAAAAAAAAAAAAAAAAAAAAAAAAACCCGAACCGAGCCAGGCCTAGTAGTGAGGAAGGCAAGTAGCATCCTCCTTGTCTTTTAAGCCAAGTTAGGAATTCATGGAGACAGTCGGATTCGGATATCTACAAAATTAATTGCGATGCAGCTGTTAATGAGAAGGGTGGTCGTATTGGTCTAGGCATTATAATTATAGACCATTCGGGTTCTGTTATGGCCTCTTGTTCCTTGACTATAGCTGCGTGTTTTGACGCAAATATGGATGAAACAATGGCTATTTCTAGAGGTCTGATTTTCAGCAAGGATTGTGGCCTAGCTCCTTGTGTTTTAGAATCAGACGCAGCTGTTGCGGTAAAATGGATCAACGAGGACAGTCACCATGACTCTCTTAGTGGCAATATCCTTGTTGAAATCTCTTATCTTGTTTCCAATCTTCAGGTTATTTCTGTTAGTCACATTCCTAGATTGGCTAACAATGTTGCGCATGGCTTGGCAAAAAATGCCTTAAAGGTTGTAGATGATCTTTTCTAGATGGAGGATTTCCCTCCTTGTGCTAGGAGAGCTGTTCAGTTGGATATTCCTGTTTAGGTTCCAGCTGTTTGTTCTATCTTCCTTGTTCTTTGTTTCTTATGTTATAATAAAAATAAAAATAAATAAATAAAACCGTGTTAGGTATTGGTTTCACATTACATACACAAGCCTTGACTCTATTTGTTGCCTGCCTAGAAATAATAAATAAATAAATAAATAAATAAAACCGTGTTAGGTATTGGTTTCACATTACATAAACAAGCCTTGACTACATTTGTTGCCTGCCTAGAAATCATCCAACGAGGCATATGAAATTTCTTTAGGTAATTTTTTTTTTTTTTTTTTTTTTTAACTATTATATTATTTTAGGATTGGAGATGGAGCATAACTCAAACCCATAAACAAAACAAACGTAAACATAAATAAATAAATCATACAACTCATATTAATTTAATTTAATTTAATTTAATTATTTTTTATTTTTGGATACATTAAGTTAAAAAATAAACACTTGAACAACGTGAGTAAGTACAGAGCATTCAAATCGGTGCCAATGTCTTTTAACTACGACGAAGACGAAGACAAAGATGATTAAGAATATAAGATGTATCACTATCTCCTGGATAAAGTACACATATCCTATATCCTATACTATATATAAAAGAGTGGAGTTGTTTTTGAATTATAGCATCCCTTTTTTTTTTCTTTTAATTTTTTTGCATGTAAAATTACAATTATTACCCTTAAAGTTTATATAATTACTTAATAGATAGAGTTTAGTAAGATTTCAATTATAGCATCCCTTAGATTTGCATTGAACGTTAATTGACAAATACAACCCTTCAAGTTTGTATAATTACTTAATAGACAGATCTTAGTAATAGTAACACAACAAGGATATATAATAAGGATTTTATTGTTGTTTTAAATTATAAAATGGGATTGGGGATGAAAATATAATTTTCTATGTATTCAATGTGTTGAAAAAGAAAAGGGAATTATACAAGGGTGGAAATGTAATTTGTGTGAAACTTTATGACTTTGTGGATTATATAATGGATGTGTGTAAAGTGAAATGCAATAAAAAAAAATTAGAAAAAATCCAAGCGGTGGTTTTTGGTCAAATAGAAAAATAATTAAATCATCCACATGAGTTTAAGACTTCCTGAATGCATTATATCATTTTAATAATATTTACATGAACTAAAACTGTATATATTATATTAACATTTCTTATTTTTCAAGAATATGTATATTTACAAATATAAAACTCAAATACTGATTTAAGCACATGCCTTGCATATGCTCCAAAACCTAGTATAAAGAAAAAGGTGGTGATCGAGAAAAATTATTTACAGTGCAAGAAACATGAGAATCTTCATCGGCAGCTGATGTTATTTGACCATTATAGGCGCCAAGTGAGAATAACACTGTATACTAGGGAAACACACAATTTTCAATCAATTTTTTTGTTGTTTTGTTGTTTGTAAAATTATAACTAGTCTCTTTCAATTTTTGTGGGTCAATTAGATATTTTCACTTGTCTACTCTAAAACGATAGTTTATTTTGAGCTATTATCAAATAAGCCCTGGATTTTTTTTAAAAAAAATTCTATAAAAATAACCAAATTAGTCCCAAATATTTTCACAAGGACTAAATTTAGTCCCTAACCTTTTAGAAATATCAAATTAGTCCTTATTGATAGTTAAATTAAACGTTTGACTCTGCCTAATGGTGGAAAATTACTTTAATACCCTTATTTAATCACAAAACAATAATAAAAATGAAAGTAAAAATACCTGAATGCATTCGTAATCCTTGAAATCAATTATTTGTTCATTCATTCCTTGATTACATGTGAAAATAAATTATATTTCCTAATTGATATTAGATTTAATTAATTATATATTATGAGGGTTTATGATAGATTGAGTGTTTAATTTATTGGTATAGCTGTATAGGAAGTAAATTTAATTTTTAATTATAATGCCACATATTTTAAGTAATTAAATGTATGGATATTTTAAAAATAAAATAGTTTCATTAAAATATGAGTGTGAAATGAAATATTTGGACACATGCGACCTGGTAATAAGACTTGGCATGATAAATCTGATGTTTTTTTACACACGGCTCTCTCTTTACAATCATAGGTCGACGACTGATATTTTAAAAATAGACTTAATAGCACTAGACCCCCCTGAATTATATGCAAATTTGTAAATTGCCCCTTAAATGTTTTTTTTTCGGCGGTAAACCCCTCAAACTGTTAGAAATTGGCAATAATGGACGGAATAGGGACAGAACCCTTATTCCGTCTGATTTTCCTTGCATGTGCGCCTCACATGCATAAGTACAAAGGGCATTTTTATCTTTTCACTGTTAAAAAAATTAGGAATAATTTTTAATAATTAAATTGAAATGTCTCCACATAATAATAATAATAATAATAATAATAATAATAATAATAATAATAGTAATAATAAATTATCAGCATCATCTCTACCAAATTAATCCAATGCCTGGGTTTCAACATCTTCAACATCATCAGCCATGCATCATCTCCACCAAATTAATCCAATGTTTGGGTTTCAATATCTTCAACATCATCAGCCACACCACTCATCCACAGTCATCTCTCCTATTCTCTCTCCCCAAATCCTAATCTCCACTCTTCTCTCTCCCCAATCTCTTCTTCTTCATCAGCTCCAGATCAAACCCATATCAAAAAAATTAAACCAAAAAAACCCAATGTTTTCAATCACCCGTCCACCACCACCATCTCCATCTCCACCGTCCACCACCACCATCTCTATCAGTCAACCATCTTCACTGTCCACCACCATCTCCATCAGTCAGCCCATAATCAAACACAAACCAAACCGAATTCAACCACCACAAACACAAACCATCATTATCACCAAATCATCACAAACCCAATCGAACTCCATCACCAAGCCCGATCGAATCCAACCCGATCGTGTTCGCGAGTGAGGGTTTAGAGAGAGAAGAAGATTTGCGAGAGAGGCCGGGTTCCAAATCAGATCAACGACGGCGAGATGATGGGTTTCAATCGGGTTCACGGTGGCACAAGAGGGATGGGTATCGTCGGTTCTAGTTCGTGCAGGTGAGGGGTGGAGTTGTACCGGTGGCGAGATGGAGGGGTTGGTCTGGGTTGGTGTTTGATGATGGTAATGATTTGGTAGAGATTGACGATTGAGATGAAAATTTTATTAGGAAGATGATTCTTGTAGATTAATTTCTGGTTTGTGTTTGATTGTATAGGTTTGGTTTTGAGAAGAAGAGATGGAAAAGAGATGAGAGATTTGGGTTTGATTTTTTTTTTTTTAATATTCTTTTTTTTAATTTATGTTAATGTTAATTATTTAATTTAATAAGATTTATTATTTTTAACAATCCAAAATTTCAAAATTTTTGTTATTATATTTTTATTTTTTTAATTATTAATATTAATATTTTTATTTTTTTTATTATTAGTAGTCACAAAATGACTAAAATACCCTTATTGGCTTCACATGTGCAGCACATGTGTCAGGAAAATCAGACGGAATAAGGGTTCCGTCCCTATTCCGTCAATTATTGCCAATTTCCGACAGTTCAAGGGGTTTACCGCCGAAAAAAAACATTTAGGGGGCAATTTACAAATTCGCGTATAATTCAGGGGGGTTTGATGCTATTAAGTCTTAAAAATATTAAAGAGTCTCTTTACAATCCATAAATGGACTGGATTTGTAAGAGAATCCCATCAAAAAATATTTCTGGCTCTCTTTTTCAACTTCATCTTCTTGCTTGCTACAGTCATTAAACAGCTCACCACCTACATGAATTGCATACAAAACGGAGAAAAATGAAGTTCGGGAAAGAGTTCGCGTCCCAGATGGTGCCGGAATGGCAAGAAAAATACATGGATTACGATTTTCTCAAATCTTGTCTCAAAGAGATCCTTCTTTTTAAGCAAAGAACCAGGCCAATATCAGCCGCCGGACCAACTGGTCTGACTCGCAAGATGTCACTTTACAGAACCTTCAGTGGCCTAATCTCGATGCCCAGACACGGCACCAACCCAATCAGCCCATCTCCCGACCTCGAAAACCAGTCAATCTTTGTCAACTCCGTCTGCCGAGATGGAGCTCGCAGTTACGAAACTACTTTCTTGATGTCCTCCGATGACGGAGGAGAGTACGAGCTTGTTTATTTTAGGAGACTTGATGAAGAGTTCAATAAAGTCGACAAGTTTTACAGAGATAAGGTTGAGGAGGTTTTGAAGGAAGCAGAGGTTTTGAATAAGCAAATGGATGCTTTGATTGCTTTTAGAATTAAAGTTGAGAATCCACCCATGACGGGTTTTGATCGGACGGTCGAGATGACTCGTCTTGCTTCCGATATCGCCACCTGCACCGCTGAATTACATATCTCTGTACCAGCCGAAGCCAGAGCAAGCAGTGAGTTTTTTTTTTTTTTTTTTTTAAACCAATTAATGTTGTGAACTTAACTTTCAATGGTCAAAAAAGTCCAACAAACATGTTTACTTAAAAAATTCAAATTAGTCATATCTAGGGACTGACGGACAGACAAGACCTCCCTAGTGGCTCCCTCCCCTCAAGAAAATTTTAAAAATCATTTAAATAAAATATAAAATTCTTTCCAAATTTTAAAAAAATTTCCCCTAATTTTTTTTTTGTTTTTATATAATAACCCCTCCAAGAATTTCTGCTTCTATAAGTTCCATAAATCTGTAGTGAAATAGTCTCACCTACTCGTAAAATGGTCAAGTTACATAAATTCCGTGCATAGTTGGTGAATGGTCAATTCCGTGCGTAGTTGGTGAATGGTCAGTTCCATAAATTGTATAAAGATCTTTAGACGATTTTCCTTTTATTATAAAAATTAAAATTTAATATTGAATTCTTGTTTATTGTAAGGCAGTGGTGGCCACGGTTCGGTTTCGGTTTCGGTTTCGGTTTGGTGGCCACCCAAAATCAAAACCCAAAATCGAAACCGAAACCGAAACCACCAGTTTGGTATCAGTTTCAAACCGTCAGTTTGGTGATTTCGGTGTTGAAACCGTCGGTTTTTGGTACAGTTTCGGTTTCGGTTTCGGTTTTAGACTGTTTTTCAAAAAAAAAAAAAAAGCCACGTGTCAACTTTTGATTCGTCGAGTTTTTTTTTTAATTTTTAATTTTTTTTTATAAAACCGGCGGTTTAAACCGTGGACAAAACCCCAGGTTTTGGCCGGTTTGGAGGAATCTCAAACCGAAACCGAAACCGGAACATGGTTCCGGTTTCGGTTTCGGTTTGACCCTTCCGGTTCCGGTTAAACTGCGGACAAAACCGAAGGTTTTCTAAAACCGTGGCCACCACTATTGTAAGGAATTATTAATTGGTTTGGTTTGATGAGCAGGAAGAGCAGCTGATCACATGGAGATTATTGAAGAGGCTGGTGAGAGTAGCCATGGACAGTCAGATGAAACAAATGAGGATGACAGCGAAGATAAGCCGTCGGAGAAGAGCAATAATAATGCGAAACAGATGGCGGTTCAACCACCGAAACCAACACCGAAATTACAGAACATGAATAAAGCTAGACTAGCTCCATTAGACGTACTCAACCGTGTGAGAATAAACAACACTCTAGAGACTCCTCTGTCCACCATCAAGACTGTTCTCAAAGTTCCTCAACAGACAGAGCTTAAGTTCAATAGGGAAAATCTCAAGAAAGTTGAAGATCAACTTAAACGAGCTTTTATTGAATTTTACCAGATGCTTCGTCTTCTCAAGAATTACAGGTAATTGATTATTATTCACTGTCTCTCAATATATAATTAAAATCCATTAACATAGTGTTTGATATACTTTTTGTTTGTGATGAATTACAGCTTTCTTAATACGATGGCATTTTCAAAGATTATGAAGAAATATGATAAGGTATGTACCCTCTTAAAAAAAAAAAAAAAAAACCCAGATTTTGTCTTTTCAATTATGTTCTTAATTTTGATTAGTCTTCTCCTTTTTTTATTTTTTATTTTTTATTTTTTTATTGGTTTCATGTTTAATTATTGCAGATAACTTCAAGAAGTGCATCAAAATCTTACATGGAAATGGTGGATAATTCCTACCTTGGTAGCTCTGATGAGGTTACAAAGCTTATGGATAGAGTTGAAGTGACATTCGTCAAACACTTCTCAAATGCAAACCGTACTAAAGGCATGAACGTCTTAAGACCAAAAGCCAAAAGAGAAAGGCACAGAATAAGTTTTTCCACTGGTGCGTTACTTTCTATCAATTTCTATCAAGTTGTTTTGATCTTTCTCTTTAACATGTTTATGGGTATACCTAAATTTTCAGGTTTTTTCGCTGGTTGCACATTTGCTCTGTTAATAGCCCTTATTATGATCATACGTGCCCACGGTTTTCTTGATCAGGACAAATCCCAAGAACAGAGACAGATCATGGACAGCTTGTTCCCTCTTTATAGGTATAACAAGCATAAAGCAACCCAGATTTGTCCCATAATAATATTTATCTTTCAAGTTCTTAACTTAAGTTATGGAAAATAATCAATCAATGTTTTGGTTTTGCAGCTTGTTTGGGTTCCTTGTGTTGCACATGATCATGTATGGTATCAACATATTCTATTGGAGGAAATACAGAGTCAATTACTCCTTCATATTTGGTTTCAAACAAGGAACTGAATTGGGCTACCGACAAATCTTCCTTGTCAGTTTTTGTATTGCAATGTTGTCTCTACTCACTATTATTGGCAACCTTGACATGGAAGCCAATCCCATAACACAGGATTACAATAGATTCAATGAATCTTTCCCACTAATCTTACTTATTGTAAGTTATAAAAAAAAAAAAAAAAATGTATAACTTACTTGTCCAATTCAAATTTCCAAAATTTTATTTTCAATCAACTAATGGTTTTTGTTTTGTGGATGCAGCTACTAATTGTGTTATTGTTCATGCCATTCAACTTCTTGTATCGGTCAAGTCGCTTCTTCTTCTTGACATGCTTGTTTCATGGCATTGCTGCTCCTCTCTACAAGGTGACACTACCAGATTTCCTCTTGACAGATCAATTCACTAGCCAGGTTCAAGCCCTGAGAAGTCTAGAGTTCTACGTTTGCTACTACGGGTGGGGAGACATTGCACGCCGCAGGAACAAATGCAGTTCTTCCGGGGTATACAACGTTTTCTTCTTTGTCGTGGCAGTGCTTCCCTTCATGTCTCGGCTACTTCAGTGCCTACGAAGAATGTTTGAAGAAAAAGATGCAATGCAAGGATGGAATGGGTTGAAATATTTCATCACAATCGTTGCTGTTGGTATGAGGACAGCTCTGCTTATGGACAGTAAGAATCTTGGATGGATAATAACATCCTGGATTTTCTCTGTTGTTGCAACCGTTGTTGGAACATATTGGGATCTTGTTTACGATTGGGGTCTTCTTAATCGGAAATCCAAGAACCCTTGGTTGAGAGACAAGCTTCTTGTACCCGAGAAAAAAATATATTTCATTGCCATTGTAAGTGTAAGAGGACCACTTGAAATCCAGAATTAACATCAATTTTACATTATAATTATTCCTGTATATGTATAATTTCTAACCTAGTTCATTAATTGCAGGCCTTGAACGTTTTGCTGAGATTTGCATGGGCGCAAACTGTGTTAGATATTGCTCATATTGGTTTCAATTTACATGAACAAGCCTGGCTTACAATTGTTGCCTGCCTAGAAATCATCCGTCGCGGCATATGGAATTTCTTCAGGTAAATTTTTTTTTTTAAAAACAACTATTACATTATTTTGGAATTAGAGAGTGAGCATGACTCGAACCGACAAACAAAACAAATGTAAACATAAAAAATAGTTCATACAACTCACATTAATTTAATTTAATTTAATCATTTTTTATTTTATTTTTGGATACATTAGGTTAGAAAATGAGCACTTGAACAATGTGGGCAAGTACAGGGCATTCAAATCAGTACCATTGCCTTTCAACTACTATGAAGACGATGATGAATAAGAATATAAGATGTATCACCATCCTCCGGATAAAATACACATATATAAAGAAAAAGGTGGAGATCGAGAAAAATTATTTATAGAGCCAGAAACATGAGAATCTTCATCGGCAGCTAATGTTATTTGACCATTATAGGCCTACTGAGAATAAAACTATATACTAGGGAAATACATAATTTTCTTTCTTTTTTTTTTTGTTTTTTTGGTTGTATCAATTTTGTTGTTTGTAAAAATGTAACTCGTCTCGTTCAATTTTTGTGGGTTAATTCAATGTAAATGTGATGACCGAGCTCGGAAAAGAGTAACATTTAATTAAGAGAGGCGATATTTACACCCCTAAAAAATCGTATGTACACCCTAAATTAATATGTTTTTAAAAATCCAATAATATCATCCCCTAATAATTATTAATTAGTTTCTTATTTTAATCTTTTGTGAAAGAAAAAAAAAAAAAAAAAAAAAGGTTTCCTATTAATGATTAGATATTAACTATATCATTAAAAACTCTTTCAATTTTCTTAAACCCTAGATTCTTTTTTAAATATTAATTTCAAATATATTTTCAATTTCTTTGAAGGAAATACAAATTGATTGTTAAGTATGGAGAATGAATCAAAATCATCCAAAATTGATTGTGAAAGGTTTAAATTAATTTTTTTTTTTTTTTTTTGTTATCAATATTAGTTGTTCTTCAATTTCATCAAAAACTTTTCCACTTGCATCCCTACCACTTTCATAAACAGAAAATTGATCTCCAATCAGAAAACCTTAAATCGTAGTGATTTTTTGGACAGAAAGCAATCAATAAGAAACGGAGAGAGTTGTTTGACATGACGAGAGAGAACAAAAAAAGAAAGAAAAATAGAGTCTGATTTTGTGGATTGAAAACATAAAAGAGAAAAAGTGAGGGAAGAGAAAGAACAGTGATAGAATTAAAGATAATAATAAAATTGATTAAATAACATAATAACTAGTGTAAGTGGTGTGTACTTACAAAAATTAATACAGTATAATTTAAAAAGAATATTTTTGTTATTAAGTGGGGTTTATTTACAAATTATAATTTTTTTTAAAAAAAATTAATGAGTTTAATTACGAAAGAGGGTAGCAGAACTAGTAGTGCACTCCTTTCCACATATGTGGTGAGGGGTTCAAATCTCACCATGTGCATTTTACAAGAATGTGTGGGGAGTTTTCTCTTGGGTTGTAGGAGTAGTTATCTCCCGTTATGGGAGTAAAGATCCGCGCCGTAAATGTATTGTTTAATCTCGAAAGGTCCAGTAATCCTATTGTAATTGTTCTTGAAATACTAAAAAAAAAATATTACGAAAATGGTGTACATACATTTTTTAAGGGATGCCATTATCGCCACTCTTAATTAATTCAGATATTTTGACTTGTCAGCTCTAAAATGATAGTTTATTTTTGGGCGATTACCAAATAGGTTCTAAATTTTAAAAAAAAAAAATAAAATCAAATTGTTTGTGACCTTTACAAAAGTAACCAAATTAGTCTCTAATATTTTCATGCGCACAAAATTAGTCCCCAACTTTTTAGAAATACCAAATTAGTCATTGTTGAGAGTTAAATTAAACGTTTGGCTATGCCTAATGTTGGAAAATTACTTTAATACCCCTATTTAAAATTGATTAAATAATAATAAAATGTTATAAAATATATAATTAAATAGTAGTGCGTTTTCATTACATAAACACGCATCTACATAAGTGACATCTTCTCTTTGCTGTTAGACTCACCAAACCAAACAAAAAACATAGAAAAGCTTTTTTACAAAAACAATAGCACCACCACTTGCCCACTTTAATCTCTCCGTGTTCTTCTTTTTTGGTTAGCAGAAAAAATGAAAACAATGAAAAACGCAGACATGATTTAATATGTTTTTGTGCAAATTGCAAAAGAATAAATTATCATTTGACTGTTGAGTTTAACTAACAGAATGTTAATGGAGCGACTAATTTGATATTTGTAAAAAAGTTAGAGATCAATTTGGTTACTTTTGCAAAGATCACAGACAATTTAGAATTTTTTTTAAAAGAAGCCTATGACCTATTTGATAATCGTCCTATCATAAATTAAAAAGTCCAGACACATCAACTACTCATGTCAAGTTAAAAATATGCCGGCTTGGCATCAACAATATGAAGAGGAGGAGGATGAAAAGTAAAGTGAGGTTGATCAGATTAAAAAAGCCCAGGATGAGAATGGTGGACTACAACTAAACAAGCCAACCCAAGTCAAGTCAGCAACAATGGATAATCATCTTCAAGATGACTAGTAGATGAGCCCATTATGACCACCCCAAATGAGAAATGACTAGTTATAGACCTACCCATGAGATTAGCATGTCAATATGAATGGGATGCGCTCAATGTGGTCAAGCTTTGCAGTAGGCTTTTTTTTTTTTTTTTTTTTTTTAATTACAATAATTTAGGGACGGATGACAGACTCAAACCCACAACCTATTGATGTAGTCATGTACATGTGAGGAGCATACTGATGCAGTAAAATCTATATTCAATTTACTAAGAAAGTTCGTTCACTGAGATCAGCGATTTTATTGGTCAAAGCCAATTAATCTAGCAAGAATTTACTCTAAATGCGAAAAACTAAATTGCATAATGCTTTGCTTTGAAAATTTGTTGAAATCTAAAATTAACCTAAATTATGAATACTTGAACTAAAGACTAAAATTAAATCAAATCAAATCACACAATAGATGAATAGATGGAGAGAGGTACTAGGGAATCGATGCACCTTTCTTAAACACTCAATGCTCACAATCAGTCTCATTAAACACTTCAATCTATTTTATGGGCTTGTTTTCAAGGTAATTCAATTAAGTTCAAAGATCCGTTCCAATACTCGCACACGATCATGCAACGAATACGGAATGATGATCTAGGGTTCTTCCTATTACTCACACACGGTCATGTAATGAGCAATTGTCAAAACTCATGTTTTACACAAAACTCTAAGCCAAATTAACATAGCACGATCATGCATATATCAATTTTCTTGTTTATTAAGCTGGTGATTCAGATTTAAATAGAACAGTCATCTACATCTAAACCTTAATCTCATGGATAAACTAAGCCACAAACTCAAATCACTTGCAGTCACAAAATAATAAGAGCACATAGAATAGAGCAATTAATTCAATAAACAAAACGAAAACCCAATTGATTAACAAAAGATAGACTAATTGTTCACATAGAGTTATCCAAAATCAGTTACATCAATCCCCTAGTTAAAGGTTTAGTTACACATCAATAGAGAGAACGAAAACATAGAAGAGAAGAAGAGAAAACCCATATTAATGAAGTGCTCTTGTCTTGAAATCTCCGTCGTCTTCTTGCTTCCAAGAATCCTCCAAGAATCCTTCAAGGATGGATGAATGTAAGAATAGTGTGTTTGTTTTAGGTCTCCATCCCCTCGTGAATAATAAACTTAGCTCTATAAATACCCTCTCAAAATAGGTCACTCGCTGACCAGGATGAATTAGGAAACAATTGCAACTGCTGCATGGACCGCGGCTCAAGCAAGTGCCTAACACACCTCTGCACTTTTACGCTGAGTATACCGCTGCCTAGGCAGCTGCAACCGGGGCGGTAAATCAATTTGCACCCTCTGGACTTTGACGCGGCATATACCGTTGGGTAGGTAATGCCTGAGGGGCGGTCTAAGCCGCGGAAAAGTTAGATTATCCACTACTATTGACCGCTGGATGGGTCGCCACTGGTGCACTTGCCTAGGTTGTTGCCTAGGCCGCGAAAAATGACTATTTTGCCCTTTTCTTCATCTTTTGACTTTATTTCTTCCATAATCGGATCTCCACACCACTTCTATAGAAATGACCTACATAGGCTCAACAAACACATCAATCCACCAAAAGGGACTCAAGAAACAAGCATAAACGATAGGAAAAAGGGCCAAAAGCATGAATAGAAATAGACTGATCACATACTAATCAGCCAACCTCATCCTATCAAATGGACAAGGTTGTTGATAAATAATAATTTACTACACTTTATTTTATATCAAGATGGATCTAACTCTCTAAGCTTGGCTCAAGATTCATCTATTTCTCCCTTAAAAAAAAAAAAGTTTCATATATTTCTCATATCTCGTCAATTTCTTCATTGATTTGAATGAAGCTCTTTTACCAATAAAAAATAAAACTTCATATTTGTTAGACAATATTCATATTCTTTTGTTAAATAGTCTATTACCGAGCATAGCAGATGAGGTTCAACCCTCTCAATTCTAAGGTATGAAAATGACTAGTTGATTCAAATGAAGTTTTAAAATAAGAGAATGAATTGAAAACTATTGTTATTGTTCTGCATATGATTACAACAGCTTTTATAAACAATAATTCTAACGGTAACAAGTTAAATAAGAAAGAAATAAGAAAGAATTGAATGATAAGAAAGCATTCCTAGAATCTACAGTAGTTATTAGGAAAATCTTGACGGCTTTAATTGTTGAGATACATTTGTGCCTTTTGCAAGGTTTGACTCTTCTTATGATTTTTGCCTGGATTCTTTTCTTGAGCAAATGCCTGATTAGTAGAGATCTTATCCCCCCTCCCCACTTTTCAAGGTTGGTAGTGAGAGTGAACAAATGCCAAGCTTGTAACGGAAAGTTTCAAATGAATCCTTTGACAGTGCCTTAGTGAGAATATTAGCATTTGCTTTGTAGTAGGCAAGTAACGAAGATGAATAGCTCCAGCAGTAACCTTTTCACGGATAAAATGATAATCAATTTCGATGTGCTTTGTGCAAGCATGAAAGACAGGATTGTGAGACATGTGAATTGCACTTTTACTGTCACGAAGAAGAATAGGGCGTCATTTAAGAGTGATTCCAAGATCATGAAAAAGTTATTGGAGCCATGTTAGGTCCGCAACAGTGGTTGCTAGAGCATGATATTCGGCTTCGGCACTAGATCGTGAAACTATAGGTTGCTTCTTTGATGCCCAAGACACAATTTGAGTAGAGAAAAATGCAATAGTCTGTTGTGCTTCTCTAGTTATCGGACAGCCGGCCAAATCTACATCACAAAAAGCATTAAGTGTGAGAGAACTTTGAGATAAATAACGAATTCCATGAGTTAAGGTCCCTTTTATGTAACGCAAAATGCGTTTGACTGCACGAAGGTCCTTCATGGTGGGATTTTGAAAATGTTGACACATTAGATTGACAGCATGTGTGAGATCGGGTCTTGTGAAAGTAAGATACTAAAGAGAGCCACATAATTGACGATATGTGGTAGGATCTGTTGGCTCATTATAGTCTAGAAGAGGATTGGGTTTGATGGCGATTAGTGTGGTTATTTTGGAGGCTTCAAGCATTTTGCCTTGGTGAGAAGGTCATAAGCATATTTTGTTTGAGAGAGTGTGAGATCACTCGAGAAGTATTTAACTTCAAGACCCAAAAAGTAAGTGAGTTGGCCTAAATTTTTGAGTGCAAACTCCTTGCTTAAACGACAAATGAGTTGTGAAATGAGAGAGGCGGCATTTTCGGTGAGAATTACATCATCTACATATACATGCAAAAGAATTAAGTTAGGGTCATGGTTGTAAATAAATAGAGAAGGATCAACTTTGTTGCATTTAAAACCAAGAGAAAAAAGACAGTCAGATCATTTAGCAAACCAAGCACAAGGTGCTTGTTTAAGGCCATAAAGTGATTTATGCAAAATGCAAACATGATTGGAGAGTTTGGGATGCACAAAACTGGGTGGTTGCTCCATGTATCTCAAGAATTAAAGCTGTCAAGATTTTCCTAATAACTACTGCATGATTCTAAGAATGATTTCTTATTAGATTCAAGTCACATCTTTATCAACATATTAAAAAAATCAGACAAAATAATTATAGGGATAAAAAAAATGCTTATCTAAATTTGTTAACCACAAGCTATAAAATCATGAAATTATCCACACACACAGAGAAGAAGGGAGAGTGAAAGCCATTGAAAACCATACTCTTGAGCGTCTCACCCTCTTCATCCTCCTTATCCACCTTCTCTTCTATAAAATCCCTCCAAACTCTCTCTTTCTTCACATACAAACCACTTCTCACCCTAAAAAACAAAGCTTTCTTTGTAACTTCTCTCCATTCAACAACAAGCAACCCATCACCACCACCAGAACTCTAGACCTTCTGGCAATGGCTCTGTAACCATGGCGTGGTCTCCGTCAAGTCTCCCATAAGATAAACTGCAATTAGAGATGGTAGTATTCCCCGCGGGGCCCTACCCCGAACGGGGCGGGGATGAAGGATAATATTCAAGAACGGGAACAGGGATGGGAACAAAGTCTTGTCCCCGAAATTCAAGTGGGGCGAGGACGAGGGAAGCACTCCCCACCCCATCCCTGCCCGATATATATATGATCACAAGTATATATCTCTATAGCATAATAAATAATATATATGATCACAAGTATATATCTCTACAGCATAATAAATAACTTTAGAATAAAGAAGAATACATCATAAATATTGCTGCAATTTTCTTGAAGACGTTTTGTTTGCAACTAGAATTTCCTCTAAGATGGTCATCGTGTTGATTGCTACTTCTTCCAAGAGATTCATGGTTCCTTTTTGCTACTCCCTAATACATGCAAATTCCTTCAAAATTTAATACTCCCAATTGTCGACAAGCTTTATACTGCAACTGGTTCACTTAAAGGAATTGAAGCATGAACTTTAACCTGTATCATAGATAATTTAGCTTTTGAGCAGTGAAGGATCATGATGTTTGACAATTTAGAAATAGAATAAAAAAAACTTCTACAACAGTTAATATTAAATCAATCACCAGATATTATATACAGAGAAATCAAACTCAACAATGGCATTAGTAGTTAAAAATCAACACAACTGTAGGTATATCTAACACAACCAAAATCAGTCAGCCGCAGATTATTTGACGGGGAATGGGGCGAGTATGGGGAAGGTCCCTTCAACGGGGAATCCCTGGCCTTGACCCCGACCCCGACCTCGACCCTGACCTCGCTTTTCTTAATACGAGGACGGGGATGGGGATAGGGATTGAAAAACATTCCCCGTCCCCATCCCGTTGCCATCCCTAGCTACAATCCCTGAAGGTCTTGGGAGTTGGGACTCGTTGCACAAAGAGACATTGGTAAAAACGATGTCGTTTTAGAGATTCCTTAGAAATTTTGAATTTTTGATATTGGAAATGTGTGTAACGGATTGAAGCCTTGGATATCTATGGCTTTGTTCTTGAATAGAGAGAAGAAGAAGAGTGAGGATTCTCCGTGGCGGGTTTATCTTGATATTCTTCCTGAGTCCATTGATTCCACTGTGTTTTGGTGGGTTTTTTGCTTCGTTTTCTTTCTTTGTTTGATTTGTTTTTTTAGTAGGTTGTTTAATGCACTGTGTTTTTGAAAGTTTGAGTTTTGGGGGTTGATGAAGTGTTCTTTTGATGGTTTCAATGTAGAGCCAAAGAGGAGCTTGTTGAGCTTCAAGGTTAGCAAATTTGTTGTTTTGTTTAAATTATTTATTATGTTTACTTGGAATTGTATGATCTCTAGATTTAAAATTCATTATTATGTTTACATTGAAATTAACAAGTTCCTAAAGTGTTAAACGTAGCACTTGTATTACAATATTTCTCATATTATTACAACCCCTATTACAGTTTTCTTCATAAATCCTATAACTTGTACCTAGTAGTTGTTGGGATTTATGCCCTAAAACTTGTAATTTGTAAATGTTATAAATTCATTAATAAAAGAAGTAGTTATTTTATTCAATTAATATGACTCATACGTTTATGTTATATGTGTTAACATCCAAGATTGATAGATGTAATCTCAAACTGAATATATGAATGCCATATACAGAGAAATTCATTTTGAGACATGCAATCTAAAGAGTCCGTAGAAAACAAATACAGCTGGGTACTTTATTTGTGGTTAATCTACAGTTGCGGTCCATTCTGTAATGTACTGTGGTCTTATCTTAGACTACTCATATGGTGTTATGAGAATGGATGCACCTTACATGATGTGATCATATAGGACTAAAATTTGTTAGTTGAAAAGATTCATATATATATATATATCGACAAATGATGGTTGTATATGAGTGATATAAATCCTGAGTGTCTAACTGACTTCTTTAAGTTAGATCGTGTTTCTTGAAATACCATGGGTGAGATCGGAGTAGCATTCCCGATCAATAACTCCGTATCTTAGAATCGCGATTTGGTTTGTGGCTGAGAAGTTATGCACACAATAGTGGAATCCACTCCTTCTTGCGAGAAGTAGATGAGTAGTTCCCTTAAGTGTTGATTCGAGACTTAAACGATTAAGAGCGCTCTCTTTCTTCCTTAAAAAAATGAAGTATATAATCTTTCATTAGAAAATCAATGGTACGTACTTAAAGAAAAGATATAATTATAGAGGTATAACAGACTGTATGAACTACTTGTGAAGAATCATACCATATGTAATAGACATATCGATGGACACTGATAATTTAGTTGTGTAAAACATCTACAGTTACGATAGTACAACCTTGGGTTTTTAGTGGAATAACTCCGAGGTTAATAATAGTGAAATATTAATTAAAGAATTTAATTAATTTTTCTAAATATTATTGGAGTTCAAAATTGTGGGTCCATTAGGTCCCTTTGCTAATCCTTTTACGATTGATAGTAACAAAGCTCATGGAGAATTGAATGGTCCAATTGATTATGTTACGAAAGTAACTTAAATATAATCTAGGAATTAATTAAATGATGTGATTATTTAATTAATATATTATTTAATTGATTAATTAAATATTATTAAATAATATAATTATTTAATTGATATATTAATAATTAAGAATTATTAATTGTTATTTGGAGGTTTAAATTTCGAACCTTGACAAGAGCAAAAGGATAAAAATAAGAAGGCATTATTTTTATTTGCTTTAAAAAGGTCAAAGGTTCAAATCCTAGTGGTGACCGAATTAAAAAGGATTTAGAATCATATTTTAACTTTGTTTACTAAACCTTATGATTCTAGTATATAAGATCTACTTATCAGGAAAAAGAAGCTAACCTAAACCTAATTGAGAGACATAGGGTGCGGCAACTAGAAAGGAAAAAGAAAAAGAAAAAGAAAATTGTTTTCTTCTCACAAGGACTTGGCCGAATTCACAAGAGGAAGCAAGGTGTTGCCTTCCGATTCTCTCAAGCCTCCATTCAACTGCTCTCGGAATCCATGATGAGCCAACACACATAGTTGCTAGATCGCGGGACATAACTCGGAAGGCTTAGTGGTGAAGGATCGAAAAGAAAACGAAGGAGTGTTCTTCAAAGAGGTATTAAAACAAATCTTTTCCTCATATTCGTGTATACAAAAAGGTCCAAAAAACGATAAAATTTTTAAAACCTACCATTCTCTTTCTCTGTTTTGACTCTTTTCCTCTGCGCGACTTACAATTGGTATCAGAGACAATTTTTGATATACACGAATATGTTAAATTTGTTTTCAAATTCTTTTCGATATGTATGATATGTGTAGGCACAATCTAGGGTTGAATGATGTTTACATACTTTTTATATAAACAAGGTTGATCGTTAATTGTATGGTACGATGAGTTTAGTTCAATTTGTTTCCTGGTTGTAATAATTAAAAAAAAAATTCGGATGTAATCATTCTTTGTAAATTTTCTTTTGTTGTAATATGATTAATGTAATCTTGTACGAAGAAGAAGATTCGAGAAGATGGAGAAGCCGGACATGTGTTGGACACACAAACGAAAGCCATGCGTGTAAGGCACGAACAACTGCCGCGCATGCACGCAAGGCACAAGCAGCAACGCTGCTGTGTGTGCTTGGTGCAACACAAGGCAGCCGTGCGCATGGTGCAACACAAGCTGCTGCTGCTCATGGCATGCGCGTAGGCAAGCTACCGCATGCGTTTTGGCGCAAGGCTTGGTCTACTGCGCCCTAGTCGTGTGCAATGGCAGCAGCCGTGCATGGGTTGCACACAGGTTGTTGCGCACTTGGACGTGCGAACATCGCACATGGTTGCGGACATCCAACCTCTTCGTGCGAACGACGACTACACATGAAAGTGCAATGCCAAGTGTTCATGATGCTAGGGTTGCGTATTCGAAAGCGTGTATGTGCCGATATTATTATTTTTTTTGAACACTTTGGGCATCTAATAAATGTTAGTGTAACATTTGGGCCTTAGTTTTTTGATTCATGGGATGGATCACCATTAAAAAAAAAATGATTAATCAAGTTGGACTTGATTAAAAGCCCATAAGATATAAGAAGATGGACTTAAAGAAAAAGAGATTACAAGAAGACCAAGGAATGGCTTGGATTAATTTTTGTAATTAGATTTTTTTTTTTTTTAAAAGTTAGATAGTTTATCGTACTCGGTCAACTTATGTATGTTTTATTTATGAGATGATTATGCCATATATATTAGAAATGCCTACACTTGCATTATAATATTTCATACATGATTAATAGCTCATTTATTTTATATGTTGTTTATTATTTTTAATATGATTAAAATTGAATAATCACATAAATGGCTATTAATAATGAGATTAGTTTTTAGGAGTAAAAACTTGGTAATTCTCATTAACTACTAATCTTTCATTAAAATGTTTAAATAGTTGATTAGTAAAGCCCAAGTCATTATTAAGATTAATTTGATTAAGGCCTTAATAATAATTGGACCCCATAATGTGGTTTTAGTTTTAATAGTTAAAACTTGGTAATCCTCACATTTAATTCTAGTATATTTAAAATAGTTTACGTAAATTAGAATTCCAATAACGAATTAGTTTTTAATAATTAAAAATCCGGTTTATTATTAAATATTAATAGGATAAGATTCTAGTAACATAACCTAAAAGAACTAGATTCTTCTTAACCATTTAATCTAGATTCATTGGTAACTTACAAACAATAAATATATAAGACTAAATTTGGAAGACTTTCTAACTACCTAGAAGTGGTGGTATTAGCAAATATACATGATATAATTTTTTTTTAAGTAGATGTTCTATAAATTAATAACCCCTGCTAATTAATAAATTAGCATGCCACATATCATATAAATTTGGAGAGGCCAGACTATATATATAGACACGCGATTCATTAGCATGCCACAAATCGTATGAATTTAGAGAGGGTAGACTATTTGATATATATAGGTACTTGATTCACAATTAATGAAGAGAAGAGACGGTTATTTGCATAAGTGATGATAAAGCAAAGTTTGTGGCCTTCAGGTTATATACGTATACAATATATGAAGTAAAGAGAGAGGTGTTAGAGCGTTCCTAAAAGTCAAACGACAAGACCACCAAAACAAGTCGCAGGCTCGTGCCTCGAATTGAAATACTTAATAAGACTTGGCAGTTGGCACGACAAGTCCGACTAGACTTGACATAGTTCCAGTTCGAATTGTGGAACCAGGGTGAAATCAGAATTGGAAAAATTAGAAATAGAATTGGAAAAATCAAAATTGGAATCGATTTTTTGGTTCCGGTTTAGGAATCGGAGCCGAAATTGAGAGAGGTCGGTTTCGATTCTGGTTCCGATTTTCATAGAACCGATCGATTCGAACTAGATTAGAATTGACGGTTTCGGTTCCAGTTCGAACCGGCAGTTCATGTGCTTTTTTTTTAGAAAAAAAAAATTTATTAAAAAATTAACACTTTATTTATAAAAATAAAATGTTTAAAAGAGAAATGACATTGAAGAGTATTGAACCATGGTTCATAACCCTCGTTCAAGTAGATATATTTTCCTTTGCATTTTCCTCCTTTTTATATAGGTTAGGCCACTCTCCACTTTTCTTATTTATCCAGTGTGGGATGGTGGATTTTCTTATCCTTTCCATTATAATTCTATCAATGCTTGCTCTAGAAGGAGTGTTTGCCAAGTCTCGTTCAAACGAATTAAAACACCACATTTACATTTAAAAATAGAGGGAATTGCACAAACTTCCCCCGAGGTTTGATAAAATTGCACAAATATGACAGTTTTGACCATATATGCACAAACTTCCCTTAACATTTAAAAATTGTTGCACAAATATTCCCTACCGTTAGATGGATCCATTAGTCAATGGTCAAACGTGCAAAAAGTCTAAAATACCCTATATTTTTATTTTAAACAAAATAAAAAATTCAAAAGTAAGATAAAAAAATATATTAAAAAATCTCTTAGAAAATATGAATGTATCTTAAATCTGAATGCAGGAAAAAAAATTCATCTTTTAAAAAAAAACATAGTTTGTGCAATTCCCCCTTAATTTTAAATAAATTTATTTAATATTAAATTGTTTTATTAAATTGTTTAAAAACTATTTTTTTTATTTGTAAAGATGAATTTTATTTCAGCTTTCAGATTTAAGATACATTTATATTATCTAATTTTATATATACATATATATATATATATATATCTTATTTTTAGTTTATTTATATATAAAGATATATTTATTTATGTTAAAAATATTTTAGTAACATTTCAATATCAGTTATCATAAAATGTAACACCCAACACCGAAACAATTTTATTAGTTTAAAAATATTTTAGTTACCAATATACGATCACAAAAACTTATCCTCCCAATCCAAAGATAATAAACATCTGAAAATCTGTAAAGAAGAATAAAAACCAATAAAATCAAATTGTATAGAACATATGTCACCGGCCTGCTATTATGAGAATAACAGACAAACTAAACATATTAAATAATGAACTCGTAAATAAGTCATTAGAAATAATGCCATTGAAATCAGTCCACTGTACATAAACAAACATCTACAAAATACACCTCAACTCTCAAGAAACCGAATCAATCAACCACATTTAACATGTGGAACCAACAATATAGTGCCAATACACAATCACATGATTATTAATAATACTTGAGAAGTTAAATCATAAATCCAATATACAAGAAATTTGCTTATTATTAGGGGGTCATAACATTCAACCATTAGCAAAAATGCATATATAAACAACTAGAATAGAAAGAATAAGAAAATCTCACATCTCACATAGGATAAATATGAAAAGTGGAGAGAGGTCTAATATATATAAAAAAAATGAGAAGAATGCAAAGGAAAATATACTTACTTGAACAAAGGTTATGGGCCACGGCTACAGTCCAATACTTTACAATGTACTTTCTAATATATATATATATATATATATTTTTATAAATAAAATTTCATTTTTTTGTAAAAAAAAAAAAAGTTTAGAACAACCAGAACCGCCTACCTAACCGCGAAACCGGAACCGTGCAGGTTCTGTCCAACCCTATTTTACGAGCGTTTCGAGGTTCTCTTTATAAGTTGATATTTTTTTTATGGAAAATGTTTGGATACTGACTGATCAATACCCAAAGCATACTGACCACCCATAATCATCCAATGGGGTGTTGCCATGTGGTAAAACTCTTTCATTTTTTCCAATTTTCTCCTTACTTTTGGATTATGTGACTATCGACTAATGGATGGTCAGCACGTTGGGTACTGACCGGCCAATACCAAAGTGTTGTCCCTTTTTTTAGTTTTAAAGAGTCTCTTTACAATCTTTATAAATAGACTTGATTTGTAAGAGAATCCCATCAAAAAGTCTTTTTTTTGGCTCTCTTTTCAACTTCATCTTCTTGCTTCCACCAGACTTCAACACAACAGCCACACCAACCAACTTGTTACAGTCATTAAACAGCTCACCACCATAGCTACATCAATTGCATACCAAACAGAGAAAAATGAAGTTCGGGAAAGAGTTCGCGTCCCAGATGGTGCCGGAATGGCAAGAAAAATACATGGGTTACGATTTTCTCAAATCTCGTCTCAAAGAGGTCCTTCTTTTTAAGCAAAGAAGCCGGCCAATGACATCCGGACCAATTGGTCTGACTCGAAAGATGTCACTTTACAGAGCCTTTAGTGGCCTAATCTCGACGCCCAGACACGGCACCAAACCAAACAGCCCATCTCCCGACCTCGAAAACCACTCAATCTTTGTCAACTCCGTCAGCCGTGACGGATCTCACAATTACGAAACCACTTTCTTGATGTCCTCCGACGACGGAGGAGAGTACGAGCTTGTTTATTTTAGGAGACTTGATGATGAGTTCAATAAAGTGGGCAAGTTTTACAGAGACAAGGTTGAGGAGGTTTTGAAGGAAGCAGAGGTTTTGAATAAGCAAATGAATGCTTTGATTGCTTTTAGAATTAAAGTTGAGAATCCACCCATGACGGGTTTTGATCGACGGTCGAGATGACTCGTCTTGCTTCCGATATCGCCACCTCCACCGCCGAACTTCATATCTCCGTCCCAGCCGGAGCCAGAACAAGCAGTGAGTTTTTTTTTAACCATTAATGTTGTGAACTTAACTCTTCATTTTGTTTACTGTAAACACACTGATCACAAAAATTAAAATTTTAATATTATTCTTGTATATTGTAAGAAATTATTAATTGGTTTTGTTTGATGGGCAGGAAGAGCAGCTGATCTCATGGAGATTATTGAAGAGACTGGTGAGAGCAGCCATGGACAGTTAGATGAATCAAATGAGGATGACGGTGACGAGAAGCCGTCGGAGAAGAGCAACAATAATGCGAAACAGACGCGGTTCAACCAAGGAAACCACCACCGAAATCGCAGAACATGAAGAAAGCTAGACCAGCTCCATTAGACGTACTCAATCGTGTGAGAATAAACAACACTCTTGAGACTCCTCGGTCCACCATCAAGACTATTCTCAATGTTCCTCTACAGACAGAGCTCAAGTTCAATAGGAAAAATCTCAAGAAAGTTGAAGATCAACTTAAACTAGCTTTTATTGAATTTCACCAGAAGCTTCGTCTTCTCAAGAATTACAGGTAATTGATTATTATTCACTGTCTCTCAATATATAATTAAAATCCATTAACATAGTGGTTGATATATTTTTTGTTTGTGATTAATTACAGCTTTCTAAATACGATGGCATTTTCAAAGATCATGAAGAAATATGATAAGGTAAGTCCCTAAAAAAAACCCAGATTTTATCTTTTCAAATTATGTTCTTAATTTTGATTAGTGTTCTCACTTTTTTTTTTTGGTTTCATGTTTAATTATTGCAGATAAGTTCAAGAAGTGCATCAAAATCTTACATGAAAATGGTGGATAATTCCTACCTTGGTAGCTCTGATGAGGTAACAAAGCTTATGGAGAGAGTCGAAGTGACATTCGTTAAACACTTCTCAAACGCAAACCGCACTAAAGGCATGAACGTCTTAAGACCAAAAGCCAAAAGAGAAAGGCACAGAATTACATTTTCAACTGGTGAGTTACTTTCTATTAATTTCTATCAAGTTGTTTTGATCTTTCTCTTTAACATGTTTATGGGTATACCTAAATTTTCAGGATTTTTCGCTGGTTGCACATTTGCTCTGTTAATAGCCCTTGTTACGATCATACGTGTCCACGGTCTTCTTGATCCGGACAAATCACAAGGACACGGACAGTACATGGACAACTTGTTTCCTCTTTATAGGTAACAAGCAGTCAAGCATGATGCAATCCAGATTTGTACTAACTTTCAAGTTCTTATGGAAAATAATCAATCAATGTTTTGGTTTTGCAGCTTTTTTGGGTTCCTCGTGTTGCACATGATCATGTATGGTATCAACATATTCTACTGGAGGCGTTACAGAGTCAATTACTCTTTCATATTTGGTTTCAAGCAAGGAACTGAATTGGGCTACCGACAAGTCTTCCTTGTCAGTTTTGGTTTTGCAGTCTTGGCTCTACTCACTGTTATTGGCAACCTTGACATGGAGGTCAATCCCATAACACAGAATTACAATGGATTCACTGAATCTTGCCCACTAATCTTAGTAATTGTAAGTAAAAAAAATAAATATAACTAGCTAGCTTGTCCAATTCAAACTTCCAACATTTTATTTTCAATCAACTAATTTTTTCTTCTTGTTTTGTGGATGCAGCTACTAATTGTGTTATTGTTCTTGCCATTCAACATCTTGTATCGGTCAATTCGCTTCTTCTTCTTGACATGCTTGTTTCACTGCATTGCTGCTCCTCTCTACAAGGTGACACTCCCAGATTTCTTCTTGGCAGATCAATTCACTAGCCAAGTTCAAGCCCTGAGAAGTCTAGAGTTCTACATTTGCTACTACGGGACGGGAGACGTTGCACACCGCAGTAACAAATGTAAGTCGTACAACGTATACACCGTTTTCTTCTTCATCGTGGCCGTGATTCCCTACATGTCTCGGCTACTTCAGTGCCTACGAAGAATGTTTGAAGAAAAAGATGCAATGCAAGGATGGAATGGGTTGAAATATTTCATCACAATCGTTGCTGTTTGTATGAGGACGGCTCTGAGTCTAGACAAGACTAATCTTGGATGGATAATAACATCCTGGATCTTCTCTGTTGCTGCAGCCGTTGTTGGAACATATTGGGATCTTGTTTACGATTGGGGTCTTCTTAATCGGAATTCCAAGAATCGTTGGTTGAGAGACAAGCTTCTCATACCCGAGAAAAAAATATATTTCATTGCCGTTGTAAGTAAAACAGGACCACTTGAAATCTAGAATTAACATCAATTTTACATTATAATTATTCCTGTATATGTATAATTTCTAACTTTGTTCATTAATTGCAGGCCTTGAACGTTTTGCTGAGATTTGCATGGTCGCAAACTGTGTTAGGTATTGGTTTGGACATATTACATCCACAAACCTGGACTACACTTGTTGCCTGCCTAGAAATCATCCGTCGTGGCATATGGAATTTCTTCAGGTAATTTTTTTTTTTTTTTAACTATTACATTATTTCGGGATTGGAAAGCATAACTCAAACCCACAATCAAAATAAACGTAAACTTTTAAAAAAATTCATACAACTCACATTAATTTAATTTTTTTTTTTTTTTTTTTTTTGGATACATTAGGTTGGAAAATGAGCACTTGAACAATGTGGGCAAGTACAGAGCATTCAAATCAGTGCCAATGCCTTTCAACTACGACGAAGATGAAGACAAAGATGATTAAGAATATAAGATGTATCACCATCCTCTCTATAAAATACACATATAAAAAGAAATAGGTGGAGATCGAGAAAAATTATTTACAGAAATCTTCATCAGCAGCTGATGTTATTTGACCATTATAGGCCTAGTGAGAATAAAACTATATACTAGGGAAACATAAAATTTTCTTTCATTTTTTTTTGTTTTTGGTTGTATCAGTATTGTTGTATGTAAAAATGGGTCAATTCAATGTAAATGTGATAAACTAGCTCTGAAAAGAGTAACATTTAATTGGGTTCGAGTCCTCCTGATGCAGACGGAAGCTTTGAGAAAGACAATCTCCGTGATCTCAGTGATATGAACAACTTGTGTCTCTAATGCCTGTTGATTCTATTGAATGCCAGGAAAAAGAAGGATAAATTGAGTAAAACTCAAGAAATATTATTCATCAAAAACTGAGAAACAAACTGGGTTCAAACATCTTAAATAAGAAAAGCACTAAGTCGATTTCCACAAGGAATTGACTTCTAGATTAATTAAACTAATAATGAAATGAAAATACTATCTAGAAAAGGAGAACTACTAAATAAGAGAACAAATCCGGCTCGAACAAAGATTTCGAAGCTTGTTGCGCACGTGACTTAGGAGTCTGTCAACTAGGCTCGTTTTGGGTGCACCAAGCGTCCCAAATACGAGTCCGCAATCTGGTCTGCATCACCTCCCCTCTACAAAAACCCCGAATTTTTGTAATAGTGTAATACTTAAAAAAAAAAAATTAATAATAATAATAATAATAAAAATAAAAATAAAAATAGAAGTAACATTTAATTGAGGGTGATTACCAAATTAGTTCTAGACCTTTTTTTAAATTCCAAAGTTGTTTGAGACTCTTACAAAAGTGACCAAATTGATCGCCGACTTTTTAGATTGTACCAATTTTATATATTTTCTATTATTAGTTCGTCATGACAATAAATATATCAGGACAAAGAATGTTGACCACTCTATTTATATACTTTGACTTAAAGTGTATGTACTTATCAAAACTTTTCAATAATCTATAGTCCACATTTTTCATCCTGATATATTTATTGTTAGGACAAACTGACAATAGAAAAACTATATATCACACCTAATTGATATATATATATATATATATATCACACCTTGCAGCTGCAACTGATGCACCTCAAATCCAATTTACTTTTAATTCAATTAGATTTATGATTGGTTTTACAAAGATTAAATAACAGTTTAATTTGCTAAATGAATCAATCATGTCGATTTTTCTAATGTCAAAATGAATCCAATCTTATTTGCTACTGCTGCTAATGTTGTTCTTCTGCATCTTCACCGTTTTCCCGTCATGACAACGGACAGCGACACCTGCTGAGAGTCGGCCGCCGTACAGCCGAATCCCCAGAATGAAGTTGTTGAGCTTCTTCTTGGTAATGGTGGATTTGGAGTGGGTAGGTTGGTTTATAGATGGAATTTATGGTGGGAAATTCGTTGGGTATGTTTCCAGGTTCATTTCGTTTCTGGGTTTTCTCAATCTGATGTGCTCTGCCATTGTTATTGTTGAAGAATATGATGATGATAACTTCTCTCCAACAACTGGCATTTTTATGAGAGAAAATAAATGAATAAATTCTCCTACTCAATCTGATCATGTCCACAAAAACTACATTTTAATTAAATTCAATTGTTGTTAATTGGACATTATTTGGTTGCTTGCTTATAGTATGAAAAGGAAGATCGTCTTTGATAGAAATTGAGAGATTAGGGTTCAGTAGATGTTCTTTTTCTATGAATTTTCTTTATTTATTTTTTCATTAGTAGATTTTGAATTTATTAGGTGAGATATGACTTAACCATTTCTAGTCTATGAATTTTTTTTACTGAATTTTTAAAAATTTAGGGACTAAATTGGTACAATTTCAAAAGTCATGGATCAATTTGGTCACTTTTGTAAAAGTCACAAACAACTTAGAATTTAAAAATTAGTCCATGACTAATTTGGTTATTGCCCTTTAATTAATTCAGATATTTTGACTTGTTAGCTCTAAAATGATAGTTTATTTTTGGACGATTACCAAATAGGTCCTGAATTTTTTAAACAAATTTCAAGTTGTTTGCGACATTTATAAAAGTGACTAAATTAGTCCTGATACTTGTACAAGTACCAAATTAGTCCCCAATCTTTTTGAAATACCAAATTAGTCCTTGTTGATGGTTAAATTAAACATTTGGCTTTACCTAATGATGGAAAATTACTTTAGTTACCCTATTTAAAATTGATTAAATAATAATAAAATATGTTAAAATATATATAAGACTTAATAGCACCAGACCCCCCTAAATTATATGCGAATTTGTAAATTGCCCCCTAAATATTTTTTTTCAGCGGTAAACCCCTCGAACTGTCTAAAATTGGCAATAATGGACAGAATAGGGACGGAACCCTTATTTCGTCTGATTTTCCTGACACATGTGCTGCACATGTGAAGCAAATGAGGGCATTTTAGTCATTTTGTGACTACTACTAATGAAAATTTTAAAAAAACTATAATTAATAATTAAAAAAATTAAAATAATAATAAAAAAAAATTTGAAATTTTGGATTGTTAAAAATAATAAATATTATTAAATTAAATAATTAACATTAACAGAAATTAAAAAAAGAGTATTAAAAAAAAAATCAAACCCTAATCTCTCTTATTCTCTTTTCCATCTCTTCTTCTCAACACTAAACCTGTACAATCAAACACAAACCAGAAATTAATCTCCAAGAATCATCTTCCTAACAAAATTTTCATCACAATCGTCAATCTCCACCAAATCATTACCATCATCTAACACCAACCCAGACCAACCCCTCCATCTCGCCACCAGTACAGCTCCACCCCTCACCTGCACGAACCAGAACCGACGAGACCCATCCCTCATTGTGCCGCCGTGAACCCGATTGAACCCCATCATCTCGCCACCGTTGATCTGATTTGGAACCCTCTCTCTCTAAACCCTCACTCGCGAACACGATCGGGTTGGATTCGATTGGGTTTGGTGATGGAGTTCGATTGGGTTTGTGATGGTTTGGTGATAATGATGGTTTGTGTTTGTGGTGGTTGAATTCAGTTCGGTTTGTGATTTGATTATGGGCTGACTGATGGAGATGGTGGTGGACGGTGAAGATTGTGATTTGATTATGGGTTGACTGATGGAGATGGTGGTGGACAGTGAAGATGGTTGACTGATAGAGATAGTGGTGGTGGACGGTTGAGATGGAGATGGTGTTGGTGGTGGACGGGTGATTGAAAACATTGGGTTTTTTTGGTTTAATTTTTTTGATATGGGTTTGATCTGGAGCTGATGAAGAATAAGAGATTGGGGAGAGAGAATAGTAGAGATTAGGGTTTGGGGAAAGAGAATAGGAGAGATGGTTGTGGATGAGTGGTGTGGTTGATGATGTTGAAGATGTTGAAACCCAAGCATTGGATTAATTTGGTGGAGATGATGCATGGCTGATGATGTTGAAAATGTTGAAACCCAGGCATTGGATTAACTTGGTGGAGATGATGCTGATAATTTATTATTATTATTATTATTATTATTATTATGTGGAGACATTTCAATTTAATTATTAAAAATTATTCCTAATTTATTTAACAGTGAAAAGATAAAAATGTCCTTTATACTTATGCATGTGAGGTGCACATGCAAGGAAAATCAGACCGAATAAGGGTTCCGTCCCTATTCCGTCCATTATTGCCAATTTTCGACAGTTCGAGGGGTTTACCGTCGAAAAAATATATTTAGGGGGAAATTTGAAAATTCGCATATAATTCGGGGGGGGTGCTCTGGTGCTATTAAGTCTATATATAATTAAAACAGTAGTTAAATATGAAACAACATAAGAGACATCTTCTCTTCGCTATTAGACTCACCGGACAAAACCAAAAACACAAAAAAGGTTTTTTTACAAAAACAACAACACCACCACTTGTCCACTTTAATCTCTCTATGTTCTTCTTCTTCTTTTGTGGTTAGCAGAAAAAACAAAAACAGTGAAAAACATAGGCGGGATTTAATATGCTTTTATGCAAATTGCAAAATACTAAATTATCCTTTGATTGTTGAATTTGACTAATGGAATGTTAATGGAAAGACTAATTTGATACTTGTAAAAAAGTTAGAGATCAATTTAGTCACTTTTATAAAGGTCATAAACAATTTAGAATTTTTAAAAAAGTTTAGGACCTATTAGACAATAGTCATATCATAAATTAAAAAGTCCAGACACATCTAGGGATGGGCATTGGGAAAAATGAGGATGGATATAGATCCCCCCGTCCCCCATCCCCATCCCCATCCCCATCCCCATCCCCCTATTTCTCCATTTGGGGAAAATGAGAATAGGAGAATTTTAGGAGGAGGTATCCTTATCTCCATCCTCATTTCCCCGCTTTTTCCCTTGTTTTCCTTGTTTCTCCATTTTTCTAGTTCCCCCGTTTCCTCTGTTTTACTAAAAGTTACATACTGTTAACCGAAAATTCACTTTGGATGTGGAATTTCAATTAACACCCTCAAACTATTACTCGATAGGCTGCAGCGGGATAGGTACCCTGTTTTGTATGAGAAGAAATTCTGGAGTGAGGTGTAGCAAGTAGGAGAAAAATCACCCCGCCCATCGGGACTTCACGTATTGGAGAAGATATGGCGCTTGGGGTTCCCATGTTGGAGTAAGGGTTGTGATCCCTCTTTATGAACCCCGTATCCCGTCCCTCATACCCCGTATCCCGAATCCCGTACTCTTTTCTAGATCTCCATTGTGATTCCCCGAACCGGATAGCAAGCAAGCAAGTAGGATATGGGATAGGAGCTCTTCAATGATAAACTCACATACATGTGTAATAAAATAGATACGAGGGAGAGAATGACAAGTCTTTTTGATATAAGGTGGACTGGCCTAGAGGGAAAAAGCATCATGCATGATTATATGCTGAAAAACCCCTAGGTAGTATCCGGTGGAGAGAGATCATTTATATATTTATCAATAAGGCGTGCTCCGTGGAGCTTACACAAGTAGGAGAATAACACAACATAAGTGCTCCGGAGAGCTTACAATAATATGTGAGTATAGGCCCTTTTCTCTAACCAGTAGAAAAGAAGAAGAAAAGGAAGCCTTGTTAGGGAAGAAGCCGCAACTCTTCCTAGGAAAAAGCCCATCTCTTTCGTCGAATCTCATGTCATGTATATATAGGTCTTATTTCTTGTTGTTCACTCCCCTCAATTCAATCCAATGACCTAGCAATTTACGGGGCATTCCACGTTGATAGGCGAGAAAATCGTGGGATTGATTCCCTAAAATCAAGTAATTCCTTTTAGAACTGAAAAAGTTGACTCCACTTTAATATAGGACTCTTGAATGGCATGAACAAGGCAATTTCTTTATTTACTTAAACGCTGTCATATTCAGTCTATTATTTATAACTTGATCTTGGTATGGTCTAGCTCTTCCTTGGTAATCTGACAGATGGAGCCTTACGACCTCCTTTGTTGATGCCTTCTATGCTAGGTGGTCGGGAGGAGTTTGGAGGACCAGTTACAGGGTACGTGGTACTGCGGGGTACCGCGAGGTACTGCGGGGTACTACCGGGTACTGCGGGGTATCGGGGTGCTGTGGGGTCCAGCGGGGTCCTGCGGGGTACCGCGGGGTACTACGAGGTCCGTAGGGTACCGCGGGGTACAAGGGTCCCGCGTTGTACTCGGGACCTTGACTTCCATATTTCTTGGTACCTAAGGAACCAGGAGACCTCAATTTAGACCTTGATAAAAAGATAAGTGTGTTGATCTTGGTTCCTTTCCGAGGTAGCTAAATGCTCCCTGCGGCATCCCTCTACTTGGCAAGGATGGAAAATTCTTTCTTAGACCCTGCCAAAAAAGGCGGTTAACACATACTAAAAAAAAAAATCCATTACAAATTTAACAAAAATATTAAGAATAGAAAGAATAAAAAGTGTTCAGAATATATATATACATACAGTTTTTTTACTGTCAATTCGTTCTGATATAAAATATATTAGGACGAAGAATGTGGACCATAGATAATGGAGAAGTTTTGACAAGTGCATACAGTTTGAGTCAAAGTATGTAAATCTAATGGTCCATATTCCCATATTCCCTGATATATTTATATCAGGACGAACTGACAATAGAAAAATTGCATATATATATACACACACACACACTCATAAGGTTTGAGGAAAACGGGAAAATGGGGATAGGGGGACCTCCCCCATCCCCATCTCCATTTCAATTAATAAATTTGTGGAGGAAATGTGGAAATGGGGATGGTCCCCAAAACAATTTGGAGATGAAAATTATCCCCATCCCCACCCATTTCCCTATTTTTCTTCAAAAATTTCCTCCCAAATGGGGATGAGGAAGTGGGAATTTTGGTATCTGAGGATAAATACCCATCCATAGACACGTTAGCTACTCATATCAAGTTAAAAATATGCTAGCTTGGTATCAACAAGAGGAAGAGGAGGAGGATGAAAAGTAAACGAGGTTGATCGGATTGAAAAAGCCCAGGATGAGAATGGTGGACTACAACTAAACAAGCCAGCCCAAGTCAAGTGAGCAATAATAGATAATCATCTTCAAGATGACTTGAGCCCATTATGACCAACCCAAATGAGAAATGACTAGTTATAGACCCACCCATGAGGTTAGCATGTCAATATGAACAGGATGCTTAATGTGGTCAAGCTTTGCAAAATGCAGTGTTGTTTTTCTGTATTTTTTTTTTTTTAATATTACAATAATTTAGGGATGCGGGACAAACTCAAACCCATAACCTATCCATAGGCAGATGCATTTGGAAACTGGCTGCGTTTCAGCCCAAGCTAGCTTTTTATAATTTTTTATTTTTTTTTAAGTATTTGTTGATAAAATAAAAGGTAAAAATACAAATAAAAGGAAATTACTTGATAATTTATAAAAATAGTCTAGTTTTAGTTTAATTGAGATAATCTCAATAAATTCATTAGATTGATATGAACAATAATAGAGCTATCAAAATGACCCACGACTCGTGAACCCGACATGAACCCGAGGTTGTTAAACGGGTTCGGGTTGGCTTTAAACGGGTCAACCTGTTTAACCTATTTATTATGCGGGTCATGTCGGGTTTCACTAAACGGGTTAGCGGGTGACCCGTTTAACCCATTTATTTGATATGGTATATTTGTAATTTTAAACTGTATATGGATATAATTGAAATTTTACATAGATATATAAGTTAATGTTAATCCTAGCCAACATTTACATTCATTTAAATCAAATTTTCTCTTTTCTTTGATTTCTCACTGTCTCCTCTCTCAAACACAGATCTAGTTCTCTAAAACAAAAAATTCTTTATAAAAATAGTAGCTTGTTATGAATTGGTGTGTAAGTGGTGATGCAAATCAAACAGAGAAAAGTGTAGTGTTTGAATAATTGATGATGATGATGTGCGAAATTTTTCTGTTTTCTTAGATTGATGATGATGATGATAGAGATCCTAGATCTCCCAAAAAAAATTCTTTATTTTAATTTTAAAAAAAATTCTGTCATTTTTTTTTAATTTTAAAAATTCTTTCATTTTTTTAAATCTTTAATGGACGATGATAATGTCCAGATCTCCCCATAATGAACAAATTCTTTAATTATTTTCCTTTTTAAAAATGTTGTAAAGAACAAATATGAATAAGATTTTATTTTTTTTCCAATTTCTCTTTGTAAGTTTAATGAATTATATGGGCCAAGCAATTCAAGAACCACTTGACCAGACTCGACCCAACAAATAAACGTATCACGGGTCAACCCGTTTAACTAATCGGGTCATGTCATGTTACAGGGGACTGACCCGTTTACTTAAACGGATCGTGTTGGGTTGAGGCTAAACGGGTTGACCCGTTTAAGTAAACAGGTCATGTCGACCCGTTGACCTGTTTTGACAGCCCTAAACAATATTGTATTGACGCTCAAATATATTAAAGTTTAATCCCCTTGCTATTTTTTTTCTATATTTCCTAGATTAATCATTTTAAATGTTTTTAGAGGTCAAAATCATTATATTTTTATTATCTAGGTACATACTTTTTAGTTAGAAAAATTTTATTGTAAGGTTTGTTACAAAAAAAGAAAAAAAGAAAAAAAAAAGTTTGTACTACCATTTAGTGTGGTTTTGGTTGGAAATTACGTTAATTCAACATAATAATGTTTCATGTATAGGTCGCCATACATACCGCATGTGTATATCCAAAAAAAAATAAAATTATACTTAATCCACCCATACAATATGTCCTGGCCTCACCCATGAACCTATCGATGTAGGTGTGAGAAGCATACTACTGAACCAACCTTATCTTGTCAATGGACAAGGTTTTTGTTAGACAATATACATAATCTTTTGTTAAAATACTCTTACCGAGTAGACCGGATGAGGTTCGACCCTCTCACATATATGAAAACAACTTGCTGATTCAAGTCACATTTTTATTCCCGTATTCTGAATTTATTGAAAAAACGGTTGAATTTGAATTTATTGTAATAGTAAAAACAAAAAAATAGTTTGGTACTTTGGTCGTGAGTCGTGACAATCTTTTACATTAATTCTCAATGTTAACAATGTTGACAATTGACGATTCCGCAATTATCTCCAAGCTGGTGCACTGCTGTATAGACTCAAAAATTAATTATGTACACATTAATTGATTTTGTCCATATTAGGAATTGATTCTTGTAGTTATTGCTTTCCTAGAATAGAGATATTGTTTCCTAGAGTGACAGTACGTGTGCCTAAAGTTTAGGATTTCCTTTGTTGTACAGAGGCTATTTATGCCCATTGTTAAAACTGAGAAAATAACTTTTCACCAAAACCTTACTCTGTTTTTGACTTGGTATCAGAGCTTCACATATCATCCAAACCTTCACCTTAATCTTCATCATGGGTAACGATAAACATGAATCCTTCATACCCTCTACACTTGAATCATCTACACCAGTTATCCATATTCAATTAGAAAAATTTGGTTTTCAAGCCGGCGTTATTCTGACAGAAGTGAACTATGATGTATGGTCTCAGATATTGGAGATGTAGATCGCAGGACGTGAAAAGCTGGAATATATTATGGGCAAACCACCCCCCCCCCCCCCCCCCTCGAAGGAGACTGATGCTTCTTATGCGAAATGGTATGCCGAAAATCAAAAAGTCAAAGGATGGTTGTTGACATCTATGTCGCCGGAGATTATGAAGTGCTATCTTCGATTACGCACCGCACGTGAAATTTGGAGTGCTCTAGCCAAAGCATTTTATGATGGGTCAGATGAATCGCAACTTTTCGCACTGAATCAACAAGCCTTCTCTACCAAACAGGTTGGTCGTTCTCTATCCATCTATTACGGTGAGCTTGTCGCAATTTTCCAAGAACTGGATTATCGTGATAAGATTATAATAAAAGAACCTAATGATGTTATTACATATAAACAATCTGTTGAACGATTGTGTGTGCATATATTCTTAAGTGGAATTGATGTCGAATTTGAACAAATCCAAGGTGAGATTCTCCGAAAGGACTGAGCAATGGACCTTGAAGAGACCTATGCATATGTACGTCGTGATGCCTGATCGGACCATATTTACACCTATTTGAGGTTCCCATTTCCTATCGTTTGTACTCGTTTTCGAGCGTATTTTTGTATATAATGTGTTTTGTGAGCTTTTTGTAGGTTATTCACCATAAATAAGGTTTCTGAGCTAAATTGATGAGTTTTGGAAGTTAAAAGGGCTGAAACGGAAATGGCCCGTGCAGAACACCAAACTTTCGGGGGCCATATCTCTCTCCTCAAATTGAATTAGGTTTCGTTCCACATATTTTCGGAAAGCCCCAGCTGTATTCTTTCCAATGGTTTTTACAGAACACGATTCCGATGTCTCTAGAGGAAGTTATGCTCATTTCCGTGACAGTGCGCGATGCTGAAAACCACTGAAGAACAAGAAGCGCCCTACGGGCGCCCTACGTAGAGCGCCCACGTAGGGCGCCCACAAGATCAGAGAAATGGCGCCCTACAGGCGCCCTACAGAAGCGCCCTACGTAGGGCGCCCACAGTGCCACTCTTTTTACCCAATTTCTGCCCTAAACCCCCTCTCCTCTATATATACCCCCTTTTCTCTCAGTTTTTCAGAACCCAACTTCTCCTCTCTCTCTCTTCCGCCCCACTCTCTCTCTCTCCCCATCATCTTCTTCCTCCTCCATCTTCTTCCCCAAATAAGTGAGAGCTTCAAGCTCCCATGGAGGATTTTCCTCCATGGGAGCTCACCATACATCTCCACCACCCATTTTACACTACATCCACCCATCTAGGAGTAGATTACAAGAAGAAAGGAGTGGTCTTTGGACCAAAAACGAGCTAGGAAATCAAGGAGAGCTTGGAGGAGTGTCTTCAAGGGTTGTCTCCTTTTAACTCATTTCTTTTTGTATTTCTTGTTTTCTTGGATGTAATCACCAATTTGGGAATTTTGTAAGCCTACAATTGTGCAATATATGTATGAAATGTTTCTTAAATTCTTTGGGTTTTGTTCTACTCTTTGCCAAATCTATAATTTTCCCTCTTATTGTGGTATTCATGTGTGTGGATGGTAAAAATCGATATGTATGCATGAATGGGATTAGGAGTAGAGTAATTTAGATTAGGAGTAGTGTAATTTAGCTTCCCATGATTGTTTGTATGTTGATGAGTGAGCCAAAATGCCATGTTTAGAATGATTTGAGTGTTTGAGTATTAGCTCCAAAGAGTGGGAAAAGCTTGGTTGATTATGCATTCACATGCTAGATTAGGCTTGGGTTCCATATTCTTGTGCTTAATGGGTCTTTTTATTAAGGCACAATTGCTCATCCCATGGCTTGGGTTGGGTGATGAATTGATTTTGGTGAATTCCTTAATCAAGAGAATGAACCCTTAACTTGAATTGAATGTTCTTAATGATAACAATCAACTATTTGCACATTGTTGTTTGGTGAGCTTGTCCCATTTTTAGCCATCCATCTTAGGGAGATTTGAGAGATAAGGAGAGAGCTTTCTCTATGAGAGAGTTGAGCATTCATGAGATTGGAGACCGCCGTAATAGTATAGTGGTGAGTACATATCGGATTGACAACCGAGAAACCCGGTGTTCGATTCCCGGTTACGGATGGGGTCTCCTTTCTATCTATTTTGTATTTCTTTCTTTGTGTTTTTGTCTCATCTTTGATGTGTACTTTCATTCATTAGGGTTTGATGTAAATCTAGCATTGTTGCCTCTTTTATTAAATATGTTTGTTGATGGTTGAGTGGTCATTTGAAGTGCTTAATGCTTTTGAGTGGTTAGCCACCACTTGAATGAACCTTGGTTGTTGTGTGAAGGACCGAGAGGTGAAGCACGCAACGTGCATGAGTAGATTGGTCACTACATGCAGGGTAAGGTAGAGATACGCGAGGCTTTTGCATGTAAAGCCGCTATATGTGTCTCATAGTTCTTAATGAACTCGTGTGCAGCTTAGGTAACCATCCGTTGATAGGTTGCCGGTGCATGTGGGTATAGCCTTTGTTACTCGAGAGAGAATATTGGCGAAGATTAAGTGAGCACGGCTTTCAATATTGACAATGCATGTTTGTATGAAATTGTGTGATTGCTATGGTTGAGTCACTTACTTAGTGTAACCATTTATATGTCACATCTCTCACATCCATTCTATCTTTGTAAATACTTTTGTACATAATTTATCTTTTCATTGCAATATTTACATTTAATGCACACACACACCTCAATTCGTATTTTCCAAATAAGCTAAGCTAACGATGGTTGACGGATTCCACCTCCCTGCGGAACGATACCCTTGCTTGCACGCTATACTAGTCTCTTGACTCGTGCACTTGCGAGGTTGAATGTGAAATTCAAATCTTTTGATACACCTCAACGACGTGTCATCAAAGTGGCGCCGCTGCCGGGGAGGTGGCTTATTCGTTGATAGTTACTAGTTTTAGCTTAGGTTCTGTAAATATTTTAGATTTATTGCTTTTTATTGCTTTGCGGAGTAGTTTGTTATGTTGAAAATAAACATCTCTTAACTATGCTTTTCATTGTTCGATCGGCAATGTTTAGGCTAGGTTTGGGGGTGTAAGTCGTGTTATTTTTTCTTGTTTTTGTTTAAAGCATATGCATTTGATTTTCTTTGAGTTGTTTTGTGCAAGGAAAGAAAATTTCAGGTCGGATGGACCACACAACTCAAGAGAGCTTCACGGATGCTTGGTTGGTTCGAATAACCACTCGCGAGGGCTTACGCTTCAAGGGTAAAATGCTTTGCTTATTTTTGTGATTTTTATTTATGTTTAGATCTAAGGGTGGATATGTGTTGTGCTTAGATCTTAGGATTTTTAGGGTGTTTGTTTTAGAAAATTTTCAAACCTCTGCAAAACTGCCCTGTTTTGAATATTTTTGAGGCAAATGTTTCATTAAAACTGTACTCATTGGTGAGGAAATTAATTTTTTCGCCCGCGTTGCGTTCTTTGATTTTTCGTGCTGATTCCGAATATATAAAGAACGTAAAATTCTGGATTGTGGATCAAAAGTTATGAGCATTTCTTCGACCAAAGGTCATAGGCGATGCCCTGTTTTTCGAAATTGCGCTTTCACTGTTTTCATCGTCCATTTTCACACTTTTCCCATTCGAATTTTGAAATACTTTTTAAATGAAAAGTGTGTATTTATATGTCTACTCTATGGTGTAAAAGTTTTGAGAAATTATTTTAAGTGCTTTTAAAGATATGCACCAGAAAGTGGACATTGGACGACTTTAAATTTCGACAGTTTTTTGAAATCTTTGGCCTCCATGTTGAGTTGTTTTTCTTTGTGTGCCGGAAGAGACATGCATTGTATGCTTTTAGCTCCGTGCATCACTTAAATTTTCTTGTACAGTGCCAATCTTTTGATGTTGAGGTGGATGAGACTTCTATGTTTGTTTAGCCTAGGAAAATAGTGGAGACTACCCTAGTGAGGTTTCGAGCCTATTAGCGCCAAATTCAGAGGGTATATTTTGTTTCTACTCTTTAAACACTCTTCGATTTTGTTCTTAATTGTGATCTCATTGTATATACATTTTGCATTGATTGCCATAGAACTAAAATAATGTGGACTGCTTGTTGAGATTTGTATTCCCTTGTTAGATGGACTTGTAGAAATGATTTTGGGCTTGAGTGTGTGCGAAACTACTAAAATAGCCTAAACACTCCCACACCCCTATATTCATTGCAAATTGAGGCCAAACACTACACCCCCAACCATTCCCTAGTTATTGATCATGTTAAGGTGTATAGCTTAATAGAAGTTATGTAGTGTAAAGCTCTAATTTTTGTGATTAAAAGCATGTACTTAGGCAAATGTATGCAAATTGTGCTAGGCAAAGGCTTACAAAAAGAAAAAAAAGAAAAAAAAAAAAAAAAAGGGAAAAAGAAGAAAAAAAAGAAAAAGAAAAGAAATAATAAGTGTGAATTATAAACACTTAAGCCTTCAAGTTCTTCAATTGTGAAGTTACTCTTAAATATGAGTACAAATGTAGCACAATTGTGCAATGTAAATTTTATAGCCTGGACGCTTGTAGTGTAAAGTGTAATAGAGCTAATTTTGTCGTATTGTAATGTGTATACACACCTTGATATGATTAGTAGCTTTATCCTATCCACTCCTACCATATCTTCCATCCCATACACCTTCACAAATCACCTTGGCCACAATATAAAGTGAGGGAAAGCCCATTTGATCTCTTAGGAAGTCTATATTGGGAATGCGAGTCGATGCATGCTCTTTCCACGTTCATGGCATTTCAATTCCTTCCATGAGATCTATCACTATAAATGTGCTTTTATTGAAATACTCATATGCGATACATTAGATTCCAGTACATAAACTCATTCGCATATGTTTGATTGAGAGTGATCGCCCAGGTTCTGAGTGGAAAAATCAGACTGAAATCCAGGGAGGATTAGAGTCAAGGCGAATTTTATCTTAGGCAATTCGAGCGTAGTTGTTTTGTAAACCGAAAACATCCTAAGTATTGGCATACTTGCATTGTGTGATGCATTGTTATTAATTGGTATATTTGAGATACTAGCATGCATGTGTAGTCTTTGCTTGGTATGTTTGGATTGCATCTCAACTTATCTTGCAGAGTATACGTTTGTGGGTGTCGTAGCTGTAAACCCTCAGGAGACTATAACTCCTCCTCTAGGGATCGCCTAGCGGTTTAAAGGCTTGTGGCACATGCTAAGTGTCATCGTGTTTCCTACGGAAGTGGACTAACCTAGTCTTTAGTTTTCATATTTTGTTGTTTTTCGTTTTTGTTTTGCTCGAGGACGAGCAAAAGATAGGTTTGGGGGTATTGATCGGACCATATTTACACCTATTTGAGGTTCCCATTTCCTATCGTTTGTACTCGTTTTCGAGCGTATTTTTGTATATAATGTGTTTTGTGAGCTTTTTGTAGGTTATTCACCATAAATAAGGTTTCTGAGCTAAATTGATGAGTTTTGGAAGTTAAAAGGGCTGAAACGGAAATGGCCCGTGCAGAACACCAAACTTTCGGGGGCCATATCTCTCTCCTCAAATTGAATTAGGTTTCGTTCCACATATTTTCGGAAAGCCCCAGCTGTATTCTTTCCAATGGTTTTTACAGAACACGATTCCGATGTCTCTAGAGGAAGTTATGCTCATTTCCGTGACAGTGCGCGATGCTGAAAACCACTGAAGAACAAGAAGCGCCCTACGGGCGCCCTACGTAGAGCGCCCACGTAGGGCGCCCACAAGATCAGAGAAATGGCGCCCTACAGGCGCCCTACAGAAGCGCCCTACGTAGGGCGCCCACAGTGCCACTCTTTTTACCCAATTTCTGCCCTAAACCCCCTCTCCTCTATATATACCCCCTTTTCTCTCAGTTTTTCAGAACCCAACTTCTCCTCTCTCTCTCTTCCGCCCCACTCTCTCTCTCTCCCCATCATCTTCTTCCTCCTCCATCTTCTTCCCCAAATAAGTGAGAGCTTCAAGCTCCCATGGAGGATTTTCCTCCATGGGAGCTCACCATACATCTCCACCACCCATTTTACACTACATCCACCCATCTAGGAGTAGATTACAAGAAGAAAGGAGTGGTCTTTGGACCAAAAACGAGCTAGGAAATCAAGGAGAGCTTGGAGGAGTGTCTTCAAGGGTTGTCTCCTTTTAACTCATTTCTTTTTGTATTTCTTGTTTTCTTGGATGTAATCACCAATTTGGGAATTTTGTAAGCCTACAATTGTGCAATATATGTATGAAATGTTTCTTAAATTCTTTGGGTTTTGTTCTACTCTTTGCCAAATCTATAATTTTCCCTCTTATTGTGGTATTCATGTGTGTGGATGGTAAAAATCGATATGTATGCATGAATGGGATTAGGAGTAGAGTAATTTAGATTAGGAGTAGTGTAATTTAGCTTCCCATGATTGTTTGTATGTTGATGAGTGAGCCAAAATGCCATGTTTAGAATGATTTGAGTGTTTGAGTATTAGCTCCAAAGAGTGGGAAAAGCTTGGTTGATTATGCATTCACATGCTAGATTAGGCTTGGGTTCCATATTCTTGTGCTTAATGGGTCTTTTTATTAAGGCACAATTGCTCATCCCATGGCTTGGGTTGGGTGATGAATTGATTTTGGTGAATTCCTTAATCAAGAGAATGAACCCTTAACTTGAATTGAATGTTCTTAATGATAACAATCAACTATTTGCACATTGTTGTTTGGTGAGCTTGTCCCATTTTTAGCCATCCATCTTAGGGAGATTTGAGAGATAAGGAGAGAGCTTTCTCTATGAGAGAGTTGAGCATTCATGAGATTGGAGACCGCCGTAATAGTATAGTGGTGAGTACATATCGGATTGACAACCGAGAAACCCGGTGTTCGATTCCCGGTTACGGATGGGGTCTCCTTTCTATCTATTTTGTATTTCTTTCTTTGTGTTTTTGTCTCATCTTTGATGTGTACTTTCATTCATTAGGGTTTGATGTAAATCTAGCATTGTTGCCTCTTTTATTAAATATGTTTGTTGATGGTTGAGTGGTCATTTGAAGTGCTTAATGCTTTTGAGTGGTTAGCCACCACTTGAATGAACCTTGGTTGTTGTGTGAAGGACCGAGAGGTGAAGCACGCAACGTGCATGAGTAGATTGGTCACTACATGCAGGGTAAGGTAGAGATACGCGAGGCTTTTGCATGTAAAGCCGCTATATGTGTCTCATAGTTCTTAATGAACTCGTGTGCAGCTTAGGTAACCATCCGTTGATAGGTTGCCGGTGCATGTGGGTATAGCCTTTGTTACTCGAGAGAGAATATTGGCGAAGATTAAGTGAGCACGGCTTTCAATATTGACAATGCATGTTTGTATGAAATTGTGTGATTGCTATGGTTGAGTCACTTACTTAGTGTAACCATTTATATGTCACATCTCTCACATCCATTCTATCTTTGTAAATACTTTTGTACATAATTTATCTTTTCATTGCAATATTTACATTTAATGCACACACACACCTCAATTCGTATTTTCCAAATAAGCTAAGCTAACGATGGTTGACGGATTCCACCTCCCTGCGGAACGATACCCTTGCTTGCACGCTATACTAGTCTCTTGACTCGTGCACTTGCGAGGTTGAATGTGAAATTCAAATCTTTTGATACACCTCAACGACGTGTCATCAATGCCGTCCGCAGAGCAATAATAAATGGCGAAGCTGATCACTTAGAGTCCTCTACCATGGTGGCTCGTCGGGACAAGCCTCAGCAATGGCAAATCCACCTTAAATCAGACTCTGTTTTGAACCATGTTGCATACCAAACTCAGTCATCTGGATCACAAAAGGGAAGCTATGAAATAGGAGTTGCAAAACCAGAACGTGTGTGTACTCACTGTGGTGAAACCGGACATACTAAAAACAGGTGCTATGAACTGATTGGACATCTGGATTGGTGGGATCCATCCAAGGCACCACGCAAACGAAATTCAAAAGGCAACCATGCCTCTATTGCTGTAGCTGAATCTTCAAAAAATACTCCTGAAAAAGTCTCCTCTTTGATTGCTACTTCAAGTAACACTGGTAAGGCTCTTCATACTTCCGCACCTAATAGTGATAATACATGGATAATTGATTCTGGTGCTACGGATCACATGACCTTTGACAGTAATCATATTCAATCTATGAAACCATCTAAACAGCATATAGTGTCTACAGCAAATGGTACTCCCTCTCCTGTGATTGGAGAAGGTTCAATATCTCTCCTAAATAATTTGAATTTGGATTCTGTTTTGGTTGTACCTTCCCTCAAACATAACTTGTTGTCTATTGCCCAAATAACCCGTGCTTTATGTTGTCTTGTGATTTTTTGGCCTAACTTTTGTGTTTTTAAGGACATCCGGACTCGGAAGACAATTGGTTATGGTACTAGAAGGGGAAAGCTCTATTATCTCGATCTAATGCCTATTAGCTCTAGTCAGTTGGCTCAAGTTTTTTCAGTGGATAAGTCTGACAAGACTTCAGAAATTTGGTTGTGGCATAGGCGCTTAGGTCATGCATCTTTTGGATATTTACAAAAATTGTTTCCGAAATTTTTTCTAAGATAATTGCTTCAGATTTCAAGTGTGATATTTGTGAACTGGTTAAGAGCCATCATGTGTCATTTCCAATAAGTATGAATAAAAGTCCAGTGCCGTTTATGATAATACACTCTAATGTTTGGGGTCCAACCAATACCCCTTCTATGAATGGTGCACATTGGTTTGTTTCTTTTATTGATGATAACACGCGTATGACTTGGGTGTGCTTAATGAAATCTAAAAGTGAAGTTAGCTCATTGTTTCAGAAGTTTCACAAGATGATAGCCACTCAGTATCAATCTCATATACAAGTTCTTCGCACTGATAATGGTGGAGAATTTGTTAATCAAGATTTGAAACAATATTTGCAGTTACATGGAATTGCTCACCAGACGACTTGCCCTTACTCCCTTCAACAAAATGGAGTAGCGGAGCGTAAAAATCGTCATCTTCTTGAAGTTGTACATGATTCCTTATTTGGGGCTCACATGCCCACTAATTACTGGGGTGAAGCCATTACAGTTACAGCTTACCTCATCAATCGTGTACCTTCCAGTTCCTTACAGTTTCAGACTCCTTTTAACATTCTTCATAAGGTTGTATGTGCTCCTACTGTCCCGAATCTGTCGCCTCGAATATTTGGTTGTGTAGCCTTTGTGCACCTTCATAAACCTTTGAGAAATAAGTTGGAACCTTGAGCTCTTCGGTGCATATTTGTGGGCTATGCCTCACATCAGAAAGGCTATCGATGTTATCATCCCCCTTCTCGTAAGTTATATGTTACTTTTGATGTTGTTTTTCACGAAAATGATATGTATTATTCTGTCCCCGAGTCTTCACTTCAGGGGGAGAATAGAAATGAATTGTAGACTCTGAATTATTTCGGTGGCAACTCGGATAATAGTGGTGAATGTCCAAATGAGGAAAATGATGATGATCCATATGAGTCAAATGGTGATGAGGAAAATGAAGATGAGAATAGTCAAGATAATAGGGAAGTGGTTCTGCCTATATCTTCAGAACCAATATTGCAGATGTCACAAGAGCTGTCACAAGTTCAAGTTCCAGTTTCTCCCCTTCATGAGGTACCATTTAACCAATTGCTCTCTCAAGTCGATTCCATGTCTGAACCCCAGGTAAATTCCGAACCCCACTTGAAAGTGCTACCTAATCGAGTCACAAGAAGAATACCTAAAGTAAACTATGAACCTATTCTTAATTCCAAACCTAAATATCTCATAAGTAATTCTGTGTCTTACCATAGATTGTCAAAGGAAAATGAATCATTTGTGAATCAATTATCTGCTGTATCTATTCCTAATAGTGTGCAAGAAGCCTTGAGAGATCCTAGATGGAAGGAAGCAATGAATGAAGAAATGAAATCTCTCCAAAAGAACTCAACATGGGAGATTGTTGACTTGCCTGAAGGAAAGAAACCTGTCGGTTGTAGGTGGGTCTTCACCATTAAATACAAAGCTAATGGAGCCATCAAACGATTCAAAGCCAGACTTGTTGCTAAAGGATATACTCAAACTTACGGAATTGATTATGTTGAGACATTCGCACCACTGGCTAAAACTAATATTGTTCGTATTTTATTATCCCTGGCTGTGAATCTTGACTGGCCTTTGCAACAGTTTGATGTGAAAAATGCATTTTTGCATGGAGATCTTCAAGAAGAAGTATATATGGAGCTGCCTCCTGGATGTATTATGCAATCTAAAGACAGCAAATGAGTCTGTAAATTGAGAAAGGCCCTGTATGGTTTGAAGCAATCACCTAGAGCGTGGTTTGGAAGGTTCACGAGTTCTATGAAGACTTTTGGATATAAGCAAAGTAACTCTGATCATACTCTTTTCTTGAAGCACAATAAGGAAAAGATTACTGCTTTTATTGTGTACGTTGATGATATGATAGTGACTGGAAATGATCCAGAAGAGAAGAAAGCATTACAAGATCATCTTGCTCGTGAATTTGAAATGAAAGATCTAGGTCAGTTGAAGTATTTTCTTGGAATTGAAGTGTCAAGATCAAATAAGGGTATTTTCTTGTCTCAACGAAAATATGCCTTAGATTTGTTGAATGAAACTGGTATGACAACATGTAGTCCAGTTAGCACTCCTATGGAAGAAAATCTGAAGCTTGGCATGCATCCGGATCAAGTTCCTACTAACAAGGAACGATATCAGAGATTAGTTAGGAGATTGATGTATCTTGCACATACTCGGCCTGATCTAGCTTATGCACTAAGTGTTGTCAACCAATTTATGCACTCCCCGAGTGAAGAACACATGAATGCCATCATTCGTATATTGCGTTACTTGAAGTCATCTCCGGGAAAAGGTATTATGTTTACAAAAGGAGACGACTTGGACATTAAAGGGTATACTGATGCAGATGGGGCCGGGTCAATCGAAGATAGACGGTCTACGTCTAGGTATTTCACATTTGTAGGTGGGAATCTAGTTACTTGGCGAAGTAAAAAACAGGAGGTAGTAGCTAGATCAAGTGCTGAGGCCGAATACAGGGGAATGGCTAAGGCAATGTGTGAATTATTGTGGATCAGAAATCTATTACAAGATCTACATATCGAGCAAACCAATCCTATGAAGTTATACTGCGATAACAAGGCAGCATGTGATATTGCCCATAATCCGGTTCAACATGATCGAACTAAACATGTTGAGGTTGATAGACATTTCATCAAGGAGAAATTGGAAGCAAAGCTTATTGAAGTTCCTCATGTTCGATCTCAAGACCAACTTGTAGATATTCTCACCAAAGTTGTGTCAAGTCAAGTTGTTAATGGGTGTCTTGACAAGTTAAGCATGAACGACATCTATGCACCAACTTGAGGGGGAGTGTTGACAATTGACGATTCCGCAATTATCTCCAAGCTAGTGCATTGCTGTATAGACTCAAAAATTAATTCTGTACACATTAATCGATTTTGTACATATTAGGAATTGATTCTTGTAGTTACTGCTTTCCTAGAATAGAGATATGGTTTCCTAAAATGATAGTACGTGTGAATAAAGTTTAGGATTTCCTTTGTTGTACAGAGGCTATTTATGCCCATTGTTAAAATTGAGAAAAAAACTTTTCACCAAAACCTTACTTTGTTTTTGACAAAAAAAAAAAAAAAAAAAAAAAAAAAAAAAAAAAAAAAAAGCTTATCCAAATTTGATAAAATCACGAAATTATCCGCACACGGAGTGACAGAGAAGTAGAGAGAGTGAACGCCATCGAAAAGAATGAGCATACTCTCGAGCGTCTCACCTTCTTCATCCTCCTCCTCCGCCTTCTTCTCTTGTACAAAACCCTTCCAAACTCTCTCTTCCTTCACATACAAACCACTTCTCGCCCTCAAAAACAAATCTTTCTCTGTAACTTCTCTTCACTCAACAACTAGCAGCACATCACCACCACCACCACAACTCCAGACCTTCTGGCAATGGCTCTGCGACCAGGGCGTGGTCTCCGCCAAGTCTCCTGTAAGACCAGCTACCGTCACCGAAGGTCTGGGACTCGTTGCGCAGAGAGACATTGGTAAAAACGAAGTCGTTTTAGAGATTCCCAAGAAATTCTGGATAAACCCAGATGCGGTTGCAGCTTCTGAGATTGGAAACGTGTGCAGCGGATTGAAGCCTTGGATATCTGTGGCTCTGTTTTTGATTAGAGAGAAGAAGAGAGAGGATTCTCCGTGGCGGGTTTATCTTGATATTCTTCCTGAATCTACTGATTCCACTGTGTTTTGGTGGGTATTGCTTCGTTTTTTTTTTTCTTTGTTTGATTTTGTTTAGTGCACTGAGTTTTTGAAAGTTTGAGTTTTTGGGGTTGATGAAGTGTTCTTTTGATGGTTTCAGTGCAGGTCTGAAGAGGAGCTTGTTGAGCTTCAAGGTTAGCAAATGTATTGTTTTGTTTAAATATGTTATTATAATTACAATAATTCGGGGTTTTATGGGGGAGGGGGAGAGACTTGAATGAGGGGTTTTCCTCATATTGTCGGTTTAAATATTTTATTATGTTTACTTGGAATTGTATGATCTCTAGATTTAAAATTCATTATGTTTACATTGAAATTAACAAGTTCCTAGAGTGTTAGTAGAATAACATAGCACTTGTATTACAATATTTCTCATATTCATATAACTCCTATGATAGTTTCCTTCATAACTCCCAGGATTTCTACGAAGTGGCTCTGTCCCAATCCCCGTTTCACAGGGAACCTCAAAGCGGCTATATTTCATTATTTTTTATCCATATCCCATTTCCATTCATTTAAGAATTGATATAAGAGACGTTGTTTCTAGTTACACTTTATATACAAGACACATTTACTCACACTATGCACAATTGTATGAATACACATTTACTAACACCTGGCTTCTATTGGTTTTCTGCCATTCACTCGACTTGCCCAAATGAAACTTGCAGAGTCCTATTTGTAGGCCATCAAAGTTTTTTAGTTACACCAGTAGAGTAAATGTGTATTGAATTCTTTTGCTCTACCTTTTAAGTTCTTCTCAGGTGACCATGCGGAGTAGCTTTTGAAATCCTCCAAATAACGTTGTGCTAAGCCCCGTTGTAAATAAATTTTCAACTTGCTCATCAGCCTTGATAGCCTTCATTTCTATTTCATCTTGCTGTAAATAAATTATGTTGGAGCATATCGAAAACAGCATAGGTTTTTCGTGCTTTATATATTAATCCAGTGATTGTTCGTCTCTTGTTATTTATCTCAATATTGATCATATTGATGCAGGAACCCAACTATTGAGCACAACATTAGGAGTGAAAAAATATGTTCAGAATGAATTTTTAAAGTTAGAAGAAGAAATCCTACTTCCACATAAGGAACTATTTCCTTTCCCTATTACATTGGATGACTTCTCTTGGGCCTTCGGGATTCTCAAATCAAGAGCATTTTCACGCCTTCGTGGTCAAAATCTTGTTTTGATCCCTCTTGCAGACTTGGTAAGGCTCTTTTATTTCTTTTGTCAAGTTGTTTTTGTAGCAAGAAACTAAAATATAGAGACAACAAATAAAACTTCCCTATTTTTGGTATGTTACTCAGCTTTCTGCCAACTTTATTGGATTTCATTGATATAACAAAGAGATCTTATCAATTGGCATAAGATTGGATTTCAAAACAGGCACAGACTCAATGTGATAGTTTGAAAAAGCTTTAGCCTTACAGCAGACAAAGTGTATAGACTTCAGCATCTGCTTGGCCATTTAATGTTATTGTAGTATGACCTCGGAAGCATGCATCTTTGTTCCTTATAATCAAAATTTTGTTTGCAGATGTCTCCCAGGAGTATAATTAAACAAAAATAAAATGATTGGCACTTTATAAACAAACCATAATTACTATCTGCTGAGATAATCAAAGCCATTTTCAACTATGTCTTGTTGGTCGTCATGTTCCTTCACTTCAAAAATTGTCTTTCTAAACCTGGATTATCTATCAGATCAACCACAGTCCCAAGATTACCACAGAAGAGTATGCATATGAGATTAAAGGAGCAGGTCTTTTCTCTAGGGATCTCCAATTTTCTTTGCGGACCCCTGTTGCTGTCAAGGCTGGTGAGCAGGTGAAACTTTTCAACTTCTAACAATTCTTGTTTCGTTACTCCAGTAACTGTGCATACATAAATGTGTATCATGAAAAGATGTTTCTAATGGTGGGAAAATTTGTTAAATCATTGGCATGGATCCAAGGATGTATGTTTTTTGCCTATTTGACATGAACACTAGGCATTCTGAAAAAATCTCATCATAAGAGAAGTGTAAATGTAACATTTCAAAGATTGTATATCTTTATTTTGCCGTTGTAAGCTGAATTTGAGGTTTATGTAAAAAGAAACCCCCACATAAGAGGTAGAGCTAAAAAATGCTGCTGTGGTGACAGGAGAAATCTACCTGGCCTTTAGAATTTACTTTGATAAAGATCTTTTAGTGCTTATAGACAGTTTATGTTTGTATCAGATTTGTTCATATGTGACTGCTGACTCGAGCAGTTATTCATCAGGTACTCATCCAATATGATTTGAATAAGAGCAACGCCGAGTTAGCTCTGGACTATGGATTCATAGAATCAAAGTCAGATCGTAATGCATATACCTTGACGTTAGAGATTTCAGAATCAGATCCATTTTTTGGGGACAAACTTGACATTGCCGAGTCAAATGGTATGGGTGAGACTGCGTACTTCGACATTGTATTGGGTTGTCCTCTTCCCCCAACAATGCTTCCATATCTGCGCCTGGTAGCACTTGGTGGAACTGATGCTTTCCTCTTGGAATCAATTTTCAGAAACACTATCTGGGATCACCTTAATTTGCCAATCAGCCCTGCAAATGAGGAGCTCATATGCCGAGTGGTCAGAGATGCCTGCAAATCTGCTCTATCTGGCTATCATACTACCATTGAAGAGGTAAACATTTATACCTTCTTGTGCTTCACTAATACAAGCTAGTTCGCACGTAGCATTCATTTTCTGTGTATGCATTCATGGAAACTTGTTTTTCTCCTGCCTTTTTCAAAATTATTTTTATCTAATGTGTGTTGTAGGATGAGAAGTTGTTGGAAGGAGGAAACCTTGATTCAAAGTTGAGAATCGCAGTTGGAATAAGAGCGGGAGAGAAGAAGGTACTGCAGCAGATTGATGGGATCTTCAAGGAAAGGGAATTGGAATTGGATGAGTTGGAATATTACCAAGAACGAAGACTCAAGGATCTTGGTCTGGTTGGGGAACAAGGTGATATCATCTTTTGGGAGCCAAAGTAATATATGCAATGACCTTCAACGGCTCCTCAAAGCTTTGTGCTGAGACTTACAAGCAAGCAACCTCAATGAAGTTACCAAAATTAACAACTTGACTTGGAGAGACCCCAGCAGCATTACAGCTTACTGAGAATTGAGACTAGAGCGTGACATACGACACGGTCAATGCCGTCGATAGGATGCTTTGATACAGAATCTTAAGCAAGTCATGCACAGCTTGCTGTATCTCTGTAATTTAACAATAACTTCATAAATTGAATGCCTGAGAATCGATTGCTTGGCTGATTATACTGCATTTTCCAGCACGGTTCTTCCATAACTGGTTTACCATACACAAAAAAAAAAAAAAAACCTTTCGTTAGAAAATCAAGTCATAGATTTGAGTTAGTAGTTTGTCGGTAAAGAAAAGCTTGTGCTTTAGAAATATCAGTAAAGAAACATTGTATTAAATTTCATTAGATTTTTGTCAAAGTGAAAAGTCAAAACAAGTGGTTTTAGAGGATTATTAAGTGGTTTTAACACTTACAAAATCAAACAAGATGGTTAAATGAGACACATTAAAGTGTCATTAATTGTTAAGTGGAAAATTCAAATGGTGCAAACAAAATAGCTTAATGGAACAATTCAGTAAGAAAAAGAAAATAAAAAATAAATAAATAAAAAGCTTATCCAAATTCCAGAAGCACAAGCTATAAAAACGATAAATTATCCACACACACAGCAACACAAGGCAGTAAGACACTGAGAAAACAATGGCCTTACTCTTGAATCTCTACCCTTCTTCATCCTCGTCTGCCTTCCTCTCCTGTACAAAAACCCTTAAAGCTCTGACAAACAAACCACTTCTTGGCTTCAAAAACAGAGCTTTCTCTGTAACTTCCCTCCACTCAACAACATACAACAGTCAACCACCACCAGAGGTTCACACATTTTGGCAATGGCTCTGCGACCAGGGCGTGGTCTCCGCCGATTCTCCTGTCAGGCCAGCTACCGTCACCGAAGGGCTGGGACTTGTTGCGAAGAGAGACATTGGTGAAAACGAGGTGGTTTTAGAGGTTCCAAAGAAGTTCTGGATAAACCCAGATACGGTTGCAGCTTCTGAGATAGGAAAAGTTTGTAGAGAATTGAAGCCTATAATATCTGTGTCTCTGTTCTTGATTAGAGAGAAGAAAAGGGAGGATTCTCCGTGGCGGCTTTATCTTGATATTCTTCCTGAGTCTACTGACTCCACTGTGTTTTGGTGGGTTTTGCTTCGTTTTCTTCGCTTGATTTGTATTTTTTTTTTTGGATAGGTTGTTTTGTTCACTCTGTTTTTCTATATTTTGAGTTTTTGGGGTTGATGAAGTATTCTTTTAATGGTTTCAGTGCAGGTCCGAAGAGGAGCTTGTTGAGCTTCAAGGTTAGAAAAATTATTGTTTTCATAAATCACTTTTAACCAAATCTCTAGATTTATAATTCGAAATGAATTAGTTCCCAGAGTGTTTGTAGAATAACATAGTAATTGGTATTACAATTTTTTCAAATTTGTTCAACTTCTATGAAATGCGTATTTGTCATATCATATTCTATTGCATTAGATTTTGTGATATTTCATGTTAGACCTAGACAGCAATCCTCTCTTCATCTAAGCTTTTTCAACAATTATAATTGGAAGTTGATGAAACTAAGAATGGAAAGAGAACAGATCATAACCATGTATTGATATGTCACAACTCACAAGATCTTTAAAAAATGAGGTGAACCTTACACGAGTAGTGAACTTTGCCCATTCTTCACTTGGAGCATTACAGACTATACCGATTAGAGTAATTTCCGTGTTTGTTAAGTTTACTAGTCCACTTACATTCTCTTCAATATGTTGAGCATATTGAAAACAACATAAGTTTTTCATGATTTATATTGATCATATTGATGCAGGAACCCAACTACTGGGCACGACAATAGATGTGAAAGAATATATCCGGAATGAATTTCTGAAATTAGAAGAACAAATTCTACTTCCCCATAAGGAATTATTTCCATGCCCTATCACATTTGATGACTTCTTGTGGGGCTTTGGGATGGTTAGATCAAGAGCATTTTCGCGCTTCGGTGGACAAAATCTTGTTGTGGTCCCTCTTGCAGACTTGGTAAGACCTACTTGTTTCTTCAAGTTGTTTTTGTACCAAGAAACTAAAATATAGAGAGCTTTCTGCTAACTTTACTGGATTTCATTGATATAACAAAGGGATCTTACCAAATTGGCAAAAAAATTGTTTTCGAAACAGGCACAAACTCAATGTGATAGTTTGATATAGCTATAGCATCTGATCGGCTAATTGATATTATTGTAGTGCACAACCTTGGAAGCATGCATCTTTGATCTTTAAAACTCAAATTTTTGCTTGCAGAGGTCTTCCAGGACTATAATTAAACAAATAATCTAAATGTTTGGCACTTTATGAACAAACCATAATCACTATCTGTTGAGTCGGGTCATTTTTAACTACGTCCTTTTGGTGGTTGTGTGCCTTTTACTGAAAGAATTGAGTTTCTAAAAACCTGGATTTATCAATCAGATCAACCACAGTCAAAAGATTACCACAGAAGGGTATGCAGAGATTAAAGGAACAGGTCCTTTCTCTAGGAATCTCGTATTTTCTTTGTGGTCCTCTGTTGCTGTCAAGGCTGGAGAGCAGGTGAAGTTTTTCGACTTCTAACAATTCTTGTTTCATTCTCCAGTAATTTTTTTTCCAAAAATGTATCACGAATTTTTTTTCTTATGATGGGAAAATTTGTTAAATCATTGGCATGGTTCCAAGTTTATATATTTTTTGTCTATTTGACATGAACACTAGGCATTCAATCTTTTAGTGCACATAGATGATTTACGTTCCTATCAGATTTGTTCATATGTTACTGCTGACTTGAGCTGTTATTCATCAGGTCTTCATCCAATATGATTTGGACAAGAGCAATGCCAAGTTAGCTCTGGACTATGGATTCATAGAATCAAAGTCAGATCGTAATGTATATACCTTGACATTAGAAATTCCCGAATCAGATCCATTTTTCGAGGACAAACTTGACATTGCCGAGTCAATTGGTTTGAGTGAGACAGAATACTTTGACATTATATTAGGCCGTCCACTTCCCCCAATGATGCTTCCATATCTGCGCCTGGTAGCACTTGGGGGACCTGATGCTTTCCTCTTTGATTTAAGTTTCAGAAGCACTATCTTGGGTCAGCTTGATTCGCCTATCAGCCGTGCAAACGAAGAGCTCATATGCCAAATGATCAGAGATTCCTGCAAATCCGCCCTATCCGGCTATCACACTACCATTGAAGAGGTAGCATTTTATACTCGTTAATCACTGATTCAAGTTAGTTCTCATTTCTGTATACGTATTTACATTTTCTCACGTAAGGTTTAATGTGAGTTGCAGGATGAGAAGTTGTTGGAAGGAGGCAATCCTGATCCACGGTTGAGAATTGCAGTTGGAGTAAGAGCAGGAGAGAAAAGGGTACTGCAGCAAATTGATGGGATCTTCAAGGAGAGGGAATTGAAATTGAATGAGTTAGAATATTACCAAGATCAAAGACCCCAGCAGCATCACAGCTCACTGAGAATTGAAACTAGAGCATGACAAATGAGCACTGTTCAATTGAATTGATTTCTCCCATCATCTTTTCACTCTCCATAAGCAAGTACCCATTTGAATTTTTTTTTCCAGGAAGCAAACTTAATATTTGTAAAGTTGACAAGAACCTGATAATTCAATTGTTTAGAAAATGATTCACCGGCTTTTCAAAGTACTTTATCAAGTAATGTAACATACATTTCACAGAGGCTGGATATAGATACCATCCCATCATCGACTCCAAACTAAACATGGTCCTTGAGCAATGCATCTTTAACTATTATTATTATTTTTTTCTTCTTTTTCCAATTCTGGAAAACTTTTGAGAACAAAGAAATTCTACAATATCTGTTCTGTACGATAAACTATGAAATTATATGACAGCACTGAACACAAATGAACAAGACGGCAGGAGAAAAAAATAGGCAAAATAAATACATGAACAAAAAAATGGAAGACCAAGCTTAAAAAAGCCAAGAAGAGAAATCAAGAAATCTTTGCTGCCGATTCTTACAAAACTCTAAGGTGTATGTGTGTAAATGTGGCCCTCTATCATTGATGGTGACATGGTTTCATCACCACATGACTTGAAATGGAATACCATCACGAGACAAGTTAATTATGTAGCTTGTGATCACTCTACTTGGGTTGAGTTACCATGGCCTAGCGAGTTGTCGCAGTTCGTTACCTCACAAAGGCATTCTTCAGGATTTGCATAGAAATAATCTTCCTCCTTAGGTTTGTCTGCAAATACTCTACGATGCATCGGCTGTCCCATCCTTTTCTCATGGGATAGCCGTACAGCATCTGCAAATTCACTCCATGAAAGTGTACCATTCTGATGCATATCGATCAACTCTACAAGTTTTCTTCGATCTAGTAAGATGGATCTTTTGAAACCAAGATACCTGCATGAGATCAAAATCAGGTGCCTTGAAGAATACTTTTAAGTGGATAACAACAGAACTCTTGCAAGTATACATACCTGCGGTGACCTTCCACAAGTTTTGCCATGTTGCCATCATATGTTGGAATGAAAGTATTACTGGCTGTACAAACCATGAAATCCAGGGCTGCCATTTGAGATGAATGATTTTGAAATTGCTGTAGCTCTGCTGGATCTAACAACATTTCCTTTTTCACCTGAAATCAGAATTAAGTCATTAGATCCAAGAGAATTATAAGCTAATATACGGGCAAAAACTTTAAAAGGAATATATATATAACAGAGAGAGAGAGAGAGAGAGAGAGAGAGAGAGAAGAAGAAGAAGAAGAAGAAAAGGTTGAGAGGCTTATAGTAAAAGCTAAAAGGATAGATTTGGATCTCCAACCATTGACGGGACTCGTGAGGTTTTCTATCTCACCAAGAGGATGTAAGAAAGGTTTAAAAGTTCACACATCATTTCCAACAATCTAAAAAGGGCAACCAGGGCACACGTCACCCAATAGTCTCAAAGGTAGACTCAACAAAGCAAAGTATTTTTAGCCCTCAGAATGAGGAAGCACCATGTGAGTTGGAACATTCAAGATGTCCTGAATGATCATTTACTCAACAAAGCAAAAGTATTTTTTGCCCTCGGAATGAGGCCATAAGCACCAAGTGAGTTAGGAAAAAGCATTCAACAAAATTTGTAATTTTGTCAGTTCTAGCAGATTTTACAGAATTGGAAATCACAGAATCGTAATAAACTCACAATCTGGGGAAATGCAGCTCTTAGTGCTGCCAGTCTCTTTTCACCGCCGTAAATCTCACCAGCAGCTATATAGATCTGCATATCCTTGTTGAAACCTAATGCTTGTAAAATCAGTGCTGCCTCCTCTGGTGTCAGAGGGCACAAACCCTGTGATCTTCTCTCTACTGACACTATTTCTTTTTCTCTCCACCATGGGTATGCGTACCTGGAAAAAAGGAGCAAAGCATTCATGATTTACAAAGAATATCATTTATCCTTATAAGCCACAGCACAAACTAATTTGACCATTCAATACTGCTGTAGAACAGAGTGCAAAAATATAGATAAGCTATGGGACAGAATTAAGTCTTGCCTTCAACAAAGTCCAAGCGTTAAACATTTGACGTAACTCAGAAAAATGAAGCAAAAACCACCATTATCACTTCAAAATTTGCCTGAATTTGTTGTTTCAGATGATCAACCATTCCAGACCAAGTGTACTTTACATGTTAGGAGGCATATAATAGGGTTCAGCTACTATTAGATTTCAATCCAATGGTCTACAAAAATCAAAAATTTTAAAATTTTAAAAAATTAAAACTAAAAGAAACTAACTCTCTCTCACATAACTACCCAACAACTATACAGTTCCTGTAAGGTTTTCTGATTATTTGGCTATGACATGACCAGACTGACTTTTATATATGCATCTCTTAGCAACAGTAAGTTCAGATGCAACATTCTGTTAGCAAATATAGATTAAAGAAAAATATAATAGATCTTCATAGAATCATTCCCAAAAGAATGCATCAGCTTTGAAGCACAACAAACCTCAACCGCTTTAGCTCATCAGCTTCTTCCACAGTGCAGCCATGAGTGCAACCTGAGAAAGCCAACATGTCCATCTCATATCTTAGATGCAAAGCCACAAAAGGTCCCTTTTCTTGAAGAATATGAACCAATTTGTACCCCAAAGCCTCAATCTGAGGTGTGAATTTCAGTCCCTGGAAATTGACATGGCACCTGAGTTTTTGAAGATCACGCGAGATCCCATTGTTTGCGAGACGTGAATCTGTTCTGTTGAAGTGCAACACTTTATACTTGCTGAAAATCGGCAGAATCTGCATTATAGACCCAACACCATGAAGAAGAATGTTTAACTGAAGCAGGTAAAGAGAATGTATTACTTGGATCCTTAATAAAAAAGAACATAAATTTGTAGTTCAAACGATATAATATAGTAGTTCTTTGACTCATACAGTAACTTATAAAACATGTACAGACCTGTTGCACATAGTATTTTTCGTTTGACCAACTAACAGGAGGCATCACGAAGGGTTTGTATCCATATTTCTGATTATACTTCTTCGGCAACCTTCTGACAATGCGAACTTCACCTCTTAATGAATCGATGAAATGTCTCACATCAAAGATGTCCTCAAAATTACTGCAGCAAGAAACCTAAAAGTTGAAAACTTAAAGGATCTATCAATCAAGGAAATTATGCAACTTCTTCAAGAATAGTAAGCATACCTAGGGTCAGCCCAGAAAGATGTCTTATCAAGCTCTGGAATGACCAAGGTGAGATTCAAAAGCCGTGCCACAGTCACCATGTCACATATCTGAAATGTGAAATAAACTGAGCAAATAACTCAACACAAGATTAGGTAAAACATGACAAAAGGGAAACAGAATAAGAACAAACCGCAGCACGCATTTGATTCAAGCCCCCATTGCAGGACACTTTCAGAAAACCATTACTTGTATAGTTTCCTGCCAAAATTAAAGGGTTAATCTTATTTTGCCCAAAACTCAAATAAAATTCTTGAGAACTTAGGTCAATAAAGACGCATACAATCTGATGAGGTAAAATATCCTAAAATGTTAATAGTAGAAAAATACCATTCCACATGCAAACATATAATACAGTTTTTAAGTAGGCTATGTTTATTGACATAATGATCTTAGCCAAGAAGACTTGTAAATGTGTGAGGTGTCACAAAGACACACACTTATTTAAACCAGGATATGGAAGTGATTTAAGTTTCAAAGGGTCATGAAAAAGTGCCACTAAAGTGTTAATTAACACTAAGGTACTGAAGGATTGATCAACAAACCAGCAAAATCACATCAGTGTTATAAGCACCCAACACAAATACTTAGGTTCAACTCTTGCAGTTCGTTTGATAAATTCCTCTCTATCTATTTTTGAGGTGTATGTGAGTTTGAAAATCTATGGACATGCAGAATAGATATGCTATCTCCACTTGAACCAAGACATAACTAGTTGAAATAACAATAGAAGAAAAGCAAGGACAGGAAGGATCATAAATATCTTTATGATAAATAAACATGAAGCCATCTTTTTGAAGATTATCACTCATATTGGTACTCATACTTTCATAAGCAATGGTCCACCTAAAACTTGTAGTTTGCAAGCTACTTTCCAAAGTCGAAGCTAATACTCCATAAACACTTAATGCATCAGCCTTAATTTGATGTCCACAATCATTAGTTGGGGATCAATACTTTCAGCTTAACAAATAAAACCTTAGTATTCAATCTACAACCACATAAAATTCTGAAACTTAATTAGTAAAATAACCCCACACACTTTTAATAAGCCTTCATGATCCTCTTATAAATCAACATCACAAAATGGGTCAAAAGGGTTTTGCATCACAAAATCGGTCAAAAGGGTTTTGCATCACAAAATCGGTCAAATGGGTTTTGCATCACACCATTAAAAGTTCTTCTGGAATCAGATTCACAATTAAATAAACCATATCCTTCTGCAAAACAATCAAACACAAGCTCACTTGCAGCATAAACCTAGAGACTACCTACTCTTAAATCACCAAACAAAATTCCCAGCTTTATTACCAGAAAACCCGCATTCACTTCCTATAATTCATATACCATCACCAATCCGGTTTCGCATCACTCTATTAACATGCCTACATGCACCATCAAAAATAAAAATAAAACAAAAACATCTAAAGACTAGAAAACAGAAAACTCACTTGCGGCAACGAGAGGCAGAAACTGCGGCGGTGGAACAACCACTTCGTCACGGGTAGGAAATGGCGTAACCCACGAAATTCGATTGGTTAAATTGGTGAAAAACTTGGGGTGCCAGAGCTCTCCAACCGCCACTAATTGTACCAAACAAGTCCACAACAATATGCTTGAACATATCCTTATAAACCACACCTGTAACCTCGTTCTAGGAATCACCGGCGCCTGAAACTTGTCGCATCTAACTAGACTACTCTCAGATCTAACCTCCATTTGTTTTCTTCACTCCTCATCGCCGCTTCATCGAAACTTCGATAAAACTTTGCTTTCAAACAAATTCAACCAAGACCCAATTCTATTCGATGCATGAGAACCGCCAAAAACCACGTACATTGTGTAGTCAAGCCAAGATTTTTGAGTTTGAGATGGTGTCACCAGTAATAGACTGGGACGTTATGATAATAAATAAAAATTCGATCTTTTATGGACAAATTATGGAACTTTTCAGAGATCAATAAGATAAAAGGAATTCTTTGCAGAGAGAGGTGAGGAGGAGTCACGAGGGAAAAAAAAGGGAAAGTAAAAAAATCTGACTCAAAACCAAAAACAAGCTACAGGCCTACAGCTACTTTTATTAGGTTTTTTTAATATCACTTTTATTGTTGCAGAGACAATCGTCAAATTCTGGTAATATTTTATTTTATCGCTTCTTTGATATGAGGGGATTGAATTCCTCTTGATCAGGAAATTAGTTCTGTATTTTCAAGGTAATTCAGGATCTCTTAATTATATGATTCAAACGGTTTGATCACTTTTATGGATTTCTTTTTATCTTTTCAAAAAAAAAAAAAATTCACATTTAATGCTATATTATTTATTTAAGTATTTTCCATTTTTAGTATTAAATACATCTCTACTAGGATTTATTTGACTTAATTAATTTAATGGGTTCCTTTTCAAAAAAAAAAAAAAACAATTAATGGGTTCAGCACTTCAGCCATTGTTTTTTATTAACGTAAAATTCCATTAAATAGTTGAAGGTAGGTAGAGTTGATAGGAATAATAGACGAGGGAATGTTATCTACCTTTCTCATTTACCTTTCTCACTCGTTGCTCGGTATGTATACACTTTTTCATTTAATAAAAAACTCTCATTTTTTGTTGCAAAGTTTATTTACACCTTTACCCTTTTATTAATGAAATAATATAAGCAATCATCGGGGGTAAAGACATAAACAAGTTTTACACCTAAAAGTGAAAACTTTTTATTAGATGAAAAATTGTATATGTGTCAAGCAATGAATAGGAAAGAAATGTGGGAAAGATAGATAGAATTCCCCATAATGGATTATGGAATCATTTTAATAGTTCAAAAATAAATGGACATTTATGTCATTTATTTAAGTTTTCACATGGAATATTTTGATAATTGCATCAATTCTTGGAGCAAATAATAATTGCCCCCTCCCATTTTATTACCATATTTGGATTATATGTAATTTTTTATTTATTTTGTTAAAGTGAAGTGGATCCGGATTGTTTAATTGTAAAACCATTTTATGAAGATATTGAATATATATATATATATAGTAAAAGTCAAAACCAATTTATAGAAAGGTTTACATTAATTGGGCAAAGCTCGACATTTGCTCCTCCAAGTCCACTTGATGCTTCACTTTCACGAAAAGCTTGCCTTTGTGTTCACACCATTTCAAAAGCAGGGAAGTAATGATCAAGTGGAACCTGACCCAAGTTAGGAATTCCTCATATTATAATTGGGGAGGGGTGGACAATCCAGAAAATGAATAGATTCTCGTCATTTACAACAATATATGGAGAAGCAGCCAACTCAATACAAGGACAAAATGACAAAACGAGAGGCTGGACTAGTGGTATGCCTCTCTTACCTCAAGGTTGTCGGTTCGAGTCGTATCCCTCTAGAGAGAGAAAATAATTTAATAATCAGTTTAATTTTTACTGAAATTTTGCAAGTGATATTCCAGTTCACTTACTGAATCAATCTAATATATCAAATTCTATCCGATCCGTGATGAGAAAGGAAAGGAGTAGCAAACACCAACATTTGAAGGGAAAATATCTCATATCTCAATATCTCATACAAGGAGTGGCTCAAGTACCATCATTATCATTCAATAATACACTTGCTCATTTCTTCAATAAAATTCAACAACTAGGAATGATGCAAAATTGGACTATCAATAGTCATGTCAACCAGTTAATCCACTGTTTCCTCACATTGAAACATGAGGAAAAGCAAAACTTACCAAACGCGTTGGTTCTGCTACCACACTATGATAATGACTCGGGCCCTATCAATAAGGTTTAAACTTCCTGGCGGCTCTTAATTGTTGTATCCGCTTTCTGTCCTGCTCAAATTTGCTCCGAAGCATCATAATTTCTGCAAGGAAATAAAGTAATGATGTTAAATGTCATCTAACATATCATTTGATCAATAAACTATAGTAAAATAGATGTCAAAATAATCTAAAAATTATCCAGTGTAATTTCTGATGAAAAAATATGAAGAGAAAATTTACAAGTAATAACAGGAGCAACTTCAATTTATCTTTTTACTTTTTTATCTCTATTAGCTGGGCTATAAAACATTCATACAGAGAGAGAGAGGGGGAATGTTAAGGCTGGTGGTGGGATGGGGTTTACAGAAAATAAACGAGTGTAGACCTCCTTCTACAACCCCTTTCCGTCCCTTAATCCCCCATTCCTGGTCAATGTGAGACTTGATTCCAGGTTTTTGATTTACTCTCAAGAGACTAAAAGCTAAGCTAGCTGGTATCCTTTCAAAAGAGACACATGAATTAAACTTGTTAGGAGATTTCGCAGATTTTGTCATTTTTTTTAAGAACATCAAGTGAAAATTTTGTATAGACTTAAATTTTGTGTTCTATACTTAAATTCTAATAAATATGGTAAGTATATATGCATATTACTAAAGGGAAAGAAAGCGATGAAAAAACATTTTGTATGAGATTTCATCATACCATTCCTCTGGGATTCTCTTCTTTGAAATCGATAGAAATCTAGTCCAACATCTTTTTTCTTCTTCTTGGCCAACTTATCTTCCAACACAGCCTGGGCAACAGAGCCCACAGTAATTCCACTTTCAGAATCTGTTGTCTTTTTCCTTCCTTTATGATGTACAACAACTGTCCACCCCCCTTCTGCCGCCTGAGCTTCTCTTTCTTTTCTTTCCTGTATATGCCATAACCATCTCAATGAGAAACTAAACACTAAGGCTAACTGCATGTCTGCATAAAAAAGCTATAGAGTTTCTATAGACATGCAAAAAACATGATTCCGCCACAATAAATACATACATAGACTTATTGATTAATATATAAAAATAAATCCTCTAGTTATCATTCCACAAGAGCACATCAACTGCATTATATATACAAGACATAAATTCCAGTTTACATTTGCAAATATCAGACAGGACATGAAGTAAATGCTAAAATTTGTCAATCAGTTTAACAGCAGATAAACACATGTACCCACTTTCAAAGACGAGGCTGTACAAATGAGACATTACTGTGTCACCTATCTTCTGTTTTGCTATGAGACAAGAATTATGACAAAGTATTTTTGTGCAAGCAAAAATCTTTCATCTTGTTTGCACTAATTTTGTGTTCAGTTCGTGGGTGTTAGGGGGAGATCATTGTCAGGAGGAAACATATACAGGTTGGTGGAAACAAAGAGAATAAGAATATTTCTCGCTTAAATTGGAGTTAGCAGTCATTCATATGAATGCATAACAGAAAATACCTGTTCAACTTGTGCTTCATGAGTAATAATAAACTCATCAATTCTTTGTTGCAAAACCTTCAAACCCGGTCTACTTTGATGGTATTCTGTAATCCATTCTGTAGTTCAAGAAGTCCTTGATAAGAAAGCTAAATAATAAAGCATGTCCTCCTATTCAGAACAGTGAAATAATATGCTTAAGGCAAACCCAGATATAAACAGATATTTCACATTCAGCTTCTGTTATAAACATGATGTAAGTTTTAGCAGCTTCTTTAAGAAGAGGGAAGGGGGGAAATGAGTAAAGTAAGTATCAGAAGCTCACATCCTAAACAAATTAGGCTTATGGCCACAACAGGTGAAGTCTGATTATTTATAATTTTATATACTCCTAATTTTATCTTATCTAACCATATATGATTATCATGAGTTTGGCACCATGTCGAGCAATCAAAACACAAACATAACCAGTTCAATTCTTCGTACTTTTCATTCCTTTCGAGCAGTCCTCATCTCCTGAAGAGATAAGAGAAACTTCATCCTGATCAGCTTCTCTCTTCTTTTCCATTAACTCATCAATCTTTGATGAATCCTGATCCTTCTTTCTCTTCTTCCTAACTTTCTTAGACTTACCTACAACAAATAAAAGAAAAACTCAATGAAACCATATATCATGTTTATGTATCAGAGGCTCACATCCTAAAGAAACTAGGCTTATGGCCACAACAGGTGAAGTCGGATTATTTATAATTTTATATACTCCTAATTTTATCTTATCTACCATATATGATTATCATGAGTTTAGCACCGTGTCACGAGCAATCAAAACACAAACACAACCAGTTCAATTCTTCATACTTTTCATTCCTTTCGAGCAGTCCTCATCTCCTGAAGAGATAAGAGAAACTTTATCCTGATTAGCTTCTCTCTTCTTTTCCATTAACTCATCAACCTTTGATGAACCCTGATCCTTCTTTCTCTTCTTCCTAACTTTCTTAGACTTACCTACAACAAATAAAAGAAAAACTTAATGAAACCATATATCATGTTTACTGTACACCAAACAAAAAACCACCACTATTTACGAGTTAATATTTCTGCTGCATTTTCATTATACCGAGTCCTTTATTATCTTCAATCTCCCAGTGGAAGTGGCTTGGATCTATTACCAAATTTTTTACAGAAGAAATGAACTTAAGTAGTTAAATAAGATGTGTAGTGAAAAAAATAAAAATAACAATAGCACAAAGGACATCTAAATAGCATTTAGAAATTCCCTTGCACACACTGAAGTAGATAAGAGTCATGACCTAGGGATAAGAATCAGGAATAAACTTCCCCAAATAATTGAACGAATAAAATTAAATGATTAGGGGAAATTGCATTGACAATTGAATCTCCATAGGCATAAACACAAAAATAGAAAGTTCTGGGTGGCAGACACCCTTTTGCGAATAAGAATAATGAAAATAATAACTGAGGTTCATTTTGTCACACACCATTTAGATTATCAACACCATCTTCATCCTCCGCAGCACCAAGCTGACCAAATTTATCAACAAAAGCGTTATGTTTCTCCTCACTTTTTCTTATCTTCTTTGATTTGTTCCTCTTCTTTTCTCCAGCTACTTTTATTGAATTATCTGCAGAATCAATAGAAGATATTAATAAGATAAAATTAATTTTAGATGAAAAAAGAATACTTGTTGTCTGAACCATTTCCACCTTTTCTCTTCTTATTCGCAGTAGATTTATTCTTTTTGTTTTCTTCTTCCACTGAATTTGACATTTCATCTGAAAAAAAAAAAAAAAAAAAGGGGCACAATCACTCAAAAATAAACTTCTCTAGAATCAGTAAAACGTATACAAGGTTATGCCATTGTTCAAAAGAAGTAACTATGTATAAGGCATCAATACCATGTCATGTATAAAGAAGAAAATCATGATTAAAAAAAAATACAAACATTGATAGGGACTGATGGAGCATACTTGTATCCAATGTTCTAAAAGGCGTTTTCCTCTACTGAGGCGAGGCGTAAGCCTCACTAGGGAGAGTAAAAATACATAAATATATATATATATAAAGAAATAAAGCAAATAAAATTCATAATTCATAAACCAACCCATAAGTTCATAATTCATTACTGATTACTGCATACAAATATATACACACACACACACAAAAAAAAAAAAAAAAAATGTCCATAGCAGTCCATATATATTAACATACTAAATACAAAAAAACAGTAGGCAAATCAGAAGAACAAAAACAAATCAGAAAAAATAGGCAAAAAAAAAACGAAGAAAGAAGAAAGAACAAAACATAGGCAAATCAGAAATAATAGGCAAAAAAAAGAGGAAGAGAGAAGAAAGAGGAACATACCTGGTCGTGGAGAAGAAGAGCAGCAGCAGAGCAGTAGAGAAAAAGATGAATTAAGTATCTTACTGAAGAACCCTAACACAATGGGTTTCTTTTTTTATTTTCTTTTTTGACTGATGGGCCTCTTTTTTGGACTTTAGATACAATTTAAAACCCATTAGTTTATAATTTTCAATGGGCTAATCAAAATTATCAAATTAGGCCTTCAACACTATTAAAACCCAATTGAAAACAGACTGTCATCGAGACGTATAGTCTCATTACGCCTATGTGGCGTAAAGGTAAGGCGTATTGAGGCGTAAATTGAGGTGCAAGCCTCACTAACAGGCATTAAGGCTTAAGCCTCAGAGTGCTATTTTTTGAATTTCGCCTCTCAATGCATTTTTTAGAACATTGTTTATATCATTATTGACAATTTAACTAAAATCTTCTACTTAACAGAAAACTCAAAACATGTAATATATCCATTATTCAATTCATATCTTTGCAAAAAATAAAAGGGATAATTACCCGGTGGCTATCGAATTTATGATACACTATCAAAATAGTCACTAAATTGGAAAGTTGTTCCAAAATGGTCATTTTTTTGGTGAACTTTGTGACACTAAGAAATTAAGAAACCCTATAATCGATTAATCATATTATTTTTTTTAAACACAAAATTTGATTTTTACCCCAAAACGTTTTAAAATTATAAAAATTAATTGCAACATTACCCCAAACATATCATATTCATTACATCCATATCCTTACCGTGTATCCAAAAATCAAACCAGCCACAAAGTCAATGAACACTCCATTTAGTGTGACGGACACGTGTCGAACACCTATTGAACATGTGTCGGTGGCCATATCAGAGACTTGCATTTTGGAAAAATTGGAGTGTTCATGTTTCCTTGAACAAAGCTCTTGCCTTAGTTATCGATTATCAATAGTTTATTTATAAAAAAAAAAAAAAAAAAAAAAAAAATTATCATTAGTTGATTTTTGTTAAATCCAAAGATATGGATTTATTGAAATAAAGATATATGATTATTGAAATGATTTCTATTTGACTGAACCAAAAAACAATAAAAATATTAATAATTTGTTTTTTGAAACAAGGCAAAGCTAAATATTTATTATTGCCATATTAATAAAAAAAATTAGAGGTTAAACAAATATTAAAATATTTTAAAAATTAGATTATAATTAAAAATAAAATTGTAAAAGGAATTTATAAAACCAAAATATTTCAAAATATATAAAGGAGACGGTCACAAATACATGTCCACACCACAATAAAAAACTGTTATGTTTCTCCATAGTTTTGTTTCTATGTTAAATATTTTTTATGCAAAACTTTAGGATTGCTTGAGGTGTCAAACTTTGTCTTTGGATACTGTTGTACATAACATTTACTGGAACGACATGTCACTTGAACAGACATAAAGGAGTGTGGGACCAGTCATGCCACATAAGCAAAAGTCAAATGGTCATTGGCAAGCAACACGTCATTGACAGAACCCTTATGGGATCTTAAATGACACCAGCCTTGGCGATTAAAGACTTTGTTTGATCGGCTCTACTCGGCTAAAATTAAAAAAATCCATACTAGAGTTTCCTCCAAGCATAAGGCAACTCGGTTATAATAGGCAAATTGGATCAACTAGGATACAACTGCAATAAGAACTTCAACAAGGAAACAAACAGATCTTCTCTGAGACATCAAGAATCCTAAACAGAATACATGACGACACCAAATAGGAAAGGAATCTTAAATCCAACTATATAATCTTCTACTTGTACGCCACGGTTCAGGAAACCCTATAGGGCCCATATAAATACACATGTAAAAAGCAATGTAGAGGAGATAGATAGATAAAATAAAAAATAAAATAAAAATAAAAAACCTTGAGAGAGAGAGAGAGAGAGAGAGAGAGAGAGAGAGAGAGAGAGAGAGAGAGAGAGAGAGAGAGAGAGAGAGAGAGAGAGAGAGAGAGAGAGAGAGAGAGAGAGAGAGCAGAGTGTGTAACATAAATTTACAAAATAGTGGATTTGCTTCTCAGTCGCTAAAGCGACGACCCGTAAATGTTTCTCCGATTAATGAAGTTTTACCACGTAATTTGTTCTCTTTGACATTCTTTCTTTTATTAAGCTTATTTTGTTGGTTTCATTAACTAAAATGGTTGACCGATTGACTTCCAAGAAATCATCATCCATAGATACCAAAGATACCCCTCACTTTGGTGTTTGCAAACAAAATTACTACTCCCTTCTTCACTGTGAAATGTATCAACTTAAAATAAAAATAAAAACAAGCAATACAAGGTTGATTCAATGATTTGTCCATCATACATACATAATAAGGTTATGGGTTTGAGTCAAATTAAAATTTATGACTTCAACATTGAAAAAAAATAAAGGAATTAAAAATAGACAAGTAAATGACAACCATTTAATTAAGAGAAAACAAAGTTTAAAGGGTACAATTATGTATTACTTTTATATTAATTATTAGTTTGTTATTGTTATTGGAAGTACTGTACGTATGAATTAATAATTTGAATTGAGGTGAATTCATAAAGAGCCAAAAAAACTTATTGGTATATGGTTTTTAGCCACAAATTTATATTTTATTGTTTTCATTACTTTTGACCACTTTTGGATAAAATTACCCCTAAATTTTACTTCACCCGACATGTAACTTGGTTACTTGCCATTTGAGTTTAAGTTACATGCGAGTTGATTTTTCAAGTTACACGTTAGTTAAATTTTAAATTACATGTCAATTAACTTTCAAGTCACATGCCAACTAATTTCCAAATTTTTGGGTGGGTGAAGTAAAGACAAAACGGAGATCAATCTTGTTTGTTCAATGCTAAAAGTAATATGTATAATAAAATATAAATTAATGGCTAAAAACAATAAAACAATAAATCAATAAATCTTTTGGTTACTTCTTGCAATTTCCTCATTTGAATTTGTTAATTTTATGATTATTTTAGTTTTTATATATTAAAAATTGCTTCATATAAATTCAATCTATCAGATCAAATCGGATCGGATTTAAGTATTTTACAATCGAATCAGATTTCGCTCTAAAATTGGATCAGATCGGATTTCACTCTAAAATTAGATCGAATCGAATTGTAATTTCATCTATCAAATCAGATCGGATCGGATATTGGATTATTGTAAATTAATGTATCCGATCTGCTGCACACCCCTTAAACAAATGGATGAACATTGGAAGTTAACTTCATTAAGTCAAAATTTTAAATTAATATAATCATCTCGTTATTTAACCGTCCCTCTCATTTCTCTTTATTATTACTATTATAATAATTATTTTTATGTGTAGTAGAGGACTTTTTGAATGGATGCACTAACAAATGAGACAATTTAAAACAAGAGTAAATATATATTTACCGTAAAATGTAGTGTGATTGTAAAAAAAAACTCATTAAGTATGACAATATCCAAATTGGAAACGTCGATGGATAAAAGAAATAGAAAAGGAAAAGTGCAAATATTACACGTGCCAATAATAACACAGTTTCGTGAGCGATGTTACTACTTTATTTTAATCTGAGCCCAAAAAGAAAGTCCAAGCCCGTTAACAGATCCTTGAGTATATATATCTCTCCGCAGTTACGTGTTCGATCCAATGAGAAACCAACACGTCGACACTCGACATTATAGTTGACCTGTTTATGGTATGGCGCCACAGTCTTAGGATTTAGAAAGAAGAAGAGAAGCGATTCGATGCAAAAACACATCAAATAAGTAATTATTATAAATAAATAAAGAAGCAATCTCTCAGTCTCAACATCAACATGAATTTAATCCGAGTAAGCCTGATTTTTGCTGTAATTATTGGGATTTTATCGACTACATCTCAATCACTCCGCTTCGAGCTACAATCGGGGCACACCAAATGCATCGCCGAAGACATCAAAAGCAACTCCATGAGCGTCGGAAAGTACAGCCTCGTCAACCCCGACGAAGCGCATCCCTTGCCGGAATCACACAGAGTCACCGTCAGGGTATGTAATGCTTTTTTTCTTCTTCTTAACTTTTAATTATTGTTAAATTTTATAGTCATATTATACTTTAGAAATTATGATTATTATTATTATAGGTGACATCGACTTCTGGAAATAGTTATCATTATACGGAGAACGTGGAATCGGGTCAGTTTGCGTTTACAGCGGCGGAGTCTGGAGACTATATGGTTTGCTTTTGGGCCGTCGATCATAATCCTAAAGTAACGTTGACCGTTGATTTCGATTGGAGGACCGGTGTGCATGCTAAGGACTGGACTAATGTCGCCAAGAAAGGTTCTGTTGATGTAAGTCGCTTTTCTTTTTTATTTCCTTTAAAGAGTTTTAATGTTTTTCAATACTCAATTGTTGTTAGGATTATCAGTTTTGGCATCTAGGGCTTTTAGAAACAACAAACTATTTTATTTTTATTTTTTTGGGAGGGACATAAGAGGCGTATTTAGCAAAATTTATTGAAGAAGTTAAGTTCTTTGTTTATTTGCTTCTTAGAAATTATCACCCCCTCAATATTTAGAAATATAGATAGATTTTTTCTTTTTCGTCTCTGGAGAGAATTAGGGGATGTAACTTTTATTGGTACATCAAAGAAGTAAACTTACGTGGTTCATTACATGTTTAGTGATAATGCGTTTTCTTTCGGATTGTACTCTCATCTCTAACACAAGACAAATCTAGTGTAGTATGAAATTTATATCTGCATAGTGGTGGTTCTGCTGAAACAGTGCCTAAAAAGAGTTATTCACTTGGGTTATCCTTAATCTTCAACTGGATGGTTATCCTTTTGTAGCTTAATTTGATTCATCAAGTGGAGTCATGGAATTGGAAGCAATATATGTTTAGGTTAAATTCACAGCTTGAGAAAGGAGTAATCAGGTGTTTAAAACAATTATAAGGCTGCTGAGGAACCGAATCATGGTAGATATGTATTCAACATTTTCACCTGGAAGTGGATATTTTACATGGACCCTTCATTATATACTGAGAAGTAACGTTCCATGTGTCCTGTGTCATACCTGATGCTGGTAATTGGTTCCACAAAGCATCACAGTTGATTTTTTTTTTTTTTGGGGGGGGCAACAAGGGCAGTCAGTTGACGGAAGATAAAAGTTCTCCAGTATCAAATCTAGGCAGGTCCTTTGTATGTGTCCTAGGAGTTTTCCCTTGTTGAAGTTGTGTGCTTAGCCTTAGTTCTCACCTGCCAAGAGAATAAGAGATATGAAGTATCATTATTGACTGTTTGATGCATTAATTACTTTTGAGACCATAGAAAAATTGATAATGTATCATCATTCTTGGCACAATGTTATGGTCATGATAGCATGCATGCAAAGTGCTTCTAATTTAGCTGACAAGCAAAAGGCAAAATAAGATCCACTCCCATGAAGACCGAAGAGCAATCTTATTTTAAAAAAAAATTATACTGTTTTGTTTTCCAAGTAGAATGGATGCTCTAGTAGGTACATTAGAAAGTAATCAAGCTAGACACAAAAGCTGTAACTAGGATCTATGTGGAACAAAGCTAAGAGGTTTTTCAGAAATACGTGCATCTACTATGAATTAAAATTCTGAATTATTGAGGCCTCAATTCTGAATTGTTGAGTACTCCTGATACAGTGATACTGTAATTGCCTCCTTACTCTTTTGTTCTCTTGAAATATACTGTCTGTGATAGATTCTCACCCAAAATGGAAACAACAATGCCTACATTGCCCAATTTTTTTTTTTTTTTTTAATTTTTTAATTTTTTAATTTTTTTAATTTTTTTTCTAAGTGATGTGGCAACCTAATTTGTAGCAACCATATTGACTATGAGATGATATGCTAGCTCGGCGTTATTTAGGCAGTGAATTTGGGTAAATTTTTGGGTAATTTAGCATTACTCTAAATGGAAATAACCCAAGAAAGCTATCTTGCTTTGCCCTTAACTTTCTGCTGTGCATCCTGGTTTCCATTTTCTCAAGCCACTCGTGAATTCCACACCATGACCCCATTCTGTGTAGATGTGCATACATCTGTTTTCTAAGACACTAACTTGGGTTTTGAGAATGAAGCCAATTTGGTTCTCTCATATGCATGTTTCATTTAGTGTGTCTTAGTAATCAAATCCAGCACATCTTGGTATTAATTTAGTTTTTATCAAAACACAAGTATAGAAAAGAGCAGAAAATAAGTTTAAAATAGGTAGTTGTTTTCAAGACGCTGGAGAGATAGTAGGGTACTATATAACTAATTCAGGTTATACCAAGGGGTTGGGATGGGCTGGTTCTAGACTTTGAAATTTTGATATTTGAATATTTGATTAAAATATCAAATTAGCATGACAATTAATAATTAGATATGAATTAAGATTTTAAATTAAATAGGATTATCAAAATATCTGTGCCAAAATACTTGATTGAAAACTAATTAATAGCTTTCCCATAACAGTTGTAGGGATGTACTTTGAAATTTGAATAATATCCTGGTTAAGATCTTGTTGTTTTCTATTTCCTATTATTACCATCACGTAATTTGTAATTTGCTTAATGTATACAAATATCAAGATGAATATATGAAAAGATACCTAAGATTTCGTTCAATTTGTTAAATTGCAGGTCATGGAATTAGAGCTGAAAAAATTGTATGATACCGTTACTTCCATTCACCAAGAGATGTTCTTACTTCGTGAAAGGTAATGAAACATTTTTTTTATTCCTTTGAACTGAAAACATATGTCAAATTATTTCTCTTACGAATGTTCTTCATTCAAATCACATCCAATTTTCATTTACTTCTTTACTTTTGTTTCAGAGAAGAAGAAATGCAGGAGCTGAACCGAAGTACTAACTCCAGAATGGCGTGGTTGAGTGGTCTTTCATTTTTTATTTGCATTACAGTCGCAGGCTTGCAATGGTGGCATTTGAAGACCTTCTTTGAGAAGAAGAAGATCATTTAAGTTTAAATTTCTGACAAGTTAAACAATTTACTTTTCTGTGCTCTTGTAAAATATTACCTAAAATGTACTTTGATAAAGAAATAATTTTTGTTGTTAGATTTATTGGAGTTCTTATTGACCTGACTGACTCTACTTGTTAGGTTTTGGTAAGATTATAAAAAAAAAAATGCGAGGTGAAAGTTTCAGTTTTACTTAATTGTTCCTGATAATCTAGGTACTGTATTTGGGGTATTCTTCTTGACATTTGCTGGTGTAACACTCTCTTTGATTGATTGATTTCAGAAATATTTCATCCATCAAGTGTTTCAGACTTGTAAAATAGAGATGGTGTTCTTTAACGATCAAGATTTATATCATGCAAATTTTATTGACCTCCTAAGTCCTATCCACTTGCACCTTAGGTCTAATTTATCACCCAAAACGTGTTGACTCGAACGTTTTCGGTGATATTTCATTCATCAAGTGTTTCAAACTCATAAAATAGAGATGGTGTTCTTTAACGGCCAAGATTTGTATGATAATTAGCAATCTTGATTGACCCCCTAAGTCCTATCCACTTGCACGCTAGGCCTAATTTATCACCAAAAACGCTCGAGTCTTGATCATGTTAAAAAGATTTAAATACCCCTGTTACTTATTACCCATAAGAGGCGATTTTCGAAAAAGGATTTTCAAAAAAGTTATTTCTGCCTGTAAATAAGCAAAGCTTAGGTAGGCTTGTGTAATTTACTTTATGATTATTATTTTTTCCCTTAAAAGTACTACATAAATTTAGGATTTTGGAAAGAGGGAGGACTTGAACCCACAACCTCATGGGAGTATGTGTGAGACCAACCTCATCTCGTCAAACGGTATCATAGTTAAAGAACCAAATCTGGATAAAAAAATGAGCTTGTTCTCAATGATGAGACTGTTTACCTGCGGTTAGGAGGTGAAAGGTCTTTCCATCCCCAATTCTAAACTTTCAATGAGATGTCTGCAAACTTATAACTCTTGTTTGATGAACAAAATCAATAGGTGAATATCCAAACAAACACTGATTATACAATAAAATAACCCACAAAAGAAAGTTTATCTTTTGCATGAACAAGAGATTCGGCATATACAAGGAACACAGCTCTCAACAAATTCGACCGTACGGAAAGAAGAAATTAAAGTAGCAAATCCCATTAAATGTTGCCTATTTTCCCTTCTTATGATCACTCAGGACCAAAATAAATTACAGTACAACCGAAAAAGTGAGAGAAAATACTAGACCCGATGATGATTATCCCCGTTACACATATTTGATAATTTGGATGAAACTCATTGACTCGGATGGTTTGAGAATTGAGATGCACATAAGAGTATTGAAAAAGAAGTTGTTTATGAACAACGCTACACTGTTCATAAATAGAATCTGAACAGAATTGTCGAAAACCAATCAAAGCAATTACTCTCTCATGCTTCCTCAATTGAATCTATTCACAACACTGTCAAGCGACTAGCAGAAACGGTTGAATAACATATATCATTGCTTGCCCTTTGATTCTACGGATTGAATATGTTCCAGTGATGATCTGATGGTAAATTTTCCTTGATTTTGTCCAGCCGTTTGAGAATATCCAAGAATGAAGGTCTTTGGTTCATGTCAGCAGCCCAGCACATCTCCGTTAAGCTAAAAGCATTCAAATAATTAAAAAAAAAAACATTAGCAATCGAACTGTCCAAATTTCTACTACCTGTATCTTACATATAGTAAAATGACTATTTTGGTTTCGTTTTTTCAACCCAATGCTGCTTCTCTATGCGAAAGCATTTAGCAAACACATTTTAGCATCCCAATTGTTTGTTATACAACAAGAGGACACGGTTAAACTTGGCGCTCATACTTCATTAAAACTTCAAAAAGATGCTAATAGTTTGACGATTAGAAAAAGACCGACTGAATCCATCACCAGTTAATTTGGAGAAGTCAGAAAACAACATGAATAACCTCTCACTATAGCAGTACTCAGTTAGAGAACGCTCCAATAAACCACAAGAATATATATATATATATAAGTTGCATCCCCAATCTTTTGTAGTACTAGCTAGTTTATAGGTGAGGTCTCTTATAATCATATAAGAGGTCTTAAATCCAATCCCCACTCACACCGTGGTTCTTGTTGGGCCAGGGGATTGTTTGGTTTGCATTCGTGTTACATTGTCATATGGTAATAAAAGAATAAATAAAAACTGCAGTAAATTTCCTATTTCCCTCTTTCGGGGCAACTATATCAGTAATTGTATAAGTAACAGGCGACATAGTTCAATTTGAATGCATCACAAGGGAAACAGGAAGCTAAAAGTTAGCATAAAGGCAAGAAGGAAGATATCATGGCCCATCTTTCTAAACAGCATCTGCATGCATAACTATAATGGCAGACGCAAATACGTGCAACTAAAACATAGTTAAGGTGAGAGGCTTTGTCAAGTTTAACTTCATTTTGTTTCTTATAAATGAAAAGTTTAACATCAATATCTGTAGGAATAAAGTGATTGAGAAGAGGTCAGCCAACTTTTTAGTCAACATATATTCATCGTCATTAGTCATTAATATATACCATTTGATATAGCTGAATTCAGTAGTTCAATATTACCAGTAGAACACCTCTTCGCTTATAATTAAGTTTTTGCAACCAGAATAATAGCCCGACAATGTGTAACATCTTACTTGGATTTAATTCATAGATGAGCCATGTTTATGGTGTAGCACAAAAATTGCAAATTTCTGGTAGATGAAAAAACTTTAAGAATTAACTTACTCTTTAAGTTCTGGAGAGTATCCTTTCGCCCGAAAAGTAGGCCTGTGTCCTTCTGCCACATATTTGGCTGCTTCATAAGGCTCATAATTTGCAAGTGGCGGTTCCCCTTCTAGCATCTGCTCCAATTGAGAACTTCATGTTTTAGAACTAGGTTAATACTTTATTATTCGTTCCATCGGTGAAAGCAAATTACCTCATAGAGTATCATTCCAAAAGAGAAAACGTCAACCTTCTTATCATATTTCCGGTGCTTGAAGACCTCAGGAGCCATATATCGGTCTTTTGTTTTGTTCAGAAAAAGAAAGGAAAAATAAGTACAAAAACATCATATTTTCATATATAAAAATTTGCACAAGAAACACTTACAACTTCCAGTCTCCCCAGTCATTTTGTACACATCATGAGAATTCTGAACCTTGATGAGCTTGCTCAGTCCAAAGTCTCCAACTTTCAGGTGGTCTGCATTGGAGTTGACTAAAAGAACATTCCTGATACAGAGAAAGGCCATTGACACAAGGAAACCCAGAAAAACTGTGAGTGCCAGCTCAAGATCAATAGATCATCAAGGATATAAATAAGAAAAAAAAATGACAGGTAAAAATGGATTTTATGTGTTGTTGGATAAAGACAGAGTTCATTTAATTATCCTCCAAATCACAATGATTAATTAAGTGTACTGATTAAAGAACAGAATTAGTAGTAAGTAAAACCAAAGAGGTGACTAATTTAACCAGAATATCTGTGACAGAGACCAACTCACCTTGGCTTCAAGTCTCGGTGAACTATGACATTTGGCTCATTGTGAAGATAAGCCATGCCTCTGGCCACATTGAATAACAAAGATTAGCATAATATTCAAATTCGCAAAGACAGACATGGCACTAATGATGGGTCCCATGAAAAAATAGAAGCAAAATGATAAAAACACCAATTTAACGTTTTCTGTAATCCCAGCTCTGAATGCTTTAAAGGGAATAAATTGTTTCTTATGTTTCCAATATATATATATATATATTTTGTCTGAAAACAATACCAAACGCAATCTCATTGTTTTTGTGATTCAAAAAATGAAAAAACACTTTTTCAAAACAACACCGAACGGCACCTAATTTACTTCTCCAATGAAATTGAAAGGCCTTGTTCATGTTTAACCAAAGAATTTGGAACTATTAACACTTCAACTTTTCCTATGCTTCTCTTTTCCCTGTTTCGCTTTAAAAGCTGCAAACCGAGATAAACAGAGGGCCAGTTTGGTATTGTTTTTGAAAAGTTAAAATCAGATTATTTTATAATTTTGACATAAAATGATTATTGGTAAAACTTTCAAAAGTGATTAATTGATGATCTGACAAGTTTTGGCCATGATTTTAAGAAATAGGTAGGGGTTACTTTTTGAAATTGATTATGGAATAATCTATTTCATCATTTAATGCATCTTTTAAAATATCATTATTATCATTATGAAGTCAAGTTAAAATCATTTATATACCTTATTTCATCTCAAAATTAAATATTTTATTTAAATATTGATTTGATTTATAAAATCTTTTAAAAATATTTTTATTGTTTTTATGGAATTTTTTTTCCTTCTACTTAAATATTGATTTAATATATATAATTAATGAAAAAAAAATTAAATAGGATCCTAAACTCATGTATATTTTAGTCATTATAACTAATCTCAGCATTTTTGCAATAAAATTACCAAACATATATATACTGTTTTTGAGTTATACAGTAGTTTTAAAAATACAATTAACCAAACATCTACGGATTAACTTCATAGTTGATTATTCTTTCAACACAGCTAATAGTGATAATTATAAAAGTTACAGTAATACCAAACTGGCCCATAGCCTACAGATATTCTGAAAAGCAGCTTCCAGTGAATACTAAGGAATTATATTTCCTTCATATAGGAAATTAAAGATTTTCTAAAACAGCTATCCACTCCAATATGAAAAAATCAGGAGCAATTTAAATAATAAAATTATAGAAATTTAATCAGGAAAAAAAAAAGCCATCTTTTTCAGCTTTTGCTTTATGATAATGATTAAAAACTCAATGCCATGCATCTCCAAATTATTCCAAACTCACTAGTTTCCTAGATCTTTGATCCTAGGATCTCATGCATGAATGCAACACTACTCAAACATTGAACTTAGTTTCAAAAATGCTATGTATGTTTATTTCTACTGTTGTCTCTTTTTCAGCTCTTGCTTTCTGATAATGATTAAAACCCAATGCCATGAATCTCCAAATTATCCCAAACTCCAGATTTTCCTAGATTTTGATCCCAGGATCTCATGCATGAATGCAACACTACATTGAACTTAGTTTCAAAAAGGCTAAGCATGTTAATTTCTACTGTCATGTTTCGGCTGAAGAAAATTTATTTAATCCAATAAAGGAATTACCCATCACGATTAGCAGAGGCCTTTAAATGAGAAGTTTATTGGCTTATAAATTAGCAAGAGAGGAGATGACTTATACTTCAGTCATCCTAATGCTTTGGTCAGTCTGCATAAGTTCAACTTCAGCATGACACGATTTGCATCTAAATTAATTGATTAATGCCTACAACTTACCCCAAGAACCACGCCCTGATTCTTGAAACACTTAAGAATATGTCAAGACAAGAACTCCAGACCATGTCATTAAAACTTGGAAATTTGGAATATCATTTTATGGATAAAGAAAAACAAAGTATTCCAATAATCCAATCCTTATTTTCCCTCTACTTTTCATGGGGTGAAATCTTTACCTTATAACGTCTTTCAATGGATTCTATATATTATATAAGAAATGGACAACTAGTGACTGATCTCGGGCCGCTGCCAACCCCCCACCTCCCTCCATTTTTTTTTTCAATCAGAAAAACAAGACTAGAGACTGAAGAAAGACAAAATCACGAAATAAAGATGAAGAAGCTGTCCACAAGAACAGAACAAATGGGGAACAGCTCAAAAATGACACAGACTGTCCGAGGACATGCAATAGTCCTAACAAAAAAGATACATACAGCAAAATACAAAATACAAAAAGAACCGCCGCTGAATTGAGAAGGTCTAGGGATTACCTGGCAATATCCAATGCAAAGTTAACAGCTGTTGAAGGACTAAGTGCACCCTTTTCCTTGAGATATTTATGGAGATCACCCTATGACAGCACATGAATCCATCAAGTAATCATGAGTGACTTTTAAAGTTATTATCAATAAAAAGAATATACAGAGGGAACTTAAATTTTAAATCAAAAAACAAATATGCATTGTATACCCCTCGCAAATATTCAGTAATCAACATAAGGGGCTTCTTCTCGGTGACAGCTCCCAGAAATTGGACTATATTAGGATGGCGAAGTTTCACTAGCAAATTAACCTCATGCCTGAAGTCCTGACTGAATTTGGAAAGTGAAAAACAGTAAGTAATTTATATTCTTTATAAAACACGGAAAATCGGATATGGAGGAATCTGTCTATAGCAACAAGTACCAGATCAATCATTTTCTAGAGAATGTGTCCCACACTAATAATCGTGTGGAGAAACACAGAATTCCTATTTTTATGAGGTTTTCTATTCTTAGGAGACTTTAATTTTGTAATTAGTTTATAGCTAGGAATATATTATTAGTCAGTAGAATCCCTAATTTATAGGGATTTGATTTAGAATAGGTTTCTTTCCTGTTATATGGCCTAGTGTATTATTCTATTCAAGAAGAAAATAATATTCTTTTCTTACGATTCACAACATGGTATCAGAGCTATGAAACCCTAATCATTCGTTCAATTCTTCTTTGACCTAGTTTCTTTGTTTTTATTTTTTTTATTTTTTTAAGTGGTGTTGATTATCTTTGAAACCTAATCATTCGTTCACTTCTCCTTCTTCCTTTCATCCTTTAATCCCTTGCTAGTTCACTCTAACCCAAAGCAACTTCAATATGACTGTCACATCTGATCCTGATGCCACAAACGTTCCGCTGACACAAAGTTCATCAGACACTGGTCATGTTGTCCAACCTATTAATAAACTACCGAATCAGTCCACAGGGGAGCTTCAAAAGGTTCAGGCTGCATAACGACTAAATGAAAAAAAATTATTTGCAATGGTTGCGGGTTGTGAGGACATTCTTGAAGGGAAAAGGGAAGCTTAGCCATTTATTGGGTACCAGACCAGCAAAAAGTGACCCCAAATTTCATATTTGGGATGAGGAAGACTCTATGATCATGTCCTGGCTTTGGAATTCTATGCTGCCTGAGATTAGCAGCACTTGTATGTTTTTATCCACAGCTAAGGAGGTTTGGGAGGCAGTAAAGCAGACCTACTCGAAGGTGCGTGATGCTGCTCAAGTATTTGAGATTAAGAAAAGATTTCAGCCACTAAACAAGGTGAGAAGTCTGTGACTGAATATGCTATTCTATTGAAGAATTTGTGGCAAGAGATGGACCATTATCAGTGTCTTGAGATGAAGTGTAGTGAAGATGCAGCCTTATTGAAGAAGTTTGTTGAGAAAGAGAGAATTTTTGAATTTCTTGTTGGCTTGAATGTGGTGTTCGATCAAGTCAGAGTTCAGATTTTGGGAAAAGATGATTTGCCTTCCCTAAACGAAACTATTTCTATGGTTCGTGCTGAAGAAGGAAGGAGAGGGGTTATGATGAATGAAACCCCAGCTGTTGAGAGTTCAGCATTACTGTCGAATGTTGGAAATATGAAGAAAGCAACGACTGAAAAACAGTCCCATGGAGATAATGGGCGTGCTGATTTGTCCAAGACAACAACTAAGGAATCTATATGGTGAACCTATTGTAAGAGGCCATGGCATACTAAAGATCAATGCTGGAAACTTCATGGAAGGCCACAAATTTCTAATCAGGGTTGGGGAGTCAAAGGTGGACAGCAACAGAAGGGTGGACATGCCAATTTTACTAGCAGTAATCAACAAGGCAATGAGAGTGGCATGCATGAACAAGGAGAATTCAATAGGGAGGACTTTGACAGATTAAAAAACTTGGTGGAATCCTTTGGAAAGTCCTCAGGTGCTTGCTCATTGGCACTCTCAGGTGAGTATTCTATTACCCATGCATTTAATGTCTCAGCTACACCTCTTTCTGGTTCTTGGGTCATCGATTCAGGAGCTACAGACCATATGACCAATTGTTCTAAAAAAATTGTTACTTATACACTCTGTCCGAGTAATAAGAAAATTTCAACAGCAGATGGTTCCCTAACAACTGTCGCTGGTCAAGGAGATATCTTTATAAATCCATCTTCATCCTAAAAAATGTCCTTCATGTTCCAAATCTTTCAACTAACCTGGTTTCTATATATCGTCTCACAAAAGACATGAATTGCATTGTGATTTTTTATCCTTCTCATTGCGTTTTTCAGGACCAGGGTTCGGGGAAGACGATTGGACTTGCTAGGGAGAAAGACGGGCTTTATTACCTAGATGTACCAAGTGACCCAAATAGAATTGAGAATCAACTCCCTTTGTCATTTTTCACCGTACGTTCCATCTCAAATAAGGACAAGATTTGGCTTCATCACCTTCGTTTAGGACATCCATCATTTAGTATTCTTAAAGTCATGTTTCCTTTATTGTTCAAGGGAATAGATGTAGAAGATTTCCGTTGTGAAATTTGCGAACTTGCAAAGCATCATCATGTTTCATTTCCCATTAGTAATAAAAGAACTTTTATTCCTTTTTCTCTCATTCATAGTGATGTTTGGGGTCCTTCTAAGATTCCTAATGTTTCAGGGGCTAGATGGTTTGTGTCATTTATTGATGATCGCACTGTGTATCTTGGATTTTTCTCCTTAAACAAAAATCTGATGTGAGTACTGTTTTTCTAAATTTTCATAATATGGTAAAAAGTCAATTTGGTGTGGGAATAAAGAGGTTCAGGTCAGACAATGCCAAAGATTATTTCAATCAAGTTTTGTCTACTTATTTTTTAACAGAGGGAATAATTCATGAGTCTTCTTGCATTAATACTCCCCAACAAAATGGGGTTGCTGCTGCAAGGAAAAATGGTCATCTTTTGGCTATTACCAGGGTCTTCTTGTTTCAAAAGAATGTCCCTAAAACCTTTTGGGGGGAGGCAGTTCTTACTGCAACCCATCTTATTAATAGACTGCCTTCTCGGGTATTGGGTTTCAAGAGTCATATGGAAGTTTTTTCTCAATTTTTCCCTCACTTTAATACGTCAAATAATCTCACTCCTAGGATCTTTGGTTGCATTTCTTTTGTCCATATTCATGCTCACAATAGGGGAAAATTAGATCCACGTGCACTTAAATGTATCTTTGTTGGTTATTCTTTCACACAAAAGGGTTACAAGTGTTGATTTTAAACTCCCTTATTGATCGTGTTTTCTTGATAGACTACGATGATAAACTTATAGGATAATGATATTCGAATATGCGGAATAAAATATGAACAATAAAGAAAACATGCCACACACACAACACAAGAATTTACCGAGGTTCGGCTAACTTTGCCTACGTTCTCGTGTGATCTCTCTTGAGAAATCACTAGCACTATGAAGAAAAACGCTTGGTTATAAGATACTTATTGAAACCCTTTAGCTAATTCCTCAAAACCTTGCTAGAACCTCTCTATCACTCTTGCTCTCTACCCCTTGTATGCTTGCTGTTTTTCTGTGTTGTAAAATATGCTCCCTACAGCCCTATTTATAGATATAGGACTTGGGTTACATTCCTTGCTAGGATAAGACTCCTAAATCCTTGTAGAATAAGAAAAGCTAACTTATTTCCTAATCCCAATAGGAAATTATGTGCACACTTTATTTTCTCCTAATCCAAATAGGATTCCTTCTTAAGCCTTAACTTTGGGTTTTGATGAGCCAAAACCACAACAACAAGTGTTACCACCCCCTTACTAGGAAATTCTATGTTTCTTTTGATGTTACTTGTGTTGAACAAGAGAACTACTTTCCTTGTCCTTCTTTTCAGGGGGAGACACTGATAGTGGAAGATAAGAACAAGGATTGGAGTTGTTTACTTGACTTATCTTCTACTTCTTTCCCATCCTATCCTAGTCCTATCACACCAAACACTACACCTACTGCTGAAAATACTACACCTAGTCCTATTACCCCAAATACTGTTGAGTCAACTCCTTCTAGCTCTAGCCCTAGGTCATTGACTAAGGAAAAATCAATTCACAATTCTACTCGGCCACTTCAGGTATAATCAAGGAAAAAGGCTGTTATCAATGAATCTGTGCAAGTCCATGAGTTGGAACCAGTCCCTGAATCTGGAAATGAGGTAAATTCTCTACCCGAATCTACTCACACAAATAATTCCATTATTGAGAGTGACAGTCCAAGTCTACCCATTGCTCTTAGAGAAGGCACAAGAGAGTGCACCAAACATCCTTTGTATCCACTTGCTCATTTTACGTCCTATGAAAAATTATCACCATCCCATCAAAACTTCCTTTCCCAACTAAACACTGATACCATTCCTAAAACTTTATCTGAGGCGTTAAATAGTGAGAAATGGAGACAAGCCATGAGTGTTGAGATGGAAGCACTTGATAAGAATAGAACATGGGAACTAGTAGATTTGCCAAAAGGAATGAGTCCAGTGGGATGTAAATGGGTTTTTACTATTAAATACAAGGCGGATGGGTCTATTGAGAGGTAAAAAGCAAGGCTGGTTGCCAAGGGATATACTCAGACCTATGGGGTGGATTATTTAGAGACTTTTGCACCCGTAGCTATGATGAATACCGTAAGAGTGTTGTTGTCATTGGCTGCTATTTTTGAGTGGGACTTACAACAGTTTGATGTCAAAAATGCTTTCTTGCATGGCGACCTTGAAGAAGAGATTTATATGGAAGTTCCACCGGGATTTGGAATGAATTTTGAAGGTAGAAAAGTATGTAAACTGAAAAAAGCTCTTTATGGTTTAAAACAATCTCCACGTGCTTGGTTTGGGAGATTTACCCAGGTGATGATTACCAATGGATATAAGCAAAGCCAAGGTGATCACACCTTATCCATCAAGCACTCGAATTCAGGGGGAGTAACTGTTTTGTTGGTTTATGTGGACGACATAATTGTAACCGGGGATGATGTGAAAGAAAAGAAAGCTTGAAGATGTGTTTGGCAAGAGAATTTGAAATTCAAGAGCTTGGCCGATTGAAGTATTTTCTAGGTATTGAGGCTGCACAATCATGACAGGGAATTTTTGTTTTTCAACAAAAGTATGTGCTAGACTTATTGAGAGAAACTGGAAAACTAGATTGCAAACCAATTGATACACCTATTGAAGCTAATCATAAGCTTTGGGACAACAATGAAGATGCAACAGTGAACCGAGGGAACTATCAGAGGTTAGTAGGCAGATTGATCTACTTATCCCACACTAGACCGGATGTTGCATATGCTGCCAGTGTGGTCAGCCAATTTATGCACATTCCCAAGGAAACACATCTCCATGCAGTGCACCGAATCTTACATTATCTCAAAGGAACACCAGGGAAAGGGATTATATTCAGAAAAGGGGGGAGTTTGATGTTCGAAGCCTACACAGATGCTGATTTGGTGTTGGATAGACATTCAACATCAGGTTATTTCACATTCCTTGGTGACTTGGAGGAGTAAAAAATAGAATGTTGTGGTGAGATCAAGTGCTGAGGCTGAGTTCAGATCAATGGCACTTGGAATTTGTGAGTTGCTATGGTTGAAAATAATTCTGGAAGATTTGAAGATCAAATGGGAAACGCCTATGAGGCTGTATTGCAACAAGAAGTCAGCCATCAACACTGCCCATAATCCAGTGCAACATGATCGGACTAAACATGTTGAAGTAGATAGACATTTTATTAAAGAAAAGCTGGAAAGTGGTCTCATTTGCACACCACATGCATCCACGGGTGGGCAGCTCGCAGATGTGCTAACTAAAGAACTGACCAGTACTGTGTTTCAGACAATGATTGGCAAGCTAGGAATGCATGATATCTTCTCACCAGCTTGAGGGGGAGTGTGGAAAAACACAGAATTCCTATTCTTCGGAGGTTTTCTATTCTTAGGAGACTTTAATTTTGTAATTAGTTTACAGCTAGGAATATATTATTAGTCAGTACAATCCCTAATTTATAGGGATTTGATTTAGAATAGGTTTCTTTCCTGTTATATGGCCTAGTGTATATAACCCAGAGTTGTATTCTATTCAAGAAGAAAATAATATTCTTTTCTTACGATTCACAACAAATCGTTTAAGTCCCATTATAATTTCAATGGAGACATCAAGTCTTTAAAAATAACAGTGAGCAAGTCAGAATATCCTTGCATTTCTAGGTCAATCAATGTGTTAATTTCATCTTTTACATTGTTTATGATTCATTGTCCATCTGAGCACAGTATAGGCCATAGCATTTATCAATAGAAGTTAGTGTTACATAGCATACATCAGTAGAAGTAACTATCAATAGGTATAGATTAATTTCATCTTTTACATTGTTTCTGATCATTATCCATCATAGCATAGTATAAGACATGGCATATGTCAAAATAAGTAACTATCAACAGGCTCGGAGTAAACTATTCTTCAAAACAAGTAGTTCAAGCAGAGATCAAAGTTGCAATGGAACTATATGAAAATTTAGATGAATTTAAAGGACTTACATCACCAATCTATCATCTGAAAGTGATGGGAGGATACGCTTGATAGCAACTGGTGTTCCTCGCCAATAGGCTTTCAAAATCTCACCAAAAGACCCCTATTAGCATTAGCTAGTATCAGTGAACTTCTAAAAATTGGAATAACACACTAAGAACTTGTATACCAACTAACATGATAAAATTATCACATAAATAATCTATAAGTTGGATGCATCACCACACCAAAATCATAAAACTAGCAGGACAAGAAAAAAGAGTGGAACCTCTAAGTCTCAATCCATAAATCAATACTTTCTTCTGTCAAAGATCGGCATTGCACTCAGAATGGATATATAATATAAGTGACTTAAACAAGGAATGGTAAAGAAAATCCCCATATTTTAGCATAACAGGAGGCACTCAACGGAATCATGAATAATCTTGGGTAACTTATATGGCTGCAGAAAAATAATAGAGATGAAATCCTAGACCCTAGCAGTAATATTTCAAAATTTCAATAAAAAATTGATGGGATTTCAAAAGAAGAAAATTTCCAATAATGCAACTTCTTAAAAAAGTTTGCAACAACAAGTTACATTCTGCATGTTGTCAACCTCAAGTAAAATAAAAACCAAACCACACCTTCCCAATAATTGCTGAGTTTGAAAAGTCCAGCTCGGAAGGATCAATTTCCCAGTCACACTTGTTTGGCAGAGGGGGAAGAACAGGCTTTGGTTCAAAGTGACTTCCATTTTGACCCTGTAAAATGCACACTCAGAATCAGAGCCTAAAAATGCAAAATCCATAGAAGCAAAAGGGTCTTTAAGAAATATAAACGAATCAAATAATAAAAAACTCGAAAGTACAATCTAACATTACATTTTCCATATAAGCAATCAGCTGTACTACTACTAATACAAATTGACAACAATGGATTCAACAACCTTAGGAAAAAAAATGAACAAAAGGAATACACATTCACCAAATCAAATGCTACTAAACACTAATTGAAGCAATTTGAATTTTTTTGAAAGTAAAGATTAAAAATTAACATAAAACATAAATGGACTGAGAAGAATGCATTGGACTTACATAAGACAAGCCTCCATAAGACTTTAGAAGTTCAATCATGTTGTGTTTCTTAGCTCCTTCTGCATCAGCTAGAGGCTGTCATCATACAAATCCAAATTTACAACATAAAATATCATTAAAAAAAAAAGGAACATTAAAGCAGACACTTTAATATTATTGTTGCATTGAAATTAAAGATAAGTCACATAAACTATGGTCTCATTGAAATTAACATAAACCTTCTAGTAAACTAAACTAGAAATCTAAATTTTATGATTTTTTTTTGGTCAAATATAATAATAATAATAATGATAAAAATTGAAATTACCAAAAGTCAAAGTGATAAAAGCGAGAAAAATTACAGTGTTTTTCCAGCGATCCTGAGCGTTGACATCAGCGCCAAACTCGATCAAGCATTTTGACACGTCGACCCATCCATGGAGAGAGGCCACGTGAAGCGGAGTCCGATTATCGTAGTCTCTAGCGTGGACCAAAGACTGATCTTCTTCGAGAAGTTTGCGGACAGCGGCGACGTCGTTTTGATGAGCGTGCCACAGTATTAGCGAAGTCCTGCTAACTCTGGCCTTCTCCTTCTGCTTGTCCGCAGAAGTCGACGACGAGGGGCTCCCCTTCGACACCGCCGAGGAATCGCCGGCGGAGGAACTGCCGGAGCTCATGAGATCGGATCGGATGGGAATCAAAACCGGATCTTTCCTTTTTAATTACTTCTCTATCGTTTCAGAGTTCGTTTGTATTTGCTTTTCTTTTTTTGGATTTTAAATTTTGCAGTCGTCGGAAGGGAGTCGAAGGCAAGCAAGTGGAGGGAGGTTTCAGCCTTTCAGGTTTGTATCCGTTATTGAATGAATACTCGGCATGCCTTTTTTACTTTTTCAACGGAATTAGATTCTCTCTCTCCTCTTTTTTTTATACATTTTTATTTTCCCTCCTGTTTTATTATTTAATTAATTATAACAAGTAAAAGTTGTGGGCCTTTGTTGGGCCCAAGTTAAAAAAGGAAGGTTTGGGATTTGTATTTGGATATGCTCTCTGTGGAGTGGCATTTGTGGAAGCTGCACGTGTTTTTAATTGATTAGTCGTTGGATTGCTGTGGAAATGCACAAGTTTGTTGCTGTGTGTGTACTGGTATTGCAAGTAAAAGACAAGTCCTATGGCGGCAAATTGAAGTCGTGGTGGTTAACTTCTTGAATTCTTTGCTCAACTTGCGGCTCTTTCGTTCACATGAACAAAGTAAAAGAGGTTCACAAGCCATTTTATAAAAGTTCAGGGTCGATCTTTCCCACACGAAAACCTTTTTATTTGGAAGCAAATAATTATCTCATCATTTATCAACTTATAACTGATTGTCACGTGTTAATACACCTACAATGAAAATAAAATAAATTATAATTACTTATTTTTTTATAATATTAATGTGTTACACAATTTTTTAATAATTTAATAAGGAAAGGATTCGAATATTCGTTTGTTAAGGAAAATATAAATATGTGAAAACTAGAGATATCAACTATCAAGTGAGTTGGTGAGTATTGTTTTGTTTTTTTTTTTTTTTTTTTTTTTTGGATATTGTTAACTTAGGGCACATGTTAACAACTACTTTATTTCTCTAAAGAGAAATAAAAACACATATTAATAACTGTATTTATTGTTTTGTAACTTTTGTTACAATAAATGCAAAGACTTTTTTCCTTTTACAGAGAAAAGATAGTTGTTATTCTGTGCCTTAAATTAACACTTACCTTATTTATTTCTGGTTCGATATGGGCTAATATTGTTTTGTTTTTTTTTATTAGAATTCTAAAGATAACTATCCGGTTCGGTATGGGTTCTCACGTTTAAGTGGAATGAACATGGTTTGGGTTCTAAGCCAATTTCTAATACCATCATTTGACGTAAGAGTATAAGAATTATCAAGAACGATGTGAAACCTACTTGGTTTGATTTGATACCATTCAGTCAAGAGTGTTACTAAAGTAACAAATGACGACTCAATCATCTCACATCAAATACAAACAATCAAGCTTGCTTTTGAATTTTAACTTCACATTTGCAAGAAATAAACAACTGTAAGTAACATGGCGCACAATACGAAACATGTGACTCAAATTGCCTTTTATATATAAGATATTTACTTCACTAACAAATGAATTTATATTACAGTATTTAGGTCAATCAATCATCTTTGGTAGAGAAATTTCTTGTATTCCTCCTCCAATCAATCATATCATCTTCACATCAACTCCTCTTGGTCTTCAAGAGACCGTTTACGAGCCCTCAGAATGAGCTCAAGGCTCTGAGGTAAAGGAGGAATTCTCCCCTTACGGAACAAAACAGCAAGAGCCCTCATGTTTCGGCATAGATCAAATACCTGCAAGGAGGTTATGTTAAAATTCAAAGTATGATTTGATGAGGCATAATTAAAACTTAGAAGTTTGCTTAGAATCATACTGATGAGGCTTCGATCTCTGCAACTCCTTCACATCCTTGGCCTCCTCCCTGCAGTAAGTCACAATATCGTGCAGCTTCATTCACATCTTCAAATACCTGGAGCAAGAGTAAGTCTTTAACTCGCCAACTATACACCAATCATAATTGCCTCATAAGATAAAGGAAAATAAATGATGTCATGCAGTACTACAAGAGAATTTTGGTTGAGAAAATGGAAGGTGGGACTTGGGAGGTTACTATGATAACACTTTAAGTTTTGATCAGTAAACAACTCGATATCTGTCTGCGATTCTTTGAAGATGATACTTGAAATTGATTCATATTAGCTATAAATAAAATGTTAACTTAGTTAAGAATGCTTTTTCGCAATAATAATAATAATAAATTATACAAGTGAACACTTACGAGCACTCCTTCCCTAATATCCTCCACAAGCATCTGGAACTTTGTCCCATTTCTGGACTGTTTAGCCTGATTTCCAATCTCAGACCTCCTCTTTCCTTTGGAAAACAATAGTCCAAGCTCCTTTTCAACTTCACTGTTACATACGCAAAACCTGAGTCGGGGAAACATTAATGATTATTCAAGTGAAGATACTACAAAAAACAAAGTCAGACCTGCGGTTCCTTCGAGTTTTCATTGTGCACAACTGGTTTTCCCGGTGGGTTAGCACATATACAGGCTTTGAATCTTCTCTCCATGGGTTGGCCTCTAATACTAGAAGAAAAACAAAACCAATCATTACTCGAATGAATTGCAGAGTGCACTGAAATATCTTAGCCCAACTGCTGTAGGAGAAACTTTTAAGTAGCTCTAAAAACATACTATTTAAGCAAAAATGCAAAATCCATATTCTGATTATTTCCGCCAACAAAGATAATAAGTAGTCACCATTGTAAATGTCATTTAATAAAATGCACTACGTTACTCCAAGTTTGAAACACAATTTCAAAACAGAATTGAGATCCTAGAGATTTTCTTATCCAAATCGTAAACAGTATCAAGCCAAATTCTAGAGGTCAGGACTTCTTTCGAAACAACATATAATATGTAAACAAGCACAAATCAGCATTATCAACATGACCAATAACAAAGTGAAGTTTATATGAGGCTTGATTGGTAACTATTTCGTGTGTATTAAAATTTGAGATGAATTTCATATTTATTATTCAAAAATTTTAAAATACGCAATTATTCTCAGATTTTGCCGCAATTAATTAGAATTATAAAACCACATAAATTATAAACAGGAAGAAGAAGAAAATATGAAAATCTGAAGTACCGTCATAGCTGCTAGTGTCGAAAGTTTGGTGTAGGTGTCTTCGCATATCGTAAGCACGAGAAGAGACTTGCTTGACGAATTCGTTAGAACTCCCAGGAATGGTCCCGTCCAAGTGAAGCGCTCTCTCCACCTCTTCCTTTCCATCATCATCTTCGGCTCCGGCTCCGGCGCTCGCTTTACAGCAAACTCGTCGCGACCTCCCCGTACACGATGGCTCCGGCGGAGAACACGGTACGCGAAAGGAAGAGGAGAGAGGCGATATGCGATTACGGACAGCGCGAGAGGAGAGGAAAATCCGGCGCCGCCGAAGACGGAGGGGATTGCTGGGAGGGAGAACTATCGAAGGTGAGACTGATGAGAGCGAATCCATGCTGATGATATACAGAGTTTACGCTTTTTGATCGCTCAACTCTTATTATGGTAAAACTTAGAATAAATTTCTTCAAACAAACACGTGTTGTTTGTGTGTTAATTGTGAAATCAAAGAAAAATTAGTTAGGAATTCTCGGCGTGAAAGACTGGGTAACAGACGGAAGAAGAAGAGAAGTTAGCTTAGAATATTGTGAAATGAATCTGCTGGATTTTTTTCTTGGCGGTGGGGTCCTCAGGAATCGGGTCCGGATGAAACGGACGGGTCAAACACGGAGCCACATAAAAAAATCCGAAAAAACTCAAGACTTGTCCACGTGCTGTTAATCAGGTGCTCGCTTGTCCACGTGTAACGGTACTGGTCTGCTTGAAACTTATATCTGTCCTCGAGATAAATAATAAATTAATAGAACTCCATTACCGTTAATTAACAAGAATTCACATATTGCAATTTTTCTGGTTTCAATTGCAGTGCCAGCATTATTTTGCATCTGGACATAGAGAAACTCCAAAAAAAAAAAAAAAAAAAAAAAAAAAAAAACAAACAAATAGAAGAGAGTACGAAGATTAAAAATATATAGAAATTATAAATGGGAAACATATTTCACACAAAAATTAATTTCAAGAACTCATACAAGAAATCAAACAACGATTTGGCAGCTATTATTACATCCACAGTTTCATTTCCACAAACTAAGGCGTCTGCCATCATATTCATAAGTTGATTCCAAAAGCAACTGGTATAACAAAACAAGCAAATAAGATACACTTTTTTGATAGGTCGAAGAAATACATCAGGACCGTGAAGGTACAACGCGTCATTGAAGTACATTACGACATGCCATGACGAGTAACGTGAGTACAAACACATAATTCAATTAATCACTTTACAAACATGGAAAGCAGCAGATGTAATTGAACGATTTTGAAGGATTATTACTAATGAGAAAGCTTAAAGTAGAGGACAAAGATGATTGCAATAACAAGAACTGCAATTATAGAACCAACGATCCACTTGTTTCTGGACATCCTCCGAGACATGGCGGTTAAGACTTTTTTACTCTTGCTAATGGCATCATCTACCCCATGAAGCTGCAAAGGAGGAAAACACAAATTTATATACAAAATCATCAATCAACAAACCCACACACGTAGTCTCCATGGCTCCTCAACAGGAAAGCCAATGAATAATTATTTTATCCATCTAACTACCCAAATGATACCGATGAAAGGCTCACACATTGTCTCCCAATCGTCGCAATGGAAACTAGAATACTAGATATGACTTAAAAGTTGAAACCATGTTGGACTAAAGTACTCAACAATAAACCCAAAAAAGAGAAGTTAAGTAAGAATACCTTGTTACGGGAATGTAAGAGAGTTTCACGCTGTTGATTCAAGTCTTCCACAATTGAGATACCAAGCTCCTCTGTTTCCAGCATGATTCTTCTACTCTCCTTGATTCTATCACCTGACTGATTTAATCTCTCAACTGACATGGTCATTCTCTCTCTCTGATCAGAAGGACCCTGTAACACCATCAATTATCAGTCACTGAAATTAAGCCCACTAAGTAAGGATTAACATCTCCACTTTATCTGGCATTAATTTGTTCAAGTAGCAGGACATCAAACAAACAAAGCAATCACCACTGCAAACAAATTGAACAAACCAATAGCAAAACTGCTCCATATATCTACCAATTCACACATAGTCATGTGCTGTCAAAGTGCCTTAGCTGCCTAATAGAATTTGATGAACAAAAATTGTACTCAGTCACACTTATCCATCAGCAAAACCAGCACCCAAATAGGCCAAATGATGCTAACACGGTTTCATTTATATATACGATATAACAACAAAACAACACACACACAACAATTTAGGACTGGATTAGGACCATTACTCCATTAGGTTACATTATGTGATCACTACTCTAGAAGTAAACAAGCATTTGTAACCAGAAACCCACAAAGTTATAAAATAAATAAACAATAATTAGCTTTAAGCAAGTAACAATTCAATCAAAGGTCATACCGACTGCAAATCAGCTCTTGAAGAATCCAACAATTCTTCATGAGCAGCCTGGTTAGCATCAGGCGACAACAATCTCTTAAATTCTCTTTTCAACTGATTCAAATCAGACTTGTATTCTCTTAGCTTAGCGAGAAGCATAGCCTTAACACTCGGCTGCAAACTTCTTGCCTCCAGGTCCATTTTCCGAATCTGAAAATTGAAATAACAAAACTTGTCAACGTAAAATGACGATCACAATAATAAAATAAAGTGTTGATTTCAAACAGTACCAAAACTTCGGCATCATCTATTCCAGATTTTATCTCCAAAACCTTTTCCTTCTTCTCATCTGCAAAATTGAATTAACACCATCAATTGCTACATCAGCCCTAAATTTGAGTTACATAACTAAGAAATTTCGTTACATCTAATTAGTAACAAATAATAAAAAATACAAAAATTAAAAATTAAAATTATACCTGTATGAGGAAGGAGAGAAGTTGAGTTACATTTTCTGGAGAGATTTGCGGAGAGTTCGCAGTATTGACGTTCGTATCCTTCGAAGACCTCACTCATTTTCGATTCAATTAGCAACTCGGTTGGTGAATTGGTGGAGATCTTTTGTGGATCAAGATAAGTTAATGAGATTGATTCAGATGTAAGCTAAAATCCTTCAAAATTGACTGATCGTCGATTGAATTCGAACGCCTAAAATGCTAGATTCTGTGCTTGAACTCTGGTTTGTTTGGTGGGTCACCAATTTTGCTTCACCAGGGAGAAACGGTGCGTTTTCTCAGCTTGTCACAAACTCAGAACATCCCGAATACTTTTTTTTTTTTTTTTTTAAGGTGAGGTGAGAAGAGGAGAGATCATTGTCTTAGGGAGGAAGTATAACTCAAAATCCACGACATTAATTAACTTAATTAGGTATAATATAATATAAACAATTAATATTGCATTTAGTTATTATTGTTAACTATACTGAAATTTTTTATAAATTATTTCACTTATTTTTTTATTTTATTTTTAACAATATCTAACTTTCTTTTTTTTTCTTTAAAACCAGCCGACCAAGTATTTTTTTTTTGAAGTTTTTTACCACTAACTTAGAACTCATTTACCCAAGCTTCAAACTCGTATATCTACCGGCTGAGCTACACTATTAGAGATTGGTCACTTATTTTTAAAAGTATTTCACTTAACAACCCTTCTTTTATTTTATTTTTTTATTTTTTTTTTTTGTATATTCCGAATTTCAGAGTTTTCACTATATGACTATTTGAACAATTATGTTACTACAATAGAACTGTTGCAAATTAATCTTCTATAAGTTAATAACACCTCTATATTAATAAAAAATCTCGATCCTGACTCGGGTCAGTGTAAAAAATTAATAAACCTCTCTATTGTAATAATTAATAATTTCTTTTTGAAACCTAGTATAAAATTTCGGTCCCGACTCATAAATTACAAAATATATTACGTAATATTCAAAAACTAGAAAAGTGCTTCAAGATGCTAGTTTGCACAAGTCTACCATGTTTGATATTTTTGACTTTATCCTTCATCTTTTTAATTTTCCTCAAAAAGTTATTATGATCACCTTCTTGTTGTAGCCAAAAGGTTTCAATTAAATTTAGCATTTTAATAGGAAATTTTCTTAACAAATTTTTCCTAAACAAGGAATCCTGAAAAGAAAAGAAAAAATCCCTAAAGAATAAAACCGACTAAATAATGAATCCAAAAAAAAAAACCTTTCATAAACAAGAAAATCGACTTCTACACATTTTAAAAGATAAAATTACATTTTTTAAAGTAAATCATTTAAATTGATAACCCCTCTAAATTCGTACTCAAAGGTGGGTCCCCATAATATTAATTTGGAAAGGTTATATTATAACAACAACTCTTTGTTGGTTCTGTTTTTGTTATGACCTAACAATTATATATTCTGACCAATCTATATTTATTTTTGATAAGATATTGGGGGTTGTAGGCTAATCGTTTTGTTTTGTTTTGTTTTTTAAATATTAAGAATAATTTAGTTTAATTGGACCTTTTTTTTTTTTCTTTTTTTTTTTTACTTATCACTTAAATTCAGGGTTTTTAAAGGAGGGAAAGAACTCAATGTGAGGGGATTACCACTATACTAACCTCATCTTGTCTAATTGGACTAAATTATATTAAAGTCTTTCTACAATGGGATTGAATCGGATTTAAGATTTTAACAATTAGACTAGATCTTGCTATAAGATTGGATCGGATTGCAATTTTCCCGACCAAATTGAATCGGATATTGGATCCTACAAAATCCAATGGATCCGATCCGTTGCACACTCCTATGCGGAATCAACACTCCATACAATTTTCTTGTTAAGCCAAGATACAAAACTCTTGATTTTAGTTACTCAAATCTCACAACAAAAACTAAAATAACTAAAATTAACAAGTCTCATACCTAGTTTAACCAAAAAAAAAGTCTCATACCAAATGCCAACCAAATTCTAGACATGAGAATGAAAATTTGATATGATTCTGCACACTGCTTGGCCTGTTTGACATTAATCGACAACTCATCTGATGAAATTGAGCATGCTAAAACTGAAAGAGTAAAAGGAAACCTTGCTCAACAGACCATGAACAGAATTGCAATTCTGATTGTTAAGAACACAAGTTGACAGGATCGTGATGATGATCATGTTTAAATCATCCTTCGCGTAAGTAGAAGCCACAAGCCGAGGTATAAAATTTCACTCTCATGTTGCATAAATGCACCAACACAAAGAAGGAAGTTAAAATTTTGAATTCTATACATCATCAATCAGCAAGCCGAATACAATCATATAGGCTAAATTTTCTGGGGCAAAAGACTGAATTTCTTCCCTCCTAAACTATAATAAACAAAAGCATAATATTTTCTATCCTCCAAACCTAGAGAACTATAATAACTTCACAGAAAACTATTTCTTAATATGAGTGCAGATGATACAGTTGGGAATGGTTCCACAGATGCAATCAAGAGAATGAACATTAACCAAAGATGAGTGCAGATTGAGCAACCTGTCCTGACCTTTAAAACAAGACCCTCACCTGGTCAATTCCATTTTGTGCCAATATGCACGTAAAATCTCCAAGATTTGGTGAACCTTTGCCAGAATCGAATGAATATTTCTGTCTAATCAGTCATAAAATGCCACCAACAATAGAAACTCAGTGCTCGTGATCATGAACTATTGACAACATGCAACAACAAATCAATTCAGGTATCCCAAATACTGTAGGTTATGTTAACCACCCGTTCCGGTACCTTCAGAGGCTGCTGTTTCACTACCAGAACCAATTTCATCAGACACCAAACCTCCACCTATTTCACTTTGCTTATACTGTGACTGCTCCAAATCTTGATCAGGGAACACCTCGGATTGCAAAGATGGAACGATGTTATTTACATGAAGCCATGTGAGTTCCCACAAGCTATCTCCTCCCAAGGCACTCCTCTGCACAAGCACTCCCCTAGTCTTCATTACAAGTAAAGTGTTCTTCAGGAGTTCAGGCACTGTCTCCTGAAGCTTCTCACTTTTCTTCCCTCTTACTTTTACCTTCATATACTTTTCCATTCGACTAAGGACACCCAACCACAATTTACAGAATGTTGTTAGCTGAGAAAGGTCGTGAAGTAACTGTAGAAACACTTTTGAGAGGAGCTTCATGGCTAGAATAAGAGTGCCTTCCATGTTACGGTAGTCCTTTTGGGAGTGTCCCTGAGCTATTTCAAGCAAGTCATCAAGCATTGTGAAGATTACCATATCGAAACACTGTAACCACAAACCATGAGGAAGGTGGATCTCATCCACACTTGTCAAGCACTTCTGCAACGATAGAAGAGCATGGTTTCTCACATCTTCTCTCTGGTCCAAACAAACTTTTCTCAGTCCTTGCACAAGCCTCATCCACATCTCCCCTATATCCTGAGACAATTTTGAAGCTTCATCTTCACCCATTGCTTGCTTTGCCTCACGTCCCCACCCTGCTAAGCAATCAACAGAACCAGACATAAGATCTAGCGCTCGCACAGACCGCTCTGCCTGTCCAACACGAGACTCAGCAAACTGCCTTGATGAATCTACACAGAGAACATAATTCGCTGGTACCAAGTGAGCTCCCTCTGACATGATGAACAATAGTGCATCAAATCCTGCTTCAGAAGCTTCTGGGTGCCGTGCTGTTATGGAAAGTAGAGATGTAATTGTGCGCCACCCCATCTGGGATCTGATGTGAGTAGCATTGGCTTTCACAAGGCGACTAACTTCTTGAGTAATCTGTTCACAGTATGCATCAGCTACCCGAGCATCAAGCTTCAAAACAAGTTGCAGTGACCTCAAAAGTTCATCGGCCAGATTCTCTTTATAGGGAAGCAGCCGCTGGCAAATGCGAAGAAGTCCAAAAACAGCCTTTTCTACCAAGGCACAAGGCATCACAGTTGACTGAACAATATTAGCTATGTGCTCATAAACACCCTGCCAAAGAAGCACTATCCTATCCCGGTTGTTAAGGGTAATTGCAATGAGTAACTCTAGGCAGAAAACTGCAGTATCCTCATCCTCGGGAGAGCTGTTCCCTTTCTGGGGCCGTCCTGCGGCCCAAATGAGTGCTTTCGCAAGTTGCAATAAGGATTCAGCTTGCAAGAATTTACTCTCTGTAAATATGCTGTCAATGTGGCATTTTTGAATTGTCTGAAGGGTGCGTTGGTGAGCAGCAAGTTGCTGTTCTGTAGGTTGCGATCTTGGCTCCTCCGTGTCCAGAGATAAAAGCTGACTGAACCTGCCCATCAATCCAGATGATCTCCTTGGAGTTCCCATGGTTGGCATATGTGCTGAAGATAAAGAATTTGTAATAGGCTTCCCATGGCTAGGGTCAGCAGATAGCTCAGACTCATCAGCTGCATCACTGGCTACACGAGCTGGAAGAAGACCAAGCTTGTGTAATCGCAGGATGCAATCCAGAATATTTCTCCAACCTGTGCGAATATAATCACCATACCTATTTGCAATGGTGAAAACAGTGACAGTTGCCATCCTGGCTTTTGTGTCATCACCAAAGGCTAGCACAGGTTCCTCAACCGATGATGGATTTAGAAGCGTGGTAAACCTACACAAAGACACAACGAGGTCATCTAGTACATCTTCCAGGTGATGGCAAGCGGAAATTTTAGCAACAGCCAAGAATCCATCAATACATGTCTGGTAAACATCTTCATGTTCTGCATGATCAAATACAACAGAGATAGCAGCAATTGTTGGGCCTGACATTATGGCAAACATATCATGGTCAAGGTAGGCTCTGCTATCAGCTACAATAAATGGAGCTGTTTTCTTAGACTTATGCATTAGATCAATCCAACGACTGGGGTTCATCTCAGGGAAACCAGCGCCTTGTTCTGGAGTTGTGCGGATCTCATTCTTGCAAATTGAATGATAAAGCTCTGTCAGGAACTCTCGAGGTAGATCGCTGCCTCCATTGATGTGCCTATTATTCCGAATAAAATCCTCTTCTGTCATCTTTTTCTTCACCTGTACATTATGCTGATCTGTGTTAAGCATTATAAGTGAATAGGATAACAAAAGTGCAGCATCCTTGTTAGCTAGAATCTGTGGGGATTGCTCATAGTATCTCTCTGAGAATGCCTCAAGCACCCTTTGTATCTTTTGTGATTCTCCAGGCAAGCGAAAAGTTTCCAAGAATAACCGCAGTGCGGTATCCAGATTCATGTCTTGGAAATCAAATGTCCAAGCAAATTCATGAAGCACCTGAACACAGAACTCATCATGATTTCCAAGAAAATCTCCAACAAGATTCTTATCTAACCCAGCAGTGTACCTGAAAAAGCAAGCCACACTTTGGGGGTCAAGTTTGTCAGGCAATAGATGGGTTCCTTGGAGAAACTCTAAACCTTTCTTTGGATCACGGTTAAAGTGATCAGCTCCAATCATTAATCTTCTCTTGATATACTTCCTCCGCCGGACAAATTGGACCCAATGATTAGGATCACTGTAGTTATCACACTTCACCATCCAGAACGGGGTATATTCTTCAAGAGTCACTGGAGTATACTCTGAACTAACCAATCCATTGCCTATCCTTTCAGCCATTCCCTGGATAACAGCAATTAGACCATCCAAAGCAAGGATGTGCATAGCAGACAAAGGACAATTCACCGGAAATGCACTCTTTGACAACAAATTAGCTAGGTCTTCAAACACATTGCTACAAGTTATGTCACAATCTAAGTTGGCATACATCTCCACCATAAAGGTTTTCTGTCTGCAGAAGTCAACAAGAGCCTCCATGGAAACCTCCTGCTGCTGGTATGAAGCCCCATATCTGCTTTGTGCAAGCCGCAATATGACACAGGAAAAGAACGCCTCAAGCTGTAGTTTCAATTCAGTACGCAGATGGTGATACAGATTGAGAACAATGCTACATACCATTGAAAGAATAAGTGGGCTCATTGACAAACCAAATTGCATAAGGTTACGAAATAGTTCATCCTGAATCAGACTCAGTAACCTCGGGTGACGGCGAATGGCAGGCCCACCCAATTCTATGGCAGAGTTAATCAAGCCCAAGGCAAAGAGGGGCACATCTTCATCAAATGCTAAAGTATTTGACCTTGGACCTATTCCCATGTGCTCAGAAACATTTAACAAAGAACACAAAAAGTGAAATATCTCCACCATGCAAGGGACCCCATATGGCTCTGTCATGAGATGCAAGTCATATGAAGCAGCATCAGTAACAGCCCCAATCGTATTTTCTTCCATCATAGTTGCTACCACACCTGTAGAAGCATTAGAAACAAAATTTGCAGAGGATAGTTGACTGTCATGTTCAGAACTACCATTGCCATTCTCCACTTGTTTATTCCCAAAAGCATAATCATTATCCCGTCCACCAATCTGCATGTGCCAAAACCAATATAATTTGTCAAATCATCCAGTGAGTAAATTCTTTTTTTGGGAAAAGAACAAGAGGCCTATATTTCTCTTTTCCAGGCACTAAAAAACGAGCTAGAGAGTTCAAACCATCCTCACACTAAGTCATTGACTCATTGCCACATCTAATCAATACCAAGTAAAAATAAACAAAAATCCCACTCCAACATTTATAGTTCAAAGTACATCCAGTCAATCACCTGCAATGAATGGTGTCTGGCAGCCCACCATCTATAATTTTAATTGAAACAACTATAAATTTTCATCTAATGGTCCATTAAGTTGCCAAGTACACCAAGGGAATAAAAAAGGGAAGAAGAATAAAATCGGCAAAAGAAAATCTTACATTTTTGCTGTTTGATTACCAAGAACATGATTCAGATTTTTAAAACATAAAAATAAAAATAAATAAATAAAAGCTTGCAATTTTTCACAACTCTTAACCACAGGTGAATAACTTGAATAAAATTACCAGCCAAATCCTTTATCAAATCAATTAACAGAGGACAAGAAAACAAAGTAACTATGATTTATTTTATTTAATCATTCCTCTAGTTTCTTTATCTTTTTTTCCACTTCCACTTCCACTGCCCACAACAAAAGAGGAGATACTGCAATAAAAAAGGTAGATGGAATAGGCACCATACCTCCGGCTTGATGGCAGAAACTCCATTAACCAATGCATGCTCTGTGTTATCAATGTCTAGAAGATGTGAAAATATACGCCTAACAAGTTCGTGCATCGTGTGGCGAGCTATCCGTTGTAACAACTCACCTTTTGACCCTGCTTGATGAACTATACGGAAACACGTGTTTACTATGGTGCAAACATGCTGATTACTCAACATAACTGATGCTTTACTTTTCATGCAAGCCAGCAGAACCTGAAGAATCTTCATCAGAACCACTTCCTCTGATGCAGGATCAGTCACTTCAAACCGACAACTAGTCACAGCGTCAACTACCAAGTGCATAGCCTCTTCAACATTAACAGTATTTTGATCGATGACGTCAAGAGTTAAAATCTTGTACACAGATGACAAAGCAATACCGGTGATAGGTGCACCAGTTTCGTCTGAACGAATAACATCTAAAAATGGCTGGAGATATATAGCAGGATTAATGGTATGCCATGGATGCTGCCATGAGAAAATTTGCTTCCGTAACGACTTCAAAGACTGAATCAAGGAGTGCTCTAGTTGGTCATCACCTGACATATACTGACCCCCCCATCTTACATTTCTCCTCATGACTGCCAATACAGCACCCACTTCTGAATTAATCATGCATGCTAAAGTAGCTTTGTTTGAATAAGTAGTTTCATAGTCCTCAGGTTCTTCCTCAATTGACTTGATTCCAGATTGCAGCTTTAGACGCCCCATGTTCGTACAAAATTTTCTAAATAGAAACTAAACTTTATTTGTATTTATCAACTGCTTTCTAGAGAGGCACGGTAACTTTATTCAAAGCTTACCCTACACAATTAAAAAAAATAACCAACAAAAGAACTCTCATTAGCCATTTCACAAATTCAAAGATCCCATTGAAGCTCAACAGATAACACAGAGTAGCCTCAAAGTTACCATAAACCGTAAAAAGGAGGCATAGCAAGGGTACAGGCATACAAATAAAAGACAAAGAAAATCATAATATATGTGTCTGAACCCATGTATACTAAATGCATGCCTGAGAATGAATAGAAAATCTAACAAAGAACAAAACAATATTAAACTCAGAATATCTTTAAGCATACACAATTAATTAAAAATATAACATTAACACCATCACCGCACCACCACATGACCACCTCCCCATTAACTGCCACTCACTGCCCATCTAAAACCAACAATCACTACCGTCTTTCTTCAAACGAACTCTTCCGCCAATGCCACAACCTAGTTTGCAAAGATCACTAAAACTATGGGGAAATTCAAACGAATATCACATAAAACTGTGACTCGTCTCTATCATCCAACAAGATTCTTATTCCTAATTTTGTTTTTTGTCAAAATCACAATCAATTAGAAAAAGAAAAGCTATGAATTTGAACTATAAGAATGAACAAGAGCTAGATCTTTTCATGCATTCATCGATATTAACTATTCAAATCATCACACAATCAAATTAGCGTTTAAACTGGGAAAAAGGAACCAAATACACGAGTTAAACGCTGTCGTTTAAGTGAAAACAAACAACAAAGAAAAATCGAACACATCAACTGCGTGAACAGATAATGAGGGTGAAGACTGAATTATAAAATTAAACAGAGTGAGATCGAGACAAATGGCTTACCTCTGTGGATCCGACGACTGAGATCCGTCCAGGAACGTCTTCGGATTAAAAAAAAAAGTGATCGAGACTCCAGAGTACTCTCCTCAGAAACGGGGAAGAGACAATTGAAAGTCTTTTCTGGGCGTTTAGCCCTCCTTTGAAAAAAAAAAAAATATGAAAATATTAATGGAATTACTAAAAAAGCCCCTCAAAAGATTTTAACTTTTTTTTCAGCAAAAAATGTTTAAATATATATATTTTTTTATTAACTTTTTAATCGACGGTGTTCTTGTAGGTCTTACAGTTGGCTGGTGTCTAGTGCCTAGGCGATGAAGCCAAATTTTCCTTCAAAAAAAAAAAAAAAAAAAAAGATGAAGCCAAATTAACTAAAGGCATCGATTTAGATAAAAAAAATATTGCACGCCTAGCCTGCCTAGTCATCGAGGAAGGCCGATTATGATTTTCTCGAGCGACCAGGTCCACCTAAGACCTAGACGCTGCCTAAACCGATTACTAGAACCATGTTAATCATAGAAAAGGTGAGTCGAAATATATAGTTTGAAATTTGAACAAGTTTTGACGATATGAGGTTGGTCTGATATTAAACCTCTCACACCTATATTATGATGTTGCTGGTTCGAGTCTTTTTTTATAAAAAATAATAATAATAATAATAATAAAATAAAATAAAAATAAAAATAAAAATAAAAAATTGAATAGGTTTGTCCTAATTTTTAAGTTGGAGCTCAAACAGAAAAGATAAAAGACTACATAAAAAAATAAAAAAATAAATCATAGCCAAAGGCCCAAATCTATCTATTAAGTTCAACTCATAAATCAACTAAGCATTCGATCTCAATTTGTAAATTGAAATCAAGGTGGATATTGGGTTGTCAATTGAAGTCCAAAATAAGCACTTTTCAATTTACCCCAAAAGAATTCCATTTCAACTCCACATTTGTCCTCATTTCCTTTTACTTTTATTTTTATTTTGAATTAGCCATAACTTTATTGATAACAATCCGATTTCCCATACCATATCATTAACACAAGATAAAGCATACTTGGCAATAGTAGTGTGAGTCTCCGGTCCACCATGCGACAAGGTAAATGAAAATCCCAAACCAATTCCAAGGCTCTCCTTACAAAAACAATAAAAGAAAACACTCTAAAATATAAAAAAAAGAACGTGCCAAGCATTCTTTTATAGCAAAAACCAATCTCACTAAACCACAGTGATCACGCTGAAGATGGCAGTTGCGGAGTCAGAAATTTTAGTTTGGGACTTGGGAGGCTATAATAATAAAGTAAAAACAGAAATAGAGGGGTCAAAGTGAAAACATCATAAAATTTAGTAATTCTTGAAATTTTGAAATGAATTTTAGGCACCGCAAGTCCGCAACAACAAAATATTCAGCTTAAACTTTGTAACTCAATGGACACGAACAACATTACAACAAATAGGAGGAGAAATCTGATCACCAATAGAAACATTAGCACAATTGATATTTGAGAATTACAATATCTTTCATAAACCAGCTTATTCATATCAGACTAGAGAGTCGGAGACCCTACAAGAGGACACAAAGGCTCTCAAATTCTTAGCGAGCTGTCTAAACTATTACAAATCTATAACAAGACAGCAGGTGGATCACCTGTAAAATAAGTCCACTAATTAATTTTTATTTTTATTTTTTTTAACTATTATAATATTTCTAGATTAGGAGAAGGCTATAACTCGAACAAGTATAAGGGGTCACAACCTCTTAGATGCAAGTGTGAAAGGTTTACTACTGAGCTAATATCATATTATCCGATCAATTTACATTGTTTTTTTTTTTTTTTTTTTTAACTTATACAATATTTTAAAATTGGGAGTCCTTAAACCTGCAACTTTATGATATACGTGTGAAAGATTTACCCCTCGTTAAATCCATCGTTAAAAGGAGAAAATCTTGTCTAGGACGGTCTCATACACACGTGGTCATGGGACCGTCCAGGCAAGATTTTCTCCGCTAAAAGTGAGTTTATGATGCATCTTATGATTTTACTGCTTCCATTGCTTAGGAATTTGAGTGGCAATTGTTGATTAAAAAAAAAAAAAAAAATGTGTGTCAACGCCTTAATGGCTTTATGTACCAACATTGTACTATACACGAAATTAGGCTCTGTCCTGATTTGACATTTGTAAACACCGTACCACATCAACATTAATAACAAGGGAAATAATCATTTTCTCCCCTACTGTTTACCATATTATTAAAGTGAGGACAGGGTTTCCGAAAATTGCCAGTCTACCCCTGAAACGAAAATAATATTCAAACAACCCCTTCTGTTAACTTTTTTAACAGAAAAACTGATACAATTGGTTAAAAGACCATTTTGCCCTCCATAGCCTTTTAGAAAGAAAAAAAATTAAAAAACAATTTTTTAATACTAATATGCACATTTAAAAAAAAAAAAAACTAACAAAATTAAAAAATAAAGATCCACCGTCCATCTTTAAGATAGACGGTGGAGATTTTATTTATTTATTTAATTTTAATAACCTAAATTAAAATAATTTAAAAATAATTTAAAAACATTAAAAAAAAAAAAAGGATTTGGTGGAAGTCCAGATTGGATCTCCACCGTCCATCTTAGAAGAAGAGAAGTTTTAATCTGTGTTTGAGAAGAAGAAATATGTTTTTGTTGCAGTTCCTGTGTTTGAGAAGAAGAAGAGAAGAAGCATTCGTTTAACAGAGATCAGATGGGAGAAGAAAGAAGACGAAGAACTAGGGGAAGGAAGAAGAAGAACTTGGTCAGTTGGTTGTGGAGAAAGAAGAGGAATTTTGTTTAAATTTTAATTTTAATATATAATTTGTTTAATTATTTTCATTGGAGGTGGGGAGTTTACAAATTTGCCCCCCAACAGTAACGGTCAACCCTCATTTGGATGGTTTTCTTGACGGAAGGGGGTGTTTGTTAAATAAGTTTGTTCTGAGGGGGTTATCTTTCTAAAGTTGAGAAACCATGTCCTCAACTTTCTAATATAGTGAACAGTAGGGGGGAAAATGATTAAATCCCTAATAACAATAATACTAATAATAATAATAATAAGCTATTATAATTCCATTATCAAGGGTACCGATAATGTCATTCATAAATATGATTTATAAGTCTACATCTAAAATTTAAAAACTAAAACAGTTAAAAAGTAGAATTTGCTAACACTAAAGTCAAAAATTTAACCCTGCTAAGTGGACAATCGTTAAATAGTCAATAAAAAAGAAAAATAAATGTGTGTTAGGACGAGATGGTCTCAAGTGAAATTAGTTGGTTTCGAAAATAGGAAAAAAAAGGTGGAGCGTCGCACATGGACAGCGTTTATACTTCACTTTTCTGGGGTGAATATTGATCTAGAGAGATGTTATATTTCTCCCAAAATCCTTCATTTTTTTTTTTTCATATCCTTGTTTATGAGGATCATTTGTCTATTTATAGGTCAGGTTGCGTGAATGCCAACCATGATGAGAATCAAGAAGCATCACCAAAGGCTCAATTGCATGTTCCAGTTGGGCCAATTGCAAGGGCCAAGAGGATCAAAGAAGCATTTAATGATAACTGATTCTGAGTTGCTGAAGTACAAGTTCGGCCCACATGAAGACCAAATCCGGGCTAAACTTTGTAGACCTCTACAGGGGGCATATGAGGTCGGATTATCTATTATAATATGTTTCTGGAAATCCCAAGACGAGCCCTACAGATGTTATGAAGACTCCATCATCCGTAACAGATCGCAACAGGCTCAAAATCAGCTATCTATCTTATTACGCGCAAACTTGAGCTGGACAAGAGCTGGACGCCAAGCAGAACTTCGTGGGCCTCTACAGAAGGCATATGGAGTTGGATCGTCTATTATAATATGTTTTCGGAAAGCCCAAGACGAGCCCTACAGATGTTATGAAGACTCTGTCATCCGTAACAGATCGCAACAGGCCCAAAATCAGCCATCTATCTTATTACGCGCAGACTTGAGCTGGACAAGAGCTGGACGCCAAGCAGAACTTCGTGGGCCTCTACAGAAGGCATATGGAGTCGGATCGTCTATTATAATATGTTTTCGGAAAGCCCAAGACGAGCCCGACAGATGTTATGAAGACTTTATCCTCCGTAACAGATCACAACAAGCCCGAATTTAGACATCTAGATTGTTGCGCGAAGACTTGAGCTGAGGAGTCCGAATTTCAGCTTAATTCCATGTGGTTGGAGGAGTCCTAATTTCAGCATACTTGTGTGTGGTACAAGTTAGGGTTAGAGAAGATTCAATTTCAGTTTAATATTTAGTATTTTGTTCCCTTTTAGGTCTTAGATAGTTTAGTATTTAAGGGACTCATTGATGTATTTTTCAAAATAACTTTGAATGGAATAATATTATTTGAGAGAACGTTTTCTCTTGGTTCTTTATTGAACTATGAACTTATCAAGGTTTATACCTTGTGGCGTTCAAACTTGACTTATCACTCACCTTCTTCTTGTTCTTTAGTGTGGCGTCTACAACCTTCTTGATACCGTTGGTTCTTATCTCCATATAGATAACGGGTCGCGGTCCTTTTTATTTTCTTTATTTGTAAACTTGAATTAGAAAACGATCCTTCATTACCATATATTGGTTCCGGGTCTCACTACTCTTGGTGAGGTTCATATCAGTTGGTATCAGAGCTTAGGCTTCTAAATCAGGTTTGATATATCCTTTTTTTTTTCTATTTCTTTTTATTTCGTTAGATCAAAAAAAAAAAGTTGATCAGATCCGTTACCACAAAAAAAAAAAAAAAAAAGTTTGATCTGATTCCGATTAAAAAAAAATTGATCAGATCCGTTACAAAAAAAAAAAAAAAAAAGTTGATCAGATCCGTTACCAAAAAAAAAATAAAAAAAAAGTGAACGAAGTGTGAAAAAAGGCAAGAGAGTGCGAGCTCATCAGAGGTTAACAGCTGAAATTGAGTGAAACACGAGTGTGAGTGCCTTCATTATTGAGAGTAAACACGTGAGGGAGTGTTTGTGAGGCTTACCAATTTGTTTTCGCAGATTAAAAAAAAAAAATGTCTGATGATGCACCAGAAAAGTATGATCTCAAACTTTTTTTAAAGTTCTTTGATCAAAAGTTTGATCAGTTGGAGATGAGGTTGGATCAACAAACGAAGAGGAAGGGTACCACACGAGTTGGGCAACATTCGGGTTCTTCTTCATTATGGGAACCGAATTGGAACGAGAGGGATGACCAACCTAGTTTCAATGCCAAGGCCGAACCTTCCAAAGATCACAAAGATGCAGAGATTTTGGTCGCAAGAAGAACTCTTAGTGCTCAAGTAAAGGAAGATGATGAGGTACAACGTGACAATGTCTTTCATACCCGATGCCATGTTAATGATAAGGTATGTAGCATGATAATTGATGGGGGAAGTTGTACTAATTTGGCTAGCACTAGTTTGGTGGAAAAACTAAATTTGGCCACTTTAAAGCACCCAAAACCTTATAAGCTACAATGGTTGAATGATAGTGAAGAAATCAAGGTGACTAAACAGGTGTTGGTGTCTTTTTCCATTGGAAAGTACAAAGATGAAGTCTTGTGTGATGTGGTACCAATGCATGCGAGCCATATCCTTTTGGGGCGACCGTGGCAGTTTGATAGGCGTGTAACTCATGATGGTTACACAAATAGATACTCCTTTGTACTCCATAAAAAGCGAATCACTCTTGTACCCTTAACCCCAATACAAGTTTATGAAGATCAAGTGAGATTAAAAGAAAGAAAAGATGAAAAAAAGGAGAGTGAGAGTTCAAAAGAAAGAGAGACAAAAGAAAGAGAGATTGAAACAGCAAAAAAAGAAATCTCGGCTGATGAGAAACAAAAAAAAAGACAACAAGTGAACTTCTATGCAAAAAAAAGTGAGATCAAAAAGGTCTTGTTTTCAAATCAGCCAACTTCTTGGCCTAGTGTTCTTGTTTCTCTTTTGCAGGACTTTGATGAAGTGTCGCAGACAATCAACAACATTACGGTGAAGATTCGAGGACGAATCCTTTTGAAGAGAGGGGGAATGATGAGAATCAAGAAGCATCACCAAAGGCTCAATTGCATGTTCTAGTTGGGCCAATTGCAAGGGCCAAGAGGATCAAAGAAGCATTTAATGATAATTGATTCTGAGTTGCTGAAGTACAAGTTCGGCCCACATGAAGACCAAATCTGGGCTAAACTTTGTAGACTACAGGGGGCATATGAGGTCGGATTATCTATTATAATATGTTTCTGGAAATCCCAAGACGAGCCCTACAGATGTTATGAAGACTCCATCATCCGTAACAGATCGCAACAGGCCCAAAATCAGCTATCTATCTTATTACGCGCAGACTTGAGCTGGACAAGAGCTGGACGCCAAGCAGAACTTCGTGGGCCTCTACAGAAGGCATATGGAGTCGGATCGTCTATTATAATATGTTTTCGGAAAGCCCAAGACGAGCCCTACAGATGTTATGAAGACTCTGTCATCCGTAACAGATCACAACAGGCCCAAAATCAGCAATCTATCTTATTACATGCAGACTTGAGCTGGACAAGAGCTGGACGCCAAGCAGAACTTCGTGGGCCTCTACAGAAGGCATATGGAGTCGGATCGTCTATTATAATATGTTTTCAGAAATCCCAAGACGAGCCCTACAGATATTATGAAGACTTTGTCCTCCGTAACAGATCACAACAAGCCCGAATTTAGACATCTAGATTGTTGCGCGAAGACTTGAGCCGAGGAGTCCGAATTTCAGCTTAATTCCATGTGGTTGGAGGAGTCCTAATTTCAGCATACTTGTGTGTGGTACAAGTTAGGGTTAGAGAAGATTCAATTTCAGTTTAGTATTTAGTATTTTGTTCCCTTTTAGGTCTTAGATAGTTTAGTATTTAAGGGACTCATTGATGTATTTTTCAAAAAAACTTTGAATGAAATAATATTATTTGAGAGAACGTTTTCTCTTGGTTCTTTATTGAACTATGAACTTATCAAGGTTTATACATTGTGGCGTTCAAACTTGACTTATCACTCACCTTCTTCTTGTTCTTGAGTGTGGCGTCTACAACCTTCTTGATACCGTTGGTTCTTATCTCCATATATATAGATAACGGGTCGCGGTCCTTTTTATTTTCTTTATTTGTAAACTTGAATTAGAAAACGATCCTTCATTACCATATATTGGTTCCGGGTCTCACTACTCTTTGTGAGGTTCATATCAAACCAGTACTCAAGTAAAAATCAAGGTTTTTCATTGGTTCTGACTGACATGACACGAGCCCCTTTGATGCATTGGTCCAGATTCATGTTTTTACATTGAGTGTCGAAGTGGGTAATCCTAAGTATGTTTGAGGCGTATCCCTATAGCCAGCAGTGCTGACATTCAGGGCCGTCTCCAGGCATTTCGGGGCCCAAGCCATTTCATAATATTAACAAAAATCGAGGCCCCATATACCAAATACAATGTAATTCTTTACCTTAAATAAATAATTCTTCATTTACCAAATAAAACGTAATCCACATAAATTAAAACAAAAAATATTTATCGTATCTAAAAACATAAAAACAAAACATTATTTAAATTTCTATTCTTCTTGCCTTCTGAAGAGAAAATTTACTAATTACATTACTACCATCAAGATTTGCTAACACTTTTTTTTTGATAGATAACATAGCCAATCCACTCAACCTATCTTGTGACATTGTTGACTAAAGATAATTTTTAATCAACTTCAACTTTGAAAGCTTCTCTCCGCAGTAGCAACTGTAACTGGTATAGTGAATAAAATTCTATAAGCTATCCAAACATTTGGGAAGCAAATGTGAATGTTTTTAATATACTCCAAGACTTCAATAGGTTTCGTTGTGCCTTCCGGTAATGATTTTCGTAACAACTGTAGTTCTGAAAACAACTCAACTGCATCAATATCATAATTATCCCCATGTTGCAAAAAAGTTTCAAGAGTATCACAAGAATACTTCAAACTCTCAGTGTCTGAATAGTTTAATTTACTCAAGTTAAATAAAAACCCAAAAGTATCCTTATATCTTTGAAATTGCTCAAATCTACTCTTCAAAGAAGAAATCGTATTATCTACGATAGATAAAAAACATGTAACTCTAAATGCTTCTTCCATTGATTCTATTGGCTCATCACTAGCAATCTCATCAAAAAACTTCTTCTTGGAACGAACACGCGTCTCGTTAAATTTGGATTTAATTTCCATTTCAATAGCAATTATTTTAGCTTCAATCATACCTTCATCAAATCCTCTTTCTCTGTATTCTTCAAAATAAGTAATAAGACCCTTTAAGAGAGATATAGCATCATCGATATTAATGTCTTTCTTCTGAAGCACTTTACTAACTTTGTTAACCTTATTCAATATTTCGTACCAAATAACCATGCCAACAAGAAAATCAAACTTAAGACACTTTGTTAAAGATTGAGCATCACTCACCGTTGTAGCATCATCACTATTCTCCGTTAGATGAATCAATGCTTTTTTTATTTACGGGGTTTGAAATCTTATTGCTTTAACACTAGAAACGCGACTCTCCCAACGTGTATTCGACCATGATTTGAGTGTAAGACCTTTTCTGTCACTATATTTAACATGATTCTTCAAAATCTCCCATCGTTTGGTTGAACCTGAAAACAATTTATAAATTCGTTGCACAATCCCAAAAAAAGATTTAGCTTGAAAACAACTCATAGCCATGTCATGAATTGCAAGGTTAAGAGAATGACTACCACATGGGGTATAAAATGCTCTAGGATACTCTCTCATAACTCTACTTTGTACTCCATTATGTTGCCCTTTCATGTTAGAACCGTTGTCATAGCCTTGCCCTCGCACATTATTAAAATCAAGCTCATAAGATCCTAAAAGACTTTTAAGTGTATTGAAAAGTGATTCTCCCGCTGTCTCAATCACTTTAACAAATGTAATAAAGAACTCCTCAACCTTTATCGGACTTGTTGAAATATTGACACATCTTAATATAAGAGTCATTTGTTTCTTATGACTAGTATATGGAGTACAATCAAGAATAATAGAAAAATATTTAGCACTTTTTACAATCTCAAGATTTATGTTTTTCACTTCACTAGCTAACAATTGTATCATTTCATTTTGAATATTATGGCCAAGATAATGATAACGAATTTCTTTCTTCCGAATACACCTAATGTGCTCTTGCATTATCGGATCAAACTCAACAATCATTTTGATAATCCTTAAAAAGTTTCCATTATTACAATCATCAATCTTCTCATTACCTCCACGATACGCCAAATTATTAGTAGCAAGAGTTTTGACAACACTCATAATTCTCTTCAAAATATCTTTCCAATATTTTTTCTCTTTACTAATAGCTCTTTCATGAGAAACATCAATTGTTACATTTTTTTTCAATCGTAATTCTGCCTCCTTCCAAGCTTTCATGCTAACCATATGACTACTACTCTTTTCATGTTCCACTAGTCTACCATAAATATTGCACCAATCGTTGTACCCTTGGTTTGCACTAGTTAAAGGACTTGTCAACCCTTTCTTGAACAATACACAACAAAAACAAAAGACTTTATTTTTTATTTGTGAATACACTAGCCAAGGTCTATTGTGTTTCTCCCCATTTGCTAAAGACGGAGTGTAATATTTATCGTTAAAACTTCTATTATTTTCAACAGGATATACGAAATTAGTAACTCTTACGGGACCCATTTCTACTATCAAATCTATTTCTTTTTGAGATATTTTGATTTTCCAATTCCCAGGATCACACAAATCATATGTCTCATCATTCAAGTCATCTACGTTCTCATTTAAATCTTCTATATTATCATTCAAATCATCTATATTTTCGTTCAACCCATTTACATGCTCGTTCTCATTCAAATCACGTGCATTATCATTCAAGCCATCTACGTTCTCATTCAAATCTCCTATATTGTCATTCAAATCATCTATATTTTTGTTCAACTCATTTAATGCTCGGTCTCATTCAAATCACGTGCATTATCATTATCATCCAAACTAGTATTCGCATTCGCATTCGCATTCACATTCACATTTTCATTCTCAGATTGATTGGGTTTTCTTTTTACGTACCTATCCATAGAACCCTCAAAAGATTGTATCACCATATCTCTTCTTTCTTTCGCTTTTCTTTTCTGGCTTCCAGACTCATATTTTCACGGACCCGTCATAACTATTCAAGAATCAAGATTTTACCTAAAAATATATATATTATAAAACTTGTTAGATAAAACAAAAATATAAATTCTAAATAGTAAGTAAATATAACAAAAAAATTAAACATATATATAATATACTTCACACAAATACACAATCCCCTAACAGACATATTACCTAAAAATTTGAACACTTGAAACACAGCCCACACCTAACAAAGCGACAGAAACCTCACAAACAAACCCCTTCACACTCCACCGAAACAGAGAAAAAGAGCATCGACTGCCAGGCAACAAAAGCATCGTCTTCACTTTAAGTTTAACAATTAACACACTTATTCACTTTATACAAGACTCAAGATCAATTCGAATTTCAAAATAACTCATTCTATTCCTCTTTTTTCTCAAAATCTCAACAAAAAACATACTCTAAACTTAATAAAAAAAAATCAACAGATAAAATTTTTTCACATAATCAACTTTCTTAGATAATCAAGATTCAAGATTAATAAAGAGATTCAAAGTAATTAATTGAAAAAAAAAAAAGTGTCAAAAACCGTACCTTAGAACGAGAAAAAGGGAGGAGAGGCAAAGAAATAGAGTATGACTTGTGACTTGTGAGAGAAGTTTGTGAGAATTGAGAAAAGTAGAAAACGCAGAGAGACAGAGACAGAGTAGAAAGTGCAGGAACGCAGAGGTTATAGTGTTTGTTTTTGACTTGTTTCAACTTTCAAATAGGTAATCTGATATTTATTTGGATTGGGCCCTTATTGGGCAGTTTTTTCTTTTTTTATTATGTAGTTAATTGAATAATTGGACCCCATATTTTATAAAGGAAAAAAAAACATGTGAGATTGGGCCTTTTAAAACACAAATAGATTGGACTTAATTTCTAAAAACCAAAGAAATAAGTAAATTAGACCAAATTTTAAAAACTATTGAGATTGGGCCATTAGGGGGCCCCAGCAAACTGCTGGGTTTGCTGCCCCCATGGGTTGGCCCTGTTGACATTGTCCAAGTACACGTCTTTCAAGGTGGTACGAACGGTTCTCCTTAATTCTCGTTTACTTAGATAAGAAATTATGGGATTTATGAGTCCCGAGGGACTTGGGTGAACTGATATAAACCTGAGGTAACATTGGGGCCTGTAACATGGTATTGGGGTCTATAACTCACTGAACCACGACTGAAAACGTCTTTAGCAACCCATAAGATGGCCCAACAACCCAATGGTTTTGATTAAGGAAATCCTTGGCTTTGTCAACTATGTTTCCAAGATGTGGCACTAACAGACTCAATATTGACTTGTCAACGCTATTGACATGGCACATGTATTGGAAATTTTAGGTATAACATTCACCTCCTAGCTTTAAGGAGGCGAAAAGAAGTTTGTCATCTTGAGAGATAAATATTTTATATCATGAATCACATTTGTTCCCCGGGATCGACACTTGATGATATGGACGTTTTGTGGTTTCTTAAAAGATAAAATATTTCGAGTCCTAAGTCACGCTTGTCCTTAGGAACCGATCGACCTTAGTCCTTGAGACCGATCGAAATGGTTCTTTGGGACGGAGGCTGACATTATAGATTTTTTTTTTTTTTTTCACAGTTTTATCAAAAGATAAACTATTTTGAGCCTTGAACCACATTTGTCTCTAAGTGCCAACTTAACTTGATACTTGAGAAACGATCGAAATTAGTACCTGAGATCGATCGAAATAGTTCTTTGGGGTGGAGGCTGACATTACAAACGGGTCTTGCGATTTATTAAAGGATAAAATATTTCGAGTCATAAGTCATGCTTGTCTCTAGGGACTGACTCAACTTAGTACCTAAGGACCAATCAAAATTGATACCTATGACTGATCGAAATAGTTCTTTGGGGCGAAGGCCAACATTACAGATGGTCTTGCAATTTATCAAATGGTAAAATATTTCGAGTCCTGGGTCACACTTGTCTCTAGGGACCAACTCAAATTGGTACTTAGGGACCGATCAAAATTGTTACCTATGACTGATCGAAATTGTTCTTTAGGACGGAGGCTAACATTACGGGTGGCCTTGCAATTTATCAAATGGCAAAATATTTCGAGTCCTAGGTCACACTTGTCTCTAGGGACCGACTCAAATTGGTACTTAGGGACCGATCAAAATTGTTACCTAGGACTAATTGAAATTGTTCTTTGGGACGGAGGCTAATATTACGGATGGCTTGGCGGTTTCCCAAGACACAGGCATTTGTTGCGACGTGATGCATAGTCTAGGTGTCGTGTAACTATCCTTCGAGACGTGGTAACAGCTGTTGCATGTAATGATGAGCATTATTCCTATCAAATATGGGGCTGTCAGATTTCGAATCCGATCTACCAGCTACTATGAGATTTATAAATAGTGAGGGTTTTTCCCACTATTGTCCGGTCTTGCTTATTTTGATTTTTGCATACCCTAAGAGAAGAAAAAACTTCCTTTTCTTAGAGATTTTCCAGAAATTCGAGTTTCTTGGTTGTCTATTCCACCGGAAAGCTTCACATTCTCCTATTTTCTTTCATCACTTGACCGAACTCCAACAAGTCTTCAACCTGGAAATCTGGTATGTTTCTTGTAAATATTGATCTTATTATTATTATTATTATTATTATATATTTTAAGGAAGAAAAAATAATCTGGGTAAAGATTTAGTATGCTTATCAATTACAAGATTATCATCTTGATTTTCGCATCAAATTAGATCAATTATATTTCTCTTTGCTTCATACCCCTTGCATGTATCGAATTTTCTTTTGGATTTTTTTTGTTTTGTGTGGAATAAATCTATAATTTTGATATTCAAACTCTAATTATAGATTACCCTAAATGGGATTTTGATTCTCCAGATTATCTCACATCTTCAACCACGGATCTCTCTTCGAACATGGCACCAAAAAACCCTAGGGGTCAGTCATTGGTACTGGCAAGTATCAGTGTCGTCTGACGTGGAGGACAATGAGACATGCCGATGGAAGTCCTCTAATCTGCACCTTTCGTTCATGGATTTCGTCAAGAACGAGGTTACCCAGGATCATTTGGAGGAATATCAAACATACTTCAAAATCCCAAAGGACATTGATATGATCCTTCCCAATACGCAGGCCGCCTGGAACCCTCTCGAGGGTTGCGTTGCCATCTATGGATATATGTTGGCATGTGGGATATCTTTATCTTTTCCCTCTTTTATCGCGAGATTCTTGGTCATTTCTTCTTCTTTCGCCGCTGCATACTCTACTGTTATTTATACTAACTCGGGATAAGAACGGGGTCTCTTACGCCTAAGCTGGAATGAGAAAATGTCACTTTGTAAACCATTAATGAATGCATTATTTTATTTTATTTTTTAATGAAGGGATATAGTTTTTATTTTATTTTATATAAATTTGGAGTTTTTTTTTTTTTTTTTTTAGGGAGAGGACTCGAACACACAACATCGTGATGCAAGTGTAAGAGGTTTATCACTAAATCAACCTCGTATGGTCAATGAGACATAGCTAAATATAATGATTGGCGTAAATGTATAATTAATTGATATACTGTGTACATAACATTTAATTTATTTTTAATTAGGGTTAATAGCACTAGTGCCCCATGAACATATAGCGAAATCGCATAGTGCCCCCTGAATTAAAAATCCTGGCATTAAACCCCTCGAACTTCAATAAATTGGCAAAAATGGACGGAATGCTAACTTCCGTCCATTTTTTTGTCACGTGACGTTCTCGTGTAGCTACAGTTAGGGGTAAAGTTGGATTTTTGAAAAATTAATTTTTTTTGTACTAAATATATATAAATAATATATCAATATAATTAAATAAATTAAAATTAAAATTCAAGAACAATATCTGGAATTCATCACCAGATCATATTCAGTATCATCACAAACCACAAATTCAAGAACACTACTTGGAATTCATCACCAGATCATGTTAAGTATCATCCCAACCCCATCTCCAACCTCTTCAGATTCATCAGTCAATAACCAGATTCAACATCAATCACCAAACCCCACCATCAACTGCACCCAACAAAAATCCCTACACAAACCCAAATCAAACCCACGCATAGATACGCGGCTGCTCACTTGCTTTCGCTTCTGGTAGTTCGTCCATAGATACGATCGGAGTTATATCGACCTGAGGGAGCGAGACTGCCCTTGTGCCCCTTTGCTCTTTACCTGTTTGTTGTACGCCTGGACCTGGTGGGGCTGGGGAACTCCCTGAGCTAACACCACTTGGAGACTTCAAGCCAGCCAGTCACACTCGTTACCTGAACGCTGCTTAACAACCGACGCAAAAGAAGTTCTTGGCGGCATTTCTTCATTTTGTACTCGCCAATGGTTCCCAGGAATTGTTATTCATTTGATTCTTCGTGGCCCCAAGATCATCATAATATGGTTCAATAATCCCAAATCAGACCCACACCACCAAATCAGACCAACTCATCAAACCCAAATCAATCCACTACCAACAACCGAATCAATCCCAAATCAAACCCACACCACCAAATCGGACCAGCTCCATCACAACCCATCATCATCCCCACTCACGCGACCACCGCCATCCCACCAGAAATCACCATTTTCGGCGTCAATTGCCTTTAAACGAAGGAGATCGGTGCTCGATCTCGTAGATGGATAGAAAAGAGAAGAGGGAACGAAAGAGAGAGAAGATGCGGTGAGAGAGAGAGGTCGTCGATGGATAGAAGAGAGAAGAGGGAACGAGAGAGAGTGAGATGGAAGGACAAAGAGAGAAGATGCAGTGGTTGGAGAAATGAAGGGGAAATCGGTTGTTTTGGAGAAAGAGGGTTGGGTTTTTGGAGAAGACGATGATGTGAGGGGATTAATTTTTAAGGAATTTTTTTTCTTCTTTAAATCGGGACGAAATGACAACCTTGCCCTTCGTACGGACCCATGTGAGAAGCATGTGACAAAAAAATGGACGGAAGTTAGCATTCCGTCCATTTTTGCCAATTTATGGGAGTTCGAGGGGTTTAATGCTAGGATTTTTAATTCAGGGGGCACTATGCGATTTCGCTATATGTTCAGGGGCCACTAGTGCTATTAACCCTTTTAATTAAAGTGATTTGTCCTTATTAGTAAATTAGTATTGATATATTTTTTTAAGTACATTAATTAATCACAAACTTTTAAAAAGATGAGATAAAATCTAGATGCAAAGAGAGGTTTTGTCCACTTTACACAGAGACATTTATCTCATAAATTGAGCCACATGCTAGATTCTCATTGGTGTTGTTAATATTTTGGGTACTGACATCTCATCAATGGAAGTGTAGCACATAGGAATGGCAATGGACCGAATTCGGGCGGATTTGGGAAAAACCAAACCCAAACACGCGAAAGAAAATAACATCCAAACTTATCCACGAACCCACGAAATGTAGTGGGTTTTGGTTTGGGTTTCACCCGCGGATTTAAGCTACATCCAGTCCCACCCACGAACCTGCGAACTTCAGAGGATTTGTGGATAGGTGTGGCACCTGCAGACCCGCAACCTCGTGAACATTCATCATGTAAAGCTTAAAAGTATAAATAGCTTAAAAAAAACTAGAACAGCACACAAAAAAAAAAAAAAAAAAAAAAAAAATGTAGTTCAAATTCTAACATAATTACATAATATGTATATTCAAATTCTGAATTCTAACACAATACAAGTCCATAATCCATAAGTTCAAAATATTAAAATATTACACAAACACAAATAAATAAGAACATGATATTAAAATTACACACACACACATAATAACGGGTTCGCGGTTCGGGTATGGTTTTTTTTTTTTTTTTTCTTTTTCTAAACCATACCTGAACTCAAACCCATGACGGGTACAATTTTCAAACCCAAATCCGCCCACGACTCCACGAGTACAATTATCCCAACCCAAACCCTCTTTAAGCGGGTTGGGTTCGGGCGAGTCTCACGAGTTCGGGTTTAATTGCCATCCCTAGTAGCATATGACCTTTTTTTCTTTTACTTTTTACATTTATCTAACAAATTGTGTCATGTGCTACACTCTCATTGGTAGGGTCAGTATTTTGGGTATTAACTAGTCAAAAGAATAATGTTTGGGTAGACCAATACCCAAAATACTGACCCCACCAATGAGAGTATATCACGTGGCTAAGCATTAATCTTTTTGAAATAGCATGAGGTTGTGTGTGGTCATAAATTTGCAACAAATAAATTAGAATTTAAAAGAAATAATATAAATTAGAAGAAGTCAAGAACATATATTCTTCATTAGCATGTAATTATTTAAAGTAATCACAGGGTGAAGTCACCAGTCACCAGTAATTTAATATGCAAAAATCCAATTACGCAAATAATTGGATGCCTTAATCACCCTATTCGAATCACCGTGACCTTGCGCCGTCTCGATAACAATTCGTTCATCTGTGAAACTTGAATTAGCAGCTGGTTGATCTTCTGCAATATCATATTAATTAAACAACATTTAGTTACAAAAAAATTCATTTGAACAACTGAAAGAAATAATGATTAATCCAAGAAAATATAATATGCTATGGCAATTAATTCTTTAGTGTATAATTAGAATTTATTGAAATTAAACTAACCTGATCTTTCTCTTTGATGAGAAGAATCAGACCGTTATTATTATTCTTCACCTGACGGACTTTTCTACGCAGCTGTGTGTACAACAACGAGAGCAACACCGTTGCTACAAGTCCGGTCATAGCTGCAAATGACCAAAAACCCCCTACGTAGACAGCTGCACAATAACGAACCTTAGCAGCAATTCTAACAATCCCAGAACGCAGAATCTTTAAACGCAAACTCAATTGCCTCCCAACTTCGTTAACAGCCACTCTGTCTCTCAAATTCGAGCTCGAAACATCAGAAGAAGAAGAAGAAGAAGAAGAAGAAGACGAAGGCGGTGAATTTGGTTGGGAAGAGACCTGCAAGGAGAGGCTGTCTTGGAGGTAGCTGTCTCTGATGGCAACCATGTCCAATTCTGTTGGCGGTGTCGCCGGAATAATGTTGAGAGACGGTGACGGTGATTGGATTTGTTCCCATTCGTTCAAGTTGAGTTCTTCCTGGTCAGCAAATTGTGAACGATCCATTGTTTTCGTGTCCAGTGACTGTAGCAGGCTTGAGGCTAAGTGTATTTGTGTTAATGAAACTAGATACGTACGATCCAAGTTGCACGATGAGGGATATTTTATTGTAAAAAAATATCATTGGAATTTGAAAACCTCATTTGCTTTTTTTTTTTTTTTTTTTGAGAATAAAACCTCATTTGCTGGTACATCTGTGTCTTGTGGTTTTGCTTAGGAGATATGGTGGACCACAGATTATCACTTGCCAATATGATATTTATGAGTCAATGTGAGATGTACCTTGTGGTTTTGCTTAGGAGATATGGTGGACCACAGATTATCACTTGCCAATATGATATTTATGAGTCAATGTGTGGAAACAAATATTTGGACTGTGACCGTTTGTAATATTTCATCTAGATTGGATCAAAATTGGCTTACTGGTAAGTCCGCATACTTGTAATCACAAGTTGAGACCATGAGTTCAAGTCGTATTTCTTTCCATCAAATCTCAAATTTTCACTTCAAAGTAATAAGAAATCGTAAAGTTGCCTTACATGGGAGGTTGATATAATAAAACTATAAAAGAATTTGAATTTTTAATCACATGGGTGGATCATGAGTTGAATAAATGAAACCTAACGATAGATCTGCTAGTTGGATAAGTTGGCATGGGCGCGGTATGGGTAGGGACATAGGGTACAGTTTTACCATTTTTAATTTTTTTTTTTTTTTAATATCTATTAATTTGGGACCAGGTATTTTTTTGAATGCTTTCGCCATTGTTAAGATTTGAATCGCTGACTTGAGAGTCATTTGCTCAAACTCAAAGTTCATCCATCTACTAGCTAAGCTACGCCCCTGTTTGTATAAAGCACAATTTTACTTTTCGGCTCAATAAATGAAAAAAAATCTTCAGTACACCGGATGCACATGATATGTTAACATGTAATTAAATATGCATTGTGTTGCCTTTTATTTGCTTTTCACATTTCCCCATATTATTTTATCTCTTTCTCTTTTATTCCATTGATTTTTATTTTTTTTACTTGACACATACTTACATGTCAACATATCAATGGTTGGGTACATTGAAGATTTTCTTCGATAACTGATAACCGAATCCCCTCAATTGATGTTTTTTATTTTTTATTTTAAGTATTACAACTATTACGATAGAACTGTTGAGACCTGTCAAAATCAAATAATACATTAACGGACCGAATAACTACTCTCACAAATCGGAAAAAAAACTCCTTATACATACTTGTAAAACGTGTATAGTGGAACTCGAACCCCTCACCATCACCGTGTAAGAGAGGTGCATTGTCACCTCTATTAAGAGATGATGTGCCCAGGGGCGAATTCAAAGGGGAGCCCATAGGAGCCATGGCCCCCACAACCAATCAAATCACATCAATTTTTCAATTGTGTTTAAACTATGATACATATAATGTAGGTAATAATATCACTGGCCCCTCTTATTATATTTAACTAGTGTGTAACCCATGCGATACACGGGTTTTATTAAATATATAGAGATAGAGAGCAGTCAAATTTCAATTAATGCAATAAATAATTTTCAATTCTCTTATATAATAAATTAAACACCCTTTCTATTCTATATCAATATAATATACAAATAAAAGGGCAATCAAGAGTCTTAAAAAAAAAAAAAAATCAAGAAGCAATTCATAGAGAAAATCTTGTAATCAATGCGATAATGCATAAATTTTATTAACCAATTCCGTAATTGATTTTTAAACAATTAATATTCATAATTGCAATCAAAGAGTCAATTCATCTGCTTTGTTGATATATATAGAAATAAATACGTTTAGATTATTCTATATATAAAAATTTAATTTGTTTTGAAAAATATTTAGTTATTACATTTATATATATATAAAGGTATTTTCGAGTAAATTGGGGTGTATTTAGAGATTTTATAATTATTATTTTTTCTATAAAAACATTTATTCTAGAAATACTTGTAGTAGTATTCAATTTTTATTTTTATTTTTTAAAAAAAACTCCATGGAGATTATTGTCAAGCATAGTGATAAATTAATTTAATTCCACACTTATTTTCTAAGGACATTACATTTTTTTTTTAATAAACTCACTTATATATATTTTTTTCACATGTCATGTTATGGAAATGTAAATAGTAGTGAAGTACAAATTTTTTATCGTACAATTTTTATTTATTTATTACCATTTATAAAAAAAAATATTATGAGTGAATTTCATATATTTAGGAAATGAATCAATTGAATTGAATGAAATAATTAATGTTTATAATATCTTATTATTAATATTTGATTAAAAATTATTATTTTAAATTTTCATTATATTATCATTAATATATTGCTATTGATATTTTTTAAAAATTTTACCACTAATTCCGTATAAAACGGGTTATTTTCATATATTTAGGAAAAGAATCAATTGAATTGAATGAAATAATTAATGTTTTAATATCTTATTATTAATGTTTGATTAAAAATTATTATTTTTAATTTTTGTTATATTATCATTAATATATTATTATTGATATTTTTAAAAAAATTTACCACTAATTCCATATAAAACAAATTACCTTTAATTTGGTATTTACAATTGATATTTTTATTTGTTTAGAAAATATGTATTGATTATCATTTACTGTATAAGAATAATGAAAATTTAAAAACTTTTGTTTTTGGAAATAATCATAATGTATTTAATGCATATTTAATACATTCTAAAAAAGAAAAAACAAAACAAAACAACAATGGAGATCTTATTTTCCAACAATTTTATTCATCCAAATTCAATATATATATATATCCACAAGACATCTCAAAACTAATATCCTGTAAAACATCTGAAAATCATAAACAAACTACAAAATCACTTTTTACATTATCCAAAGTCAACAATACAATGTCTCTCAATCTCCATGTGCAATTCCCCACTAAGGCAATCCAATCATCTCACATAATGTAAATATTGACTTGAGCGTGTGGACTATCATTCCTCAAATCTATACCGCAAAAAAGTTTACAGAAATTAAAACATTTCTTAAATATAATTGTAAAAACGAATTAAGAGATGACATATGAAGAGAAGCAGAAGACACGACAATTAATTAAAGAAATCAAACTCACCAAAGATACTGAAGAAATGTTAATTGCTATCAACCCTCTGTTTGAAATCATGAATTCAAACCTTCAGATCAAGTCAAGTGTAGAATAATATTTATTATTCTAAAGTCATAAATCCAAGACAAAATTCACTAAAATAAAGGAAATTCAAACAATTAGATATAAAATTTTGATAATACAAAACACCTTAAAATCCTACTATCACTAAAAACCTAAAAGCTAAGGAAATTATATTGCTCAATTAAACATAAATCCTCTAAAATTAAGTTTACAATATTAAAGACAAAAAAAAAAAAAAAAAAAAGGGTCTTTCCCAAAAACAAAAACAGAAAAATAGAATCATCAAAATCAATAGGATTAAACTTTTATTCCGTAAATACAATAAAAAGGGAATAAAAAAAAAGAAAAAAAAGACTCACCTCAACATTTCTATATAATATGTAACAATAAATCATCATCAAAACTAGGTGAGAAACATTTTAAGAGAGAGTAGAGATTGATTGATTGATGGATGTGTAAAAGATTAGGTAAAGCTATGATTTATATAGAGAATTGGCATCATGATTGATTTGTATCCTCACATGAACGTTACATATCTTACATAAGGATGGTTGAAGAGACTTAAAAAATTGGTGTGATTATGGGAAATTAATAGAGGCAATCAAGTCATCATGTAAAAATAATTGTAAAATAAATATTAATTCACATTCAAACTCTAACATTCAATTCAGAGAATCAATTTTTTTCGATCATAAAAAGAATTCAACGTATGTATAGAGAGACTTTTCATCGACCATTCATTGAGAATTAAATAAGTTATATATATATATATATAGAGTGACCTTTCATTGTAATTTAATTAAACTTCAATTAAATAAGTTTTAATATAAAATTGAGAAAGGAGAATAATAGGAGAATTTAATACCAAAACTTTCTCACGATGACATGTGGCACTTTGAAACTCTATTATATATATATATATGATAATATAAATGAATTAATAATTTTTTCCATAATTCCATTAACAACGTAAACCAAATCAAAATCAATTCATTTTAGGATTTTAATTTCCTATTATTTCATTCATTATTACCTCATCTAGTGTGTGTGAATTATATATACCTATTATTATTTATTTATATTTCACTAGAAGTCTAAAATAAGCCAAGTAAATATTGAACTATTAGGTCGGTCAGATACAAGATTTTCTGCATGGGATCATCGATTGCAATCGGTAGCAATCTAACAGCTACATGTGTCTATTGAATTATCACTGGTAGCAATCCAATAGCTACTTGTAGCAATTGACGATTTCGTACGAAAAATTCTACAGCTGATAATTGCTGCATTAGACTGGGAGTTTACGACTATCTTTATTAATGTTTTTTGTTAGGTTAATTTTTTTATTATTATTTTTTAACAATTACAATATTTTGGGATTGAAGAGGGGGCATGACTCGAACCGACAACCTCTTGTATGTAAAAAAAGGTGCTTACAACCGAACGTATCTCATCTTGTCTATGATTATGTAATTACTCACACACGATATTGATTATGTAATTGAAATATAAATCGCAAAAAAGAAAAAAGAAAAAAAGAGATTAATTTGATTGTAGATAATTTTCTAGATATAAAACAACTGCACATTTTATTTATTTGTATCATTACTTTTAACACATAACGAAATTACATTTTGTTAAAAGGTATTAAGTACGAGATTTGTGTTGCGTAACCTAGAATAATAGTTTTTGTGTTGGATTGGCCCCCCAAAGCTAAAATTTTGGCTTCGCCCCTGGATGTGCCTCTCATTTGATGTTTTGGGTTGTTTTTGATTGTAGATTTGCATTTTACTTTGATCGATTCAAAACGGTCTAGAATTAACAAACACAACTGAAAAATGGTTCACAAATAAATGACAATTATTTTGCACTTTAAAGTTGGAATTTCATGAGTTAATTTATTAATTTTTTTCTTAAAGTATTATATTATTACATAGTTTTTTTTTTTTTTTCTTTTCAGGGAGGTAGGATTTGATGAGGGGTTTAATATTTGACCAATCTCATCTCATCGGAAGTCATGAGTTTATTTATTTATTTTTTTTTGAAGAAAATAAACTTTATTAAAGCCACGCAAACCTTACACACCCACATGACAATCAGCAAGTAAAAACCTGGCAATACATGGAGGGTAATCCTCCAACCAGACCTGATTCTGACTAATGGACAAGGCCATTTTAGCTAAACAATGAGCAACACAATTAAATTTTCTAGACACAAAATTAACATTGCAGAAGGAGAAACTCTGTCTTATTTGATGAATATCACCAAGAATCAACCCCACTTCAGAATCAAAGATCTTCCCTGCATTTATCCAATCCACAACCACAGCCGCATCAGACTCACACTCCACTTGGAAGAAGCCAGTTTGTTGTGCCAATAATAGTCCCTGGTAGATGGCAACAGCTTCAGCAGTTTGTGGAGAGTAAGTCGCCATTATGCGCTTGCAGCTAGCAGCAGCAACAAGACCCTGACCATCCCGAATCACAACACCAACACCAACACAACAACCAGCTTTGTCAATAGCCGCGTCAGGATTCAATCAAGTTTGTACTCTATTTGAAGCACACTATATTTGCACAATACAATTTTAGGTGATGCGCTTTATTAATCTCTTTTCAAAAATACCCAAATCCTAAGATCACCAATATATATATATATATATATAACATGTTCAACACAATTACACAACCCTATTAGTGCACCTATCAAACTTAAGATTAATAGCAAAAAAATCAAAGGGAACATAATATAAATTGAAATGGCATGGGAGCAGAAACAATACCTTCCATTTCCACAATTAATAATCATTCTATCAAAGTGAAATGAAAGATTTCAAATATGATTGAAGTCCTTTCATTATAGTTTAAAAACAAACTAGAAAAAGCAAAAGGCTTTATAAAATTTGTTATCAATTTTAATATCCTTCTCAATTCTCAAGTTTAATTAATAATTATAAACTCCATAAATATCAAACGTGGGTTTTAATAATATATTTCTCTGCATGTATTAATTTACATAATAAGCACACTTATATGGCCCCATTCTAGTTTGCACAGAGACAGAGAAGAAGACTGAAGAGAATAAGCTGAGAGAATATAAGTGGAAACAAAGTCCCACATCGGATGAATTAGGCCAGAGAGGAAAGGCCTGACCTATATAAAAACCAGAAGGAGGCAATGTAAAACATACTTACCTGGACGGGGTTTACGAGTGATCAACTAGGCTCGTAGCCTAGGTGGGCGGCCTGCATTGCACTTAGTGGGTGCGCCAGCCTAACATCTCCCCAAGTGGGAGAGTGTACGTCAAAATTTGTTGCCGAGGGGGCCTGCGTTCGCGCGGCCCCCGCCCAATCATAAGTTAAAGCATTTGAAATATATTGGAACTCTGTGCATGGGCTTTGCGGCCTTTAAAAAGGGTAGGGAAAATTGCATTGAAGTGCCTTGACGTTTGCTGAAATTGCAATCAGATTGCTAAAAGTATCTTTGACTAACCCACCGTTAGATATAATGGTACCCATTAAAGAAAATCACATTGTTCAATGAAACAAAGCCACATCACTCAACAATATTTAATAAAAATAAAATCATCTTGAAAAATGAAAAAAAATATATTAAAAACCAGATATTTCATTGATTCCTGAGAAGATCTTGAGATATCTAATAGAGGAAATCAACAAATCTTCTCAAAGGAGGCCAAACCTGATCTCTCCTCGTGGGAGATCGAAGATTGCCATGGGGGAGAACGGCGGCGGGGGTTCTGTGGGTAGAGATATCCAATAATGAAGAATTGAGTTTTAGTTTGAGATTTTTTTCGATGATTTAGCGGGTGGAAATCTTCAAAGGAGATTTTGAGTTTTTTTGTTTGAAAATTGAGAGGAAGTTGTTGATAATTGAGAGAAAAGAAATTTTTATTTATTTATTTATATTTTTTTTTAATTGATGAATGATGACGATGATGTAGATCTCAATCTCCTAAAAAAAAAGATTCCATGTTTTTTTTATATATTTTTTTTACTACTTTTGATGATGATATCTGGAACGTAGATTTTTCCCCATTATAAAAATAAAAAAATAAAAAAATTATTTTTTTTATCGTTTTGTTCCTTCAATTGACGATGGTGATGGAGATCTCTCCAAAAAGATTTTTATTATTATTTTCTTTCTATATTTTGTTTTTCTTAAAAATAATAATAATAAAAACCCTTCTTTCAATTTTCATTTCTTTTGTTGGCGATATCTTGGAATCTAGATCTTCTTTCCCCTCCCCCAAATATCTGTATTTTTTTTTTCTTCAATTATTGATGATGATGGAGTTCCAGATCTCCCCAAAAATTCTTTTTCTTTTCCTTAAAAATTTTGAGTAATGATGTGAAGAGATTTAGGAACCTGGATCTTACCTACCAAAAACAAATCTTCCAGAAATTTAATTTTTCAATTTTATAAAATTTTAAGTGAAATAGACATTATTACCCTTACGAAATTTTGGCATCCGTTAATGTTAACAGTCAATGGTAAGTCAAGGGTATTTTAATCTTGTAATTTTGACAAAAGTACGATCTAGTTATACTTTCATCAAATGTCGGGGTATTTTATTGCAATTTTCCCAAAAAATATGGGATTAAATAGTGAGATAAAATGGGTTGTATGGAATTGAATCTTAGAAATTAATTTTTGAAATAAAATAAAATATTTAAAACAAGATAATATTTATTTTTATTTGTAAAAATTGAAAATTATTATTTTAAAAATAAAATATTTTATTATTTATTCAAATGTATTTATATCTTAATTACATAAAAAATAAAATAAATTGAAAATAGAAAAATAAAAGTATAAAGTGGTGGGACTCCCACTATTTGTGGTTAGACTAATTAGTCCTATATTGGTGGGATAAGTTGCTTGCGTGGAATTAAATAATCTCATCCTATACAAGCTACAAACATAGGATATATGATTGAAATTAGTCATATCCAGTCATATCCCGTCATATCTCATGTAACATATATGGTCTTAGGATGATGCGGTTAAAATTTTGAATTAAATTTTTGGTTAAATTTTTGGGTTAACTATTATTGGTGTTGTTCCAATGAGAGTAAATATTTAGATTATACATGTATCGTTTAATATTGACAAGTCGTGAATAAATATTCGGATCATACATTTATTGTTCGATATAATCGATAATATGAACGCATATCTCTCCTTGTATGGGTAGATGCCGTTTACTATCGGAAAGACATACATATTGTCATATTGATGTACTCTAACAAAAAAGGACGTCAAGTATGGACATATTTCCTCGCATCTTAAAATACAAATTGTCAAATAGCAATACAGCAGCATTGCTGAAAATAAAGTAACAACAGTTGTTTGTTGTTTCTTTAAGAATCGAGACAGATGGAGGAAACTTCCTTCTCCTTCACCAAATCTTCTGATGTCAAATATGTGCTTCCCACGTGCACAACATTTTGGTTTTCACTGTTGGATGTTGAATTGATGGATATAATATTATAATTACGCCCTATTCGTACACTATTGCCCAATCCTATTCCCAATTCCCATCAATTGTCTTTTATATATTACACAGCATAATTTTAGCGGTCATATTTTCTCATTAAGATGTATGAGTCTTTTATATGTTACACAGCATAATTTTAGCGGTCATGTTTTCTTATTTAGATGTATGAGTTCAATTTAGTAATAACAATGCTCTCTCTCTCTCTCTCTCTCTCTCTCTCTCTCTCTCTCTCTCTCTCTCTCTCTCTCTCTCTCTCTCTCTCTCTCTCTCTCTATATATATATATATATATCATTACCGCCGTCCTATACGGTTTAATGGTAAAGAGTGGTCATTCAGTCTGTTTGACGATGTCTCAAATTCGAGTTATTACATCCATATTTAGTATATAAAAAAGATAAAAAATAATAAAATAATATTCAATTATATAAGATTTTTATACTATATAATAAGATTTCAATAGTCATACACTCAAACATTTTGAAGAATCTTTCCTATTTATGGTTTACACGTTACATTGATTTTATTTTAATTTTTAATAAATAAAGTCATATCATCAAAGGTCTATTGCCTTGATGATTAAATATTTCACAATTTTCATAAACTCACCAATAATCACACCTTGAAACCTTTTATATATATATAGTTTCACAATCCCGTGTAAAATCATAATAAGTGTGAAGAGAACTATCTTGATGTTGGAAGTCGATTTATTCTGATTATAACAATAGACATTTGTACTGATCGATCTTGTATTTTTAAAATTTAAATAAATAATTTATATTTATTTTTCAATAAATTAATGTATAATTTTTTGTGTTTTTAATAAAAAATAAATTTTTATTCAAGTTTCGTATATATATATATAAATTATCCAATGTCGACTTTTTACAATGTACACTTTAAACACCCTTGGTGAAGTTTAATAAAATTCATTGAATCTTGATGTGATATTTTATATGGATGATAAAAAAGAATGAAATATATTTGTGGAAAAAAATTAAAAAAAATTCAGGTATAATAACTAATTTTTTTAGACTTTTTTGAAGATAAAACATTTATAAATACGGAAATATCGAAAAAAAAATAGTTATCAAATCCAACAAATTTTCAAATTTTTACCAAATGTGTATTTTAATTTTCTTAAATTCATATAAAAAAAAAAAAAAAAAAAACTCATCAAAAAACATTCAATCACATGTAATTTTATCAAAGGTGCTCATTGTATTAAAATAATAAGGCGCTGATAGGAAAAGTTATATATATATATATTATAATTTCAGTAAGGACCTTGATAAAATCACATTGATTTTTATGAATTTTGATTCGATTTTTTTTTTTTTTTATGTACCATAAGTTCATTGAAATCTACTTATGAATAAAATTTGATAATTTTTCAAGAACTAGAACTATTTTTCTTAAATTTTCCTTTATTTTGCCCTTTTTTCCGATGTTTGTATAATAAAATCGGGATAAATAGTTCTAATCCTTGAAATTTTTTTAAAATTTTCAAATTTTTTTCATAGGTAGTTTTTATTGAACTTATCATCTAAAATTCATATTAAAATTCATAAAATTAATGTGATTTCATCAAAGTGTTTATCGAAATTAAAATAAGGAATCATGTTCCCTCATGAGAATATATTATATATATATATATATTTATTTATAAGTAAAAAAAGGACAATGCAATAAGCAAGTGGTTTTTTGAGGGTGATATGGCGGGTAGTTCTGACTTCTGAGTGTTTGACTTGTAGGTAATAACCGCCTTCAAGCTCATTCCATCGACCAAACAGCCCGTTTTGGCGTTTTCCTTCCTCATAATTGAATTCCCCCAAATATCCCAGTCTTCCACTCCACATTTCACACTCACACAAGTCACTACACTCAAAACTGAAATCTAGAATTCTACAGACAAATCAAGAAAACGAATAAAAATAAAAACAGGGAAAAAGGAACGATGCTCCGAGTCCGTTGTTGCTCCATTATTGTCTCGTAAAGAAGACGGAAGCAATACGTCAGGGGCGTTTCTGGAAACTGCCAGCTAGAATCTCAAAACAGTGAAGCAAAGTATCACCAAATTTAGTCGAGCTAGTTAGCTATCCATTTCAAAATCAGTCGCGATATCTATAACCTATATTTTTAGGTTTAACTTTTTGATTATTTGGTGGCATTCCCTCTTTCTCGGCAACACTGGTCAGACTAAAAGCAGTGGCTGGTTCGGTTTCTCTTATCTTAATTTTACATTTTTTTTTTGGCTTTCATTTTGTGTTTTTGTTGTTTATTTTCCTAGGTTTATCGCTTCTCATAATATCTGAACTTGAAATTATAGAAGATTGTGAGATACAGTGGAAGCTGTTGTGCATCTGTGCTAGTCACATTTTAGATTCTCAGTTCTCATGTTCATTAGAGTGCTCAATATTTTTGTTTCGATTTCAATTGATTATCTGTGAAATTATTTATTGAGATGGTTTTGGAATCTGATTAAATTATATATTTCCATGTTATACTCTTATCACAAATTTATAAAGTTTAAGGGTTTGATATATAAATTATCATTGCACTATTTTATGCTGTTAACCCTTAAGTAATCACTTTGTACTTGCAGTTTGGCTGTTAGTTGGAAGGTCCTGAGATTACGGTGACAAAATGCTTGTGTCTGCTCTATTGACATCTTTGGCAATAAATTCTGGCCTTTGTGTTTTGTTCTTCGTGTTGTACTCTATATTGCGGAAACAACCGAGTAATTATGAAGTTTATATACCCCGCTTGTTGGCTGAAGGAAGTTCCAAGCGGAGAAGTCGTTTCAACCTAGAGAGGTTAATACCTTCTCCCGGCTGGGTGAGAAGGGCTTGGAAGCTCTCTGAAGAGGACCTATTGTCATCCTCAGGCTTGGATGCTGTTGTTTTTATGCGTATTGTAACCTTCTGGTAATTTGGGTCTGCCCAGCAACTGTTTTGATTGTTGACCTAATAATAATAATAGAAGGGTTTTTTATTATATTAGTGCATTGGTGTTGGGACTGGTGTCTCATATTCCCTACTTTGCTCAAGAGCTATCACCAAAGAAATCGGTTTACTTGCTGATTTCTGCAAATTTAGCTTCAGCCTAAAAGATTTTCATTTATTTAAACCTTCACATGGATATGTAATGCAGTCAAATCTATATTTGATTTTTGGTCGAACACACAAGTATTTACCTTGGTCTTTAGCTGTCATATTTTTCATCTGTACAGTTGTGGACCCTAGTTTATTGTTTATTTTGTATATTAACATTTTTTTTTTTGTTGTTGTTTTTTTCTCACTTTGTGCTTGTTTTCATCTGTATACTGCAGTTTGAAAGTATTTTCGCTCGCTGGGGTTATAGGGATTTTTATTATTCTTCCAGTGAACTGCTCAGGAACTGCCCTTCAGACGATTGACTTTACTGATTTTTCAAATAATTCTTTGGATGTATTTTCCATTTCAAATATAGGAAGTGGTTCTCAAAGGTAATTTCATACCTCTAAATTTTAATTTAATATGAATTAGAACTTAGAGTCTGTGGGAAGCAGAAGGTGACAAAATGCATTTGGTAGCAAGCTTCTATCAGTTTGAGTTCAATTTGGCTGGGTTCAATTTGGATGGTATTAGTTAAGTGTTGCTTATATTTTTTTAGTGATTTTCACTTATTGTGAATAACTTTTCTGTAACACATGATAGAGTTCGTGCTGGTGTTTAAAGGGATTTCTGTATCAAAGTATTTAGGTATCATGGTTAGTTTGTCCTACTTAGTTATGAATTCAATTCTTCTTTTCTCAAACGGTTTCTTCTTGGTGATGTTAGAAATGTTGTCCAACCGAAAGCGATAAGGACTGTTAAATTGAGGGCAGTAGAAGCAATCTTGGGGAAAGGAAGATGGACTTTAAGGGTTCTATTGAAATAATAATAAAAAATAAAAACATCTTATAAACAATAGTAACTTGCGGCTGCACTATATTTGGTTTAAGCTATAACGGCAAAAAAGAGCCGGGAAAGGCGCCAAAAAGAATATGGGCAGAGGTAGTATAGAAAGGCATTGTTTGCCTATTAATTTGGGATATTGCTCTAGATAGAACTGAATGGTGAAGAAAGGATTGTAAAGAAAATCTTATTACTTGTGCATAATTCTCGTTGAGTGTCATTATATTTTATTACCAGGGGGGGGACCTCATACTGGTGTGGGGAATACCAGTCGATCATCTAGCGAGCTTGTGGGTTGTAGAACAACAATAACGACCTACATAGTCTTTAACCTTCTGTTTGTTTCTTGATACAGTATTTTGTTCTATTCATCAGAGTTCAGAAAATAGAAACTTCTATATCATTATCCTTAAGTGAAAACTAATAAAATTTTTGGGTGCTTTTGAATTTAGAGATGTGATTATATAGACATGATGATGGCATAATGAATAGTTTAACTGAGTGAGATTGTGACATGCTTTATCATTAAAGGTGCTGTTCTGTAGTTTGCACAGAATAAAGATGATCATATGTGTTGAGGTTTTTTCCCCCTTTCTACATGGATTCAAGAAAAAAATTCCATTCATCTCTTCTAAAGTTGGCATATTTTTGTCTCTGTTTTTCATGGTTTAGCTACACACACACACACACACACACACACACACATATATATATATATATCGAGTAATTTAGTATCATGTGTTGCAAACTTGCAATACATTGGTAAAGTCCATGGCTTTCTTTCCACCATTCACAGGTACTTCAGGTATCTTTGGTATTGTAATGAGTTTCTAATAAACGTTCATTTTGGTGGATGCTTTCTTAATCAAACACATTATCTTCAAGATTGTTTGTTGTTGAATATCCTTAGACCCATAAACTTAAGCTGTTAGGAAATGACCCAACAATAATATTTAAGCACTAACACACCTATTCATGTGCAAAACTTATAGTCTTGCTACGTCGCCAAGTTCAAACACATATTCAAACCTAGAACAAATTCAGAAGCAAATATAAATACAATCACGTGAGAGAACTTGAACCCAAACACTCTTGATAAAGCTGCCTTTGATACCATGTTAGTAACCGTTAGACTAAAAAGCTTAAATTGTTGGGAAACGACCCAAACAATAGTATTTAATCACTCTAACATTTATATTTATAATTTTTGAGTATATTAGACAGCATGTGTTTATAAGGTATTCAGTATTTGTGTGTTTATGCTTTGATGAGTTCCAAGAAACAGATACCCTGTCACTTCATCCAGAATAGTACTTAACTTTTTTTCTTGCATTCTTAAAAATGAGGCATGTGAAAGGAAAACTTATCAGTTTTGATTTATTTCTTCTTTATTTTATAGGTTATGGGTTCACTTATGCGCTGTGTATATTGTCACTGGATTTGTCTGCTATCTACTTTATTGTGTAAGTGAAACTTTGTGCACCTTCAGCTTGATGATATATCAATACTTGAAGAACTGATTTTGTCTAACTTTAGATCTTTCTTTCAGGTTATAAGTGTACTTTTTTTTTTTGACGAGGCTGATATTTGAATTTGCTTTTTGCTGGTAGATCTGTGCTTAGTGTTGTTCTTGATCATAGTTAACCTCAATAATTTCTAGTGGAACTGTACATGAAGGCATTGGTGTATATTTGAGGAATATAAGAGCAAAAACTCAAAATGAGTACTGAATAGCATTTTCTTCTGCAGGAATACAACTACATATCTTCAAAAAGGACTGCTTATTTTTATTCATCCAAACCTCAGCCACATCAGTTCACCATCTTAGTTCGTGGTATCCCTGTTTCTGCTGGGAGCTCTGTCAGTGAAAGTGTTGAGAATTTCTTTAGAGAATATTATCCATCCACATATCTTTCCCATACCGTTATTCGTCGAACAAATAAACTTCGAAGTCTCATTGTAAGCATTATACACTCATATTGTTGTCTCCTATGCTGCTATATTTTCAATTTATCTCTTCCCCTCATTTTGTTCAAAATCAGGTTTCTGATTTTATGCTTGACTTATGAAATATTATGCCTCTCCTTTTTATTATCTTGTTTCGTAATACGTTTTTTTGCACCTGAAAAAAAAAAGATTTCAATTTTAGAGTTGTATGAAAGAGAAGAATCTGAAACATTGAGTGCTCAGAGTTTGCTCTGGTCTAGAATCTTGCATATAAATGAGGAAAAACTTGCTATGATATAAAATATGTAATATGTACTATTGACCAATACCATCATTTAGGTATAAACAAAAGATGAGTTAATCTTTAGTCTTCGCGAAATGATTATAACTATGAGTTTGATCACCAGTTGTTTTTTTTTTCCCTAATTAAATGATCCAGCTATATTTGCTTAATCTTATAATGTTGGACATGGTTGTGGGCAATATGATGGTATTTCTGCAATTTTATCACTGATAAATTGGCCCATGACAAGAGTAATAAATTTCTCTGTCCCTAAATGAATTTTTCAAAGTAGCAATTTGTCATTATAGACTATAAATCAGCCAAAATAGCTATCTTCATCACTTTTGAGGGGAATGAAGGGTCTAGGAAACGCATTGTATATTTCTAAATATCTTGCTCTTTTCAGTTAGTTTGCTTGAGTTGTCACATCCTTCGAGATTTTCAGTTATTGTCTTATTTAAAGATCAAACCAGAAAAAAAATAGTTTACTGAATCCGTTGAAGACCAAGTTACGTCTTAATTAATTGTGATATATATATATTTAGTGACTTTTGATATGTGAAAGTATTTGTTACATTTGTGATCAATGATCATCTAGCATTTAATATGTGAAGGAATTTGTTCATTTTTTAGCACCATAGCATTATATTGAAATTAAGAAATTTCATTTTCAAAAAGAAATTGCTCTATATATACCAAAAAACTACAAGTTTCTAAGGAGTGACAAATTTGCCAGAAAAAATTGGACTTTGTATCTATTTTGATTTGACTTTATTCGATTTTTCATTATCCATCTTTAATAACCAATTGAATAGATCATTAATGCAACAATTCTTAATATTGCATATGAAGAGTGAGGGTTCTATGGAAGTTTACCCTTTCTCTATATTAATAATTATTTTGTGTCTTTTTATTTTTATTTTTTGTAGAATGATGGGAGAAAACTGTATGGAAGGCTTCTCCACTTACGATCAGATCCTAATCAAGAGAAGTATAAGCGTCTTAGATTGTTTGGAAGCAAGGTTGATCTTGTGGATCATTATGGGAAAAAGTTAGAAGACATTGAAGAGAATTTGAGATTGAAGAGATCAGAGGTTACATTGGCAGGAGATGTATGTAACATTATCTTATCTTCTTTTAACAAACATTTATCTTTTGTCATCTTTTCAATAACTTTCAGGTATTTAATTCCACAGTTTTAGGAATTAGTGCAAACAATTGTTTTCTATATATTTTAGATACTATTTGCATCAAATTTAGTAGCATCCACTACTAAGCAAATTAAACTTTAGATTATTATGTAGTTTTGAATTAGATCATAGTTGCTTTGATTTGTTAGAGTGCTTGCCCATAAGTTTAACCATCTTGGTTTAGTGATTACCTAAATGGTACTAGAGCTGATTTTACTAGTAGTGCCTAGGTTCAAGCCTGAAGCCCCTACATGATTATATTTGTCTTTTGTTATCTATTGATTGATATTTGTTTTTTGTTTGTATTTGGGCTTAGTCCATGTGGCAAGTCTGTTGATCTTGCCCATGAAAGAGTGTCACCCAAGTTTTTGCATTAGTGAGAGCCACTGTGATGTATATGCATGTCATTGATTCCCAATAAATAGATTTGATTAGTTCACTTTGCATTAAATATTTTTTCAGATATATGAGATTGATTGGTTCACTTTGCATCAAATATATTTGCAGATATACGAGACTGATTGGTTTACTATGGATTAAATATATTTACAGATTTTTTCATTTCTTAATTATTTCTTTTTGGCATGTATTTGCATCCTGTTAATAATACAATCCTTCTTCAATGTAAAAGGAAATTCGAGCTGCCTTTGTGTCCTTCAACTCTCGATATGGAGCTGCAATTCCTTTTCACATGCAACTGTCAACCAATCCCACAAATTGGATTGCAGAGCAAGCTCCTGAACCGGATGATGTTTTCTGGCCTTTTTTTTCTACGTCGTTCATTAAACGATGGATCTATAAGCTCGTGGTTGTAGTTGCCTGCATTCTTCTGACAATTCTATTCCTTGTTCCTGTTGTGCTTGTGCAAGGTCTCACTAACCTGAGTCAGTTGGAAGTTTGGTTTCCAATCTTGAAAGGCATTCTGACCATGTAAGCAATCACTTTAAGATTTTCAAGTCATCTCATCATCATCATCATCATGGTTGTAGCTGTTCTTGTACTTCTCTCTTTCTCTCTCTATGCCTCCCACCCAACCCAACCCCCCAGTAATCTTTGTCTGTATCTAATTTAATTTTCAGCCGAACTACAACCTCATAGACAGTCAGCAAACTAGATACTCAATTTTTAGGAAGAGAGTTGAATCATATGGAGTTTCCAGCATAAACCTTTCATAATTCAATCTTGTAATATAAGGCTGAACTAGGAATTTGCAATTTTAGAACAAAAGTCTTTGCATTTTTTCATTAATAATATTTAATTTATATTTTTTTTTTTTTAATTTTTAATTTTTTAATTTTTTTTTATCAAATTGAAAAAATAGAATTGAAGTCCATAATGAAAAATGTAAATGTTGAAAATGATCTGATTTTGGTTGCTTTCTTCAGGTCCTTAATTAGATTTCCCAAGTTACTAGTAAGGGTTCAGTTCTCATTCTTTCTGATGTCATGCTGCTCTCGTTGTTTAATTTGTTCTTCGGTTAATTTGTGGAACTTACAGATCTGTCTGTGATGATTGATGCCATAATCTTAGTTTTCCACTCTACATACAGCATATTTTTGTCTTTATATCATAAAGTAACAAGGAACCTCTTCAATACCCATTCTGGTTTTGTTCTTTCTAAGAATCTGCTGGCCCCTTCTTTTTATTTTCTTAAAAAATTAATAAAATGTTTTCATGTTGGATATTTTGATTGATCCATTGATTTTTTGGCCCATCCTTGTTTTACTTATAGATTGTAATATGAATAATAATATAATTCGAGAACGATTTGGGAATTATAATTGTGATACATTTGAATCAAATATAGACTCCAGTCTACATGTTGTATTGAGTTTGTTACATGTAGCAACTCACATGATATTTAAACTTGACATGGATAGAAGAGGCAGAGATATATTATAATTCTCTAGTGCAGAGGTTAAAGGAATAAAACTTTTGTTTTTTTAAACTTGTAGAAAAAACGTTTCACGACCACTGATATATTTCCAACATAGATGGATAAAGTTCATTTTTAATTAGAAATTTCTTCAATATGTGGAGAAAGTGTATCAGAATCTCAGTGAATACCTTTGAGGGCTCAGTGGTTAAGTTTGTGGGATCTCATGATATTTAGGGCTTACTTTTTATTATGTGGATGAAAGTCACCAGTATTTGGCTTGTTGATGTTTGAATCTTCAATATAATTCATACACACACACACTGTTTATTCTTTTTATTTCCTACTTTCTTGATTTTGACTAAACTTTACAATTCTTACTTGCAGAACATTCGTCAGTCAAGTAATTACAGGATACCTTCCGAGTCTTATTCTTCAGTTGTTTCTGAAGATAGCACCTCCTGTCATGGAATTTCTTTCCTCCATTCAAGGATACATATCTCACAGTGAGATAGAAAGAAGTGCATGCACTAAAGTACTTTGGTTCTCAATATGGAACATCTTTTTTGCAACTGTATTTTCTGGATCAGTTCTGTATCAGATCAATATCTTTCTTGACCCAAAGAATATTCCTGGAGAGCTAGCTGTCGCTGTTCCAGCTCAGGTGAGAATACATTCTCTATAGACCTGTACAAAACTTGTATCTGATTGAGTTGAAAGAAAAACGCTGGGACTTGCAAAATATTAGGTACAACTATGAGATGAAACTTAATTAATTTTTTTTTTTGTGTTTCCATGACATGGTCTAACTCTTCATAGGGTCGCGAAACAACCCTTCCTGATTGAGATACCAATTTGGACTGGCCTAGTTGCTTCAGTTTGGTTTGCCTTTGGGTTTAGGGGTGGGGACCTAATATATTCAGTTTGATTTTGGTTTGAGATGTCCAATATAAACCTGAACTGAACCAATTGTTTTTTTTTCCTTCTTTTTGACACTACTAAATATTCATAATAACGTAATGGGTTGGTGAATCCAGTTTGGTTCAGGTTGATTTTAGCTATTTGTTGCAGTTGCTTATATGCACCCACAATAATATTTGATAAAAACTGTACACGTATCATGGTTTATTTTTCTTTATAGTTCAGTTCAGTTGAGTTTTGGTTTAACTAAGACTGTCTAGTTCATTGAGTTGGGGTTATCTGACTCGTTAACTTTTGCCAAATTGTTTTCCTCTATAGATTTAGTCCAACAATCTGAACCTTCCAAAATGAGAAACAGTGTAGAGCATCATTTGGTTCGTGAAATCAGAGGGTGATGTGAAGAGCGTTAGGTTAATTTTTGGAGCATCATGAAATCATAATATTTCATTCCATCAGAAACCTCAATTATTTTGTAGTTGGTGGGAAGTGAGAATTTCTAAGATTTATCAAAATGGATAGATCTAGTTGGAGCTAAATATGAGTCAAAGTTAAGTAACTGTTTGGTGAACTAAACTACTAAAGGAAGGTTAAGTTAGTCGAGTACTGAAAACTTCTTCACCCTTTTTACCTACTTACTCCCTGCATGTCATTTTCTTTCTGTTAATAGCAAATGGACTTAAACGACACAATGGATTTCTGATGTATTGACCAAAAACTTTGATACCCTGTAAAAAAACTAATAACAATTCCAACACCTTATTACCCAAAACGAAATATCCTACTACACCTAGAATCCCTAAAATACATTACCAAATACATATTTACTTGAAAATATAGTTCTCGCCAAATTTATTTTCTCCCCGGTTCCCATGATATCTATTTCACTAATTCCTTTTTTTATGCCTTGCTTCAAGATGCCTTTCTTTCATTCTTCCTTTAATCTCTCTAGAAAAATCATTATTGGGTAAAAGTGTGAAACTGTCTCTATTGAAAAATTGTTGCTTCCCTAAGATGGTATTCATCACTTTGAGCCTCATGGTCGGAAGGAACATTCTATATGAGCCATATTCGACAAATCCTATTCTGTGTTGCTCAATGTTTCTAGCTCTGTGGTAAAGAGTCAACAACTTTAAACTGGAGGTGTTGGTTCAAAGTCTATCTTCATGTTAATTCTCAAAGATCTGATAATAATGGATCAAAAATCTGGAAAATGACTGTTTCCTCTGATTCCATGATATGGCACTAAAAGAGCTTTGTAGGCAGATCAAAAAATCATAATATGGGAATATAATGATTTGGCCATTCACCTGCCTATTGAATGATTTAAGTAGACAGCAGTTTGTGCGCTGAAACGACACATCCATTTTTCATTTTCATAGCCATGTACTATGTTAGGCACAAGAAAACTCCAACTGTGCAACTAGATCTGTTTTCTCTCCCTGTCTCTCTGTCTTTTCACACACACACACACACACACCAATCTATGAAAAAAAATTAGTTTTACTATTTTCATTGTTCTGACAACACTTGTTTTTGATGTAGGCATCATTTTTCATTGCTTATGTCGTTACATCAGGATGGACTAGCGCTTCATCGGAACTCTTTCAAATAATCCCACTTTTATGCAGTCTAATAAAAAGACCTTTTAGTAAAAGTACAGATGATTTTCAAGTTCCATATATGCAGTACCACCGTGAAATTCCGCGAATTCTTTTATTTGCGCTTCTTGGTATCACATATTTCTTCTTAGCTCCGTTAATTCTGCCTTTCCTCTTGGTATACCTCTGTCTTGCATACATCATCTATCGTAACCAGGTTAGTCAGCTATCTGGCAAGTAAAGGAATCATCAATTTTTTTTTATTGTCTCGGAGTTGCTCTATTGTCATAAATATTTGAATTGGTCCTAGGTTTTTAGGACTTCTACAATTTTTTTCGGTCTACTGATGCTGGACAAATTTATCATGCAGTTCATAAATGTATATGAAGCAAAGTATGAAACTGCTGGGAAGTTTTGGCCAACTGTGCACAATTCAATGATATTTTCTCTAGTACTGATGCAAGTTATTGCAATGGGAATCTTTGCATTGAAGAAGGTCTCTCTAGCATCAACCTTATCTGCTCCTCTTATCGTTCTCACACTTCTTTTTAATGAGTACTGCCGGAAACGCTTCCTACCTAATTTTACTTCTTACTCTGCTGAGGTATGTGTACATGTCAATTGCTTTCCTTATTGACTGCTGCCTTTAGATCTTCCACACTAATGTTGATATGGGTTTCATTTTTTTAGACATTGATCAAGAAAGACAGGGGAGACCAGGATGATGCTACAATGGGTGAATTTTTCGATACATTGACCACTGCCTATCTGGACCCAGCCATGTTGCCATTTCGTTACTCTGAAAATGCTGACAATCTTAACGAACCTCTTATTTCTTCCTCGGAAATTCGAGGCTAAGGTATGAACGCCTTTCTATCATATAATTGAGGCAATCAGTATCAGCGAATATCTTATTTTTCCCATTTTCATTCACAATACATGATCATTTTTCCCAAAAAAAGTAATAAGAAGTATCCAGGGAAAAGCATAAGTTATATGCACACAAAAATCTGATTGTCCAAGCATGCTTTCATAGGCTTGTGTGTGTGTGCATAGAGCCATGCATGTACAATATATGTTTATTTAACACAAGTAATTGGCAAAGATGTACATTAGAGCGATTCCATTTATCTATATATAGCAATTCACCTTGATTGATTTTTATGTGTTCATGCCAACTAAGTTTTCCTCTTCACTATGGATAGTGTAATTTGTAATATGTCGAAAATTCTGACCTTGACAAAGTTAATTTTTTGTCGATTGTTCAGCAAATAGCAAAACCCCAACATTGGGGTTGTTTGGTCTGAATTTTCCGTAATTCTTAAAATTCTTTATAAAATTTTGCTAGTTAAATATTTTGTGATGCAGATTTGCAATAAGAAACTATCAGGTAAAACTTAATTACTTAAAATAGAAACCATCCTATTTTTTGTTTAGTGGGCAGTTTAATCTATTCAAGTACTTGGATTATATCTGCCTTAATATGTATATGAGTAATGCTACACTGCTTACAAAATTTATGTATTGTTGTAACTTGTAAAATAATATGGCTTGTGAGTTGTAACTAACATGTTATCTCATGATTTACATAGTATTGACATTTCTACCTGCCACATCATTTGAACAAATTTTTTAGACAGTCTAGCATTATTCTATGTATATGCCCATTGTGATTTAGTTCACGAAGCTTCAAATCTATAGGAAAATTGAAGTTAGAAAGAAGGGGCCATTATCAATGGGTTAGGGGCAGGCACATAATGGGTTTGGCACTTTGGCTGGTGCACAATAGGAGTGTGATTAAAAAAATTCTTTATTTTTTTTTCTCAATTAGTAGCGTTATTAGTTTTGTTTTTGAGTGGCGATATTTGCACATCTTAAAAACCTGTATGTATATCCCAAATTAGTATTTTTTTAAAAAATCAATATTACCCTTAGCTAAAAGGAATAAATAGTTTGTAAGTACAAACTAATAATTATTAATTAGTTTCGCATTAATCTTTTGCCAAAAAAAAAAAGTTAATCATATTCACATATATCTTAAATACCCTTTCTATTTTTTCAAACCTTTGCTTTTCTTTTAAATACTAATTTCAAATATTTTTTTTTAATATTTTTTGTTGAATAATACAAATTGATAGCAAAGTGATTTTTGTGGATCTTTAACAGGAAAAACCTTTGATCTAAGGGATTTCTGTCAAGAAGAAAGAGAGTTGCTTGACGTGATAAGATAGAAAGGGAGATAAGAGAGAAAGGGAAAAAATGGAGTTTGATGGGGGAGCTTTCACCTTAGGGAAGAGAAGCATAGTGAGAGAGAGAGAGAGAGAAGGCTGTGTTCTACAGGTAGATCAGAGAGATTTAAAAAAAAAAAAAAAAAAAAAACTGTTGTGTATATTTTTTTTTTTCCAGAATCAATTGATACGAGAATTTATTTTTTTATTTTTTTATTTCCAGAATCCTTATCGTATTATTATTGATATAGTATATCTTTCACTATCTTTTTTTCTTTTTCATTATTTTAATCTATAACATGTAAACAAGAGCTTAAAACACAACTTATTTTTTTTAGTATAAGCTTTGTATTTAGGAGTTGGAAATAATTTATTTGAAAAAAAGAAATAAATTAACAAAATTTTAAATAATAAGAAAATTGATTAAATAACAAAATAGGTGTATATATGGGGTGTGCTTGTAAAAATAAAATACCATAATTTTTTTTTAAAAAAGGGTATTTCTGGTATTAAGTGGGGTTTGTTTACAAACTATAAGTTTTATAAAAAATTTTATGAATATGCTTACACAAGGGGTGTGATGCATACAATTTTTAAGGGGTACCAATATTTCCACTCTTTATTTATTATCGCTATTGTATCCTATAATATAATATGACTCCTTGTCGCTCATGATTCAAGGATTGTGCAGGTGTTATCGGCCCATTTATTTAAAATTGTATAGGAACAAAGCGAATGAATATTTTAGAGCCAAATAATTTAACAGGTTTATACCCCCAGAATGTGCCAAAAATGGTGGTAGTTTTTAAGGAGTGAAAGCAACAACACAAAAACCACAAATGGGGAATTTCATTGTGCCTTTTTGGGCTGCCTTGTCTCTTCTATTGGAGGCTACCCAGCTAGCAACCAGTTCTCTAATAGGGTTTCTTCAACATTGTTTTTGTCGAAGTATGAAGTAAAATTATTACGCACCCCTAACCCTTTCCAAGCTCGCATAAGACAAGCTTGGGTTCACTTTTCACTCACATTATCTCATTTGACAAATGCCATCCATATCCATATGGTATGGACCGTCAATCACTGCAAGTACGGTTGAAAGTTGACGTGCAATAAACTCTCACACTATAATGGATATGCTTCCTTACATTATGTGATTATTATGAATAACTATTCAACCAAAGAGTTGATGTGCAATAAATTTTTTTTTTTTTTTGTCTTAAATGATGGTAACATTGAATAAGACATTCAACCAAATGTAAGGATAAATACACTAACACCCTTGAAGTTTTATATAACTATAGCTTCATAACAAGTTAGTGATATATGCTCAAACTAACGGCTCATCGAACCATTATGCCGATTTTAATTGATTTAAAAATAACAAAATACTCATAAAATTATCAAAATTTAAAATGAAAAACTTCTAATAAAAATTTGAACGGATAAAATAACAAATTGAACCACAATCTCATTCCAGTAATGACAATGGTGATAGCCTCTACTACTTGAATTGGATCTAGAGGTGGCTCATGTGATCCTACACAACAAATAGGACTTCGACGAATAGATGTGAGGCTTGAACTACACGATAGCCTTGATTCCCCTTTCAACATCAACGATGAGGAGTTGAGCCATCTTCCTCTCTATTATTATACAATTGGGTCATTGGAAATGTTGAAAAACACTCTTCCATCATTATCCATTAATGGATGGATATATATATGTTAACGACAAGGGAGAAGGTCTTAGTATATAAACATAAACTTATTCTCTAACTGAAATTATGTTAAACCTTAAGGGCTGTTAGTGTATTTATCTCAAGGAATGGGTAAAAACCCAGTAACATTTGCATAGATACTATTACTACTCACTGAGTTAAGTCATTATCTGTGCAATAATTTCCCTCGTAGTCAGTTATTTATTATTATTTTTTTAACTTTGATGCGGTTCGTTCATCGGGTAGCGGAACCCTTTTAAAATTTACAAACACAATGGTCCAATATATCTTTTTAACAAGATTGGTTTCTACAATGTTTCTGATACAAAATGTCACTCTTTGGGATTACAACATGTAAATAATAAATATTATTTTGTAGCGTCTTTTCAAAAAGGCTAATTGACATTGATGACCCCTAAACTCTTTCAAAATATATATTATACCTCTATACTTTTTTTTTTTTTTCACCATTAAACTCTCTAAACTCTCACAAATTGACAAATCCTGACTGTAAATGCACCCTCACAGAGTCATAGGTGGTAAAAAACCAAATGTTGGCCAAAAAACGAGAGTTCAAGGGGTTTAGTGGCGAAAAAAAAGTATAGAGGATATAGTGCATATTTCGGAAGAGTTTAAGGGTCATCAATACCAATTAGCCTTTCAATATATATATATTATTTTGTAGCATAAAAAGTCAGAAGCCTGAAAGTAACCTAGTTGAGCAAATAATGCATCACCCATTAAAGATGCAGGCATGCAGCTACTAGCATAGCATTGAGGTAATTAGATAAAAATCAATCAAAGACTAAAATGGGGAAAATTGATATCGCATTTAATTGAAAAGAAAATTGTTAGACCACTAGTATTTTAAGGCGGGTTTTTTTTTTTTTTTTTTTTTTTTTTTTTTTTTTTTTTTAAGAGAGAAAACCATTGTTCAAATGTCGAGAGTTTACTGAAAGATAAAAATTTATGCATTGTACACCAGAAAACTCCCTTAATGTACATTTAAAAGTACTTAGAATTGAAATCTCCGGACTAGAGGGTTGCATGGAGGAAATGAACAATATTTTTTTTTGTATTTATTTAAATTTGTTATCAAGAAACAAAATCAGAAGCCTTTTGATGTCAAGTGAAGAATGTGGGATTGTCATACTCTCATGAAAGTGGACAATCAATATAGATTTGGATTACTAAACAAAATGATAAAGAAAGCCGTATACATAGTGTCCTAATTGTATAATCTTACAAAAATTCAAATTGCATTGTAATTACTAAATCTGACTCGGTCAAATAAAATTGTTTACTTATATCTCTATTCTTGAATTCTCCTCACTGTTGAAAGTGAAATCTCCATAGGTGAAAGTAGCCGAATTTAACAAACAACAAAGAAGTAACTACAAGCAGTAAAGAGCCAGAGCACAACTTCCTATTACTCACACACACGCATACATACATATATATATATATATATAAATACTTGTATCACAAGAGCATGAACTAGAAAAGTTAAAGAGTGACAATCAACAATGGCGAGTAAGAGAAAGGTAAGAGATATTGGAGAAAACAGTAGTGATCACGAAAGCATGGTCAGTTGGGGCCAAGTGATGGAGGAAGCTGCAGTTGCTCTTGGAGGAGCTCGGCGAGAAAGAAAACGTTACGTTGGAGTGAGGCAAAGACCGTCAGGGAGATGGGTTGCTGAGATAAAAGACACGATACATAAAATAAGAGTTTGGTTGGGGACTTATGACACTGCTGAAGAAGCTGCTAGAGCTTACGATGAAGCAGCCTGCCTCCTCCGCGGAGCCAATACTCGAACAAACTTCTTTCCATCTTCTATTTATAATTCAACTACTACTACTACTACTACTACTACTCCTGCTCTTCCTTCAAAGATCACTAAGCTTCTCTTAAACAGGCTCAAAGCTAGGAACATTATTAATAATTCTAGTACTAATGCAACATTGCCTAGTACTACCAATTATATGCCTGTTCATGATGATAATAATTTGCATGATTATCATGAAATTACAACCACCACCGATTATTGCCACCAATTCGATAACTTCTTCAATGTGCCTGATCAAGAACATTGCACTACCAATGTTATTGAAAATTGTGATAGTGTTACTATTACTAGTAGTAACACCACGGTTACTAATCATGATTACATGATTGATTCCTTTGATAACTGGAGTAGTAATGTTGTTGATCATGACAGCAATCATGGTGATCAAATGAAGAAAGCAGAGGTCCAAGGAGGAGAAGGAGAAGAAGAAGAAGAAGAAGAAGAAGAGATTGATATGGGGCCGGTGGATTTCCGATTTGTTGATGCTCTAGGAACATCTTCTTATTGTTCTCCATTTGAGATAGCAGAGGAGATAATGAAGCCAATAGAGAAGGAGAATTATTGGGATGACCCAACATTAATGCTAAGAGAAACCATTAGAAAATATGAACGTACATTCTCAGCTTCTCTATATGCCTTCAATGGAGTATCTGAGTGTTTGAAACTCAAGTCTGGATTGGAAGAAGAAGTTGGGACTCCACAGACACCAATTACAGAGATGGGGTCCTGTATTTCTTCCTCTTCTTCAACTTCAAGCAAGGATATCGGCAGTGAATTTTTGTCTGTTTGGAGCTCTCTTGATGATCTTTCTCCTTTCAGCTTCATCAGTTAATTAGTTTATAGAATAGTTGTTCTTAACAGAGAACTGATTCTTTTGACAATATGCATGATAGCAATTGAGGTCAGAGTACTAAAGTTGATGATAGGCTGAGGAAAATGTATCCAAAATCAGGATACATATGCATGCAATTCTCTCATGATCATGTACTGATTGCTTAGATTATATAAATGGAGATCGATGTAATGTTATAATACTTGTAATGCTAATTAAAGATGTTTCAAATTAAAGAGAAATTTGATTTATTATAAAAGCAAATTCTCAACTCGAACCCTGCATATATTATCAGACTAAATGAGCATCATTTACCATCAAATTACATCGAGAATAAGTAGTCATGCATGTGCCAATAAATTGCGCCTTCGATATAAAGCCTAATGGTGGAACTAAACATATGCAGATGCACCCGGCCGGGAAATTATATTAAAACTTAGAACCACTTAGTAAAAGTGGTTTTGACATCATAATTGAGCCCTAACAATCCCATATGAGTCTTTTCTTTCTTTGTACCATCAAGAATGGTAGCCAATAGAGGACGACTGATCAAGTGTAAGCTCTCACACGTTTTTTCATATGAGATCAATTTTTTAATATCATGTAACGTTACAAAGTCATTCAAAAATACTATAAATGTTACGGAATCTAAATCCGACATGTTTTCGTACATGATAAATATTAGTAGCCAACAACCTTTATTTTGTGTTAAAGTAATTAGATGCCTTCTATGTCCTACTTATCCTTTTGCAGAATGATAGAGTAGAGAATGGCAATTCATTCTATTTGTATAGGCTGTTGAGGCATCAGGCCGGCTGCATGCCACCTAATAACTTAGCTTCTGGCAACACTACTCTCTCATAGTGATCTTTGAACCAGGGCTACTATAGCCTTGTGAATTTGGATTTTTGAAAGCCTTCCACATTTTTGGTGGAACCATTTTCAAAATATTGCTACATATGCTAATATGTGGGTATGCAACATACGTTTACATGTGATGTAGTGCGACGAGAGTGGTTGACTTGATCAAACAAATGATCAAAAGCCGCGCGTCATATCAGAAATCACCAAGTCTAATTTTGACCATTGATCGAAGATTGGTTTTCATCGGATGGTTGGATTTATATTAATTTAATAATAAAAACCGAAAAGCCACAACGAATGGTTACAATCTTTTATTAATTAGTGCAAAGCATATTATAATGGGAAATTATTAAAATCGCCTCTGTAGTGTTTGTCTTATTCTTTAAATCTCTAATCTAGTTTCATTTTTTTTTTTTTTTTTTTTAATATATATTTTTATAAATTAAAAAATATATATATTAAAAAAGAAAAAAAAATTTAAAAATCATAGGCTTAATTGAAACATATTTGTTAAACTCAGTACACCTCCTGATTGGACCCAACTAAAAATTGTCCCTCAATTTGTTTCTCCGGCAATCCCTATGTTGGAATCTATAGGTATGAATGTGATGATCATTGATTTGGCTTTGCATGATTCATTACAATGAATTTATGGTCAAGTTCATTATAGAAAATTGCACTAACTACCTCTGAATATATTTACAATTGCACTCTCAGGCAAATAAATTCATCATTTACACAGACACCCCTTAGATTTCGTCGACTAATGTTGTCCTTCATTTTGACTAGCAGTTTGACCAACCTTCACCCATGAAAAGTCACAAACTCACTATTACACATACCTTTAGCTTCAAAAGTGATAGTTACTCCTCGCATATTCCTACTCTAATTAATATAATACTTATAATATTAAGCGTCAAGTTAAATTAATTTAAATGTGTGATTTCAACATCCATCCATTTATTTGGTTTAAATCTAAGGTTATATTTACTCCCAACTATAGGATGCGATCAATCTCATCCCATAGTTGAGAGTAAATATAACTTTAGATTAATTAATCTCCTCCTTCAACGCATGGAGGAGGAGATTAATCTCCTCCGATCATCTTACGAATGTAATCATTAATTATCTTAATTAATAAATTTCCATACAAAAAATCTCAATTCAGATTTCCAAAAAAATAAAAAATATATAAAATAATGATGTTGAAAGCTCTATTTCGGGTATAAAAATATTGATATTTAATACAATGTGCTCTATTTCGGGTATAAAAATATTGATATTTAATACAATGTCATGGTTTATAGTTTGAATGCAATCAAACCAGATTGTTTGAATCATCATAATGTTGAACTGAATTGAGATCATGTAATTAGTCAAAACAAATTGCTGGAATCATCATCATGTAATTCATAAACATCCCATTATCCATCTTATTGATCAAATGAATAAAAAAATAACTCATCAGCACAAATACCAACCAATAAATTTTAAATAATAAATACTCATGATCATCTCCATATCCAACCAACCTGAACTTGCCGCCTTCAACCAAAAAAACATGTAATGATTTTATTATGACGATGACGCACTTCCAATGAAAAATCTGCTGAATTTAGTAGTTGAAGCAAATCAAATGACATTTCCTTAAACACACCTTTCAAAATTTCAAATGATGCAATACCCATCCATGTCCCAATACTCCTTCAAACCTCAATTATCATTCTCCTCTTTATTCCGCTCTAAATCATCATTTCCATCAAATGCTATTAAGATAATTTTTTTCAGGTACGGATCAAGTCCATATAAAATGAAACTCCACCGTTAGGTAGATATGACCGAGGTTAGGTTCTGATTCGGTTCGGTTCTGAACCGTCGGTTTCGATTCCAGAAAGATCTAGAATCAGAATCGAAACCACCTAGAGGGTGGTTCCGGTTCTAGTCCGGTTTTCCAGTTCCAACGGTTCGGTTCTATTTTTTTTAACCCAATATCAGTTAACCCAAATCTCCAAATCTCCCTAACCTAGATTTTCTCAAATCACCTTCATCTCTCTCTCTCTCTCTCTCTCTCTCTCTCTCTCTCTCTCTCTCTCATACACGCACAAAAATCAACCCCAGATCACAAATCACCCACCACCGGACCACCATCATCTTCTTCTTCTTTCTTCTTCCTCAGCTTCTTCGTCTGTGGATCTGTGGATTCTGGAATGGAATAAGGACAGGAATAGATGCATGTGGATGGAATCGATATGTGGATCAAGGATGGATCTGTGGATTCTGGAAAGAAGAATGAAAGAAAGAAAGAAAGAAAGAAAGAAAGAAAGAAAGAGAGAGATCAGAAAAAAGTAAGAAATAGTGAGAAAAAATTCGCAATTTAAAAAAAAAAAAAAATTGGGTTGAACTGGTGTCGAACCACTGGTTTCAGTTCAGTTTTTTGGTTTAGGGAACCGGAACCGGAACCTTAAACCTTAAACCTTAAGGATTCAGTCCGATTTCAATTTCAGTTTTTGGTCGATGGTTCCAGTTCAATTCCACGGTTTGAACCGAACCGCAGTCATGTCTACTGTTAGGGTTCAAACCTGTTATTGTAAATAGATTAATTTTATATGTGCCCATTAAATCACTAAGGAGTCGTTTGTTTTTTTTTCACTTAAAACTTAATGGGCATGAATCATATTTGTTTGTTTTTTTAAGTGGTCAAACAATTTAAAAATACAAAAAAAAAACAACTTAAAATAAAAAGTAAAAAATCATAACTTTTTCATTTAATTGTAAATCACTGAATTGTATTAAATGCAATCCAAAATCTTTTCTTCCGATAATATCCTCGAAATATAACATATTTTCAATTTCATCATAATTATATATGGTATAGAAATCTTTATTTTAATATATACCTTATTTTAAATATTTTTAAAAATAAAAAAGAACCCTATTCACTTCTCATATTGGTGTTTAATATAAATATTTATTATGATATTAGGGTGATGTAAATATATATATATATATATATTTAAGAGTTTTGTGAGAGTTTTCCTGCTGCCTTTTTTATTTTTTGAAAAAAAAAAAAACATTTTATTTTCTTAGTAAAAATGAAGTTTGTTTGTAATGAAAGAGGAAGATCATGATCATATGTGTATGTGTTCATATATAATTATTATTTTTAGATTCTTTTTATTCCATATCATATGTATAATTGTTTAACATGGGTATAAATGTAAAATTACTTATTTTCAGACAATTTTACTTTTAAAAATAAACGTGTTAACAATACATTCAGATGTGAGGGGGAAAAAAACATATCATTCAAATTCAGATTTCAGTCCCTATTCAGTCTTCAGACAAAAAAACAAACAATCCCTAATAAATGTGAAAAAACTTTCTCTAAAGTGTGGGAGATGCATTCCGAGTGGTTTAATATTGTCAGGGTTCGACATATTCCTAACCACAATGGTGTCAGATTTCAATACATATAATTTCAAAGATAAAAATTCTTATCATTGTGGTCAGTAGGTGATCATAACTGTCAATTGTTGATAACATATAATTATATATAGAGGTAGTTAATGAGTCAAGATTCTGAGGTCATATGGTCAAGATTCTGTAAATTTGAAGGATGTTGTGGATTTGGGTCAATATTTTTAAGATTACTATAATCACACTTCATTTTTCCCTTTCATGCTTTTAGATTGTTTAGAATTAAAGTCGTCCTAATCAATTTCCCATTTGCCTAGATCATGTTTAAAGGACAAGCTTTTTTAAAAAAAACTTTACGTTTTCAGCCGAGAGAGACTGTTTAAGCACACCTCTCACGTTTTTATATGCTTCTATCTATAGATCTACTCGATGGTGTTTTTCTTTTTAATTTTGTAATCAAGTAATTTAGTTTTAAATAGTTAATTGGAAAATAAGGATTAATTGTACTAACTTACCCTTATTTTGTTGGATCTAGTAAGATTTCAAAAAGATGCTCTAAATTAACATAAACAACCTTTGTTATTAAATCAATCCGTTAACTTTAATGGTTAACTAATCTTGATCTATAGAAAACCAAATATACTTCTGCCACATCATCCTAGACATAAAATATTTTTTAATTAAAAATTGATAAATAAAAATTAAAAAAATAATAATAATATATCGACCGCCTGTAAAAACATCCTCAATTCACAGATGAGCCTCTTCTGCGAACTGTAAGAGGTCGATCTCCAAGATTGGTGAAGATCTCTTCCGGTAAGTAAGAGATCGTAAAGATCTATTGTTTCATGTTCCACCGTCGATAGATTATCTTTTTTTAAAAAAAATATTTGATTTTTCAATTTTAATTAAAAAATACTTTATGTTTGAGATGATGTGGCAAAGATATATCTGGCTTTCCAATGGTCAAAGTTAGTCAACCATTAAAGTTAATGGATTGACTTGATGGCAAAAGGTGCTTGTGTTAATTTAGTAGATCCTTTTGAAATTTTGTTAGATCCAATAAAGTAAGGGTGAGTTAGTGCAATTAACCCGAAAAATAATAATAAAAGATTTAGTCAGCACAATCAAGGGTAAGTTTGTGTAATTATGACAAAGGTTTCCACCGAATGCAATATTATCTAACCATAGGGGATGTTAGTGCAATTAACTCATGTCATTTTGATATTTAATTGCCTCTTATTGGCAACATATTCATCCTCAAGCATATTCCACAAAACATGATGACAAATATTAATGAGACAAATGAAAAAGTTAGATCCCACACCACACCACATATTTGAAGTATGTTAGTACCTCTTTTTTTCTCTTTTAGTAAATTTTTGTTTTTATCTGTTTTGGGTTATATATCTTTGTAATGCAAACCACATCATCACCAACATTGAATAATTTGAATTGCTAGTCATTCATGCCACCCACTATAGATTAATATACCACTTTTTTTTTTTTTTTTTTTTTTTGAAACAATTAATATACCACTTATTAGCAATAAACAAGATAAAATTTTAATTACAATGAAGGTTAATTAAATTTAAGATCATATTAATATATTTTTTTGTTCAACCCACATGACAATTATTAGAAGTTGATACTTAATACTACTTTTTGTGTTCTTATCTATAAATTTAAGTTCTTGGTCTAACCGTAACTAATCTATCTTAAACTAAAACCAATTTAAAAATAAATAAATAAATAAATAATTCGAGTTCAAGTCACTCCATGGGCATATATGTCTACTATACACTATAGTAGACTATATGGTAAAATGTAAATGGTAACCGACATGAATAGAACTATATGGTATGGAAAACAAAGACAAACTACTAGACAATGTCTGCTAAGAGGTCAGCTAAGGATACCCTTCAATTCAAATTCCAAACTATCACAACAAAAGAATAGTGTTTGGTAGCCAAGAAATTTTTTTTACAGTGCTCAAATAAATGCAGCAGGCAAGAATTACTGGAAAGGAGAGAGAGAGAGATTCCTCTTGCCTATATCTACCACAGAAGGGAGGGTGTGAACCACAAACATATAAAGTTTGGCTTTAAAATTTATCTCTGTTGTTTTATTTGTTTCTAACTCTTGTGTTTACAGTTTACACTTTACAAACATTTTTTAAGTGTTATTGGCACTAGTCCCCGTGAACTTTACGTGAGTTTGTATTTTACCCATTGAACATTTCTTTAGACATTAAAACCCTTGAACTTTCATTTATTGGCAAAACCTGACCGTAGATACCCATCAAACAAGCGTTTAGGGGGTAATAAACCAAACTGTTTACCAATAAAAGAGAATTCATGGGGTTTAATGCCTAAAAAATAGTTTAAGGGGTAAAATACAAACTCGGATGAAGTTCAGGGGGTGACTGGTGCTAATAATCCTTTTTTAATAAGAAACACTGGCCTAGCTAGTCAAAGCCCCCCGTTCCACAAGGTTCCAAAAGCAAAAGAGCAATGAAAAGATGATCTGATCAAATAATTTTTCTCCTCTTGTTGGAAATTTATGTAGGTAAAAATACTGATCAGGGAAATGCATTGAAGCCAATAGAGTCTTGTCACTTACCATAATGAAGAAAGTCATGAAGAAAGTAAAAGATAAAGCCATCAATCATCACATACTTTTTATGTTCATCAGCAGGTGATCAGATTTTTCCACTCTCACAATTCAGTAATCAGTGATGAGTTTTTTTTTTTTTTTTTTTTCTAAAAAAAAAAAAAAAAAAAAAATTTAACACAAAACTGCTTAGTAATATTCACAAGTTGGGTAACTTTCCTTTTCCACAGTAAAGTGAACTATGAGATAGAGATAGAAGAATGATTATACCAGGTGTCAAGTTGTGCTATGTTGGAAACTATTAAAGGTCTGAGCAAACTAGTGATTTTTTTTTTTTTTGTCATATGTTGAAGATCAAGAAGAATCGATGAAGCAGTGGATAGCAGTAGTATTTTATAGTGGGAATGATGTGGTCCAAATCTGAAAAACCCCTTTAGGCTCCACACTAATGATATTGTCCCATCATCTTATTCCAATAGATGTTTATCCTTAAAATATTTGGCAAAACCCATCTCCCAAAGTGCATCAATGACCCATTCCCCATCCCCCACTACCTTTAATCATGCTAGGAAAATATGAGGAGAAAGAGAGACTACAATTACTAGGAGTGGACTCACTTCAAATTACCAAAATAACAACCGAAATATTATAGTATTATTATACACACAAAACTTGTATTATCTTTCATAATTATACTTTTGTAAAGAGCTTCTCTACTCCTATGTGTATATATATCTCTATCTAAAGATGAATCAATTAGTCAAAAAGTGAATAGAAGATTCTCATTCTAATCCTACACTACATTATCTCTTTAGGTGCTCTTGTCTTTTCTCTTTTTAGGGGTTTAGGATGTAAGTGAGTTCTCTTTGTAGCCCAACAAAAGAGTAAGAGATTATCACTTAGGGTTACTTATCTTGATGGTCGGAGATTTCAAATAGAAGTTTATCCTGATAGTGTAAATATATGTTCATTTTCACATATTTCCCTTTCCCTAGAGTGGGAATTATATTCCAAACCGTGTTTGTAAAGCTAAATCTCTTTATATCCCGGTAAACCCTTGACCCACATAGTATCGATTTTTTTTATAAAAAAAAAAAAATGTAAGAGATCATCAAGTTTTATAAGGGTTTTTTTCTCTAAGATCAAAATTCTGGTTATAACTTGTAAGCTATGGCAGTTGGTTTCAGACAAAAACTGATTAAAGTGTCTGGTTATACTTTTGAATTTAGATTAGTCAATTGGCACATTGTTATTTTTTTTCTCATGACTCCTCCTAAGTCCTACCCTTAATAAAATATTTAAGTCTGCAAAGTATAGATAGTTCCAACAACATGTCTACAACATGAACTTTATTCACTGATTGATCTTAAATTAGTGTATAGTAATGATGATTGTGATCTAAAACATTCAACAAAGTAATATTAAAATCAATTTATTTTAGATAAATCTTTAGCAATTAGCAGAGGTTTTTTTATTTTTTATTTTTTTTTTATGAAATTTAATAAGGTTTTTCCCACCTCATTTTGACTTCCAAGAGGATTCAAGTAAAAGGGCCAAACAAAAGAAAAAGGCTATGTTGACAGATAGTCAATGGATCATAAAAGTCTATTTTTTTTTCCCTCATCTGCATCTGTATACACACACCTTGTGTTGTTCATTTATGAGGCCCAGTCATTTTCTTTTTCCATGAATCATGAAATTTCACAAGAACCACCATACCCTCCATAAGTATCAAAACTATACACAACACAAAGAACCTTAACTGCTAAAACCAAAGCTCTCTCTCTCTCTCTCTCTCTACAATAACTATAGTTTCTTCTGCTACAAAAGAAAAAACTTTCTGTCTGTTTGATATTAAAACACTGAACCCATATTCCCTCTCTCTGTCTCTTGCTCATAACCTGCTCTGTTTCTCTTTCTCTCTCTCTCTCTCTCCCCCTCTCGCTCAATCAAGTGTGTTATGGAAGAAACAGACAAGCACGAGTCCAATGAAAACCAGAAATGCACCACAAAGACCAGGACTTTCAGAGACAGAACCAGCCCTCACAAGCATCAGTATCAGCACCAGCTGTTTCAATACTCGAATCATTTCGGTCTCTGTAATCGAAACCAGTACCCAAGTTACTACCCAGCTCTGCTTCCTTTGCCTCCTCCAATACCTCTGCAACTAGCTCTAACGCCATCTCTGCCTCCAAACCAAAGCTTGAGATCAAAAACCCATCTCCACAAACCTTCTTCTAAGCTCAATAGTCCTCCTTTTGCTACCTCCTCTGATACCCAAGTCCCGGTTGATACAAATTCACCAGGTAAACCCAATATATATCTCAACTTGTAAACCATTTCTTTTCATTTATTGTTTTGTTTTCTTTGCATGCCTACCATCTTTTGAAATGCATATATCTGGTTTTAGCTTCAAGTTCTGTTGAGAAATGTCAAACATACAGAGAAGCATAGGATTCTGTGTAGGAATCTCTGTCACAGACTTGAACAGTTTTTTTTTATTTTTATTTTTATTATGTTGTTTTTATTCAAGTTTTGATTTTGCTGGCTGGTTTAAGCTATATTCGTTCTTCGTTTGTTTATATAATCTTTAAAATAAAAAAAAAATAAAAAAAAATCATTCAAAGAAAACAAAGATTCTTGAGATGAATTGTCTATCATATTCTTTGTTTGGTTACATGTCAATCAGAGATATTTTAAGTTTCTAGCAATGAAGAGAATCTTGTAGCCAAAATAATGTTTCTTGCTTGTTTTGATGTATGTTGTTGAATCAGTGGTAGCTTTAGTTGTCTATATAGCCAAATATCATCTAAAATTTAGGATGAAATTTCACCATATCAGTAATTAAGAGTTCAGTCTCTGTTGTTGTTGTTGTTGTTGTTACTTTATCTTTTTTCCAATATATGCAAACAGCTCCAGAGAGCCTTGAAAGGAGAAACAAAGCAACCCATAAAGAAGATGAAAAGAGAATCATGAATGTCAAAACTCAAGCACTGGTGGCTGTAAAGAGACCAGATTCTGGTGGCATAGAGGGTCCAGTTATCTCTCTCCTTGCCAACCATTTTCTAGTCCAATTTGATTCAACACAGAGAATATTCCATTACAATGTTGAAATCTCTCCTAGTCCTTCAAAGGAGATTGCCCGGAAGATCAAACAAAAACTTGTTGACAACAACTCAGTTGTGCTCTCTGGTGCTGATCCAGCATTTGATGGTAGAAAAAATCTTTACAGCCCAGTTGAATTCCGAAATGATAGGCTTGAGTTCTTCATCAGCCTACCAATCACCACCACGAACAAGCCTGCGTTGCCTTATGGAGAGTTTAATGAATCGAAGGAGAAACGCCAACAGCATAAACTCTTTCGAATTAACATCAAACTTGTGTCCAAGTTTGATGGAAAGGACTTGAGTAATTTCTTGTGCAAAGATGGTGAAGATTGGATCCCTCTGCCTCAGGATTATTTGCATGCTCTAGATGTTGTTTTGAGAGAGAGCCCCAGTGAGAAATGCATACCTGTCGGGAGATCGCTATATTCAAGTTCAATGGAAGGTACTAAAGAGATTGGAGGGGGTGTTGTTGGATTGAGAGGCTTCTTTCAAAGTCTTAGACCAACCCAACAAGGACTAGCTCTCAATGTCGATTCATCGGTGAGTGCTTTCCATGAAAGCATAGGTGTGATCCCTTACTTGCAGAAACGTATCGAGTTTCTTAAAGACCTTCCTCAAAGGAAGACAAGAGGGTTGAGTGGTGAAGAGAGGAAAGAAGTTGAGAAAACATTGAAGAACATAAGGATTTTTGTTTGTCATAGAGAAACTGTTCAGAGATACCGCGTTTATGGATTGACCGAAGAAGCTACTGAGAATCTCTGGTTTCCGGACAGAGATGGAAAGAACTTAAGGCTTGTGAGTTACTTTAAAGATCACTACAATTATAATATACAATTCAGAAATTTGCCATGCTTGCAGATTAGTAGGAGCAAACCATGTTATCTTCCTATGGAGCTTTGTATGATTTGTGAAGGCCAGAAGTTTCTGGGCAAGCTTTCGGATGATCAGACTGCAAGAATACTTAAAATGGGTTGCCAAAGACCGAAAGAACGAAAAGCCATTATAGATGGAGTCATGCGCGGACCAATTGGTCCAACAAGGTGATTTTTTTGCAAGTGATTAATAAGAATTTGTGATTCTGTAAATAATCTTGAATGTTGAATATAAACTTCATTAATTTTTTGTCAACAGTGGCAACAAGGAAAGAGAATTCAAACTCAACGTGTCGAGAGAAATGACAAGATTGAATGGGAGAATCCTCCAACCTCCAAAGCTAAAGCTTGGTGATGGTGGGCACATAAGAGATCTAATTCCTTCACGCCATGACCGACAATGGAACTTTCTCGACAGCCATGTTTTCGAAGGAACTCGAATCGAAAGGTGGGCACTTATAAGTTTTGGTGGCAGCTCTGATCAGAAGTCCAATATTCCAAAGTTCATAAATCAGTTTTGTCAAAGGTGTGAACAACTGGGGATCTTTCTCAACAAAAGCACCATTGTTAGCCCACAATTCGAAACGAACCAAGTGCTTAACAATGTTTCTCTCTTGGAATCTAAACTCAAGAAAATCCATGAAGCTGCTTCAAACAATCTCCAGCTGCTGATATGTATAATGGAGAGGAAACACAAAGGGTATGGAGATTTGAAAAGGATAGCAGAAACTAGTGTTGGTGTTGTAAGCCAATGTTGCTTGTACTCAAACCTTAACAAGTTGAGTTCACAGTTTCTGGCCAATTTGGCTCTCAAGATCAATGCTAAAGTTGGTGGATGCACGGTTGCTTTGTTCAATACATTGCCCTCTCAGATACCACGACTTTTTCGGCTTGATGAGCCGGTGATCTTCATGGGCGCGGACGTGACTCACCCTCATCCGCTAGACGATTACAGTCCATCTGTTGCTGCTGTGGTTGGCAGCATGAATTGGCCAGCAGCAAACAAGTATGTTTCAAGAATGAGGTCTCAGACGCATCGTCAGGAAATCATCCAAGATCTTGGTGCAATGGTTGGTGAATTACTTGATGATTTTTACGTTGAAGTAAACAAACTCCCCAAGAGAATAATCTTTTTTAGAGATGGGGTCAGTGAAACTCAATTTTATAAGGTGCTTGAGGAGGAATTGCAAGCCATCAAACAAGCATGTTCGCGATTTCCCGGTTATAGTCCTCCGATTACATTTGCAGTGGTACAAAAGAGACATCACACGAGGTTGTTTCAATTCGATAACAACGATCCATCTTCAACTCAGAATCAGAACCAGAACCAGTGTTTCGATGAAAACATTCCTCCGGGTACAGTTGTAGACACTGTGATAACTCACCCAAGAGAATTCGATTTCTATCTTTGTAGTCACTGGGGAGTGAAGGGAACAAGCAGGCCAACACATTACCATATATTGTGGGATGAGAACCGATTCACTTCTGATGAACTACAGAAGTTGGTTTACAATCTCTGCTACACATTTGTGAGGTGCACCAAGCCTGTTTCTTTGGTGCCGCCTGCTTACTACGCTCACCTGGCTGCATATAGAGGCAGGCTATACCTCGAGCGATTTGAATCCACAACTTTTTCAGGAAGTACTGGCTCAACGACAGTCTGTCGAGCGGCGCCTCCCAAGGCAACACCTCTACCAAAACTCAGCGACAATGTTAAGAAACTCATGTTCTACTGTTAAATATTTTGCTTCTGCAAGTTGTGTTCTTGCAACAACAATCCTTACATTAATCTATGAAATGGCTTTGCATGGCCTACCTTTCCACTTACAAAATGTAGTGTAAAAATATTATATTAAAGAGCTTTTGCAAGTACTAAAAGCCAAAAATGAAAAAGGTATCTTGAATAGTTGTGTTGATGACTTGTTGTAACTTGTAAAGACAAAAACATACCGTACCCATTTCAGTGTATGTAATTATTAATTAACCCAAGTAACCCAACAAATCAAAAGTGGCTTGAAAACAAAGTGAAATAAACTATAAAACCAATGGGAAGGTTGACTCTAAACCAGCTTTGAGAGTACCATATGATTCTGACAACAATTAAATAAAAAGTTACCCACCCACAAAAATTAATGAGATACACATACACTGGAACTGTAAAGCAATGAAAATGAAAGTAAAATTATGTCATTGATGTGCATACATACATACATATATATATATATATTCACCTTGAAAGTATGACCAATGACAGAAAAGAGAGAAGAGAATAAGTAGAGAGAAAGAGATATAGGATCTAGGTTTGGGGTAGTTTCGGGGACCATAAAAAGGATTTGAAAAATGAAGGACCATGAAGGAGGAGAAGGCAGAGAAGCAGCAAAGGAAATAAATAAAAAATAAAAAAAATAATGCTAAATATTCCATCTAAAATCCCACCATTTTTATCCCAACAAATGTGGTATATGAGGTGTCAAATTGTGAGTGAATACATATTAACAATGTTTTATCTCATCTACCACATATATCCACTCAACGTTTGACATTTAAAGTGGCACGTGTGTTGGAATGAAAAAATTAGTATTTTAGATGGGATTTTAGGCCAATGAAAACATTAAACAAAGAAGGCAGGTGGACCCAGCAAAGGAAGTTAATTAGGTATACACACAGCAACAGCACTGGAGGTGGGCACTGCTCCCAGCCCAAATGAATTGAGAGAGAAAAGAGAATATGTTTTTGTCAAGTCATTATGTGTATTGTGTACTGTGTAGTGTGAGAAAGAAGAAACAAACAAAAAAAAAAGCCAAGAAAAGATAGGATTTTGAAGTAAAGGGCACTGGAGTCTGACTTTCGACTTCCCCTTTTGTCTCTTCAGCTCTCGCTCTGCGTGTATCGGCTTTTTACCTTGCCAGATGCCAGATGCCAGTTGCCAGTTGCCACCATTAACATTTTACTTTTCTCTGTTCATCAGAGAGACTTTTTGATTAAGCATTATGCCAGGGTCACAAGAAGCGACAGGGTGACTGACAAATAAACGTGGCTTTTGACAGAAAGTGGCCTCCACAATCCGGTCACTCATTTATGCCACGTCGTGCCATCTTGTTTATAGATAAATGATGATGCTCCTCATCTTCTTTCTGTTAAATTTGTGAATTAGGATTGTGATCACATCACATCTCTCTACATTATGTGTCTTAAATCTGTTGAATTGTGATCACATCATATCTATCTGCATTATGAATGATGAATGATGAATGATGAATGATGATGCTCCTCCACATTAGGCTGTCTTCAATGGTTCTCTAAAATTTTCCGAAATAAATTCCATCTCTATAAATTTGCAACTCAAATTATTCTCCATTTTAATATTGGAGAAAGATTTACATTATTGGAGATGAAAATATTAATATTTTGTTTTAATGAATTATTTAAAGTTAATTATTATGATATATATTAATTACATATAAAAAAAAGTAGAAAAATAGGGAAAAAAAAAAAACAGATCTCTTCATCTTCGTTTCCAGTTGGATCCCAAATTTCCCTCTCTCTCTCTCTCTCTCTCTCTCTCTCTCTCTCTCTCTTCGTCCTCACATCTCGACGACTCGATGTCAACTTGCCATCTTCAGGTGACCGTCGTCGACATCTGATTCTTCACCAAACAGATGTCGATTCTGATAACGATATATCTAGAAGAGACGGAAGTGTATGGCTGCTGCTTCAATCAATTTTAGATCTACATTTTTATGACTTTATCGCCCCTGCAAACGGAAGCAAACATAGAGAAATCGAATACGAAAACATAGAGATGGATAGAGGAAGAGTAACTATCTTTGGGTCATGGTGGGCCAATGGTGTTGATGTCAATAGAGTGATATGCGGGCATTTCACCAAATTAATTTCTTTTATGTCTGAACAAAATTCCAACGTAAATTAATGATGGGTGGGTGGGTGTTGAGTTTTTCTCTCATGGCCGCACATTATAGGCATATATATAACATACTAATACATATCGCCATAATTTTGCCATGTAAGCAACATAACTTCAATTATAATAATACATATAGTAAAAATGTTGTGATGTGTATTAGTATGGAATAGATATATCTATAATGTGTGCCAATAAAAATTAGGTAGGTGTGTCACTTTGGTTTTTAATTTGTTTTAAAAATTAGTTTTCTTCTATTTTTTTTATCAGAAGAGAATCAAAGATATTTTATTTTTATGATTTTAATTTTTCTTTTCTTTTTTTAAATAATTTTTTAATTGTTCTTTTGTTTTTAATTTTTTTAATTTGTATTTATATAATAATTTAATTTTTATTATATACATATATATTTCTATTTATTTGTGTGTTGACACGTGGCATATCAATATTTAAAGACAAAAATACCCTTAGAACCGTTTAATTTGACTAACGGTTGACTCACAGAAGGACGAAATTAAGTGGTTTTTGAAAACATAGGGACCAATCCAATGAAAAATGAATAAGTGGGTAAAAAACAGATAATTCAAAATAATATTGGGACCCAAATGATAATATCCCAAAATATTAATATTTTTCAAACTTTCTTTAATAAAATTGTTTTCTCTTTATTATTTTAGATAATAATTTACTCACTTTTATTACACCAAAATTTTTCTAATTGCTTTATAATTATCACACCTAACTATTTTTACATATAGTGATTTTAAAATAATTTTTTAACATTTATATTTTTTACACCTAATATTATTTACCGAGAACGCAAATAGACTAGAATTATTGAGAAAGATTTGCATTATTGGAGATGTTAATGTTAGTATTTTGTTTTAATGAATTATTTAGAGTTAATTATTATGATATATGTTAATTACATATAAAAATTGATGATTTGAAAACATTTATTTTGAATTAAAATACTTATTAATTCCTTATTATTTTTTGGGGGTATTACAAGAACTATTACAACATAACTGCCGAGACCAAACAGTAATATGTAGCCTGGATATCTACTCTCATAATGGGAGATAACAATCCAGGAAGAAAACTCCTCACACATGCTTGTAAAATATGCATGATGGTAAAAGTGGCACCGGTTCGGTTTGGTTCCGGTTTCGGTTTTTAGGCCACCTAAAATGGAAACCGAAACCGGAAAAACCGGTTTGTTACCGGTTTCAAACCGCTGGTTTGGCGGTTCCGGGTTTTTTATTTTTATTTTTTTATTTTTTTTTATTTTTAATCCCAATCAAATAATCAATATTTTAATTCTTCTCAATCATAATTCCAGTTTCCAATGAACAATTATTAAATAAAAATACATTTACAACCATTTTTTCTTTTTTTTCAATTTTTTTTTTCAAATCCCAATCAATATTAATTCTTCCCAATCATAATTCCAATGAACAAATTATTAAATAAAAATACATTTACAACCATTTTTTATTTTTTTCAAATTTTTTTTCCTAAATCCCAATCAATATATTTACAAACATTTTCCATTGAAGTATTTAAGTAGTTCACAATGTTTAGAAAAAAAGAAATTGACATTTATTAATAAATACAACTTTACAATTTCACAAAAAAAATAAAAAAAAATTAGAAATTGGCCTTGAAGGCTTGAATTCAAATATACAATATTACAATGTAATAAAGTTAAAATTAAAAAAAAAATACCAGCCTTGCACTTAATTTTTTACCATAATTAAGCTGCCTACGTATCCTCCATCAATGTAGAGGAATCAAAGGCCACGTAATTCTTTTACCTTTAATTAGTTGCTCGGTGTTGGAGGTTGGATGTTGGAACGGAATCTATTCACTGCCTTTCTTCCGTTCCAGTCATTTGTTCATCTTCGAAGAAGTCGTTCACTATCTTCGGCTGAAGTTCTTGTTGTCTATATTTGGCCTTTGTCCAATCATCAACACACGCCTAGATTTCAAGTGATTGTGGACACATAGATGATCGTCTTGGGTCCAAAATATTTTCACCTGCACTAAATTCTTGTTCCACAGCAACTGTAGAAACCGGTGTTCCAAGAATTTGTTTGGCAATAATTGCCAAAATTGGATAATCTTGTTGATGACTCCTCCACCAAGCCTGGATACTAAATTCTTCATCATTAAATTTATTAGTGTCTTGTAAATACCGATCAACCTCGGATTCCGTTGAGGATGAAGAAGATGTTCGTAATTTTTTGGTTCTTTCGGAAAACAGTCGATCCCCTAAACCCCTTAATTGAAATTTTTCAGAATTATTAGTACCACCAGATGTGGGTTGGGTTGTGAAACTAGCACATTCAAAGACGGACCATATATTCTAAGATATTCATTGTATAATTCATAAAGCAATTTCTTAACGGAATCACAATACTGAAGAACATCAACTTCTAAATCTAAACATTTGTAATAATTAGTTAAATAAACCTGCAAATATTCAAATTTAAAGCATGGATCTAAACACAGTGCAAGCAAGTAAATATTTGGAATCTACCCATAATACTGTAACCATTTTCTCCTCATGGCATCAACACATGGACTCAATTGAACATCAACATCACAATCATTGAATGCACCAACAATATTAACACATTAAATAAGAAATGAATGAGTAGTGGGATAGTAAACACCAGATAAAGCAACGGTAACATCATTAAAAACACGTAACAATTCAAGAATTTTTATACACACATCCCAATGGTTCAATTGAAGAGAAATTGAAGGAACATTATAAGTAATAAAAGAAACTAATAATTCCCTATATTCAACACTTTCACAAAGCAACTTATAAGTTGAATTCCAACGAGCGGTAATATCTTGAGAAAATTTTTTGGGACGCATATTATTCATAGAGCAATATTTTAACCATTGTTTATGGGTTTTGTTATGCCTCTAAATATAGTTATTACTATCTCTAATTGGTCTAATAAAAGTAGAAAGCTCTGCTAATCCAGTTTGAACACACAAATTTAAAACATGACATGCACAACGTTGATGAAATAATTTACCCCCAAAATAGGGTTTGCACAAATCTTGTAACATAGGAATAGATGCAATATTGCTTGCAGCATTATCAAAGCCAATAACAAAAATTTTGTTTAGGATATTATACTCTTGAAAAATGATTTTAAGGAGTTGAAAAATATTTTGAGCTGAATGCGAGTCATCAAAAACATGAAATGCAAGAATTCTTTTTTTGCATGTCCCAGTTATTGTCCATATAATGACATATGACACCCAAATATGAATGACTACCAAAATTGTCGCTCCATAAGTCGACACATACGGAAACGTGACCTTGAAATTCATAAAAAAAATGTTTTCAATTTGTTTTCTTTTCTCTTTTGTAAATGCCATTTAGTGTACGTGTGAGAGTGGATCTAGGAACATGTTGCATTGCAGGATTTAATGCATTTTGACAATAATTAATAAAACCTACTTTCTCACCAAAACCAAAAGGTAAGTGTTCAGTTGCAACCATTAATGCTAATTGTTCTCTATTGTTTTCAGTCATGTAATGAAATAATTGATTAGAAGGGGTTGCGTACCTGGAGATTTGGGATTGGTTACTCGCTACCGTGTATTTAGATGGGTGATTTTTTTTGATATGGGTCTAGAACGTGCCATATCCGAAGTTTCTTCCAACCTTATATTTTCTGCCGCAGTGATTGCACTGGATTTGGGAACCATTATCTAACTTAGTTTTCTTCATATGCACTTTGAAGAGTTCGGACTTTATCGGCTTTTCTTCTTCACCTTCACCTGTAAAAAAATCATCCGAAGAGGCTGTGAGGTTAGAATTAGATAGATTTTCATGGGGGTATTTTGAGCGGGGTCGAGTTCGTTGAACTCGGGAATTGTTAAAGGAGGATTAGGAATAGAAGGGGG